>OY720433.1:24651790-25851790 GCA_963082735.1 Pocota personata | reverse complement strand
TGTTATTTTTGAAGACTAGGGAAATCTTCGATTTGGGAGGTTTTATGTTTTTTGGCCCGGGGTTCGGAGGGCGGCGTCTCCGCCAACGCCATAAACCGATTCCCGGGTATTATTTTAGGCCCCGGGGCCATTGGACAAGAACAAAAGAGGTACGGTAAAAATACACTATATATTACTCGCACAAAAGAAGATTGTAAATGAAAGGGAAAACTCGGTCCAAGACGCAAAGAGAAAAATACAGTCGAACTAACCACGATGCGTATGCCACGAGAGCCAGAAGACGACTGAAGTCGATGTTTTGGACTCTATATACAACGACCTGTACACTTCGTGATGTGTAGAAAAAATCTTTGTACAATCCTAGAAGTGTACATATGTATAATTTTTAGCTCTGTCGTAACATTATGTATATGCAATAATATTATGCTGCGGATCAGTTATTAAGTGCGTGGCAAAAATACATTTTAATGAGTTTACTTGTATTTCAAATCTGAGTAATTTGAAAATTAATGGCATCGTAGAAACATAAGTGCAGGTACTAGCGATCCAGTCCTGCACTTTATTTTTGAACGTACATACATATCTTTCGACTTTTAACGTGTTGCTATTTTTCTTTTAAACTCGAGTATACTCTATTAACCTTAATAATAAAAATGTTTATATTTAACATATTGTAACATCACCTAAAAGGATGCTACAATAATGTAGAATAATAACTACGCTCCTCCAGCCCATTCCAAAGTGTCTTTTCATTCGGGGTTCGTGTCTGCGGATAATATCACGGATAAGAGAGAATCATAACTGCACGAAATATTGTCATCTTGGAATTATTACATTAGAATTTTCTTGTTCCAGTGGTCGAAGAATTTGCTAGAAGTTTCTGGCTATCAGAAACTTCCGCTATATAAGGACAGATGGCGATCGAGAAGAGGCAGTTGTTTTAAAACCGTGGCGAAGAGATTAGAAAAGTGATAATGGGCGAAGTTGTAATTTTGTGATAAATTGAAAGTTGAGAGTTAACAAGAAGAAGTAATTAGTTTGAATTTGTGAATTAAGTAATTGAAAGGAGATAAAGTGATTTGAGAGGAAAGAGACCTTGTAAGAAAAGAATTTGCGGAGAATAGTATAGTGTAAACCTGAATTGTTCTATAGACTAGAAAATAAAGAAATAAATTTCACAGAATATCGTTTTATATACTCGAGCCGTAGCAAGCATATTACATTGGTGTCAGAAGCGGGATAAAACTTATTCTGTGAATAACTATTTCCGTGGTGGGAAATTGCACAAGAAAAAAAAAAAAAAACGATTTCTGTGTTGAGTTAATTAGTTGCGCAAAATGGGTCGCAAATTGGGAAAACTAACTATAATTCAACTAAAGGCAGAACTCAGTAAGCGGAATCTCGACACAACTGGGGGAAAAGATGCCCCACTGATTCATCTGGAAGAAGCAATAAAGCAGGAAGGAAAAAATCCGCATGACGTAGAGTTTGACGTGGGAGAGGAACCAGCAAGTACAGTAGCCGACCCGGATATAACAAGTCTGCTCCTGCAACTTAGTCAGTCATGGACGAACAAAAGAAAACAATGGAAGACCAAAAGAAGTCTCTTTAACTTAAGGTCGATGGCCAAAAGAATTCTATAGAACTTAAGCTGGACGAACAAAAGAAGGCAATGGACGAACAAAAGAATTCTCTAGATGCTCTGGAAAGCAAACTTGATGAGCAAAACAAGAACGTGGAATCCAAATTCGAAGTGATCGAAGAGAAAATCGAGAAGGTCGAGACGCAACTCGAAAAAGTCGAAACAAGATTCGATGAAAACTTTGAGAAGCATGAAACTCAGTTCGGGAAGATAGAGACTCAGTTTGAAAAAGTAGAAAAGGAAGTCGAAAATCTTGCCAAGGAACTCAGCAACGTGAAGAGACAGAAAGCACGGGAATATTCCACTGACGGTCTGAGAAGAGAGGAGATGCAGCCTCCTATCTTCGATGGTCAAACATCATGGCCAAAGAGGCAATTCGAAGCGGCCGCAATGACCAATAGCTGGGACGATGAAGAGAAGTCTATTGCACTTACGCTTGCACTGAGGGGTCCAGCTGCGGAGCTCTTGCAGACCATCCCGGAAGAAAACAGCAGAACTACGACTCTCTGGTTCAGGCTATCGAGATGCGGTTTGGGGATGAACACATGCAGCAGGTGTACAGGGTTCAGCTGCGTAGCCGAGTCCAGAAAAGGGGGGAAACGCTCCAACAGTTGCATGCGGATATAGAGCGACTAGCCCATCTTTCATACCCTAAAGCCGGTAAGGAGTTTATCAACGAAATTGCGGTGGAAGCTTTTATTCAGGCCATAGAGGACAGACAACTGCAAATGGCTGTAAGGATGGCTGAAAAGCGAACACTCCCTGAGGCATTGGCATTCGCTTTGTCAATGAAGGCTGCGGACCAAGCATACAAGGGAATACACCGTGTCAGGGAAATGTCCGTCGTGGAATGCTCATGCCAGAGAACAGCCGTCATGGATGAAGACAAAGTTCGCGGAAGTCAAATCCGTTGCTGGAATTGCAACCAAACCGGACACCTACAACGGCAGTGCAGAAGTGCACCTAGACGAGGAAATTGTCCACATTGCGGAAGTAGGAGAAGCAGAGAGGAAGCATCTGGCGGTGATAACATCCATCCTGTCAGTCAGACTTCCCAAAACCAGCAGTCGGGAAATGCGTAAGGGCCAACTTCGCGGGGCAGAAGTTGGTTACTGGAATCGAGGCCCCCAGGACCACCATTCAAGTTTCGCAAACCAAACGGGGTAACAAGAGCCTGACAGTGGAGGCACTAATCAACAAGAAGAAGTGCGTAGCCACCATCGACACAGGTGCCACCGCCTCCATTGTAAGAAGAGATATCGTCAGAAGCTCCTGGCTACACAACACCAACAGCTACTGCCTGAAGACTGCAACAGGGGGAATGGCGAAGGTGTTTGGAGAAGTTCGTCTTACGATTACTCTGGCGGGACTGACGTTCTCCCATGCGTTTCTGGTGGCAGATATATGCGACGAGTGCATCATCGGAATAGACTTCATGAAAGCAAATGAAGTAATCTTGGACATCGGGATGCAAGTACTGAGACGAGACGAGAAACGAGAATGCCGTAACTCTCAGGACAGTCATCAGCAAAGACGAAGTTTTGCCGCCGTCTTCAGAGACAATCATTTGGACGAAGCTGGAAGGTGATCTTGGGAGCCACCGATTCTACATAGTAGAACCAGACCCAGAGAAGAATTCTCAAAACTACATCGTGGGAAAGACGTTAGTCGAACCAAAGAACACCATGGTTCCAGTGAGAGTTTTGAACGCGAGACCACACACTGTCAAACTAAGGCGAGGGGAGGTGACTGGAAAATGCACGCCGATTACCGCCGTCACAACAATATCTGAACGTGATGCTCCAAAACCTCTCCCATCACCTTGGACAGCGGAAACGAGAGAGACGATTCTACAGTCCAGTGAACTGAATCAGGAGCAGCGAACTATGGCAGAGAATCTTATCAATGAGTACGCTGATGTATTTGCCTCACAGGACGGAGAATACGGCCGAACACACCTGGTACAACATCGAATAGACACTGGTGATACTAGACCAATTCGTCAGCCTGCTAGGCGGCTTCCATTGGCAAAGCAGACAGAAGTTGTAGAGATGGTGTCGGCAATGGAGAAAGAAGGTCTGATTGAAAGTTCCAAAAGTCCGTGGGCATCACCGGTTGTACTGGTTAAGAAGAAAGATGGCAGCACGCGGTTCTGCGTGGACTATCGGCAGCTCAATTACGTCACCACGAAAGACAGCTACCCTCTGCCACGGATTGACGACACGCCAGACACACTATCAGGAGCCCGATGGTTTTCCACTCTCGACTTGAAGAGTGGCTACTGGCAGGTACAGATCCATCCAGAAGACCGGGAGAAAACGGCCTTCACCGCAGGAAATGGGCTATGGCAATTCACGGTAATGCCATTCGGGCTGTGCAATGCTCCGGCGACTTTTGAGCGATCGATGGAATGTGTCCTGCAAGGGTTAACATGGAAAACATGTTTGGTATACTTGGATGATGTCATCGTCGTAGGAAAAACGTTTGCGCTTCGAAGTGCCCACCTGAAGCTCAACCCCAATAAGTGCGCCCTGTTTAGAGCAGAAGTCAAGTACCTGGGACACATAATTTCAGCGAAAGGAGTGAGAACCGATCCAGAGAAGGTCGAAGCGGTGAAAAACTGGCCAGTCCCCAAGGATAAACACCAACTAAGGAGCTTCCTGGGCCTAGCCACCTACTACAGACCGTTCGTGAAGGATTTTGCCGGGATCGCAAAGAGCCTGCACCAGTTGACGGAAAAGGGAAAACAATTCAAATGGTCAATTGAGTGCGAGAAGAGCTTCAAGGCACTTAAACAACGGCTATGCGATGCCCCGATACTAGCTTACTCCACTCCCGGGGAAACGTTCATTGTGGATGCAGATGCTAGTAATGTCGGGGTAGGAGCCGTACTCTCCCAGGTGCATGATGGCCAAGAGAAGGTGGTTGCGTACTTCAGCAAGGTGCTCTCTAAGCCAGAAAGGAACTACTGCGTGACAAGGCGGGAACTTCTAGCTTTGATCTTGGCTACGAAGCATTTTCACAAATACCTCTATGGGAGGAAGTTCGTTCTTCGCACAGACCATGCAGCCTTGAAATGGCTATTACAGTTCAAGAGTCCTGAGGATCATGTCGCAAGATGGATCGAAAGGCTGCAAATCTACGACTACGAAATACAGCATCGTAAAGGAAAACTTCACTCTAATGCGGATGCACTGTCCCGGAGACCATGCAGAACGGATTGTAAACATTGTGCGCGTCAGGAAGAACGGGAGCTGGTTTCCATCCAAAGAATGAGAGCCGAACCTATCGCCGGCTGGAGCGTAGATGAGATCCGGAACGCTCAGAATTAAGACCCGGATATCGAGCCGATTCTGGCCTGGATGGAGAACATGGAGAAACCGGATCATCGGAACATCTCTCACAGAAGCCCGACCTTAAAGGCATATTTTGCGCAGTGGGACTCCCTCCATGTCCAAGAAGGTGTTCTGAGAAGAAAATGGGAATCCTCCGACGGAAAGTCGTTTGTAATGCAGCTTGTCGTACCGCGTTCGAGGGTCAAGGAGGTGTTACAGGAAATGCATGGCGGGGCGTCCGGAGGCCACTTGGGAGTGAATAAGACGCTAGAAAAGGTACGAGAACGTTTTTATTGGTTAAAAGCGAAGGAAGATACCGAAGACTGGTGCAGAAAATGCGACGTGTGTGCAGCTAGCAGGGGTCCGAGAATCAAAACTCGAGGTAAGATGCACCAATACAACGTGGGAGCACCTTTCGAACGAATCGCCATTGACATCGCAGGGCCCTTCCCGGAAACCGACAATGGTAATCGGTATATACTCGTGGTAATGGACTACTTCAGTAAGTGGCCGGAAGTGTTTCCGATCCCTAACCAGGAAGCCAGAACCGTGGCGGAGCAGATCGTCTACAATTGGGTTAGCAGATTCGGTGTGCCCTTGGAATTGCATTCTGACCAAGGGCGGAACTTCGAGTCAAGAATCTTCCAAGAGATGTGTCAACTACTCGGAATCAAAAAGACAAGGACAACCCCGCTTCATCCACAGTCGGACGGTATGGTGGAGCGTTTCAATAGGACTTTGGACGAACATCTCTCGAAGGTCGTAGGTGACTACCAACGGGATTGGGACCGGCAGATTCCCTTGTTTTTGATGGCCTATAGAAGTGCCGTGCATAGCACTACTCGACATACGCCGTTCGAAATCTTATTTGGTGGAATAGCTCGTTTACCCAGTGAGCTGAAATTTGGATCTCCTACCAATGAGCCCAGAAATGAAGAAGAGTACGTGGCGGACCTTAGGGAAAGGCTTAGGGACATACACCAAAGGACCAGAAGCCAGATTAAGATAACGAGCAACCGCATAAAGACCAGGTATGATGCCAAGGGAACAACGTCAGGATTCCAGGAAGGAGATCTAGTGTGGCTGTATAATCCCCATCGCCAAAAGGGGAAATCACCTAAGTTGCAGCAGAACTGGGAGGGTCCCTACAGAATAATAACCCGCATCAACGATGTTGTCTACCGCATCCAGCGAGGACCAGGGGCCAAAATGAAAGTGGTTCATGTGGACCGACTGAGTCGATACAATGGCCGAAGTGAGGACGCACTTGTTCCGGACGAACAAGTCTAAGAGGGGGGCAGTGTAACATCACCTAATAGGATGCTACAATAATGTAGAATAATAACTACGCTCCTCCAGCCCATTCCAAAGTGTCTTTTCATTCGAGGTTCGTGTCTGCGGTTAAGTCTCCACAGTTCATGTCTACGAAAGAGACGGATAATATCACGGATAAGAAAGAATTATAACTGCAAGAAATGATTGGCATTTTGGAATTATTACATCAGAATTTTTCTTGTTCCAGTGGTCGAAGAATTTGCTAGAAGTTTCTGGCTATCAGAAACTTCTGCTATATAAGGACAGATGGCGATCGAAAGGGGGCAGTTGGTTTAGAACCGTATCGAAGAGATTGGAAAAGTGATAATGGGCGAAGTTGTAATTTTGTGATAAATTGAAAGTTGAGAGTTAACAAGAAGAAGTAATTAGTTTGGATTTGTGAATTAAGTAATTGATAGGAGATAAAGTGATTTGAGAGGAAAGAGACCTTGTAAGAAAAGAATTTGCGAAGAATAGTATAGTGTGAACTTGAATTGTTTTATAGACTAGAAAATAAAGAAATAAATTTCACAGAATATCGTTTTATCTACTCGAGCCGTAGCTTGCATATTACAATATTAAATGCCTATAAATTATTATCAACATTATTATATAATAAATATGTTTCTCTTCTACATCCAGTAAGGGCCTCACTAAGTCCGTAATTTACTCTATGATAATTTTCACAGAAAAGAATACGTACTTTGTGCACCCTTGTAAGAGCTTATACATAGTTTTTTTTCAATTGATACACCTCAATATATCGGAAACGGTTAGTGATATGAAAGAAATACTTACGAGCAAAGTTGTGGAAAACGGAGGAGAACATTGTTTTGTGACGTTTATATCTTTGTATGTCCTTGATTTGAAAGATATGGACTAAACGTGGGAATGGGTACTTTTGAGATAGCCAATCGAAGAAACATATTTTTTCATAAACTCAACCGTTACGGAAAAACTTTCATGACCACTACTAAACTTGTCCTACAATTTTGCTCACTAACGTTTTTCTCCTATTTCTCGCCATTTCCGAGAAAAATGAGGTTAACTGTTTAAACAATTCAAACTTTCTTTCTTGGATATCTCCGTAACGGTTAAGATTACCGAAAAATATTTAGAAATATTTTAGACTAAAAAAGCAATTATTTTTCTTTCTTCTTTCGATTAGAAAAATGTAAGTTTGGATCCCTAAAATTAAGGACATACATTTAAGGTCATCAACCCGTTCATTTTCTACAACTTCGCTCCAAAGTATTTTTCTCACCGTTTCCGAGATTGCGGTGTCTCAATTAAAAAACTCACCTTGTATATCTAATAAAGACAACAAAAAAATGACACTATTGTGTGAACTGAATGAACATGAAGAAAATATTTTTCAGCGGTTTTCAAGCAATAGAATATTCATTAGCTGGCATCTAAAATTATATGAAGGCATATCAATCTTCCATTTTAAGTTTAAGTCAGATTTATAAAATATGTGGTGTAGCCTGTATCTATTATATATTCATAATAAATAAACGTCTTTTAAAAGGTGCAGCAAAAGAGCTCAACATTTGGTGCCATACCAACTGCATCGGAAACTGAAGCCGCAAATATTTTAACAACAATCAAAAGCGGCGAAATGTTGCAGAAAAGTCCAATTGATCAGCAATCTCCTGAAAATACAATGTAAGTGCTTCGTTTTGAAATTTTACATGATCATTTATTAATTAATTGAAATTCTGCAGTCAAATGGACCATCAAAATAAGATGGCAATAATGACTTTAGATGCTTCATCTCCACAGCAATCGTCTTTGAATGGTAGGTGTATCTGTCTTTCGTTCTTTAAATTATGTTTTGTTGAAAAGAATACTTGTCAATAATTTGACCATGACTTGTATAAATATGTGTAGGTATGGTATTATATAAAAAACAAATTGTTTTTCTTAAAAACACAATTTAATTGTACAAGTAGCTTGTAGGAAGAAGTGCTACAAGCCACATAATCTCCTACCCAATTTATAATTTGTTTCGTCTTTTGATTATATTTAATCCATTTAATAAACGTAGTAAAGAAAATGGTTTGTTCGCTTAAGTACAATTACGACTCAAAGGGTTTTATTTAATATAAATAAAATACATGCGACATGATAAATGAAGACTTAACAGCACAAACTGAAACGAAAACAGTGAACAAATCTTACAGACAAAAAGTCACTACCCCGTGGATCCAGAAGAACAACAATATAAATAATAATAAAGCAATATTTGTTCTTTTCTTACCTTAGGTCGCTTAGATGCATTAGCGTCAGCAGCTGTTTTGCAGGCTGTTATGCAGGCAAATACTCTTCGCCAGAGAGAGACTTCTTTTCAAGTATTCGGAAGTCCAAACATAACTGGAACCAGTAGGCAAGATGCCGGGGTTATGGATATAATTAATTTTGCTTGTCAAGCTCAGGTCGAATCACAACAAAGCCTTCAACAGCAATCATTTATTGGCATTTCCTCGAATAAAAAAATCACTGAAGTAGTTCAAAATCTTTTACAACAACCATCATGCAATACTGATATGGCAATGTGTCAAAAGCCAACCACAGTAACAACATTAGCTGGAAGTACAACCAATGCAATACAGTCAAACATACGCGTCAGTGGTTCCAATAATCAAGGAAATCGTCGTTATGCTAAAAGCAAATTGCAAAATTCTGGACAATTAAAGGCGGCTAACGACAGCAATGAAGTAAATTTCGATGAGGACTTTAAAAAATGGTAGAAAACTAATGCGAGTATTTTATTTCTTTAGCAAATTCGAAATGATCCCAACTCCAAATGGTACACAGTAGGCATTTTCAAAGGTTTATCTCATACTGTTACAAGTTACATAGATAACACTCATTGGAACGATGCAATGTTCGACAATTATGACTCAGACAATTTGCCGGACTTATCCGAATATCCTCGAATAAATCTCGAGCCCGGTACCGGATATCGTTTCCGTTTAGCAGCCATAAACACATGTGGACGTGGGGAATGGGGAGAGGTAAATAATCAAGGTGTAGAATCTATGTTTGAATACAAATGTATGTTTTTTTTTGTATTTAGATATCCAGCTTCAAAACATGCTTACCTGGTTTTCCGGGTGCCCCTTCTGCGATTAAGATCTCCAAATCGCCAGAGGGGGCACATTTAACATGGGAACCACCGCCGTCACAAAACACCGGTGAAATAATCGAGTATTCTGTATACTTAGCTGTGAAGTCTACACCGAAAGATAAAATGCCACCCCCACAGTTGGTTTTTGTTCGAGTGTATGTAGGCGCTACCAATCAATGTACGGTTGCCAATAATTCGTTGGCTACAGCCCATGTCGATTGCTCCAATAAACCGGCTATTATCTTCCGCATTGCTGCCCGAAATGAGAAGGGGTACGGACCAGCTACGCAAGTAAGGTGGCTGCAAGGTAAGATACATTTTTGCAATATTATTGTTTAACCACAAACCATATAGTACGTAGATATTACAAGTCCAAAAAAGGGTGTTTAAAACAATTATTCCTTTTTCTAACAAACTTTATTCTTAAACAGATTTTTCCTTTTTTAAAAAAACAAACTTTCAATATTCAAACACTTTTCTTTCTCTCTCTCTCTTCCTGCACTTCCTCCCTGCTCAAACTCTCGATTGTCAGTGCCAATTACTGTCAATCGTACTTTTCTGTGTTGCCATATTAATTTTCTTAGTCTACTCCATCGACGCCTGTTACAGGTGTAACCTGTTTTTAGTTTGATGGCACTTGCGAATAGAATATTTTCGGCGCACGTCATACAAAAACAAACAGAACCGGTATTGAAAACCATATAGCACTATGTATTATATGATACGCGGCTTAACACTAAATCGCAGATTATATTATCTATGAATAAATTAATAATGGTGGCACCCTTACAATGCAAAACAACGGTGAAGAAAGAAAGAAATTGAGCGAGTAGCAAATATCATGTCCCCACTGACGGTGCTGTTAAACCCAGTGATGAAGTAAAGGAAAGAGTACAGGGAAAAATTAAAGATTTAGCAGGAACGAAAAGGGGGTGAAGTGACATATTTGTGCAGGGTATAGGCTTCTAGCAATTCTGAGTTAGGTAAGTTATATTACATTCGCGTTGACTGAATATGACGATCTAATTATGACTGTTCGGCCCAGTTTATATTGTGATTCTTATGTCGAATATGTGCCAAAGTACTTTCTGATTCTTACTTATTCTTTTCAACACTTGCCTAAAAATCGTTTTCTTTGGAGCTTTAAATCGACATTGATTCATTAATGATCTTCTCATTCGAACTTCTCTCAAATTCCCTCCTCTCAAAATTAATTTGTATTTATGGAAACATTCTGAAATCAAATGGTGATAAGTCCGGAGAATAAGGTTATGGGCGAGTGTCATTAATATCCGAGAACGCAATAAATGTGTTGTTTTTTTCAGCAACGCAAGAAGGTGCGTTATCATTTTGAAAAGTAGCGAGAAAGTTCCCCTTTTTCTCGTCGTACTTATAATAAAACCAGGACATGCAGCAGTTCGACCCCCCGTTTTAAAATTTTACGGAACCCATCACATCGTGGCTTGATGTTTATTTTAACACGACATTTGCTTACCTTATCAAAATTGGGCCCATTTGTACTTATGTTAGTTTTCATAGGAAATCTGTAAATGTCTTATCCTTCTAACCTATCCCTAGTAAAGTGGGCACGACATTATGAACTTTTTAATGCAATTGCTAAATTTCTACTCAGTCGATATTTCTGCGGTTTTAAGAGATTTTAACAGAAAAACTGTTGTCTTAGCAGAAGTGGGCGTGGCTGGTTGCTGATGAAATATGCACAATATGACTTCACTATCACCGTAAATAGCTTTCAGAAATCAAAATATAATTTCTTGAAAACAACGCATCCAAAAAGTGGGCGTGGTCATGTGCAGTGTAGAGAAAGTCAACGTGTACTGCATCGGATTCCACAAAGCTTATATGTATACTTGAAATTACATATTTCTAGTTCTAAATTTAAGGTCCAAAAACTGGTGGCAGACGGACATGGCTAGATCGACACAACTTTTTATGCTGATCACAAATATACATACATATGTGTCGATGTACGTTCGACAAATGCAGTCGGTTTTTATTTTCAAGAAAAAAAAGAACGACTCAAACAAAATGAATTTTATTAATCCCCCAAAGGTACAAACAAAAACGTAGAACGCGTTGTGTCGTGTCTTCTGCTTCCTCCAGAATATCGTTGGTTTTCCTCTTTTTGAATTTGACAGCTCTCCTAGGGTGAGTTCAGAAAAGGTTGCGTCCTGATTATGCATCATTGGCAGCATTCAGCTGACAGCTCGGCCCTTCCTGACATGGAGTCGTCCTCGGCTCCTGAGTTGTCTCGTCCTCATCGTCGTCGTCGAGCTCTAGTCCTGGCTTCACCATGGCTTCATTTTGTCGCTGGCCACAACGGTTGAAAACTTCCGTCCTTTCCGATTCTTTTCCATCTACTCCAGTACATATAGGTCGTGACGTAGACTCTTCTTCACAACGTACGGTCTAGGCTCTAGCTTATGGGACTCACCAGTCGGTAACGGCACACATGTGTATGCTATGCATCGATTCGCAACTTCCACTTCTCTTTCTCCTCGGCTATTCGCTGGGCAACTTCTGCACGCCGCTGTCCCATGTTAAGATCATCTTGAACATCCGCAACGTCGTGCATGGCGTGCACAGAATGATTAACTGAGATGTCCTTCAGCTTAAAGTCGAATATGATTTGATTCGGGCTGTAGCCTGTGGTTGAGTTCCGCTGAGTGTTAATTGCCCACTGGAGATTTCGAAGTTCTAAGTCCCATTTTCCGTTCTCAATGTTCGAGGTTCGTAAGTATTATAATATCGTTGGTTGATGCGCTCGATTTGTCCGTTGGCCCTCGGTGTTCTTACAGCTGTCTTTATATGTCGGATCCCATTATCCTCGCAGAAATTCTCGAATCAGTTGTACTAAAAGCCATTCCACGATCGCTGATCGGGTAAACCAAAATACGAGGTCAAATCAGTTCCGGCTTGGTTTTTGTGTCCTCAACTGCTTTAACGATGACGTACTTACTAAAAGCATCCGCAACCCCAATAATGTAAACTCTCTCGCGCGAGTTTTCGGAAAGGACCCAGTGGTCTATGTGAAGAGTCTGAAATGGAATTGGCGTAACGTCTGCAATGTGCTACTTCCCTCTACTGCTCCTAGTGCTCTCTTATGGAAACAGTAGTCGACGCAAGCGGCGATGTACGACTTTACGTAATTTTTCATTCGACGAAACCATAAATGCTCCCTTACCCCCTTCTCGACACCAAAGTGAACCATGTCATCGTGGAAATACTTCAACTTCCCCTCGTCACGCCGATACAGTCGTGCATTCTCAAAAGCGAATTTGCGCTTAAATTGTTCCTTAGCATCGGATTCTTCTCGGCCGTCAAACACATTGATGATATATCTCGGATCTTTATGCTACATGCTGGCTATCCAATTTAATTCGAATGACACGAATGGCGACGGTATCAGCCTCCCTTCCGATCTCGACAGGCATCCGGCTGAGCGCATCTACGTGCGCCATTCGATTTGCACTTCAGTGGACGATCGTGAAATCAAATTCCTGCAGACCCAACCACCATCTGGCTACGCGAGGAATAAGCAAAGACGTTGCTTTAATTGCACTCACAACAGAGCAATCCGTTACGACACAAAATATTCCACCAAGCAGATAAATGTGGAAACGCTCCAAACTCTCGACCACTGCAAGCACTTCGAGTTCGTAGCTTGAGTATTTTGATTCGGCGGCTGTTGTTTAGTGGAATCGTCTATTGCTTGAAATAATATTCCAGCTAACCCGCATGAACTGGCATCTTTGTGGACTTCGTGAATTTTCCCTGGATCATAAACTTTTAGGATCGGCTCGCTACATAATATTTTCTTTAACTTCACAAATGCTTCCGTCTGTTCACCCTCCCAAAGGAACGGTGACTCCGCTTTCTCTTTTTTCAGCATCGATGTCAACGGTGATGATTACGAAATCCTGAACGAACTTCCTAAAGTAGCTCACTAAGCCCAAGAATCTTCTCAGTTCGGTGATGTTAGTAGGTCGTGAAAAATTGTCGATAGCTGATGTTTTCTCGTGGCTAGGCTTGATAGAAAGCTGATTTCCGTCGCTAGGAACACACATTTGCTGATTCGAAGAGTTAAACCAGCTTCTCTCAACAGCTGCAAAAACTCTTTCAGACTACTGAGTCCCTCATCGACGCTGCAACTCGGAATAATAATCTCGTCCACATATCTAAATGTTCGTCAAAACACACAAAATACTCGTTGATGATTTCATGTAACTCCTTTTCCACACCAGACGACAACCCGTCTCCCATCTTTATTTCATTTTCGGTGAATTCTTCGAAATTTTTTCGATGACTAGGCGCCGATTGTCGTTACATAAGATATCATTCCCAAGGAATGATGTGTGGTGTAGTGGTAACATTGTTTGTCACGCTGTTGGTTCACGGTTCAAATCCTGATGTCAAGAATCGTCTATTTTTTTCGCATGAAATAAATAAAAAAAAAACGTCGATCAATTGTGAAAGCTCTACTGCGAAGGCATAACACTGGCAGTTAAGTGGTCATATGGTTGAAAATGCAACTTGATCGTGATGATGACATCAGGAGGACGGAAAATAATACTGTGAATCATGATCAACGACAAATGCAAAACAAACAAGCTCCCCAGTTATCTAGACGCTACCCTTGGAGTTTACTGAAACTTAATACCATCTGAGTTTCAAACCACTACACTAAATCTTTCGTTTTTTCTCTCTCTCTTCTTCACAACGCCCGAGCCCTGTAATAGTATAAGAGTATTTATATCCTCTTTGGCGCGCGCAAATTATAAAAAAAAGAAGAGGGGATACGCCATCAACTCGTTCTTCTTCCATTTCATCTATCTGTGTCGTCACAATAATTCAGCTGTTTCCACCGTGTGTTCATTTACTCTTAAGTAGGAAATACACGATACAATCATTGCACAGCCGTTGTACCAACCTAGGTTGGTACAATATCGGTACAGCCGTTGTATGTAGCACACACACTATACAATATGCATGCGATTTCCATACAACCAGAACACTTTTTCAGTCATTCTTCAGCCAAAACCATACTTTTTTTTTTCATCCACCCGTCACAAAAACTAAAACGCAACTAAAATTGTACGTCTGTAGTATACGCGAAAATACACCATACAATGTGTCGCATGCAACACACGTTGTATACTCAAGAGCATGCAACCGTACAATATCGGTACAGCCGTCGGTTGGGTGGACACACACTATACAATGGTCGCATACAACCGCAACTTGGGCCCAACGGCTGTACAACGATTGTATCGTATATTTCCTACTTTATATCCTTCGTTCGGTTACTGTTGAAAATCCTCAGTACGTTTTTCTTTACCGTTAGTGTGTGACCTCGTTCCGGACAGTTATCCTCGGAATGGTTTGTTTTTTGACAGATATTACACCGCAGTTTCTTCTGTGGCTTTGTACAGTTGATGGAGATATGTCCAGTTTCCGACCAATTGTAGCATACGACAGGGGATGAGAAATGCCTGGCTGGGGTGGTTGGTCGCCTTCCGAATGTGGTGGTGGTTCTTGGCGAGCCGTTTGGTGAGTACTCAATTCTCGGGGTTGTCTTTCGTAATCTGTTGGTCGACGTTCATCCTGTTGGACGATTAGCAAAATAACGCTCGATGGTATTCCGAAGATCATTTAACTGCGTTAGATGCGTGGCTGCCAGTGTTGTTTGTAGCGCGTTGCCATTCATTCCGTGACGAATGTATTTAATTATTGCTGGATCTCTTAATCGATGTTTTTATCCACGTGCTCGCATGCGGTAAAAATAGTCGATAACATTTTCACCTTGTTTACGTATGTGCGAATACATTTTAAGAGGAATGTCCGCTTCGTTTTCTTCCTTACTAAAATCCTCTATGAGTCGATGCGAAAATTCTTGCCATGTTTGTGTTTCCCCTAGCCCTTGTTGCGCTTTGGGCGTTTGTTGTTGGTATTAAGACGAACGTTGTCGTTTGCATTGATGGCGAAATATTAATGTGTTCTCTAGCGCTTGCTGCATTTGTTGTCGGTCTTGACGTAGACTTGTTGGAATTCGAAGTCGTTAAAAGATTCACTAACTGTTGGGACAAATTTTCCACCGCCTTTGTAAGCTGCTGCATATTGTGGCCGGCGGGGATAACCTTTTCGTAGCTTTCCTCGATGTCTTTCAGTGCGGTAGCGTCTATTTCGTCGGAATTCGTGTGGTCGATGATGCGTGCAAGCAATTCCACTTTACGGCCGCGAGTGGATAGGTTGTTGGCTTCCAAAATTGACTTCAATTCCTTGACTTTGAGCGTGTCGAGCTTAACAGATGGCATCGTGCTTAATCGTTGCGTTTAATTGGATAAATCCCACTTCTGAAACTGTCGGTGTACGTTCGACAGGCGTAGTCGGTTTATATTTTTTTAAAAAAAAGAACGACTCAAACAAAATGAATTTTATTAATCCCCCAAAGGTACAAACAAAAACGTAGAACGCGTTGTGTCGTGTCTTCTGCTTCCTCCAGAATGTCGTTGGTTTTCCTCTTTTTGAATTTGACAGCTCTCCTAGGGTGAGTTCAGAAAAAAAGGTTGCGTTCTGATTATGCATCATTGGCAGCGTTCATGACATATGTATGTATATACTTTTTGGAGTCTATCGTTATTATTTCTATATTGTAATATACGAGCTACGGCTCGAGTAGATAAAACGATATTCTGTGAAATTATTTCTTTATTTTCTAGTCTATAGAACAATTCAAGTTCACACTATACTATTCTTCGCAAACTCCTTCCTTACAAGATCTCTTTCTTCTCAAATCACTTTATCTCCTTTCAATTACTTAATTCACAAATGTAAACTAATTACTTTTTCTTGTAAACTCTCAACTTTCAATTTATCGCAAAATTACAACTTCGGCTGTTATCACTTTTCCAATCTGCTCGTGCGGTTCAAAACCAACTGCTCTGTCTCGATCGCCGTCTGTCCTTAAATAGCCGCATTTCTAATAGCCAGAAACTTCTAGCAAATTCTTCGACCACTGGAACAAGAAAATTCTGATGTAATAATTCCAAGATGACAGGTGCAGCCAATAATCTCTTGTGGTTATAATTCTCTTGCGGTTATAATTCTCTCTTAATTCTGCAACGTCGTCTTAGCCATAATCCGTATACGAGCCTCGAATGAAAAGACACTTCGGAATGTGTGCATACTTTTGGGAGCGTAGTTATTATGTTACATTATTGTTGCATGCTTTTGGAGCGTAGTTATTATGCTACATTATGTTACAATATGTTATAAACTTGGTATCAAATTAATGTACCCTATGGGATAGAGTATGCAAAAGAACAGGTTATAACTGCATGTTTTACTAAAATGGATATTAATCCATCTGAAAGCCTTACGAACGTAATATCCGAAACTCTGATGGTTTTGACATTTGCTTTCGGATGACAGAGTTCCCATTTTCCGAAAGAATATTGAAACAATGCCAGCCATAAAAGATCATTCTATTTTCGGGTGTAGGTTGGTAGTGAAGTGGTACCAAAATGGATATGAGTGTATTTCTTCAGTTCGAAATATTCTGATTGACAGTTCATGTTACTTTATTCGTTCGGAATGTTCTCTTCTTCTCATTCCGTGTTTCTTTATGCACCCCAGAATATTCAGAATGTATTCTTTTTGTTCGGAAAATAAACGGCTGTTGAGGAAGATAAATGATTTTGAGGCAGATGAATGGTGAAAATAATAAGAAATATGCGTTAATTTGAAATTTATTCACGGAAATTTTAGAATTATACACAATTATGCTCTTTTTTGTTCCTTTATTTATCCTATTCCGAATATTCTATAAGATATTCTATTCCTTCCACGGAGTGAATAACCCGAGCATTTAACAAGAATGAACATGGAATGTTTCCGGTAAATTTTAAGGTTATCATTGATCAGAAACATTAAACAAATTTAGATTCGAGTTTTTCACCTCTAAATCCAAATCGGTATTAATAGTGATATTCGATATTGTAACATCTCCTAAAAGGATGCTACAATAATGTAGAATAATAACTACGCTCCTCCAGCCCATTCCAAAGTGTCTTTTCATTCGAGGTTCGTGTATGCGGTTAAGTCTCCACAGTTCATGTCTACGAAAGAGACGGATAATATCACGGATAAGAAAGAATTATAACTGCAAGAAATGATTGTCATCTTGGAATTATTACATCAGAATTTTTCTTGTTCCAGTGGTCGAAGAATTTGCTAGAAGTTTCTGGCTATCAGAAACTTCTGCTATATAAGGGCAGTTGGTTTAGAACCGTGGCGAAGAGATTGGAAAAGTGATAATGGGCGAAGTTGTAATTTTGTGATAAATTGAAAGTTGAGAGTTAACAAGAAGAAGTAATTAGTTTGGATTTGTGAATTAAGTAATTGAAAGGAGATAAAGTGATTTGAGAGGAAAGAGACCTTGTAAGAAAAGAATTTGCGAAGAATAGTATAGTGTGAACTGGAATTGTTTTATAGACTAGAAAATAAAGAAATAAATTTCACAGAATATCTTTTTATCTACTCGAGCCGTAGCTTGCATATTACATTGGTGTCAGAAGCGGGATAAAACTTATTCTGTGAATAACTATTTCCGTGGTGTGAAATTGCACAATAATAAAAAAAAAAAAAAAACCATTTCTGTGTTGAGTTAATTAGTTGCGCAAAATGGGTCGCAAATTGGGAAAACTAACTATAACTCAACTAAAGGCAGAACTCAGTAAGCGGAACCTCGACACAACTGGGGGAAAAGATGCCCTACTGATTCGTTTAGAAGAAGCAGTAACGCAGGAAGGTGAAAATCCGCATGACGTAGAGTTTGACGTGGAAGAGGAACCAGCAAGTACAGCAGCCGACCCGAGTATAACAAGTCTGCTCCTGCAACTTAAGTTAGTCATGGACGAACCAAAGAAAGCAATAGAAGACCAAAGGAATTCTATAGAACTTAAGCTGGACGAACAAAAGAAAGCAATGGACGAACAAAAGAATTCTCTAGAACTTAAGCTGGACGAACAAAAGAATTCTCTAGATGCTCTGGAAAGCAAACTTGATGAGCAAAACAAGAACTTGGAATCCAAATTCGAAGCGATCGAAGAGAAAATCGAGAAGGTCGAGACGCAACTCGAAAAAGTCGAAACAAGATTCGATGAAAACTTTGAGAAGCATGAAACTCAGTTCGGGAAGATAGAGACTCAGTTCGAAAAGTAGAAAAGCAAGTCGAAAATCTTACTAAGGAACTCAGCAACGTGAAGAGACAGAAAGCACGGGAATATTCCACTGACGGTCTGAGAAGAAAGGAGATGCAGCCTCCTATCTTCGATGGTCAAACATCATGGCCAATTTATAAGAGGCAATTCGAAGCGGCCGCAATGACCAATAGCTGGGACGATGAAGAGAAGTCTATTGCACTCACGCTTGCACTGAGGGGTCCAGCTGCGGAGCTCTTGCAGACCATCCCGGAAGATAAACAGCAGAACTACGACTCTCTGGTTCAGGCTATGTAGATGCGGTATGGGGATGAACAGATGTAGCAGGTGTACAGGGTTCAGCAGCGTAGTCGAGTCCAGAAAAGGGGAGAAACGCTCCAACAGTTGCAAGCGGATATAGAGCGACTAGCCCATCTTTCATACCCTAAAGCCGGTGAGGAGCTTATCAACGAAATTGCGGTGGAAGCTTTTATTCAGGCCATAGAGGACAGACAACTGCAAATGGCTGTAAGGATGGCTGAAAAGCGAACACTCCCTGAGGCATTGGCATTCGCTTTGTCAATGAAGGCTGCGGACCAAGCATACCAGGGAATACACCGTGTCAGGGAAATGTCCGTCGTGGAATGCTCATGCCAGAGAACAGCCGTCATGGAGATGAAGACAAAGTTCGCGGAAGTCAAATCCGTTGCTGGAATTGCAACCAAACCGGACACCTACAACGGCAGTGCAGAAGTGCACCTAGACGAGGAAATTGTCCACATTGCGGAAGTAGGAGAAGCAGAGAGGAAGCATCTGGCGGTGATAACATCCATCCTGTCAGTCAGACTTCCCAAAACCAGCAGTCGGGAAATGCGTAAGGGCCAACTTCGCGGGGCAGAAGTTGGTTACTGGAATCGAGGCCCCCAGGACCACCATTCAAGTTTCGCAAACGAAACGGGGTAACAAGAGCCTGACAGTGGAGGCACTAATCAACAAGAAGAAGTGCGTAGCCACCATCGACACAGGTGCCACCGCCTCCATTGTAAGAAGAGATATCGTCAGAAGCTCCTGGCTACACAACACCAACAGCTACTGCCTGAAGACTGCAACAGGGGAAATGGCGAAGGTGTTTGGAGAAGTTCGTCTTACGATTACTCTGGCGGGACTGACGTTCTCCCATGCGTTTCTGGTGGCAGATATATGCGACGAGTGCATCATCGGAATAGACTTCATGAAAGCAAATGAAGTAATCTTGGACATCGGGATGCAAGTAATGAGGTATCGAAATGTGGAGATTCCGATGGTGTACGGAAACGAGAATGCCGTAACTCTCAGGACAGTCATCAGCAAAGACGAAGTTTTGCCGCCGTCTTCAGAGACAATCATTTGGATGAAGCTGGAAGGTGATCTTGGGAGCCACCGATTCTACATAGTAGAACCAGACCTAGAGAAGAATTCTCAAGACTACATCGTGGGAAAGACGTTAGTCGAACAAAAGAACACCATGGTTCCAGTGAGAGTTTTGAACGCGAGACCACACACTGTCAAACTAAGGCGAGGGGAGGCGACTGGAAAATGCACGCCGATTACCGCCGTCACAACAATATCTGAACGTGATGCTCCGAAATCTCTCTCATCACCTTGGACAGCGGAAACGAGAGAGACGATTCTCCAGTCCAGTGAACTGAATCAGGAGCAGCGAACTATGGCAGAGAATCTTATCAATGAGTACGCTGATGTATTTGCCTCACAGGACGGAGAATACGGCCGAACACACCTGGTACAACATCGAATAGACACTGGTGATACTAGACCAATTCGTCAGCCTGCTAGGCGGCTTCCATTGGCAAAGCAGACAGAAGTTGTAGAGATGGTGTCGGCAATGGAGAAAGAAGGTCTGATTGAAAGTTCCAAAAGTCCGTGGGCATCACCGGTTGTACTGGTTAAGAAGAAAGATGGCAGCACGCGGTTCTGGACGTGGAGGGTCATTTCGCAAGATGGATCGAAAGGCTGCAAATCTACGACTACGAAATACAGCATCGTAAAGGAAAACTCCACTCTAATGCGGATGCATTGCCCGGAGACCATGCAGAACGGATTGTAAACATTGTGCGCGTCAGGAAGAACGGGAGCTGGTTTTCATCCAAAGAATGAGAGCCGAACCTATCGCCGGCTGGAGCGTAGATGAGATCCGGAACGCTCAGAAGGAAGACCCGGATATCGAGCCGATTCTGGCCTGGAAGGAGAACATGGAGAAACCGGATCATCAGAACATCTCTCACAGAAGCCCG
The DNA here is from genome assembly GCA_963082735.1 of Pocota personata. Lineage (NCBI taxonomy): Eukaryota > Metazoa > Arthropoda > Insecta > Diptera > Syrphidae > Pocota > Pocota personata. The sequence goes on along the minus strand of OY720433.1, from coordinate 25,830,854 downwards.
ACCTTAAAGGCATATTTTGCGCAGTGGGACTCCCTCCATGTCCAAGAAGGTGTTCTGAGAAGAAAATGGGAATCCTCCGACGGAAAGTCGTTTGTAATACAGCTTGTCGTACCGCGGACGAGGGTCAAGGAGGTGTTACAGGAGATGCATGGCGGGGCGTCCGGAGGCCACTTGGGAGTGAATAAGACGCTAGAAAAGGTACGAGAACGTTTTTATTGGTTAAAAGCGAAGGAAGATACCGAAGACTGGTGCAGAAAATGCGACGTGTGTGCAGCTAGCAAGGGTCCGAGAATCAAAACTCGAGGTAAGATGCACCAATACAACGTGGGGGAACCTTTCGAACGAATCGCCATTGACATCGCAGGGCCCTTCCCGGAAACCGACAATGGTAATCGGTATATACTCGTGGTAATGGACTACTTCAGTAAGTGGCCGGAAGCGTTTCCGATCCATAACCAGGAAGCCAGAACCGTGGCGGAGCAGATCGTCTACAATTGGGTTAGCAGATTCGGTGTGCCCTTGGAATTGCATTCTGACCAAGGGCGGAACTTCGAGTCAAGAATCGAGAGATGTGTCAACTACTCGGAATCAAAGAGACAAGGACAACCCCGCTTCATCCACAGTCGGACGGTATGGTGGAGCGTTTCAATAGGACTTTGGACGAACATCTCTCGAAGGTCGTAGGTGACTACCAACGGGATTGGGACCGCCAGATTCTCTTGTTTTTGATGGCCTATAGAAGTGCCTTGCATAGCACTACTCGACATACTCCGTTCGAAATCTTATTTGGTGGAATAGCTCGTTTACCCAGTGAGGTGAAATTTGGATCTCGTACCAATTAGCACAGAAATGAAGAAGAGTAAGTGGCGGACCTTAGGGAAAGGCTTAGGGACATACACCAAAGGACCAGAAGCCAGATTAAGATAACGAGCGACCGCATGAAGACCAGGTATGATGCCAAGGCAACAACGTCAGGATTCCAGGAAGGAGATCTAGTGTGGCTGTATAATCCCCATCGCCAAAAGGGGAAATCACCCAAGTTGCAGCAGAACTGGGAAGGTCCCTACAGAATAATAACCCGCATCAACGATGTTGTCTACCGCATCCAGCGAGGACCAAGGGCCAAAATGAAAGTGGTTCATGTGGACCGACTGAGTCGATACAATGGCCGAAGTGAGGACGCACTTGTTCGGGACGAACAAGTCTAAGAGGGGGCAGTGTAACATCACCTAATAGGATGCTACAATAATGTAGAATAATAACTACGCTCCTCCAGCCCATTCCAAAGTGTCTTTTCATTCGAGGTTCGTGTCTGCGGTTAAGTCTCCACAGTTCATGTCTACGAAAGAGACGGATAATATCACGGATAAGAAAGAATTATAACTGCAAGAAATGATTGGCATTTTGGAATTATTACATCAGAATTTTTCTTGTTCCAGTGGTCGAAGAATTTGCTAGAAGTTTCTGGCTATCAGAAACTTCTGCTATATAAGGGCAGTTGGTTTAGAACCGTGGCGAAGAGATTGGAAAAGTGATAATGTTCGAAGTTGTAATTTTGTGATAAATTGAAAGAGATAAAGTGATTTGAGAGGAAAGAGACCTTGTAAGAAAAGAATTTGCGAAGAATAGTATAGTGTGAACTTGAATTGTTTTATAGACTAGAAAATAAAGAAATAAATTTCACAGAATATCTTTTTATCTACTCGAGCCGTAGCTTGCATATTACATTGGTGTCAGAAGCGGGATAAAACTTATTCTGTGAATAACTATTTCCGTGGTGTGAAATTGCACAATAATAAAAAAAAAAAAAAAACGATTTCTGTGTTGAGTTAATTAGTTGCGCAAAATGGGTCGCAAATTGGGAAAACTAACTATAACTCAACTAAAGGCAGAACTCAGTAAGCGGAACCTCGACACAACTGGGGGAAAAGATGCCCTACTGATTCGTTTAGAAGAAGCAGTAACGCAGGAAGGTGAAAATCCGCATGACGTAGAGTTTGACGTGGAAGAGGAACCAGCAAGTACAGCAGCCGACCCGGGTATAACAAGTCTGCTCCTGCAACTTAAGTTAGTCATGGACGAACAAAAGAAAGCAATAGAAGACCAAAGGAATTCTATAGAACTTAAGCTGGACGAACAAAAGAAAGCAATGGACGAACAAAAGAATTCTCTAGAACTTAAGCTGGACGAACAAAAGAATTCTCTAGATGCTCTGGAAAGCAAACTTGATGAGCAAAACAAGAACTTGGAATCCAAATTCGAAGCGATCGAAGAGAAAATCGAGAAGGTCGAGACGCAACTCGAAAAAGTCGAAACAAGATTCGATGAAAACTTTGAGAAGCATGAAACTCAGTTCGGGAAGATAGAGACTCAGTTCGAAAAGTAGAAAAGCAAGTCGAAAATCTTACTAAGGAACTCAGCAACGTGAAGAGACAGAAAGCACGGGAATATTCCACTGACGGTCTGAGAAGAAAGGAGATGCAGCCTCCTATCTTCGATGGTCAAACATCATGGCCAATTTATAAGAGGCAATTCAAAGCGGCCGCAATGACCAATAGCTGGGACGATGAAAAGAAGTCTATTGCACTCACGCTTGCACTGAGGGGTCCAGCTGCGGAGCTCTTGCAGACCATCCCGGAAGATAAACAGCAGAACTACGACTCTCTGGTTCAGGCTATGGAGATGCGGTATGGGGATGAACAGATGTAGCAGATGTACAGGGTTCAGCAGCGTAGTCGAGTCCAGAAAAGGGGAGAAACGCTCCAACAGTTGCAAGCGGATATAGAGCGACTAGCCCATCTTTCATACCCTAAAGCCGGTGAGGAGCTTATCAACGAAATTGCGGTGGAAGCTTTTATTCAGGCCATAGAGGACAGACAACTGCAAATGGCTGTAAGGATGGCTGAAAAGCGAACACTCCCTGAGGCATTGGCATTCGCTTTGTCAATGAAGGCTGCGGACCAAGCATACCAGGGAATACACCGTGTCAGGGAAATGTCCGTCGTGGAATGCTCATGCCAGAGAACAGCCGTCATGGATGAAGACAAAGTTCGCGGAAGTCAAATCCGTTGCTGGAATTGCAACCAAACCGGACACCTACAACGGCAGTGCAGAAGTGCACCTAGACGAGGAAATTGTCCACATTGCGGAAGTAGGAGAAGCAGAGAGGAAGCATCTGGCGGTGATAACATCCATCCTGTCAGTCAGACTTCCCAAAACCAGCAGTCGGGAAATGCGTAAGGGCCAACTTCGCGGGGCAGAAGTTGGTTACTGGAATCGAGGCCCCCAGGACCACCATTCAAGTTTCGCAAACCAAACGGGGTAACAAGAGCCTGACAGTGGAGGCACTAATCAACAAGAAGAAGTGCGTAGCCACCATCGACACAGGTGCCACCGCCTCCATTGTAAGAAGAGATATCGTCAGAAGCTCCTGGCTACACAACACCAACAGCTACTGCCTGAAGACTGCAACAGGGGAAATGGCGAAGGTGTTTGGAGAAGTTCGTCTTACGATTACTCTGGCGGGACTGACGTTCTCCCATGCGTTTCTGGTGGCAGATATATGCGACGAGTGCATCATCGGAATAGACTTCATGAAAGCAAATGAAGTAATCTTGGACATCGGGATGCAAGTAATGAGGTATCGAAATGTGGAGATTCCGATGGTGTACGGAAACGAGAATGCCGTAACTCTCAGGACAGTCATCAGCAAAGACGAAGTTTTGCCGCCGTCTTCAGAGACAATCATTTGGATGAAGCTGGAAGGTGATCTTGGGAGCCACCGATTCTACATAGTAGAACCAGACCTAGAGAAGAATTCTCAAGACTACATCGTGAGAAAGACGTTAGTCGAACAAAAGAACACCATGGTTCCAGTGAGAGTTTTGAACGCGAGACTACACACTGTCAAACTAAGGCGAGGGGAGGCGACTGGAAAATGCACGCCGATTACCGCCGTCACAACAATATCTGAACGTGATGCTCCGAAATCTCTCTCATCACCTTGGACAGCGGAAACGAGAGAGACGATTCTCCAGTCCAGTGAACTGAATCAGGAGCAGCGAACTATGGCAGAGAATCTTATCAATGAGTACGCTGATGTATTTGCCTCACAGGACGGAGAATACGGCCGAACACACCTGGTACAACATCGAATAGACACTGGTGATACTAGACCAATTCGTCAGCCTGCTAGGCGGCTTCCATTGGCAAAGCAGACAGAAGTTGTAGAGATGGTGTCGGCAATGGAGAAAGAAGGTCTGATTGAAAGTTCCAAAAGTCCGTGGGCATCACCGGTTGTACTGGTTAAGAAGAAAGATGGCAGCACGCGGTTCTGGACGTGGAGGGTCATTTCGCAAGATGGATCGAAAGGCTGCAAATCTACGACTACGAAATACAGCATCGTAAAGGAAAACTCCACTCTAATGCGAATGCATTGCCCGGAGACCATGCAGAACGGATTGTAAACATTGTGCGCGTCAGGAAGAACAGGAGCTGGTTTTCATCCAAAGAATGAGAGCCGAACCTATCGCCGGCTGGAGCGTAGATGAGATCCGGAACGCTCAGAAGGAAGACCCGGATATCGAGCCGATTCTGGCCTGGAAGGAGAACATGGAGAAACCGGATCATCAGAACATCTCTCACAGAAGCCCGACCTTAAAGGCATATTTTGCGCAGTGGGACTCCCTCCATGTCCAAGAAGGTGTTCTGAGAAGAAAATGGGAATCCTCCGACGGAAAGTCGTTTGTAATACAGCTTGTCGTACCGCGGACGAGGGTCAAGGAGGTGTTACAGGAGATGCATGGCGGGGCGTCCGGAGGCCACTTGGGAGTGAATAAGACGCTAGAAAAGGTACGAGAACGTTTTTATTGGTTAAAAGCGAAGGAAGATACCGAAGACTGGTGCAGAAAATGCGACGTGTGTGCAGCTAGCAAGGGTCCGAGAATCAAAACTCGAGGTAAGATGCACCAATACAATGTGGGGGAACCTTTCGAACGAATCGCCATTGACATCGCAGGGCCCTTCCCGGAAACCGACAATGGTAATCGGTATATACTCGTGGTAATGGACTACTTCAGTAAGTGGCCGGAAGCGTTTCCGATCCATAACCAGGAAGCCAGAACCGTGGCGGAGCAGATCGTCTACAATTGGGTTAGCAGATTCGGTGTGCCCTTGGAATTGCATTCTGACCAAGGGCGGAACTTCGAGTCAAGAATCGAGAGATGTGTCAACTACTCGGAATCAAAGAGACAAGGACAACCCCGCTTCATCCACAGTCGGACGGTATGGTGGAGCGTTTCAATAGGACTTTGGACGAACATCTCTCGAAGGTCGTAGGTGACTACCAACGGGATTGGGACCGGCAGATTCTCTTGTTTTTGATGGCCTATAGAAGTGCCTTGCATAGCACTACTCGACATACGCCGTTCGAAATCTTATTTGGTGGAATAGCTCGTTTACCCAGTGAGGTGAAATTTGGATCTCGTACCAATGAGCCCAGAAATGAAGAAGAGTAAGTGGCGGACCTTAGGGAAAGGCTTAGGGACATACACCAAAGGACCAGAAGCCAGATTAAGATAACGAGCGACCGCATGAAGACCAGGTATGATGCCAAGGCAACAACGTCAGGATTCCAGGAAGGAGATCTAGTGTGGCTGTATAATCCCCATCGCCAAAAGGGGAAATCACCCAAGTTGCAGCAGAACTGGGAAGGTCCCTACAGAATAATAACCCGCATCAACGATGTTGTCTACCGCATCCAGCGAGGACCAAGGGCCAAAATGAAAGTGGTTCATGTGGACCGACTGAGTCGATACAATGGCCGAAGTGAGGACGCACTTGTTCGGGACGAACAAGTCTAAGAGGGGGCAGTGTAACATCACCTAATAGGATGCTACAATAATGTAGAATAATAACTACGCTCCTCCAGCCCATTCCAAAGTGTCTTTTCATTCGAGGTTCGTGTCTGCGGTTAAGTCTCCACAGTTCATGTCTACGAAAGAGACGGATAATATCACGGATAAGAAAGAATTATAACTGCAAGAAATGATTGGCATTTTGGAATTATTACATCAGAATTTTTCTTGTTCCAGTGGTCGAAGAATTTGCTAGAAGTTTCTGGCTATCAGAAACTTCTGCTATATAAGGGCAGTTGGTTTAGAACCGTGGCGAAGAGATTGGAAAAGTGATAATGTTCGAAGTTGTAATTTTGTGATCAATTGAAAGAGATAAAGTGATTTGAGAGGAAAGAGACCTTGTAAGAAAAGAATTTGCGAAGAATAGTATAGTGTGAACTTGAATTGTTTTATAGACTAGAAAATAAAGAAATAAATTTCACAGAATATCTTTTTATCTACTCGAGCCGTAGCTTGCATATTACATTGGTGTCAGAAGCGGGATAAAACTTATTCTGTGAATAACTATTTCCGTGGTGTGAAATTGCACAATAATAAAAAAAAAAAAAACGATTTCTGTGTTGAGTTAATTAGTTGCGCAAAATGGGTCGCAAATTGGGAAAACTAACTATAACTCAACTAAAGGCAGAACTCAGTAAGCGGAACCTCGACACAACTGGGGGAAAAGATGCCCTACTGATTCGTTTAGAAGAAGCAGTAACACAGGAAGGTGAAAATCCGCATGACGTAGAGTTTGACGTGGAAGAGGAACCAGCAAGTACAGCAGCCGACCCGGGTATAACAAGTCTGCTCCTGCAACTTAAGTTAGTCATGGACGAACAAAAGAAAGCAATAGAAGACCAAAGGAATTCTATAGAACTTAAGCTGGACGAACAAAAGAAAGCAATGGACGAACAAAAGAATTCTCTAGAACTTAAGCTGGACGAACAAAAGAATTCTCTAGATGCTCTGGAAAGCAAACTTGATGAGCAAAACAAGAACTTGGAATCCAAATTCGAAGCGATCGAAGAGAAAATCGAGAAGGTCGAGACGCAACTCGAAAAAGTCGAAACAAGATTCGATGAAAACTTTGAGAAGCATGAAACTCAGTTCGGGAAGATAGAGACTCAGTTCGAAAAGTAGAAAAGCAAGTCGAAAATCTTACTAAGGAACTCAGCAACGTGAAGAGACAGAAAGCACGGGAATATTCCACTGACGGTCTGAGAAGAAAGGAGATGCAGCCTCCTATCTTCGATGGTCAAACATCATGGCCAATTTATAAGAGGCAATTCGAAGCGGCCGCAATGACCAATAGCTGGGACGATGAAAAGAAGTCTATTGCACTCACGCTTGCACTGAGGGGTCCAGCTGCGGAGCTCTTGCAGACCATCCCGGAAGATAAACAGCAGAACTACGACTCTCTGGTTCAGGCTATGGAGATGCGGTATGGGGATGAACAGATGTAGCAGATGTACAGGGTTCAGCAGCGTAGTCGAGTCCAGAAAAGGGGAGAAACGCTCCAACAGTTGCAAGCGGATATAGAGCGACTAGCCCATCTTTCATACCCTAAAGCCGGTGAGGAGCTTATCAACGAAATTGCGGTGGAAGCTTTTATTCAGGCCATAGAGGACAGACAACTGCAAATGGCTGTAAGGATGGCTGAAAAGCGAACACTCCCTGAGGCATTGGCATTCGCTTTGTCAATGAAGGCTGCGGACCAAGCATACCAGGGAATACACCGTGTCAGGGAAATGTCCGTCGTGGAATGCTCATGCCAGAGAACAGCCGTCATGGATGAAGACAAAGTTCGCGGAAGTCAAATCCGTTGCTGGAATTGCAACCAAACCGGACACCTACAACGGCAGTGCAGAAGTGCACCTAGACGAGGAAATTGTCCACATTGCGGAAGTAGGAGAAGCAGAGAGGAAGCATCTGGCGGTGATAACATCCATCCTGTCAGTCAGACTTCCCAAAACCAGCAGTCGGGAAATGCGTAAGGGCCAACTTCGCGGGGCAGAAGTTGGTTACTGGAATCGAGGCCCCCAGGACCACCATTCAAGTTTCGCAAACCAAACGGGGTAACAAGAGCCTGACAGTGGAGGCACTAATCAACAAGAAGAAGTGCGTAGCCACCATCGACACAGGTGCCACCGCCTCCATTGTAAGAAGAGATATCGTCAGAAGCTCCTGGCTACACAACACCAACAGCTACTGCCTGAAGACTGCAACAGGGGGAATGGCGAAGGTGTTTGGAGAAGTTCGTCTTACGATTACTCTGGCGGGACTGACGTTCTCCCATGCGTTTCTGGTGGCAGATATATGCGACGAGTGCATCATCGGAATAGACTTCATGAAAGCAAATGAAGTAATCTTGGACATCGGGATGCAAGTAATGAGGTATCGAAATGTGGAGATTCCGATGGTGTACGGAAACGAGAATGCCGTAACTCTCAGGACAGTCATCAGCAAAGACGAAGTTTTGCCGCCGTCTTCAGAGACAATCATTTGGATGAAGCTGGAAGGTGATCTTGGGAGTCACCGATTCTACATAGTAGAACCAGACCTAGAGAAGAATTCTCAAGACTACATCGTGGGAAAGACGTTAGTCGAACAAAAGAACACCATGGTTCCAGTGAGAGTTTTGAACGCGAGACCACACACTGTCAAACTAAGGCGAGGGGAGGCGACTGGAAAATGCACGCCGATTACCGCCGTCACAACAATATCTGAACGTGATGCTCCGAAATCTCTCTCATCACCTTAGACAGCGGAAACGAGAGAGACGATTCTCCAGTCCAGTGAACTGAATCAGGAGCAGCGAACTATGGCAGAGAATCTTATCAATGAGTACGCTGATGTATTTGCCTCACAGGACGGAGAATACGGCCGAACACACCTGGTACAACATCGAATAGACACTGGTGATACTAGACCAATTCGTCAGCCTGCTAGGCGGCTTCCATTGGCAAAGCAGACAGAAGTTGTAGAGATGGTGTCGGCAATGGAGAAAGAAGGTCTGATTGAAAGTTCCAAAAGTCCGTGGGCATCACCGGTTGTACTGGTTAAGAAGAAAGATGGCAGCACGCGGTTCTGGACGTGGAGGGTCATTTCGCAAGATGGATCGAAAGGCTGCAAATCTACGACTACGAAATACAGCATCGTAAAGGAAAACTCCACTCTAATGCGGATGCATTGCCCGGAGACCATACAGAACGGATTGTAAACATTGTGCGCGTCAGGAAGAACGGGAGCTGGTTTTCATCCAAAGAATGAGAGCCGAACCTATCGCCGGCTGGAGCGTAGATGAGATCCGGAACGCTCAGAAGAAAGACCCGGATATCGAGCCGATTCTGGCCTGGAAGGAGAACATGGAGAAACCGGATCATCAGAACATCTCTCACAGAAGGCCGACCTTAAAGGCATATTTTGCGCAGTGGGACTCCCTCCATGTCCAAGAAGGTGTTCTGAGAAGAAAATGGGAATCCTCCGACGGAAAGTCGTTTGTAATACAGCTTGTTGTACCGCGGACGAGGGTCAAGGAGGTGTTACAGGAGATGCATGGCGGGGCGTCCGGAGGCCACTTGGGAGTGAATAAGACGCTAGAAAAGGTACGAGAACGTTTTTATTGGTTAAAAGCGAAGGAAGATACCGAAGACTGGTGCAGAAAATGCGACGTGTGTGCAGCTAGCAAGGGTCCGAGAATCAAAACTCGAGGTAAGATGCACCAATACAACGTGGGGGCACCTTTCGAACGAATCGCCATTGACATCGCAGGGCCCTTCCCGGAAACCGACAATGGTAATCGGTATATACTCGTGGTAATGGACTACTTCAGTAAGTGGCCGGAAGTGTTTCCGATCCCTAACCAGGAAGCCAGAACCGTGGCGGAGCAGATCGTCTACAATTGGGTTAGCAGATTCGGTGTGCCCTTGGAATTGCATTCTGACCAAGGGCGGAACTTCGAGTCAAGAATCGAGAGATGTGTCAACTACTCGGAATCAAAGAGACAAGGACAACCCCGCTTCATCCACAGTCGGACGGTATGGTGGAGCGTTTCAATAGGACTTTGGACGAACATCTCTCGAAGGTCGTAGGTGACTACCAACGGGATTGGGACCGGCAGATTCTCTTGTTTTTGATGGCCTATAGAAGTGCCTTGCATAGCACTACTCGACATACGCCGTTCGAAATCTTATTTGGTGGAATAGCTCGTTTACCCAGTGAGGTGAAATTTGGATCTCGTACCAATGAGCCCAGAAATGAAGAAGAGTAAGTGGCGGACCTTAGGGAAAGGCTTAGGGACATACACCAAAGGACCAGAAGCCAGATTAAGATAACGAGCGACCGCATGAAGACCAGGTATGATGCCAAGGCAACAACGTCAGGATTCCAGGAAGGAGATCTAGTGTGGCTGTATAATCCCCATCGCCAAAAGGGGAAATCACCTAAGTTGCAGCAGAACTGGGAGGGTCCCTACAGAATAATAACCCGCATCAACGATGTTGTCTACCGCATCCAGCGAGGACCAAGGGCCAAAATGAAAGTGGTTCATGTGGACCGACTGAGTCGATACAATGGCCGAAGTGAGGACGCACTTGTTCGGGACGAACAAGTCTAAGAGATGCTACAATAATGTAGAATAATAACTACGCTCCTCCAGCCCATTCCAAAGTGTCTTTTCATTCGAGGTTCGTGTCTGCGGTTAAGTCTCCACAGTTCATGTCTACGAAAGAGACGGATAATATCACGGATAAGAAAGAATTATAACTGCAAGAAATGATTGGCATTTTGGAATTATTACATCAGAATTTTTCTTGTTCCAGTGGTCGAAGAATTTGCTAGAAGTTTCTGGCTATCAGAAACTTCTGCTATATAAGGACAGATGGCGATCGAAAGGGGGCAGTTGGTTTAGAACCGTATTGAAGAGATTGGAAAAGTGATAATGGGCGAAGTTGTAATTTTGTGATAAATTGAAAGTTGAGAGTTAACAAGAAGAAGTAATTAGTTTGGATTTGTGAATTAAGTAATTGAAAGGAGATAAAGTGATTTGAGAGGAAAGAGACCTTGTAAGAAAAGAATTTGCGAAGAATAGTATAGTGTGAACTTGAATTGTTTTATAGACTAGAAAATAAAGAAATAAATTTCACAGAATATCGTTTTATCTACTCGAGCCGTAGCTTGCATATTACAATATTATTGATGATAAAATGAATAAAAGAGGACAGACAAATTATGAAAGAACGATTGAATTCATAATAACTAATCTGAATTGAATTTGTTCGATGTGTCAAAAGTGAGCTGTGCAGGTTCACAGGAGCAGTATGTGCAAATGAATTACAATAACTATTCTGAATTTAACTTTTGCGAAATATGTTTTATTACTACGAAATTTGAAAAAATTTATACTGACAGTGACTTTATTAGTTGCTTTTCGTATCTTTATTACTAATGGACAATAAGTTTTAGGTCCGTTTGTTGCTACAAGTCATAACTGTTTAAGTTCCACTTAAAGGTGTAAATTCAACTTAACGGTTTGCACGAAATACAAAGTAGATCTTACATATCACTAAGTTCAACTTAACTTATGGCGAAGAAATAGTTGGTCATAAGATAGTGCTTAAGAAGCTTTGGAAGTAATGTTTCATAGGTGGAATTTCAACAATTTGTGAATTAGTATGTGATTTATGTACATATACATATGTACTATTTCAAACTTTAAATAAAATAAAGTTATTAACTTGGAATCCTTCGTCAACTTTGCGAGAGGTTTGAATACTTTTTTTTGCTTTGATGAGCTTTCTTGTTTTACAAAGTCGAAAATATGACTTTGTTTTACAATAGGGTGAAATTTGTTTGATACAAATCTTATTAAATACATCGGGTATCGTAGAAATAACACGACTGCTTCCGGGAGTCAACCTTTGATAGAACTGTTTTTTTTTTGGCCCTGGTTGCTTAGCGTTGTTGATTTTAGAGGAATGTACGTTCCTACAGGCTTCAGCATAGTCAAGTTTTACGACAATAGAGACACTTTCCAGCAATATTTTAAATTTGCAGACAGATCTTCTAGAATCACTGAAGAAAAATTAAAATTTTCGACGTTTCGCGTTTGACATTTGGCTTTTAACAACGAAGTAAAGTTTGCGTTGCATTGAAGTGTGTATTTGTTAAGATGATCTGAAATTTTTGGGAGCAACCGAAAATAAATTAAGTTCCACTTATAATATAAGATCCTTGGGAATGATACAGATTTATGAACAGTATCTGCAAATGGGCCTTCAAATTTTATTAATTCAATATATAATGTAGGTATCCAAAATGCCTTATGTTCAAAAATGGTGTAAATGGTTTTTCACTACTACGGACTTCATCACAATGAAGCCTATGTTCGTCCGAAACTTGAATACAACTCGCATGTTTGAGCGGAAGCTCCAGTCACATGCTTGAGTTCATCGAAAAGCTTGCAGACTGATCGGAATGTAGGATGCTGATATATCGACATTTCCACCACAAATGCTTGGAAGAAATATATAGTTGCGTCCCGCCTGTCCGTTCATTTATGCGTGATACTTGTAACCCATTCTGCATATGCATGTACTTTGAAGCCTGAATGATTTGCTTTCCTCAGTATCCTATATTTGGCAAAGATTTCAAATTAATGCGCACCGTAACCTCACTCTCTACTTATGGGCCTTATTGCGAGAGTCTATTCGACTTTTGTCGATTCTATTATACCTAAAATTGGTATTGTGAGGTGCAGTAGAATTTCTGTAATAGAATCGACTTTCTGGTTTGTTTCTGTTTACAAAAAACGCTGAAATTGTGACAACACTTCGATACCGAAGAAAATTAAGAGTGATCCTCTAGACATGGATGACAATATGTATGTAAAATACGTATTTTTTTCCGTTCCGTTGCATTTTAATAATTATTGTTTTTTTTTTAGCTATTAAGTTCCATAGCAAATTTTCTCCATTGCTCGTTTGTCTCTTGCTTTTTGCAAATCCCTTTTGCCAAAAGCTGTTTTTTTTTCATTAGGCAGATCAATTTCTCCATCTGCCGTTTATTTGTAAATTTTTTCCTTATTTTTGTAAAAAAAAAATAAACCAATTTATATAAAAATATATTTTAACTTGAATATAATTCTAAATATACTTACTTATTTTCCCCGTTATCCATTTTTTCTTTGTTTGCTCTACTTTCAAACGAAAGTCTACCACTAATTTCCGATAGAATTGATATTTCTATAAAATAGAAAAATATCAACACCAATAGAGACTCGCAATACCGATAATCGACTTTAATTCTACTGAGCTTTTGACATTTCTATCAAATAGAAAATCATCCATACCAATAGAAATTCCCAATACCGATAATAGACTTTAATTTTATTCGACTTTAAGTCTATCGCAAATAGACTCTCGCAATAAGGCCCTATCTGTACACTTTTTAACTCTTTCATATAATTCTTCCTTTCATTGTATAACTGAATTTTACAGACTTCAAAGAAAACAGTTCTAATTGGTGGAGACATTTTTTTTAAAAACATTATGTATGCGTAGACTTTCTGACTTCAAGTATTCAATTTCAGATCCAGTTTCATCTAAGCAGTCCTCGTCCACTCCACTGTCTCCAGCCTTGAAGCGTAATCAAGATAAAATTTCAGGATCGCCTGTGCCTAACAAACGTCCAAGGGGATCAGCCACGAGCGTTAAGATTATGCCAAATTCACCAAACGGCGATTAGTTGATAAAATTATGCAGTTGCTCATAACTTTAGTATACAGTGTTGCATAATGATGACTTCGCGAACATCAAAAAGTGTTAAGTTTTCTTTAATTTATAAGTTCTAAAATATGAAGTGTAACTATCGCGTTTCTAATGTTATTCATTATTAAATATACACATAGTCCTAATTTTATATATAAGAAAAGAATAGAAACTTTTAATCATTGAAATTCACGATAAAGAAAATGTGTTGTACATAAAAAAATCGCGAACACGATATTCAATATTAATCGCAGTTTATACTTGTAAGCTATTAATCTTATTTACCAGACTAACTGAAAACAGAAAACATAATAAAATTAATTTTATAGCCCTGAAATGAAATACGTGTCATCTTATGTAAAGTGTATTATTGTCAAAAGTCCATGGCAGTCTCTTTGGTTTCCCAATTTCCCAGTCTTTTTGAATAACATCGCTGCCCTTGCAAAATCCGCCAAACAAAAACGGATCTTCTAGTAAATACAATATGGAATATAAATTTTAATATCTAGAGACTAGTTCTCTATATTTTATTTCTAAAAGACCCGCTGAGTGCTTGCAAATTTTATAGAAAATCAAATATTCACACTCAATGTTAGTAATAATGGCGATTCGTATTGCCCCAAAAAGCGATTTAGTCGCCTCAGTTACTAAACACATCTGGGTTGTATTTTTTACGACTATGGCACACAGCGTTTTAGGGCGACATTTTTCGCTAAAAAGGTAATTTTTTGACGTCGAAAATTGATTGGGTGACTGGAACTAGAACTATTTGGGTGACTGGAATTGGAACTATTAGACAGATGTAAACTTAAACTAATGTAAGTATATTTTACAGCGACGGGTCATAATAAGAGGCACACATGAAACTACTATCGACGTCATGCAGAATGCTCTAGTTAAAGTGTGGTATCGTGTCAACTTGAAGGACTCAATGTCAATCCTAACAAAACGATCGAACGTGGTACCACCGCAGCAAAAGAATAAATTTTCATGAATTGAAGTTTTGCAAACGCGTATGCGTTGTATATGAAAAGGTGTAACTGAAGGGTGGGAAAAGTCAATCATTTCGTTGCACTTTGTGATGAAAAGTAGAAAGTTACAAAATATAAAAGTGCGTGATTTGTGCATCCATATTTAAAACTCGATCTTTTGCAATAAAACAAGTGTCCAGGTGTTGACCCTTTAGAGGCATTTCATACATATATATTATATTCATATATTAATTAATACAAATATTATATTTTATCGATTTATGTACATATATATGTATGTATAAATATTTTAGCTTATCTTATATAAAGTTACTTTAATATTTCAATAACGGTTTGAGAGATTTTGCTCGAATATCAATCATTTAGATTTTGAGGTTAATTACTAACATATATATTACATACATATACTAAAAAATTAAAAGGCATAAGAAAATTGTCTCCAAGGAAAAAATGTCCTGGAAAAGAACGAAGTGCGTAATTGCACACTGTTTTATAACCAAAAATGAATTGTCTGATGGAAAATTATTTAGAAATAAAGAAAATAACTTCGACATGAAAATAACTTCACATTTAAGGGTGACCGTGGTGTAGTGGTAGCATCAACGCTTGTCACGCTCTTGGTTCACGGTTCAAATCCTGATGTCAACAATCATCTATTTATTTCGTCTGAAATAAATAAAAAAGTCGATCAATTGCGAAAGCTTAGTCAACTCTAATGCGAAGGCATTACACTGGCAGTAGGGTGGTCATATGGCTTAAATGCAACTTGATCGTGATGATGACATCGGGTGGAGGGAAAAAATACTGTGAATCATGAGTTATCTGGACGCCACCCTTGGAGTTTACTGAAACTTAATACCACCTAAATTTCAAACCCACCACACCAATCTTTCTTTCTCTCTCTCTCTCAATTTCGACAAACGCCCGTGCCCTGAAATAATTTAATGGTATTCATATCCCATTTGACGCGCGCAAATTATAAAAAAAAAAAAAAAAATATCACCAAAAGAAAAAGAAGTCGTGATTATATTTGATGAGATGAGCCTTCAGACGAATCTAACCTAAAATAAATTCAAGGATGAAATTGAAGGTTTTGTTGATTACTGAAGGTATCAAAGATCTAATATATGCGCTTAGTCTGTGTGCGTTTTTTTATTATCGGTATTGGGAATTTCTATTGGTATTGTAGTATGCGAGCTACGGCTCCAGTAGATAAAACAATATTCTGTGAAATTATTTCTTTATTTTCTAGTCTATAGAACAATTCAAGTTCACACTATACTATTCTTCGCCAATTCTTTTCTTACAAGGTCCCTTTCCTCTCAAATCACTTTATCTCCTTCCAATTACTTAATTCACAAATCCAAACTAATTACTTTTTCTTGTTCACTCTCAACTTTCAATTTATCACCAAATTACAACTTCGCCCATTATCACTTTTCCAATCTCTTCGCCACGGTTCTAAACCAACTGTGTCTTTTTTTTATCGCCATCTGTCCTTATATAGCAGAAGTTTCTGATAGCCAGAAACTTCTAGCAAAGTCTTCGACCACTGGAACAAGAGAAATAATTCTTGCAGTTATACTTCCCTTTTATCCCTGATATTATTCGTCTCTTTCGTTGACATGAGCTGTGGAGACTTCGTCCCAGACACGAACCTCGAATGAAAGGACAGTTCGAACCAAAATTCTGCCAGAATGGAAAGTCACTTCGGAATTTGCTGCATAGACACAGGAGCGTAGTTATTATTATGCTACACTGCCCCCCTCTTAGACGTGTTCGTCCCGAACAAGTGCATCCTCATTTCGGCCATTGTATCGACTCAGTCGGTCCACATGAACCACTTTCATTTTGGCCCTCGGTCCTCGCTGGATGCGGTAGACAACATCGTTGATGCGGGTTACTATTCTGTAGGGACCTTCCCAGTTCCGCTGTAATTTAGGTGATTTCCCCTTTTGGCGATGGGGATTATACAGCCACACCAGATCTCCTTCCTGGAATCCTGACGTTGTTGCCTTGGCATCATACCTGGTCTTCATGCGGTCGCTCGTCATCTTAATCTGGCTTCTGGTCCTTTGGTGTATGTCCCTAAGCCTTTCCCTAATAACATCGCTGCCCTTGCAAAATCCGCCAAACAAAAACGGATCTTCTAGTAAATACAATATGGAATATAAATTTTAATATCTAGAGACTAGTTCTCTATATTTTATTTCTAAAAGACCCGCTGAGTGCTTGCAAATTTTATAGAAAATCAAATATTCACACTCAATGTTAGTAATAATGGCGATTCGTATTGCCCCAAAAAGCGATTTAGTCGCCTCAGTTACTAAACACATCTGGGTTGTATTTTTTACGACTATGGCACACAGCGTTTTAGGGCGACATTTTTCGCTAAAAAGTTAATTTTTTGACGTCGAAAATTGATTGGGTGACTGGAACTGGAACTATTTGGGTGACTGGAATTGGAACTATTAGACAGATGTAAACTTAAACTAATGTAAGTATATTTTACAGCGACGGGTCATAATAAGAGGCACACATGAAACTACTATCGACGTCATGCAGAATGCTCTAGTTAAAGTGTGGTATCGTGTCAACTTGAAGGACTCAATGTCAATCCTAACAAAACGATCGAACGTGGTACCACCGCAGCAAAAGAATAAATTTTCATGAATTGAAGTTTTGCAAACGCGTATGCGTTGTATATGAAAAGGTGTAACTGAAGGGTGGGAAAAGTCAATCATTTCGTTGCACTTTGTAATGAAAAGTAGAAAGTTACAAAATATAAAAGTGCGTGATTTGTGCATCCATATTTAAAACTCGATCTTTTGCAATAAAACAAGTGTCCAGGTGTTGACCCTTTAGAGGCATTTCATACATATATATTATATTCATATATTAATTAATACAAATATTATATTTTATCGATTTATGTACATATATATGTATGTATAAATATTTTAGCTTATCTTATATAAAGTTACTTTAATATTTCAATAACGGTTTGAGAGATTTTGCTCGAATATCAATCATTTAGATTTTGAGGTTAATTACTAACATATATATTACATACATATACTAAAAAATTAAAAGGCATAAGAAAATTGTCTCCAAGGAAAAAATGTCCTGGAAAAGAACGAAGTGCGTAATTGCACACTGTTTTATAACCAAAAATGAATTGTCTGATGGAAAATTATTTAGAAATAAAGAAAATAACTTCGACATGAAAATAACTTCACATTTAAGGGTGACCGTGGTGTAGTGGTAGCATCAACGCTTGTCACGCTCTTGGTTCACGGTTCAAATCCTGATGTCAACAATCATCTATTTATTTCGTCTGAAATAAATAAAAAAGTCGATCAATTGCGAAAGCTTAGTCAACTCTAATGCGAAGGCATTACACTGGCAGTAGGGTGGTCATATGGCTTAAATGCAACTTGATCGTGATGATGACATCGGGTGGAGGGAAAAAATACTGTGAATCATGAGTTATCTGGACGCCACCCTTGGAGTTTACTGAAACTTAATACCACCTAAATTTCAAACCCACCACACCAATCTTTCTTTCTCTCTCTCTCTCAATTTCGACAAACGCCCGTGCCCTGAAATAATTTAATGGTATTCATATCCCATTTGACGCGCGCTAATTATAAAAAAAAAAAAAAAAATATCACCAAAAGAAAAAGAAGTCGTGATTATATTTGATGAGATGAGCCTTCAGACGAATCTAACCTAAAATAAATTCAAGGATGAAATTGAAGGTTTTGTTGATTACTGAAGGTATCAAAGATCTAATATATGCGCTTAGTCTGTGTGCGTTTTTTTATTATCGGTATTGGGAATTTCTATTGGTATTGTAGTATGCGAGCTACGGCTCCAGTAGATAAAACAATATTCTGTGAAATTATTTCTTTATTTTCTAGTCTATAGAACAATTCAAGTTCACACTATACTATTCTTCGCCAATTCTTTTCTTACAAGGTCCCTTTCCTCTCAAATCACTTTATCTCCTTCCAATTACTTAATTCACAAATCCAAACTAATTACTTTTTCTTGTTCACTCTCAACTTTCAATTTATCACCAAATTACAACTTCGCCCATTATCACTTTTCCAATCTCTTCGCCACGGTTCTAAACCAACTGTGTCTTTTTTTTATCGCCATCTGTCCTTATATAGCAGAAGTTTCTGATAGCCAGAAACTTCTAGCAAATTCTTCGACCACTGGAACAAGAGAAATAATTCTTGCAGTTATACTTCCCTTTTATCCCTGATATTATTCGTCTCTTTCGTTGACATGAGCTGTGGAGACTTCGTCCCAGACACGAACCTCGAATGAAAGGACAGTTCGAACCAAAATTCTGCCAGAATGGAAAGTCACTTCGGAATTTGCTGCATAGACACAGGAGCGTAGTTATTATTATGCTACACTGCCCCCCTCTTAGACGTGTTCGTCCCGAACAAGTGCATCCTCATTTCGGCCATTGTATCGACTCAGTCGGTCCACATGAACCACTTTCATTTTGGCCCTCGGTCCTCGCTGGATGCGGTAGACAACATCGTTGATGCGGGTTACTATTCTGTAGGGACCTTCCCAGTTCCGCTGTAATTTAGGTGATTTCCCCTTTTGGCGATGGGGATTATACAGCCACACCAGATCTCCTTCCTGGAATCCTGACGTTGTTGCCTTGGCATCATACCTGGTCTTCATGCGGTCGCTCGTCATCTTAATCTGGCTTCTGGTCCTTTGGTGTATGTCCCTAAGCCTTTCCCTAAGGTCCGCCACGTACTCTTCTTCATTTCTGGGCTCATTGGTAGGAGATCCAAATTTCACCTCACTGGGTAAACGAGCTATTCCACCAAATAAGATTTCGAACGGCGTATGTCGAGTAGTGCTATGCAAGGCACTTCTATAGGCCATCAAAAACAAGGGAATCTGCCGGTCCCAATCCCGTTGGTAGTCACCTACGACCTTCGAGAGATGTTCGTCCAAAGTCCTATTGAAACGCTCCACCATACCGTCCGACTGTGGATGAAGCGGGGTTGTCCTTGTCTTTCTGATTCCGAGTAGTTGACACATCTCTTGGAAGATTCTTGACTCGAAGTTCCGCCCTTGGTCAGAATGCAATTCCAAGGGCACACCGAATCTGCTAACCCAATTGTAGACGATCTGCTCCGCCACGGTTCTGGCTTCCTGGTTAGGGATCGGAAACGCTTCCGGCCTCTTACTGAAGTAGTCCATCACTACGAGTATATACCGATTACCATTGTCGGTTTCCGGAAAGGGCCCTGCGATGTCAATGGCGATTCGTTCGAAAGGTGCTCCCACGTTGTATTGGTGCATCTTACCTCGAGTTTTGGTTCTCGGACCCTTGCTAGCTGCACACACGTCGCATTTTCTGCACCAGTCTTCGATATCTTCCTTCGCTTTTAACCAATAAAAACATTCTCGTACCTTTTCTAGCGTCTTATTCACTCCCAAGTGGCCTCCGGACGCCCCGCCATGCATTTCCTGTAACACCTCCTTGACCCTCGTCCGCGGTACGACAAGCTGCATTACAAACGACTTTTCGTCGGAGGATTCCCATTTTCTTCTCAGAACACCTTCTTGGACATGGAGGGAGTCCCACTGCGCAAAATATGCCTTTAAGGTCGGGCTTCTGTGAGAGCGTCCTGATGATCCGGTTTCTCCATGTTCTCCTTCCAGGCCAGAATCGGCTCGATATCCGGGTCTTCGTTCTGAGCGTTCCGGATCTCATCGACGCTCCAGCCGGCGATAGGTTCGGCTCTCATTCTTTGGATGGAAACCAGCTCCCGTTCTTCCTGACGCGCACAATGTTTACAATCCGTTCTGCATGGTCTCCGGGACAGTGCATCCGCATTAGAGTGAAGTTTTCCTTTACGATGCTGTATTTCGTAGTCGTAGATTTGCAGCCTTTCGATCCATCTTGCGACCTGACCCTCAGGACTCTTGAACTGTAATAGCCATTTTAAGGCTGCATGGTCTGTGCGAAGAACGAACTTCCTCCCGTAGAGGTATTTGTGAAAATGCTTCGTAGCCAAGATCAAAGCTAGAAGTTCCCACCTTGTCACGCAGTAGTTCCTTTCTGGCTTAGAGAACACCTTGCTGAAGTACGCAACCACCTTCTCTTGGCCGTCATGCACCTGGGAGAGTACGGCTCCTACCCCGACATTACTAGCATCTGCATCCACAACGAACGTTTCCCCGGGAGTGGGGTAAGCCAGTATCGGGGCATCGCATAGCCGTTGTTTAAGTGCCTTGAAGCTCTTCTCGCACTCAATTGACCATTTGAATTGTTTTCCCTTTTCCGTCAACTGGTGCAGGTTCTTTGCGATCCCGGCAAAATCCTTCACGAACCGTCTGTAGTAGGTGGCTAGGCCCAGGAAGCTCCTTAGTTGGTGTTTGTCTTTGGGGACTGGCCAGTTTCTCACCGTTTCGACCTTCTCCGGATCGGTTCTCACTCCTTTCGCTGAAATTATGTGTCCCAGGTACTTGGCTTCCGCTCTAAACAGGGCGCACTTCTTGGGGTTGAGCTTCAGGTGGGCACTTCGAAGCCTTTGAAACACATCCCTTAGATTGTCTCGGTGTTGCGCAAACGTTTTTCCTACGACGATGACATCATCCAAGTATACCAAACATTTTTTCCATGTTAACCCTTGCAGGACACATTCCATCAATCGCTCGAAAGTCGCCGGAGCATTGCACAGCCCGAATGGCATTACCGTGAATTGCCATAGCCCATTTCCTGCGGTGAAGGCGGTTTTCTCCCGGTCTTCTGGATGGATCTGTACCTGCCAGTAGCCACTCTTGAAGTCGAGAGTGGAAAACCATCGGGCTCCTGATAGTGTGTCTAGCGTGTCGTCAATCCGTGGCAGAGGGTAGCTGTCTTTCTTGGTGACGTAATTGAGCTGCCGATAGTCCACGCAGAACCGCGTGCTGCCATCTTTCTTCTTAACCAGTACAACCGGTGATGCCCACGGACTTTTGGAACTTTCAATCAGACCTTCTTTCTCCATTGCCGACACCATCTCTGCAACTTCTGTCTACTTTGCCAATGGAAGGCGCCTAGCAGGCTGACGAATTGGTCTAGTATCACCAGTGTCTATTCGATGTTGTATCAGGTGTGTTCGGCCGTATTCTCCGTCCTGTGAGGCAAATACATCAGCGTACTCATTGATAAGATTCTCTGCCATAGTTCGCTGCTCCTGATTCAGCTCACTGGACTGTAGAATCGTCTCTCTCGTTTCCGCTGTCCAAGGTGATGGGAGAGGTTTTGGAGCATCACGTTCAGATATTGTTGCGACGGCGGTAATCGGCGTGCATTTTTCAGTCACCTCCCCTCGCCTTAGTTTGACAGTGTGTGGTCTTGCGTTCAAAACCCTCACTGGAACCATGGTGTTCTTTGGTTCGACTAACGTCTTTCCCACGATGTAGTCTTGAGAATTCTTCTCTGGGTCTGGTTCTACTATGTAGAATCGGTGGCTCCCAAGATCACCTTCCAGCTTTGTCCAAATGATTGTCTCTGAAGACGGCGGCAAAACTTCGTCTTTGCTGACGACTGTCCTGAGAGTTACGGCATTCTCATTTCCGTACACCATCGGAATCTCCACATTTCGATACCTCAGTACTTGCATCCCGATGTCCAAGATTACTTCATTTGCTTTCATGAAGTCTACTCCGATGATGCACTCGTCGCATATATCTGCCACCAGAAACGCATGGGAGAACGTCAGTCCTGCCAGAGTAATCGTAAGACGAACTTCTCCAAATACCTTCGCCATTTCCCCTGTTGCAGTCTTCAGGCAGTAGCTGTTGGTGTTGTGCAGCCAGGAGCTTTTGACGATATCTCTTCTTACAATGGCGGCAGTGGCCCTGTGTCGATGGTGGCTACGCACTTCTTCTCGTTGATTAGTGCCTCCACTGTCAGGCTCTTGTTACCCCGTTTGGTTTGCGAAACTTGAATGGTGGTCCTGGGGGCCTCGATTCCAGTAACCAACTTCTGCCCCGCGAAGTTGGTCCTTACGCATCTTCCGACTGCTGGTTTTGGGAAGTCTGACCGACAGGATGCTTCCTCTCTGCTTCTCCTACTTCCGCAATGTGAACAATTTCCTCGTCTAGGTGCACTTCTGCACTGCCGTTGTAGGTGTCCGGTTTGGTTGCAATTCCAGCAACGGATTTGACTTCCGCGAGCTTTGACGGCTGTTCTCTGGCATGAGCATTCCACGACGGACATTTCCCTGACACGGTGTATTCCCTGGTATGCTTGGTCCGCAGCCTTCATTGACAAAGCGAATGCCAATGCCTCGGGGAGTGTTCGCTTTTCAGCCATCCTTACAGCCATTTGCAGTTGTCTGTCCTCTATGGCCTGAATAAAAGCTTCCACCGCCATTTCGTTGATAAGCTCCTCACCGGCTTTAGGGTATGAAAGATGGGCTAGTCGCTCTATATCCGCTTGCAACTGTTGGAGCGTTTCCCCCCTTTTCTGGACTCGGCTACGCAGCTGAACCCTGTACACCTGCTGCATGTGTTCATCCCCAAACCGCATCTCGATAGCCTGAACCAGAGAATCGTAGTTCTGCTGTTTATCTTCCGGGATGGTCTGCAAGAGCTCCGCAGCTGGACCCCTCAGTGCAAGTGTGAGTGCAATGGACTTCTCTTCATCGTCCCAGCTATTGGTCATTGCGGCCGCTTCGAATTGCCTTTTATAAATTGGCCATGATGTTTGACCATCGAAGATAGGAGGCTGCATCTCCTTTCTTCTCAGACCGTCAGTGGAATATTCCCGTGCTTTCTGTCTCTTCACATTGCTGAGCTCCTTAGCAAGATTTTCGACTTGCTTCCCTACTATCTCGAATTGCGTATCCACTTTTTCAAACTGAGTCTCTATTTTCCCGAACTGAGTTTCATGTTTCTCAAAATTTTCATCGAATCTAGTTTCGACTTTTCCGAGTTGCGTCTCGACCTTCTCGATTTTCTCTTCGATCACTTCGAATTTGGATTCCAAGTTCTTGTTTTGCTCATCAAGTTTACTTTCCAGAGCATCTAGAGAATTCTTTTGTTCGTCCATTGCTTTCTTTTGTTCGTTCATTGCTTTCTTTTGTTCGTCCATTGCTTTCTTTTGTTCGTCCAGCTTAAGTTCTAGAGAATTCCTCTGGTCGTCCATTGCTTTCTTTTGTTCGTCCATCTTAAGTTCTAGAGAGTTCTTTTGGTCGTCTATTGCTTTCTTTTGGTCATCGAGCTTAAGTTCCAGAGACTTCTTTTGGTCTTCCATTGTTTTCCTTTGTTCGTCCATGACTGACTTAAGTTGCAGGAGCAGACTTGTTATATCCGGGTCGGCTACTGTACTTGCTGGTTCCTCTCCCACGTCAAACTCTACGTCATGCGGATTTTCACCTTCCTGCGTTACTGCTTCTTCCAAACGAATCAGTAGGGCATCTTTTCCCCCAGTTGTGTCGAGGTTCCGCTTACTGAGTTCTGCCGTTAGTTGAGTTATAGTTAGTTTTCCCAATTTGCGACCCATTTTGCGCAACTAATTAACTCAACACAGAAATCGTTTTTTTTTTTTTTTTTTAATTGTGCAATTTCACGCCACGGAAATAGTTATTCACAGAATAAGTTTTATCCCACTTCTGACACCAATGTAGTATGCGAGCTACGGCTCCAGTAGATAAAACAATATTCTGTGAAATTATTTCTTTATTTTCTAGTCTATAGAACAATTCAAGTTCACACTATACTATTCTTCGCCAATTCTTTTCTTACAAGGTCCCTTTCCTCTCAAATCACTTTATCTCCTTCCAATTACTTAATTCACAAATCCAAACTAATTACTTTTTCTTGTTCACTCTCAACTTTCAATTTATCACCAAATTACAACTTCGCCCATTATCACTTTTCCAATCTCTTCGCCACGGTTCTAAACCAACTGTGTCTTTTTTTTATCGCCATCTGTCCTTATATAGCAGAAGTTTCTGATAGCCAGAAACTTCTAGCAAATTCTTAGACCACTGGAACAAGAGAAATAATTCTTGCAGTTATACTTCCCGTTTACCCCTGATATTATTCGTCTCTTTCGTTGACATGAGCTGTGGAGACTTCGTCCCAGACACGAACCTCGAATGAAAGGACAGTGCGAACCAAAATTCTGCCAGAATGGAAAGTCACTTCGGAATTTGCTGCATAGACACAGGAGCGTAGTTATTATTATGCTACAGTATGGATGATTTTCTATTTGATAGAAATGTCAAAAGCTCAGTAGAATTAAAGTCGATTATCGGTATTGCGAGTCTCTATTGGTGTTGATATTTTTCTATTTTATAGAAATATCAATTCTATCGGAAATTAGTGGTAGACTTTCGTTTGAAAGTAGAGCAAACAAAGAAAAAATGGATAACGGGGAAAATAAGTAAGTATATTTAGAATTATATTCAAGTTAAAATATATTTTTATATAAATTGGTTTATTTTTTTTTTACAAAAATAAGGAAAAAATTTACAAATAAACGGCAGATGGAGAAATTGATCTGCCTAATGGAAAAAAAATCAGCTTTTGGCAAAAGGGATTTGCAAAAAGCAAGAAATAAACGTGCAATGGAGAAAATTTGCTATGGAACTTAATAGCTAAAAAAAAAAAAAAACCCCTCCGTCGTTTGCCTACCTTGTCGTGGTGGAGGGGCTGAATAAGGACCGATGATACTCTTGAGCTATACCTGGAATAGATCTAGGGAAGGTCAGGGTGGAGGTCAAGAAACTAAAAGGTAAACAAAAAGAACCTACAGTGAAGTAGTAAAAACACAAAAAAAAAAAATGGAGAGTACAGCTAAAAGAGAAGAAACTCGGATGGGGATATACATCCAAAAGTCGGCAGAGGCCACGGCTGCTGGCGAGGGCTTGGCCCCGAAAGGGGATAAGTCGCCAGTGGCAACAAATACTCTCAACCAAGACATGCACACGAACAAAAACAAAAACAACTTCGGGCTGCAGCACCTCTTCACTGCAACAGATAAAATCGAAGAGGGTGCAACAACATCGACATTGACCGCTCATAAAGAGGACGAGTCAGCAACCCGAAAAAAACGCAAAATCTCTGGAGCCCAACAACGAAAAAGGGCCAAAGAAAGAAGACGACTGGAGATGGAGAAGCAAGAAAATTTGGTTTCAAACCCAAACTGCCTGGCTTCAACACCAAAAGTCGTCTCCCCGCGTGGTCAAAAAGCAAACAGTGAACAGACACTGACCGGGGAACGGATGGAATACCCTACTCTATCACCAGAGGATGCGTCGCAAACTCTGATGGCAAGAGGAGGATGCGCCCCCATGCTGAACCACCGCAGAGAAAAAGAAGTCGTGTTGCTAAAGACCATCCACAATCTAGGCTTACCTCTATTCCACCAGGGCGGGCTAACGCTCACCCAGGGAGGAGCGAGGGAAGTACTGTCGCACAACCAAAATCCAAAAACCCGATTAGGCCGTCAACTTCAAGGAGACAGGCAGCCACACCCATAAAATCTCGTTACACGAGGTCGTATAGGGATGTAGCAGCCAACCTCCTGGAGATGGTGGTCTACAACAGAAACGACGAGGATGGGAAGATACCGGAGGAGCTACACGAACGGTTCCAGAAAGCTCTCAATGCTGCCCTGGACCAAACACTTTGTGAGAATCCGACGACTTCCCTGAATTTCCTGAGGGCAGGTTTCAAAGGCAGCCGCTACCACATATGCTGTCAGGATAATGCCTCAACGGAGTCGTTAGCTAAACTAACATCTAGACTCGATGGTTGGGAAGGAACCAACCTAGTGGTTCTCCCGGCGGGAAAGATTCCCAGATTAACCAGGGTGTCCGTTTGGATCCCAGGGGTAATCGAGGAACCTGCAACGCTGTTTGCACGAATGAAGCTGCAAAACAAGGACCTTAAGACCGAAAAGTGGAAACTCTACCACGCAAAGGAGCAGGCAGGCAAAGGCCAACTAATCGTGGTAGGGATTGACGAGGAATCGCTGGGGTTACTAGTCCTACAAGGGGGTAAAGCATTATGCGGCTTTCATCAGGTCAGCTTTGTAATCCCTTCATTCCACGAAAGAATTAATGAAGGTAATCCAAGCAAACCTTCAGCACAGTAGGACGGCAACTGCCAATCTCTGTGCTTACCTCTTAGCAGGAAAAGCGGATATCGCCCTCATCCAGGAACCTTATTGTCTGTATAATAAGGTAACAGGATGGGGGAATAAACTGAAAGTGATTGCAAACAACGGAAACAGTAAGTGTAGAGCCTGTATTGTGGCACGTAAGGATATTAATATTTTCTCTATTCCACAGATCAGCACAGGCGACCTCACAGTCACAAGTCTCGAATATAGGGCAAGAAATAGCGAGACCAACCAAATTATTTTGGCCTCTTGCTATCTCCCCTATGACTCCCCGCAACCTCCACCTAGCGATGAGTTAAAGAGGTGTGTCACCTGGACGAGGTCCCAACAGAAGAGCCTCATAGTGGGTATGGACTCTAACGCCCACCACACTAACTGGGGTAGTACGAACATCAACAAAAGGGGTGAGTGTTTAGCCGATTATTTAAATATTGAAAACTTGATTACCTTGAATGAGGGCTGTACACCAACCTTCATAAATAAAATTAGAAGGGAGGTATTAGATATAACCTTATGCGACGTTAGGTCTATACACTTGGTGTCGAACTGGAGGATCAGTAATGAGATCTCCTTTTCGGACCACAGGTGGTTGAGTTTTGATATTGGAATTGATCACAAATCCAAAATAATGATTAGGAATCCTAAGAAAACTGACTGGTCCATCTTTGTAAGTAATCTTCAAGGAAAGCTGACACCAACTCAGGATAACAGCTACACTGAGATTAACCAATTAAACAATGAAGTCCTCAAAGTACAGAAGTGTATTATAGAATCTTTTGAGGCCGCCTGTCCTCTAAAACCGGTACCTAGAAGTGCAAAGCAAAAATGGTGGAACGGCGACCTCCATGAAATAAGGAAGGTTGCTAGACAACGCCTAAATAAAGCTTTAAGAACCAACAAAGAAGCAGACTGGGAATCCTATAAAGAAAGTAAAAGAGGCTTCAAGAAGCTCACCAGGGCTGCTAAAAGGGAATCATGGAAAACTTTCTGCACCAACATATGCGATAATAATGGAGCAGCGCGATTAAAGAAGATCCTGTCCAAGGAACTACCAAGTTATCAACTTCTACAGGCGGGCAATAACTTGGCAACCGCAGCTGATACCTTGGAGACGCTGATGTGTGTACACTTCCCAAACTGTTTCAGCGAGGCAGCTACACCTTCCAAGCGTGGGGTCACTCGAACTGATACAAAATGGGAAGACACTGAGAACCTAGTTGATGCAGATAAAGTGACCTGGGCTATTAACTCATTTGCGCCATACAAATCACCGGGCTTGGACGGAATACTTCCCATCTTCTTGCAAAAAGGGATAGAATTAGACACCCTAAAGAAAACCCTGGTCAATATCTTCACGGGATGTCTATATCATGGATACACACCAACACAATGGCAAGAGGTGGAAAATCAGTTAAGACGGCACTACACCAGGTTGTATCCACAATAGAAGATGCTTTTGAAACCAAGGAATCAGTCGCAGGCGTTTTTCTAGATATCGAAGGGGCATTTAACAATGTGAAAACTCAAAAAATTGTGGAGGCACTCTCGATATACTGTAATAACCAAATAATAAACAATTGGCTAGAACACATGCTTACAAACCGCATTATCACAGCTTCACTGGGAGACGACACAAGAAGGGGAACAGTCCGTACGGGAACACCACAGGGGGGGATAATATCTCCTTTTCTGTGGGTGCTCACAATGGACAACCTTTTAAAAGCACTGGATGGAACCTGTGCGAAATGTGTAGCGTACGCAGATGACCTAGCCGTTCTGATAAGAGGTACGCACCTGAACATCATAGGGGAGCTTATGCAAAACACCCTTCGAATCATAAAAGAATGGGCGGAGGAGAGTGGATTAGAAATAAATCCAAATAAAACGGAAATGGTTCTCTTTACAAAGAAAACCAAAACTAGTGACTTTCACATTCCACAACTCGGAGGAGTATCACTACAACTCCGCGACAGCGTCAAGTATCTGGGCATTATATTAGACAGGAAACTGACCTGGAGAAAGAACCTGGAAGAAAGAGTCACCAAAGCAAAGAGAGCATATTGGATGTGCAGGAGGGCCATCGGGAAGTCATGGGGCTTGAAACCGAAACAGGTCCACTGGATATACGAATGCGTAATAAAACCCATCATCTTCTACGGAGTAGTTGTATGGTGGCCAGTGATGAGCAAAAAGTATGCAAAAGACTTGCTAACTAAGGTGCAGCGTATGGTCTGCCTGGGTATTACAGGAGCACAATCCTCAACACCAACCGCGGCCATGGAAGCGATACTTAACATTCTACCAGTGCACCTCGAAGCGAAAAAGATTGCCGGTATTTCAACCTCACGGCTTAAAACTATCGGCCATTTCACCGGTGGTGCAAATACGGGACATCGAAAAATCACCGAAATGATAAGAGTAATGACACCACTCATCGATTGCCCCAGTGTTGTTGTTGGGAAATCGTACACATTCTCCAACAACTTCGAAACAATTTTTCCCGCAAGAGAATATTAGACGTATGAAAGAACGACAAGAAACTCCAATGGGATATCGGTTTATACAGATGGCTCTAACATATCAGGGGAATCAGGGGATGGCATCTTTAGTGCTAACCCACCGATTGAACTTGCTATTCACCTAGAACCATTTGTATCGGTGTTCCAAGCAGAAGTCTATGCAATTATGAAGGCAACCGAAATACTCGCAGAAGACACCAGCGAAGAAAGGCAAATTGACATCTGCTCGGACAGCAAAGCAGCAATTAGCGCGATCACAAACCCCATGTCGAAATCACTACTAGTAAGGGAGTGCAAAACTAAATTGAACTTACTTGCCAGACGCAATAGAGTCCGTCTCACATGGGTACCGGGGCACGAGGGTGTACCGGGCAACGAAAAGGCAGACGAACTAGCAAGGAAAGGAGCAGGCAATACAGAACTGAACCCGGATAGTACAATAGGGGTCCCTCTGACAACTATTAAAACAATAATCAATGATAAGATACGACAGGAGTTCAATAACTACTGGACGAATCTAGACACGTGCAAAGTGGCTAGATCTGTAATAACCAAACCGAGTAACAACACAGCAAAAAGAGCTCTTAACTCAAGCAGAACACAATTGAGATTGATGGTGGGACTTTTAACAGGGCACATCAATCTCAACAAACATTCGTTCAGACTCGGGATAGCTGATACAGCAATCTGTGCCAACTGTGAAGAGGAGGAGGAAGATATAGAACACTTACTCTGTCAGTGCCCCGCTACAGCGAGGCTAAGGCTGAAAATTCTGGGATCTCCAAGGATTCCGGATATTACACACCTCAATAAGAAAGGAATCGGGGATATACTGGAGTTCGCCAGACGAACACTACGATTCCCCGATCACTATACGATATAGTTGATACTACCCATGATCCCTAAACCTAAATCCTCTCAATACATAATTCCCAAAACACATCACTATTCCTTACAGTTACGCAGATGAGGGGAACACAACGGGCCCAATGGAGGCCTAAGTGAAGAGCATAAGCTCACCCTCTCAAACCAACCAACCAACCTAATAGCTAAAAAAACAATAATTATTAAAATGCAACAGAACGAGAAATACATATTTTACATACATATATTGTCATACATGTCTAGAGGATTGGAGATCACTCTTAATTTTCTTCGGTATCGAAGTGTTATCACAATTTCAGCTCGTCGTACATACTCTAATTCATCCTCAAAAGTATCAAAATAAATAAAACTTATTATTTTTCCTTAAACAATTTTCCTTTTGTAATCAACAATAAAGTATACAGAGTTTTTTGTAAACACAAACAAAACAGATTTGACATTTCAGTTGAAAGCTCCATGTAAGAGCTTTTTTATTTTCTATTTCAGAAAGTCGATTCTATTACAGAAATTCTACTGCACCTCGCAATACCAATTTTAAGTATAATAGAATCGACAAAAGTCGAATAGACTCTCGCAATAAGGCCCTAATTGTCTTGATATATGCGCGGAGCTGAAACTAACCGTTAGAGCTATTTGCTGTGATCAAGGATCCACAAATCGTAGTGTATATAGCAAACGTAATCTAAATGAAAACAACTTTAACTTCACTTACAAAATAAATTCGTATATGGAATGTATGATATTCCTTATCTTATAAAGAGTATTCAGAACAACTTACTTAAATATAATTTTGTCCACTTTTGATGGAATTGTTAACTGGAAGGTAATTGAATACCTTTATAGCACAGAAAAAGTAATACTACCAAAATATGTCCAAAACTTACATCGGCACACATTGATCCTACTGAGTTTCAGAAAATGAACGTGAAGTTGGCTGTACACGTTCTAAGCAGATCTGTAGCCTGCGGCATTGAAGCTTTAATAAAACTCAACAAATTTCCAAGTCATGTAGCCCAGTTTGCAAAATCGACAGCTGAATTTATAAAAAAAATAGATTGACTTTTCGGCCTATTAAATGGAAAACCAGCACTTATACGGAATGATGAAAATATGCATTTTATACAAGAAATGAAGGATTATATATTAAACATCGAACCCACAAATGCGAGAAATAGATCATTTTGTTTCAAAGGCTTGGCCTTAACTATAGAAAGCGTTTTAAGAATAAGAGACACGTTATTCATGGATCATAATGATTTATATTACATTTATGTAAATAAATTTAATCAAGATCCGTTAGAGAACTTATTTGGTAAAATAAGAGCGTGGAATATTAATAAAAGTAATCCAAATGTTTCCGAATTTAACTCCCTGCTAGCCAAAGTTATATCGTTAAAAATTTTATTCAAATCGAAATGTTCCAACTGCAAAGAAGACGATTCGGAATATCTACAGGTGGATTGGAATTCTATTTTGCAGAGTGATATAGAAGAACAAATAATATTTACCCAAGAACTATCACAAAATCACGACATTCTTAAGAATGAGGAATGTTTTGAAAATAACATGAATACGAACAATATAGTTAATCCACCAGATGAAGGCCGTTTTCGAAAACGCCATCTGCATCAAATTGCTTATGCATGCATAATGTTCTTAAACGCAAGTTGCATAAATCGTTTATTCGAAAACACCATTATAAATCGCACTGCATTTGCAGCATGTTCGATAATGCAGTGTTTGCAGGGCAGATGTTCATAAACGTCATCTGCGCTGCAAAAAAGTAGCCAGACAGCTGCGCTGCGCAATAAGAAAATGACTGAATCGATTGAATGAAATCGATTATTTTATTTGTTTTAACTAAATATTATGTTTATAGAACTCCATCTGGGTATATGTATTATCTGTGGTTAAAGAGTATATGACAACTGACAAATATAAGTAAAACAAAGAAGCATTGAAATTCGAAATTTAATTTTTTTATATACTATAATTAAATTTAATTTAATTATAGAAGTAAATTCGTAGAGGAAGTATAAGAAAAAGAGGAAGGCAACGGGAAACCACCTCAATTAGGTAATAAACTAAAACTATTCCCTAGAGAAAAGAAAGATATGTGCCAAGCATGTGGAAGGTCGCGGAGGTAATAATAATACCAAAACCAATCAAACCACCTAGCGATACAACCTTATATCGTCCAATATCGATACTACGAATGTTATCCAAGTTATTCGGAAAAATGCTGGTAAAACGTCTGCAAAAGATAATTGATGAAAAATCAATAGGCCCAATTCACAAGTTTGGATTTAGAAATAAGCACTATACAATTGATCAGGTGGATAGAATCACAGATAAAGTCGATGAAGCACACATTCCAGTATATAGGTACATAAATAACAATGTAGTGGAATACTCAAATACAGCCAAATATCTAGGCATGACCCTAGACGCTGAACCGCGTTGGAAAGCGCATGTAACGAAAAAGAGAGATGAGTTGAACATGCGATACGGTAAAATGTATTGGCTTATTGGGAGATACTCATCGCTGTCCAACTACAATAAGCTGTTGCTATACAAGCAGGTTCTGAAACCGGTATGGACCTATGGGCTCCAGTTGTGGGCATGCACATGCCAAAACAAATTTCAAAAAATCCATGTCTTCCAAAATAAGGTACTAAGGAACGTAGTTAATGCACCTTGGTACATACGCAACGCTGATCTAGATAGAGATCTTAATATTGAAATGGGTTGAAGAAGAAGTTAAAAAAGCTGCTCAAAGGCACAAAAGTAGGCTTCTCAACCACGTTAACATAGAAATGTCTGAACTATTAAATGCTGGCAATGTAATAAGGAGACTAAGACGGGTAAAGCCTGTTGTAGCTAAGACCAATAAATAAGGTAATATTTTCCAACAAAAAAGTCGTGAAATCCGACAAACGGCGGATTTTTCTTTTCTATTTTTCAAATAACTCAAATATGAATTGCTGATTAGTCGAACGACTAGGTGCAATCCCATTCGGGATGCAAAAGTCAGTCCCCCGTGAGGCTTTTTAGATCGGGTTAAAGTCCTTCACTATTGCAAAGGCATCCCTCGCGATGATTTTCCCTTCCAGCGGAAAATTAACAACACAAATTGATTTCTTAAATAATGTTTTGATGTCGGTTGAAGCGCATTTCCATTAAGTGGTTATGTCAACAAGAAAAACTAGATTGTGGGGCTCCGAAAATCCAAGGGCAACACACCAGCATCAGTAATACCCATTAAGATGCACTGTTTGGTGCGGTGTTGTGGCCGAAAAATGATCGGCCCATATTTCTTCGAGAATGAGTATGAAACTTCAGAAACGATTTATGGGGCTTCTTACAGAACCATGATCGACAACTTTTTACGGCCAATGGCGAAGCAGCACCCTAATTTGTGGTTCCAACAAGATGGAGCGACTGCGCACACTGCTAGGCAAACTATGGACCTGCTGCGAGAAATTTTTGGCCAACGTTTGATTTCAAAAAAATCTGATTTCCCTTGGCCACCTCGTTCACCAGATTTAACTGCGCCCGACTTTTTTTTATGGGGATATTTAAAAGACAAAGTGTATGTTAATAAACCAGAGACTATAAGACAGCTAAAGCAGAATATTCGAGACGAAATACGAAGCCTGCAACCAGAAACATTACGTGGTGTAATGGAAAACGCGCTAAAAAGAGCCAATGTCTGTATCAAGCAAAATGGTGGACATTTGTCTGATATATTTCTCACTCCTTTAAATGTCTACCGTTGAAAGATTGAACCATTTTCTTAAGTTTGATAACCATGTCGACTTCGGTCCGCCGACGCTCCTGCTTCCTTCGATCTTTCCTTGTAGAATTAGTTGGAGAAGCTAGTATTTGTTGTTTCTCATAATGTGTCCTAAGTATTCGAGTTTCCTTTTCTTGATTGTGTGCATTATTTATCTTTTTCTTCCTACTCGTCTTAAGATTTCTACGTTAGTAATTCTGTCAACCCAAGAGATCCGTAGGATTCTTATGGTACCCACATTTCGAAGGCTTCTATTTTCCTTATCGCTGTTCTTTTTAGTGTCCATGTTTCTGCTCCATATAATAGAGCCGACCAGATGTAGCATTTGACAAATCTTATTTTTAGATTTAGATTTATTTCCCTACTTGTAACTATTTTTTGTACTTTGCAGAATGGTTCTCTAGCTTGCTCAATTCTGCATTGAATTTCTTTGTCGGGATTTGCGTTGTTATTTATTATTGTTCCCAAGTACTTAATGGTGTTCACTCTTTCTACTTCAACGTGGTTTATTTTTTATTCATAATTTTGTATTTCTTGGCTTTTATCAATGAATTTTGTTTTACCTGCATATGTTTTTAACCCGCACTTGTTACTTTTCACGCTAAGTTTGTTCATTATAATGTTTAATTCATTTATGCTACTTGCCATTATAACCGCGTCATCTGCGTATCTGATGCTGTTAAGTAAGACTCCATAAATTTAATTCCTCCATCTGGATTTACAGCTAAGTTTTTGAAGATTTCTTCTGAATACATGTTAAAGAGAAGCGGTGATCAAATGCAGCCTTGTCTGACTCTTCCGTGAATCTCTATTTCTTCCGACTCCTCAATCTCTATTGTTATTTTCTCTTTTTGGTTCCAGTAGAGATTCTCAATTATTTTGATAACATTCCTGTCTATTCATTTATGTAGGGCTGACACTTATTCCACTTCTCAACTTTGCCTAACATCGTCCATTTACCCTACACTTGCATTATCCGTTTTAATTATGATAATAAGAGAACAGTTGAGAGAAGTAAAGCTAAGTCGTGAGAAGTCAAGCTAAATCGGTCGAGTGAAAGTCAAGTCCTAATTATATTTATAACTTTCGTTGTTAATTAAACTTTCAACATATGAAGTTTTTTTAAAACTCTGGGTTTTTTTTTAAATTTCCTCCCCTCTCCCCTACAAATGGTGTCAGAAGTTTTGCTGAAGTAGTGCCCTGCCGCGTTAGATTTCGAAAAACATATAAAAAAAAGTATTTGACTAAAGACTATGTACTGTGCGTTTACTCCTAAAAATGTGTGCATGCAATTAAAACTTCGGTGATGTGTGTGAATTTGGATATAAAAAGTTAAGAAGTTAAATCAAGAAGTGGAAACTTGATATTTTCGATAAGAAGTGCAAAAAAAAAAAAAAATCAAATACATATTAAGAAAGTGAAGCTAATATTTAAAAAAAATATTCAAGTTCGTAAAAAGGCTAAGCAAATTTATAAAAAAAAAAGTACAAATTTTTTAAAAGTGAAGTATATTGTTACGCCTGATGACGTTCCACAAATAAAAAAAATAGATTTACAAACTGAGTTTCACACGCGGGCAGGATTTTTAGCTGGGAATTTGCCTCCAGTATTTCCTTTGTGTATATCGAACGGAAAAAGAAACACAAACTAATGAAAAGAACTGCCGAACAACCAACCGATGAACAACAAAAAATAAAAAACGAACAATTTTAATTTAACTGTAATCTATTTATTTATCTACATATCTTGTGACAGGTCTAAAAGTAAACTCTAACATTTATTTCTTATTCACTGGTACTTATGATCTACCTTAAACTGCACTACTTTGTGCTGACCTATGCGTTAATGTATTTTTTTGCATCGTGAACGTTGTTTGCTTAGGTGTCCGTTTGTGAAATTTTATACGACGAAATTCCTCTGTAGAAGTTTTGTGTGAAAACAATTTCTGTGGAAAATTCTTTTGTTTTATACTGACATATTTTTAATTTTTTTTTCTTCTTCAGCTTTGCACCTTCATAACACCTCCCTCCTTAAAACGAGTTTATGGGTATCTAACCCTTAAACTTGGTTCATCTCGTCCCATAGTTATGTTCTCTGATGATGTCATTGAGGGTGATCTGGTGGGCTCTGGTAACTCTTGTACGTACCTATCTTTTTTCGATTGAAACATTTATTGAATAAGGTAATACTCGTTCGGCCTCCAGATCTGCAGCCACACTTGTATGCAATCATAAACGTTGCAATAAATGCTAGGGGGCCTCCGATTCTCTGGTATCGAATCCAACACGTTTTCCCAGAAATGCTTCTGATTCTGTATGTCGATTGCTAGGTCGTTAAGTTCTTCTACATTTTTGACTTTAATTTTATTTATAATCTTTGTGTTTAATTTTACGGTATTTAATTTAACATTAACGCAACAGTCTTCAAGTGCGTTTGTATTAAATCTATCTTTTAATTAAATTTCTAATGGTTTACTTATTGTTCTTATACTAGTATCTATCGTGTTGAAAGCACAATTTTCGCCTAATATTAATATGCCTACATTACTAAGAGTTCCTTCTGTTGTTTCATTATTACATTTACAATTGTATTTTGTTTCTTGAGTGACTACAAATATAAAGATGTTTGCTTTAGTTTTGTATAACATTTCAATATCTGAATTAATTGTCTTTAATTTACAGTTATTAGCTTTGTTGCGCATGAAAACATTTATAGGGCAGTTTGTGAAATCAAGAGTGTTCTTATATAATTCAGTTTTACTAATATAATATCCGTTTATTTCTTTACAGTCTTCCAAATAATTTTTTAAATTATAAAGTTCTTTGTCTCTTCTTATTGTTAAAAATAAACAAGACCGTTTGTTACAATTTTTGGGATCGCAATAATTTCAAATAAATCAAATTCTTCTTTTGTTACAATTGGTTCTTTACATAAGCTTTTATTTCGATTTCTTTAATAATATTTGCGTAATTTTCTATGTTTGGTTCAAATAGTCTAGGTGCAAATGGTTGAACTCTTCAAGCAGTTGTAGTGGTTCAATTACACGGGGATGAATAACTCTGTTTTGAATAAAAAGTAAGCTGTCTAAAATCTGCTCTATTTCTATTTCTAACTGCATAATCTTAAAATTTATTTTATTCATTTTTTCGTTAAAGTATGAGTGTATTGAATTAGTTTCCTGAATTTCCTTGCTTCAAGCAGTTGTAGTGGTTCAATTACACGGGGATGAATAACTCCGTTTTGAATAAAAAGTAAGCTGTCTAAAATCTGCTATATTTCTATTTCTAACTGCATAATCTTAGAATTTATTTTATTCATTATTTCGTTAAATTATGAGTGTATTGAATTAGTTTCCTGAATTTCCTTGGCTTCTGTCTTCATAAGATTTATTGAGCTAATTATTTGTTTTTTTTATAATTTGCGCGCGCCAAAGGGGATATGAATACCCTTAAACTATTTCAGGGCACGGGCGTTTGTAGGAAGTGAGAGAGAAAGAAAGATTGCTGTAGTGGGTTTGAAACTTAGATGGTATTAAGTTTCAGTAAACTCCAAGGGTGGCGTCCAGATAACTGAGGTGCATTTTTGTTGTTATTGTCGTTGCTTATGATTCACAGTATTTTTTTCAATCCTCCTGATGTCATCATCACGATCAAGTTGTACTTTAGCCATATGACCACCCTACTGCCAGTGTTATGCCTTCGCAGTAGAGTTGACATAAGCTTTCGCAATTGATCGACTATTTTATTTATTTCATGCGAAATAAATAGATGATTCTTGACATCAGGATTTGAACCGTGAATCTGCAGCGTGACAAGCGATGATGTTACCACTACACCACGGCCACCCTATTTATTCAATTTACTTGCGGTTACATTCTACATCAATTACCTGTTTGCTTAATTTTGTCATAATTTTGATATTTCCTTCCATCCCATTTTTTATTCTAATCTCATTTGATTTGATTGTATTTACAGTTTCTGCGTAATATTTGGCATCTTCGTTATTCATGGTACCGAATAATGTTTTAAACCCAGAACCTATTATATTTCCTAACCCTCTACGGAATCTTGTTTCCTTACCCATTATATTATAGATTACGTGAACTCTACGCTCTAGCTTTATCAAATTATTTTTTACAATTTCTTGATATTTTTTGCAATTGCTAATATGATTTATGCATTCATCGTTAATGGTTTTTACTATTAGTCTTATATTTCCTATGTAATCGTCTAAATTCCTAACACTTATTTTGTTTACTAAGGTTACCTTACTTCTCATTTCTTTGACTTGTCCTTTAAGGTTAAAATACAATCCGCTACTATCGGTTAGTTTCCTTATTTCGATATTTCCGGCTGTTGTCCTGAAGGACCAGGTGATGCTGTAAAGTACGGTCGAATATTGGATTTATTATGTTTTTGTTCCTTATTTCCTAACTTAATGAATACATGATCTTGATAAACTTTTGAAATCTTAAACGGTCCTTTAAATTTACTTTCTAATTTACCCTTTACTAGATTTTTAACTAAAACCTCTTGTCCTACTTTATATTCTACTACTTTTCCTACGTGTTTATCGTATCGAAGTTTTGATTTTTGTTCTGCACCTAATGTTCTTTTCCTAGCTATTACTGACTTATTTAGGAGATTCGCTTTTAATTCATCTATAAAATCAAATGTACTTTTCTCATTAATATCATCTATCTCACTTGGTTTGTTTGCGGGATTTCCATATACAAGTTCATACGGAGTGTACCCAGTTGTAGTATGCACTGCTACTGCTATGCTCCTCAATCAAAGCATTGCAGAATTCCATGCCATTATCAGTTAATATCATTTTCGGTAATCCAAAATTTAAAATTCAATAATTGGTGATTGTTCTAGATACTAAATTTAATAAATTTTGATAAGTCATCCTGTGTTGTTAAGCCAAATTTGTGTCCATCCTTTGTCTGTTGGAGAGGGCCAATCAAATCTATC
The DNA here is from genome assembly GCA_963082735.1 of Pocota personata. Lineage (NCBI taxonomy): Eukaryota > Metazoa > Arthropoda > Insecta > Diptera > Syrphidae > Pocota > Pocota personata. The sequence goes on along the minus strand of OY720433.1, from coordinate 25,791,854 downwards.
GACATTTTTTCAAGAGCTCTTTCTGCTGAAGTTACTATTTTCATTGGATTCCTTTTTGCTTGCCTGGTTACTTTTTCTGTTTGGCAATGCTTGCAATTTCTTACATATTCTTCAACGTCTTTTTGCATGCCTTTCCAATGGTATTTTACCTTGAGCCTCGCATAAGTTACCTTCTGCCCTGTATGACCTTCTAACAGTCCATTATGGTTTTCCTTTATTATGCGTTTCCTTTTTTCTAGGTCCGTTTTTTCTTCACATGTGCTCTTTCTATTACCTTCCTCTTCTTCTGGCTCCTGATGAAATCTTTCTACTTGTTCTTCTTCTGATACACCTCTATTATCCGGAACAACTGTATTCTCCTCCATCATGCTATGAACCATTTCGTCTATTAATCGATCTACTTCCTCCAAATCTTCTACTTCTGGACTATTACTTCCGTTATTACAATATTATTAGCTACTTCTTTCTGCTGCATTGTTCTCACATTTCGAAATAATTTATCTTCAACGGCGTTTTCGCATTCTTTTTTGTAATGAATCTCGTACTCAAACTCTTCTAGCTTGAGCCTCTACCTGACCAGTCTAGATCCGAGATCTTTCACATTGAATAACCATGTTAGTGGGCTGTGGTCTGTCTGAACAATGAATTTTCTCCCATATAAATACGGTCTAAACTGCTTTGTGGCCCAAACTATTGCCAAGCACCCCTTTACTTAATGTTCTGCTTACATGTTGAACAGGTAAGTCTTTGCTGTCATATTGTTTGCTGAGGACTGCTCCTATTCCTTTATTTGAAGCATCGGTCGTTATTATGAACATTCTATTGTAATTCGGGTATTGTAAAACCGCAAAATGTGTAATTGCTGTCTTTAGTTTGTCAAACGCTTCCTGTTGCTCTCTATTCCAATTGAATGGTACATCCTTCTTTAATAATCCGTTCAAAGGTTCAGCGATTTTACTGAAATTTTGAATAAACTTGCAGTAGTAGCCTACCATTCCCAAAAATGATTTGATGCCCTTTTGATTTTGTGGTTGTTGCAGCTTAACTATGCTATTTATTTTATTTGGATCAGGTTTAACTCCTTGGTCCGTTATTATATGTCCTAGGTACTGCACCTCTTTCCGAAGAAATTCGCACTTTTCGGGTTGTAACTTAAGATTAGCAGTTCTTAGTTGTTCCAATACCTCAACTAATTTCTCATTGTGTTCTACTAGACTTTGACCATATACCACTATGTCATCAAGGTATACGAAGCATTTAATGCCTTGTAATCCTGATAAAACTGTGTTCATTAGGCATTGAACGCATGCCGGAGCATTCTTCCTTTTTCCCCAAAAAGCGACTTAGTCGCCTCAGTTACTAAACACATCTGGGTTGTATTTTTTACGACTATGACATTTTTCGCTAAAAAGTTAACTAGAACTATTTGGGTGACTGGAATTGGAACTATTAGACAGATGTAAACTTAAACTAATGTAAGTATATTTTACAGCGACGGGTCATAATAAGAGGCACACTACCTTTTTTTTAAAGCGGAGAACCGAGGTACTTAGAGTCTTGAAACTTGAAAATAATTCGAAATTGAAAGAAGAAATAGTGTTGCCAAAGCAAGAAATTAAGAAAGGGATAATCATTCCAGAATGTATAACAAGAAATAGAAATGGGGAATGTCTAGCCACAGTATTGAACACAACGGAAGAAGATTTTGACTTTAGCCAAATTAGAATTGTATGAAAGAATTTTGAGGACTTTGAGGTTAAAAGACCTCACACATGAATTGAAGTAACGGGAAATATACCTGAACACGTGAATTGAAGTAACGGGAAATATAAGAACTGAACACATGAATAAGTATACTTAAGAATTATAGCGACGTATTCAGTGTCGAAAATGAGAAACTTACCCATACTAATGTAAGCACGCATAAAATTCGAACATTAGAAGGGGCACAACCGATTTTTACTAAGACTTACCGTTACCCAAAGGTGCATGAAGAAGAAGTGTGTACCCAAGTGGAAAACTAAAACAAGATGGGATTATTAGAAATAGCAATTCGCCCTGGAGCTCTCTTTGAATTGTACCAAACAAGGCAGATGCTAGTGGCAAAGGAAGTGGAGGATGGTGATAGATTACCGCAAATTCAACGAGTTAACGATTGCGGATAACTATCCCCTATTAGACCAATTAGGGAAAGCGAGGTATTTCATACTTGATCTCACTTCTGGATTGCACCTAATCCCAGTCGATAAGGACGACATAGAGAAAACAGCGTTCAGCCCTTTGGTTTGAAGAATGCTCCGGCATGTTTTCAACACCTAATGAACACAGTTTTATATATACCTTGATGACATAGTGGTATATGGTCAAAGTCTAGTAGAACACAATGAGAAATTAGTTGAGGTATTGGAACAACTAAGAACTGCTAATCTTAAGTTACAACCCGAAAAGTGCGAATTTCTTCGCAAAGACGTGCAGTACCTAGGAAATATAATAACGGACCAAGGATTTAAACCTGATCCAAATAAAATAAATAGCATAGTTAAGCTGCAACAACCACAAAATCAAAAGGGCATCAAATCATTTTTGGGAATGGTAGGCTACTACCGCAAGTTTATTCAAAATTTCAGTAAAATCGCTGAACATTTGAACGGATTATTAAAGAAGGATGTACCATTCAATTGGAATAGAGAGCAACAGGAAGCGTTTGACAAACTAAAGACAGCAATTACTCATTTTGCGGTTTTACAATACCCGAATTACAATAGAATGTTCATAATAACGACCGATGCTTCAAATAAAGGAATAGGAGCTGCCCTCAGCCAACAATATGACAGCAAAGACTTACCTGTTCAATATGTAAGCAGAACATTAAGTAAAGGGGTGCTTGGCCATAGTTTGGGCCACAAAGCAGTTTAGACCGTATTTATATGGGAGGAAATTCATTGTTCAGACAGACCACAGACCACCAACATGGTTATTCAATGTGAAAGATCTCGGATCTAGACTGGTCAGGTGGAGGCTCAAGCTAGAAGAGTTTGAGTACGAGATTCATTACAAAAAAGAATGCGAAAACGTCGTTGAAGATAAATTATCTCGAAATGTGAGAATAATGCAGTAGAAAGAAGTAGCTAATAATAATAACGGAAGTAATAGTCAAGAAGTAGAAGATTTCGAGGAAGTAGATCGATTAATAGGCGAAATGGTTCATAGCATGATGGAGGAGAATACAGTTATTCCGGAAAATAGAATTGAATCAGAAGAACAAGTAGAAAGATTTCACCTGGAGCCAGAAGAAGAGGAAGGTAATAGAAACAGCACATGTAAAGAAATAACGGACTTAGAAGAAAGGAAACGCACAATGAAGGAAAATCATAATTGCCTGTTAGGAGGTCATACAGGGCAGAAGGTAACTTATGCGTGGCTCAAGGTAAAATACCATTGGAAAGAAATGCAAAAAGACGTTGAACAATATATAAGGAATTGCAAACATTGCCAAACAGAAAAGTAACCAGGCAAAGAAAAAGGAATCCAATGAAAATAGTAACTTCAGCAGAAAGAGCTCTCGAAAAAATATCAATGGATTTGATTGGCCCACTCAAACAGACAAAGGATGGACACAAATTTGGCTTAACAATACAGGATGACTAGTTAACATTCCATTCCCACGAACTTGAACTTCAGTGAACTCCAACAAAGTACAACACGCGCTGCATCGTCAGCAGTATTTGCTGCGTATTTAATTCCATTTCAAAGTTGCACAATAACGCAACTCCTGCATTTTCTTTGTGAACATGATTCGTTTGTTTGAAATCTCAGTGGTCGTTGGCTGTAGTCTTTTGTTTTGGAACCAGCCGTTGGATATCGGCATTGTTTACCGGCGGCTAACTTACTAAGAGTGGGAACTCGATCGATTTGATAAGGTGCATCGACTTGGCAACTGGGCATGAGACGGTAGACCGTTGATTTTAGCATTGTTGTGCTGCGGTATTTTTGCAGATTGCCGATTGCACCGTCGCACAGTGGTTTCTCCCATAGGCCAAAAGTCAAAATTTCAAGGTTAAAAAAACTATTTTTTTTTAATGCAATTATTATCTATGATAACTGGAGAACAAAGTGGCAGTAAGGTTTCTCCTCTAAAATTAGTTGTGGGCAGTCAGTCGCGTAACGAAGTTGAGTGTTTTTCGCAGTTTTATAAAAAACGTTAATCTGAAAATACGACATTCCGGTTTAACCATTTTTGGTCTGTTTTTTAAAGTTTAGAAAAAAGGTGATATGAATAATAAAATAATGTTTAACGATAGCTTTTAAATAATTTTCTTTAAAAAAAAAAATATTTTTTTTATTATTTTGACCTCTATTGAAAATGGTGCATAATTTCTGTTTTTTTTTTTTTTTTTTTTTTTTTTTCATAGTTCGTGTTTTTCTGAAGAGCCGAAACATCAAATTCCCATAAAATCCCACAATAATTTATATACAATAATTTAGAGTTATCTTTCCTCTTTAAGAATATATACGACTTTTTTTGCACAAATCGTAAAATTTTGACCCGAAGTAAAACACTATTTTCCTCTTTTTTTTTAGATTCTAGCAATATGATCAAGCGCATTGGTATTTTTAATCTGCAGCGTGACAAGCGATGATGTTACCACTACACCACGGCCACCCTATTTATTCAATTTACTTGCGGTTACATTCTACATCAATTACCTTTTTTGCTTAATTTTGTCATAATTTTGATATTTCCTTCCGTCCCATTTTTTATTCTAATCTCATTTGATTTGATTGTATTTACAGTTTCTGCGTAATATTTGGCATCTTCGTTATTCATGGTACCGAATAATGTTTTAAACCCAGAACCTATTATATTTCCTAACCCTCTACGGAATCTTGTTTCCTTACCCATTATATTATAGATTACGTGAACTCTACGCTCTAGCTTTATCAAATTATTTTTTACAATTTCTTGATATTTTTTGCAATTGCTAATATGATTTATGCATTCATCGTTAATGGTTTTTACTATTAGTCTTATATTTCCTATGTAATCGTCTAAATTCCTAACACTTATTTTGTTTACTAAGGTTACCTTACTTCTCATTTCTTTGACTTGTCCTTTAAGGTTAAAATACAATCCGCTACTATCGGTTAGTTTCCTTATTTCGATATTTCCGGCTGTTGTCCTGAAGGACCAGGTGATGCTGTAAAGTACGGTCGAATATTGGATTTATTATGTTTTTGTTCCTTATTTCCTAACTTAATGAATACATGATCTTGATAAACTTTTGAAATCTTAAACGGTCCTTTAAATTTACTTTCTAATTTACCCTTTACTAGATTTTTAACTAAAACCTCTTGTCCTACTTTATATTCTACTACTTTTCCTACGTGTTTATCGTATCGAAGTTTTGATTTTTGTTCTGCACCTAATGTTCTTTTCCTAGCTATTACTGACTTATTTAGGAGATTCGCTTTTAATTCATCTATAAAATCAAATGTACTTTTCTCATTAATATCATCTATCTCACTTGGTTTGTTTGCGGGATTTCCATATACAAGTTCATACGGAGTGTACCCAGTTGTAGTATGCACTGCTACTGCTATGCTCCTCAATCAAAGCATTGCAGAATTCCATGCCATTATCAGTTAATATCATTTTCGGTAATCCAAAATTTAAAATTTAATAATTGGTGATTGTTCTAGATACTAAATTTAATAAATTTTGATAAGTCATCCTGTGTTGTTAAGCCAAATTTGTGTCCATCCTTTGTCTGTTGGAGAGGGCCAATCAAATCTATCGACATTTTTTCAAGAGCTCTTTCTGCTGAAGTTACTATTTTCATTGGATTCCTTTTTGCTTGCCTGGTTACTTTTTCTGTTTGGTAATGCTTGCAATTTCTTACATATTCTTCAACGTCTTTTTGCATGCCTTTCCAATGGTATTTTACCTTGAGCCTCGCATAAGTTACCTTCTGCCCTGTATGACCTTCTAACAGTCCATTATGGTTTTCCTTTATTATGCGTTTCCTTTTTTCTAGGTCCGTTTTTTCTTCACATGTGCTCTTTCTATTACCTTCCTCTTCTTCTGGCTCCTGATGAAATCTTTCTACTTGTTCTTCTTCTGATACACCTCTATTATCCGGAACAACTGTATTCTCCTCCATCATGCTATGAACCATTTCGTCTATTAATCGATCTACTTCCTTCAAATCTTCTACTTCTTGACTATTACTTCCGTTATTACAATATTATTAGCTACTTCTTTCTGCTGCATTGTTCTCACATTTCGAAATAATTTATCTTCAACGGCGTTTTCGCATTCTTTTTTGTAATGAATCTCGTACTCAAACTCTTCTAGCTTGAGCCTCTACCTGACCAGTCTAGATCCGAGATCTTTCACATTGAATAACCATGTTAGTGGGCTGTGGTCTGTCTGAACAATGAATTTTCTCCCATATAAATACGGTCTAAACTGCTTTGTGGCCCAAACTATTGCCAAGCACCCCTTTACTTAATGTTCTGCTTACATGCTGAACAGGTAAGTCTTTGCTGTCATATTGTTAGCTGAGGACTGCTCCTATTCCTTTATTTGAAGCATCGGTCGTTATTATGAACATTCTATTGTAATTCGGGTATTGTAAAACCGCAAAATGTGTAATTGCTGTCTTTAGTTTATCAAACGCTTCCTGTTGCTCTCTATTCCAATTGAACGGTACATCCTTCTTTAATAATCCGTTCAAAGGTTCAGCGATTTTACTGAAATTTTGAATAAACTTGCAGTAGTAGCCTACCATTACCAAAAATGATTTGATGCCCTTTTGATTTTATGGTTGTTGCAGCTTAACTATGCTATTTATTTTATTTGGATCAGGTTTAACTCCTTGGTCCGTTATTATATGTCCTAGGTACTGCACCTCTTTCCGAAGAAATTCGCACTTTTCGGGTTGTAACTTAAGATTAGCAGTTCTTAGTTGTTCCAATACCTCAACTAATTTCTCATTGTGTTCTACTAGACTTTGACCATATACCACTATGTCATCAAGGTATACGAAGCATTTAATGCCTTGTAATCCTGATAAAACTGTGTTCATTAGGCATTGAACGCATGCCGGAGCATTCTTCCTTTTTCCCCAAAAAGCGACTTAGTCGCCTCAGTTACTAAACACATCTGGGTTGTATTTTTTACGACTATGACATTTTTCGCTAAAAAGTTAACTAGAACTATTTGGGTGACTGGAATTGGAACTATTAGACAGATGTAAACTTAAACTAATGTAAGTATATTTTACAGCGACGGGTCATAATAAGAGGCACACTACCTTTTTTTTAAAGCGGAGAACCGAGGTACTTAGAGTCTTGAAACTTGAAAATAATTCGAAATTGAAAGAAGAAATAGTGTTGCCAAAGCAAGAAATTAAGAAAGGGATAATCATTCCAGAATGTATAACAAGAAATAGAAATGGGGAATGTCTAGCCACAGTATTGAACACAACGGAAGAAGATTTTGACTTTAGCCAAATTAGAATTGTATGAAAGAATTTTGAGGACTTTGAGGTTAAAAGACCTCACACATGAATTGAAGTAACGGGAAATATACCTGAACACATGAATTGAAGTAACGGGAATTATAAGAACTGAACACATGAATAAGTATACTTAAGAATTATAGCGACGTATTCAGTATCGAAAATGAGAAACTTACCCATACTAATGTAAGCAAGCATAAAATTCGAACATTAGAAGGGGCACAACCGATTTTTACTAAGACTTACCGTTACCCAAAGGTGCATGAAGAAGAAGTGTGTACCCAAGTGGAAAAACTAAAACAAGATGGGATTATTAGAAATAGCAATTCGCCCTGGAGCTCTCTTTGAATTGTACCAAAGAAGGTAGATGCTAGTGGCAAAGGAAGTGGAGGATGGTGATAGATTACCGCAAATTCAACGAGTTTCTGGATTTCACCAAATCCCAGTCGATAAGGACGACATAGAGAAAACAGTGTTCAGCCCTTTGGTTTGAAGAATGCTCCGGCATGTTTTCAACACCTAATGAAGTATTGGAACAACTAAGAACTGCTAATCTTAACTTACAACCCGAAAAGTGCGAATTTCTTCGCAAAGACGTGCAGAACCTAGGAAATATAATAACGGACCAAGGAGTTAAACCTGATCCAAATAAAATAAATAGCATAGTTAAGCTGCAACAACCACAAAATCAAAAGGGCATCAAATCATTTTTGGGAATGGTAGGCTACTACCGCAAGTTTATTCAAAATTTCAGTAAAATCGCTGAACCTTTGAACGGATTATTAAAGAAGGATGTACCATTCAATTGGAATAGAGAGCAACAGGAAGCGTTTGACAAACTAAAGACAGCAATTACTCATTTTGCGGTTTTACAATACCCGAATTACAATAGAATGTTCATAATAACGACCGATGCTTCAAATAAAGGAATAGGAGCTGCCCTCAGCCAACAATATGACAGCAAAGACTTACCTGTTCAATATGTAAGCAGAACATTAAGTAAAGGGGTGCTTGGCCATAGTTTGGGCCACAAAGCAGTTTAGACCGTATTTATATGGGAGAAAATTCATTGTTCAGACAGACCACAGACCACCAACATGGTTATTCAATGTGAAAGATCTCGGATCTAGACTGGTCAGGTGGAGGCTCAAGCTAGAAGAGTTTGAGTACGAGATTCATTACAAAAAAGAATGCGAAAACGCCGTTGAAGATAAATTATCTCGAAATGTGAGAATAATGCAGTAGAAAGAAGTAGCTAATAATAATAACGGAAGTAATAGTCAAGAAGTAGAAGATTTCGAGGAAGCAGATCGATTAATAGGCGAAATGGTTCATAGCATGATGGAGGAGAATACAGTTATTCCGGAAAATAGAATTGAATCAGAAGAACAGGTAGAAAGATTTCACCTGGAGCCAGAAGAAGAGGAAGGTAATAGAAACAGCACATGTAAAGAAATAACGGACCTAGAAGAAAGGAAACGCAAAATAAAGGAAAATCATGATTGCCTGTTAGGAGGTCATACAGGGCAGAAGGTAACTTATGCGTGGCTCAAGGTAAAATACCATTGGAAAGAAATGCAAAAAGACGTTGAACAATATATAAGAAATTGCAAACATTGCCAAACAGAAAAGTAACCAGGCAAAGAAAAAGGAATCCAATGAAAATAGTAACTTCAGCAGAAAGAGCTCTCGAAAAAATATCAATGGATTTGATTGGCCCACTCAAACAGACAAAGGATGGACACAAATTTGGCTTAACAATACAGGATGACTAGTTAACATTCCATTCCCACGAACTTGAACTTCAGTGAACTCCAACAAAGTACAACACGCGCTGCATCGTCAGCAGTATTTGCTGCGTATTTAATTCCATTTCAAAGTTGCACAATAACGCAACTCCTGCATTTTCTTTGTGAACATGATTCGTTTGTTTGAAATCTCAGTGGTCCTTGGCTGTAGTCTTTTGTTTTGGAACCAGCCGTTGGATATCGGCATTGTTTACCGGCGGCTAACTTACTAAGAGTGGGAACTCGATCGATTTGATAAGGTGCATCGACTTGGCAACTGGGCATGAGACGGTAGACCGTTGATTTTAGCATTGTTGTGCTGCGGTATTTTTGCAGATTGCCGATTGCACCGTCGCACAGTGGTTTCTCCCATAGGCCAAAAGTCAAAATTTCAAGGTTAAAAAAACTATTTTTTTTTAATGCAATTATTATCTATGATAACTGGAGAACAAAGTGGCAGTAAGGTTTCTCCTCTAAAATTAGTTGTGGGCAGTCAGTCGCGTAACGAAGTTGAGTGTTTTTCGCAGTTTTATAAAAAACGTTAATCTGAAAATACGACATTCCGGTTTAACCATTTTTGGTCTGTTTTTTAAAGTTTAGAAAAAAGGTGATATGAATAATAAAATAATGTTTAACGATAGCTTTTAAATAATTTTCTTTAAAAAAAAAAATATTTTTTTTATTATTTTGACCTCTATTGAAAATGGTGCATAATTTCTGTTTTTTTTTTTTTTCATATTTCGTGTTTTTCTGAAGAGCCGAAACATCAAATTCCCATAAAATCCCACAATAATTTATATACAATAATTTAGAGTTATCTTTCCTCTTTAAGAATATATACGACTTTTTTTTGCACAAATCGTAAAATTTTGACCCGAAGTAAAACACTATTTTCCTCTTTTTTTTTAGATTCTAGCAATATGATCAAGCGCATTGGTATTTTTAATATTTGGCATAAGGCGAAGAAAGGTCGCAGTATTACCAAAATTAATGAAACATGGGCAATTTTTAAAGGAAACCTACCAAATTGAAAGTTTAGACGCAAAGAAAAAGATAAATAAGCTTTGTAAGCCCTTTCATAGAAGGTGGGAGGTTTTTTCGCGAAAAAAAACGAATTTTTATCGGTAAATAGTGTTTGGCTTGATTGCATCATCGAAGACTTCAGGTCTGCACATGACCAAATAGAAGAAAAAAAGTCGCCAAATAATGAAGGTAGACCAAAAAAGTTTTTTTTTTAGAAAGCTCGTCTTGAACTAAGAGGAGACGAATTGCTAAGATCATTGAAATAGATGAAGATATTGCTTGTGTTTTGAAGCATTGTCAGTTAACTGACAATCTCCAAGCCAAACTACTTGATTCAAATGATGCTTTGAAACTTTTGCTTGAGGCCAAGTTGTCAAAACATCAGTATCAAGTTATCAGGAACTTGGTAAACCAAAAGACTGAAGTTGATATTTTTCCAAGCTTTGCTAAAGTTCTTAAAGCGAAACAAGATTGTTACCCAGAGCTTGAAACAATAAAAATTTCCGATTCCTCGGCCAAAGTTACCCTTCAAGGACTCCTTAATCATACTGCCCAACGCATTGTAGAATCCCAACGAGAAATTTTTGAAAATTTGGAGACTAATTTCGGTAATAATATAAATATTTTACCAACCAGGTTTCGTGTTTTAGGTTTTAAAACTTTTCCTTTCTTTTTCTTTTGTCTGTGTTTATTGTAATAGTGTTTCGTGTTTGTTTGTTTGATAGCCTCAGTTGCCAGTGCTTTGTAAACAAAGAATTTCTGGCGAATTCAGTGATGCCGATATGTTTATAACTTCATATGTTCCGATTCAACTATTTTCGCACGAGAGCTCTGAGTCAGAAAAGAAAATTGTATAGCAAAATCCTCGTCCAGGATCAACTCGATACTGCCGACCAATACGTTTTCAATTAAAAAAAGAAACGGCGGAGTTGAGCAGAGCTGAGCAGGAATATATGCAGCACCAGATCAATGATTTAACTGACACAATAATAAAAATAGCTGACCGTTTTATCAATGTAAAACATATACTTAAATTGACAATGGTTGACGGTAAGGTATGCAATGCCTTGTCACATACTGCTTCGCAGCAGGTGTGCTATATTTGCGGAGCAAAGCCAACTAATATGAATGATATTCAAAGTTCCTTACAAAGAACCATTAACGAAGATTTCTTAGATTTTGGCATTCTCCACTGCATGCGTGGATAAGATTCTTTGAATTCTTCATTCATCTAGCATATAGATTAGATTTTTAAAAATGGCGGACCGGAAATAATGAAAAACCTCTTTTGGACGCACAGAAAAAACGAATACAAGCAGAATTCAAGAACATTGGATTGATAATTGACAAGCCAAAAACGATGGAAATACTGCACGTAGAGTCTTTGCAAACCCATCTATATCTTCTCAGATAACTGGTGTTAAACAATCAATAATTGAAAGATGTGCTGTGATTTTAAAAACTTTCGCGAGTTTTGCAATTAATGCAGAATCTTTCGAGAAATTAAAATTTTTTTTTTTTTATAATTTACGCGCGCCAAATGGGATATGAATACCATTAAATTATTTCAGGGCACGGGCGTTTGTTTAAATTGAGAGAGAGAAAGATAGATTGGTGTAGTGGGTTTGAAACTTAGGTGGTATTAAGTTTCAGTAAACTCCAAGGGTGGCGTCCAGATAACTGGGGAGCTTGTTTGTTTTGCTTTTTTGTCGTTGCTCTTGATTCACAGTGATGTGATGTTGACATCACATCACGATCAAGTTGCATTTAAGCCATATGACCATCCTACTGCCAGTGTTATGCCTTCACAGTAGAGTTGACTAAGCTTTCGCAATTGATCGACTTTTTTATTTATTTCAGACGAAATAAATAGATGACTGTTGAGATCAGGATTTGAACCGTGAACCAAGAGCGTGACAAGCGTTGATGTTACCACTACACCACGGCCATGCGCAAGATACGGCTCGTGAAATTGTTGCAAAATACCCTTGGTACCCATTGTCAGCTTCAGTACACAAAGTTCTTATTCACGGAGGACAAATTGTGAAACACGCCATATTGCCTATAGGCCAATTTACGGAAGAGGCGGCAGAGGCGAAAAACAAAGATGTTAAATTTTTCCGATCGAAGAATACACGAAAAATATCTAGGCTGTCAACAAACACAGATTTATTTAATAGACTACTTCTTACCTCAGACCCTTTGTTTTCTAACGAAAGAAATTTGAAAAAAAACACAAACATCGACATTGTCTAAGAATATTTTGAATTTATTACTTTAACCTTTAATTAAATTAAATAATATATAAAATTAATCACTTGTTTAACTATTTGTTTTATTTTCTATCATTTAAAATTCAATTTTGAGTTTTGACCGCCCTTCGCATACAAATTAAACCACTGTGCGTCGCTTGTGGGATTGTCGACTGTCTGGTCTTAGGAATTTATCTAAATGGCACACAGAGCAAAATGTGAAGCGGAGTATGGTGCAATGACCAGTGATGAGCTCCGTGACGAGTTGAAGAAGCGGGGTTTGGAACAGACAGGTCTAAAGGAGGACCTGTTTGCAAGGCTACTCAGGGCAACAGATCCTATGGCAACAGAACCTCCGGAGGTAAAGGGGCCTGCTGAGGCGGATGAACTCCAGCTGCTGCGGGAAGAATTGCAGCGGTTGAGGGAGAAGTTCCCCTAACTTGCGACGACGTACTCGGGGGGTGCTGCGGTCAATAAGCAGTGTGTCGACAACGGAGCCGGAGGAATTGTGAAGGTGCTTCCACGGGAGCAAGTGAAGGCAGTGGCTGATGTCGTAGCCAGGGGAAGGTGTTGTCCGCGCAATTTGTATGATGTGAGAGATGTTGCGGAGATAATACCGGTGTTTGATCCCAAGGCGTAAGCGGGGCTATCCTCCGAAGCATGAAAGAGGAAGGTCTTAGACACGCAGAGAGTCTATGCACTCTATGAGAAGCTAGTGCTGATGGCTGCGACTACGAGGCTAGTGGGAGCGGCGAAATTGTGGAGCTGCAGTGCGACAGCAGAATCTCTGGAGGAGTTCTTCTCGGGCCTGTGTAGTAACTTTCCGACGGTGGATAATGAAGCAGACATCCACGACAGACTGCGTGAGCGGAGGCAACGTCCTGGGGAGGACACAGAGGAGTATGTCTTCGAGATGAAGCTAATAGCATCTCGGGGGCGTATGCAGGAGGGCACCCTGAAAATACAATTACCCAGGGGCTCGCAGATGCAGAGAGCCAGGAAGCTTTTCGGGAAGTAAAACTAACTTCGATAAGCGATATACTGGACAGGGTCCGTTGGGTCGTTGGACTGAGGGCCAGCGGACGCCGGGTGGCAAAAAGATATCGACGAAGAGAGGTGGAGAACCGGGAGGCTGGGCGAGTAGTCAGTGGCGGCGCTGCGAGCAGTGGGGTAAGGTGTTTCGGTTGCCAACAAATGGGACACTACAAAAGAGACTGTCCACTGGGAAATACCCGAGCTGCGGGCGGCGCGAGGAACACTCATGCAGTAAGGAGACCTGAAAGGCCCACGCAGCTACTTTTGAAGGGGGACCAGACGGAGTACGTCAAGGATGCCACAGTGAACGGGTGCCAAGTCAAAGCTTTCATTAACTTAGGAAGCGACTGTGTCACGTTGCGTCATACAATTGCCAAGGATGGTGGTATTGCGTATGTTGAGGACCGGAGGCGCTTAGGTGGGTTCGGAGGAGGAGTCTGCCGAACAATTGGATGGGTCTATGCTGAGGTAACCGTCGACAAGCTCACCTCCTGGTGCGAAGTCCGTCATACCGGACCAAAGCCAACCATATGAGATGCTGATCGGACGTAAACTGTTGGACCAACCCCAGGTCAAATTGGTGAAGTCGCTCAATTATCTCTCCATTACGGACTGCACGGCTGAGACAGCTAGAGCACTGATAGTATCGGAAGGGGTTCCTGGAGGCGGTGTGAGGAGCAAGCTGGCGTCGGACGATCTTGATGTCGGGGAGCTAGAGGAGTTTGATTATGAAACGGTCCATCAGCCTGAGAAGGTGGCAGCATACGTAGACGCTTTAAGCCGACAACCAGTGGAAGATGAGCGACAGGGGGAGGAAGCGTCTGTCGTAATATTAAGCGTCCAGATATCAGACGAGGATTGGGTAGCGACTATGCAGTGGCAGGACCAGAGGCTACGAGACATGATCTCCACACTGAAGGCAGCTGAGATTACGTTGGCGAAGAAACGTTGCAAAAGGACTACGTCGTCAGAGGGTACCGTCTCTTCCGTAAGGTAGATGGAAAGAGGGGTGGGTGGTCCCCAAAGCGATCCGGTGGAGGATCCTTAAGCTGTGTCACGGTGATGTCGTACATCCCGCTGATGAGAAGACGCTTGAAAGGATCAGAAAAACCTTTTGGTTCCCGAAGATGAGACGATTCACCAGGAGTTATATCAAGGAGTGCGTGGGGTGCGCCTACGCAAATAAGAAAGGGGGACTGATGAGCTGCTATTTGCGTGCACCGCGAGGAGTATTATGGGTGACAAACTATTGCTGGAGCTGGGGGAACGGATGTGGGTAGAGGCCCATGAAATGGAAAGATGGCGAAGTCTTGCGCTGAAGAACATGGAGCACACACAGGGTCGTCAGAAAGAGGCATTTGATGCAAAGCATAGGCCACCGACGCAGTATGAGCCGGACCTTGTACTAATCGAGAACGAGCCGGAAGCTACTGGGAATTCGAGGAAGTTGGTGCCACCCTACTGCGGTCCATACGTGGTCACAAAAACGCTACCGAATGACAGATACGTCGTGGAAGACATCCCCAACATGCAGCGCAACCAAAAGCTGAGTACCATCATGGCGTCCAACAAGATGAAATGCTGGTGCATGCTCCCGGAAGAGGGTATTCCCGACAACGCCAGCGAAAGTGACAGCTCTGATCTCTAGGGAGAGATCGAGGATAGGATGGCCGACTTGTAACGATATATACAAAAACGTATTTAAGCCTGCGGCGGAGACTGTAGGAGAATGAGTATTGTATTACTCGTCAATGGAGCCAGACCTTTCAACGCAGTCAAAGGGTCAATAAAACTAACATTGTATAAATAACAGACGAGTTTTTATTTAGTTAACAAGAGTATCAAAAATTTTGTAGACTAGAATTAAGTTTGACATGAAATAAAACGGTTTTTTTATTAAAATTCTCGCGTTCGAACTTTTAACTGGCGCCCGAGCAGGCAAGTTTAATAAGAGCACCCATAAGAACCTCTAAAGACTTCGGTAAAATCCTATAGAAAACCCCATAAGAACTTCTATAGGCCCGTATCGGTTTTTTTTTTATTATAAAAATGGAAAAGTTTCGTGGAAATAAAATAAAAGGTGACATTAAACTCTAGTGCGTGGAAAAAACTCTGAAGTGCGTGAAAGAAGAACTCTAGTGCAAAGAAGAATTCTGAAGTGAATAACAACCGTGCCATAGTAAGAGAGGCCCTCTAAACTGGACTTAGCAGATCTTCCAATGATTTCAACAATTAAACTGTGAGTAGAATCTTTCATCATCTTCAATTATAGGTAAAAACCACAGTTATAATTTTGAAAGAGAGCATTAATAATTATCATTTGAATATAATTAAAAAATACAGTTATAAATTTGAAAAAGAGAATTAAAAATTATCCTTTGAATAACCATGTCTGAGATTGAAGAAATCAAAAAATGTATCTTAGAGTTAACTGGAGCATTAAACGCTGAAATCGAGAGGATTAAATTCCTTGATCAAAAAGTCGCCAACTTAGAGTTAAACTCTATTGGACTGATAAGCACCCAAATTAAAACACTAGAGCAAAGGATTAATTCCCTAGAAACAAATAGAGTCTTGGACACTACACCAAGTTCACTTGTTACTCCCAGAACGGAGAAAGATCTTCAGGAGGTAAGCTAACTTCCTGACTGTATCAAAGAAATCCAAGTATTTGAAATCCAGTTCAATATCTTTCCTGGATCCATAGTGTTGAGAGTATTCTCAAGGATTATGAAATAATCCGCGAGAAGCTAATGTACAGTGCAATTTTGCGTAGCATTAGGCAAAAAATAAGAGGACCAGCGGACACCGCTTTAATCTCCTATAGTATATTTGACGAGGACGAGTCATAAAACAGTGCTTATCCTTGCACTATGCTGACATGAGGGATATTCGCACTCTTGAACATCAGCTAAGAATGCTTTCTCAAGGCAATTCAACTATAGGTGAATTTTACCCGAGAATAAATTATCAATTCTTCCTGATAATTAATAAATTAAAAACTGAAAGTTATAACGACGAAACCAACAGAATTCTTATCGAAACTATTAAGAAAATTAAGCCAAATCAGTGACCATAACCGCTAAAGTCGACTTTAAACGAAATTGAGACTTTGATGCCATTAGATTCAGCGTACTCAAATCTGTTTTGTAAATTTTTTTCAGCTTTTTATCTTTAAACATGTGGGCAGAATTTCAAAAACAGCTTAAGTCACTTTTTTTAGTTGAGATTAAGGAAAAACAACTGTTGCCGCCGAAATACCTAGTAACATTATACATGTACATTTATCCAAATATTCAGTAACATTATACATGTACATTTATCCAAATATTCAGTAACATACACATACACACTTATACACTAACTTTGTCATTTCCCATATACATAGCATTCCGCACTATAACTGTCCTTTATTACATGTCACGTAGGCAAATAGAACTGAACGAAAGAGTCAGTCGGTTATAGACACGGGAGCAAACACATTGTTTTTTAAAGCGCTTCTCGCTGAATTTAATAAATGGAATAAAGAAGTTGCTCTTAAAAGTTTGTTTGTTTTTTATTTTATTAAAGACCATGTATCGCGACATTTCTGTAAAAAACAATATTTGTGCGTAATTTTTCCGGAATACAGTTCGAAATAAGTGCAAAGGAGTATTGCATCATGTTTGAAGACAGAGAGTCGGAGAAACGGCATCATTGCAAGAGGTGCAGCGAAGTGGATAATGAACGAATGGTACAATGTGACGCATGCGATACGCGGTATCACTTCGAGTGCGTAGGTGTTAATAGTGGTGTAGGTGAAGTAAGTTGGAGCTGTGAGGGATGTGGTGCAAACACAAGCGCAGCTGCAGGTAGCAATGCCACGGGTTTTCCAGGGGATTCGTCAACAATTGTATTAAGACAGCCACAAGGAGCGTCTTCACCAACTGTAACAGAAGAGCAACAAAAGGCAAGTACAAAAACGACAGGAATCACTTGGAAACAACAACTAACGGAAATACCTGGGTCCGGAATAAGTGTACTGACATATACATCAGCGAGCAACTATACACATGGAACTAGTTCTGCGGCAGAACAAAAACAACGGTGTTTTGCAAGACCGCCAATACACGCGCAGACAGCGACGCCATCGATCGCTACAGCCACAAACACAACGTCATTTCCCCCCTTAACAACATTGCCGAAGCAAATCGAGCACTTTCCTACACAAATGGATTTACAGCTTAAAATGCTTGAGGAGCAACGGCGCCTTGAACAGGAGTTCATTGAAAGGAAATATCAAGTTCTCTCCCAGTTGAGCAATGAGCAAACGCATCAAGTATCTACCGGCAATATGTCACCACACTGGAATTCATTTAGTGGACCGTCTCCAACTCAGGTAGCGGCTAGGCAGGCTATACCAAAAGATTTGCCACACTTTCATGGAGACCCAGAAGAGTGGCCGTTGTTTATCAGTAGCTTCGAAACAAGCACTGCGGTAGCCGGCTTTTCGAATGCGGAGAACTTGGTGCGGTTACAGGCGTGCCTTAAGGGAAGAGCCAAAGAGCTCGTAAGAGCAAATTAATAATGCCTACCATGGTACCAGAGATTATACAAACCTTGCGGATGTGCTTTGGCCGGCCGGAACATATTCTGGAACGAGTAATAGAGAAGGCTAGGAAGCTTCCGCCACCCAGGGACAAATTGGAATCGGTAATTGAATTTGCGCTATGTGTTAAAAATAACAACCATGGTGGCATGTAAAATGGAAGCACACTTAAACAACCCCATGTTAGTAAAATAATTGATAGACAAATTATCCAGCCAACACAAATTGAACTGGGCCATGCACGTGAAGGACGAAAAAATTCCAATAGTAAAAGTTTTTAGTGATTGGATATTCCGAATAGCCGAAGCAGCAAGCACCGTCGTGTCCCCAGCCCCCGTTACAAAAAGTGCACACGTGAATACTCACATGGAGGACAGGCCACAGGACAAAATCAAGTGCTTTGGGTGTGACAGAAGTAATCACAAAGTGGCAGTATGTAGCGTATTTAAAAATCTCCCGTTGGACAAAAAGTGGAATTTGGTGAAAATTTACAATCTGTGCCGTCAATGTTTGAACAAACACCGCCGCAAATGTTTCATTAACAATGTCTGCGGAATTGATGGATGCCAAGCCAAACATCATAAATTATTGCATAAGTACCAGAACGGACAGGTAACATCGTCTCCGAAACAAAACAACATCAAAATGCAAGATGCCAGCAGCGGATCCATAAACTCTCACTCCATCGAGAATCGTAACCAACACTCACTTTTTAGAATCTTGCCTATACGTCTTCAAAAAGATATTGGATACATGGACACGTTCGCCCTTTTGGACGAAGGATCGTCAGTAACATTAATTGAGAAAGACATTTTTAATTTACTTGGTATTGAGGGAATTAAAGGGCCAATTTGTTTAAAGTGGACTGGAAACACTACGCGCGCAGAAGATTCATCGGTAAAGGCGTCCATCAATATTTCAAATGCAGAAGGTGGAGCCAAATTCACACTTAATGGAGTTCATACGGTGGAGGGCTTAAATTTACCTACGCAGTCACTAGATATGTAGGCTATGGTTCTTAGGTATCCCTACCTGACGGGTATTCCAATCAAGTCTTATTTCAACGAAAGGCCAACGGTATTAATTGGTGCGAACAATTGGAGGCTTGCTGTTCCCCTAAAACTGTGTGAAGGCGCGTGGAATCAACCAATTGCTACAAAGACGCGCTTAGGCTGGGCAATTCAAGGCCCCAACGACTGCCGCGGCCAAAGTGACTGGCTCAACATTCATCAATGCGACTGTGAAGAAAGGTACAACGAGTTACATCAAATGGTGAAAGAACAGTTTAACTTAGAAGAATCATCAAGAAAGTCATTAGTTTCCTCGGAGGACTACAATTCAATGGAAATCTTGAAGACCACATGCCGGAAGAAAGGTGGACGCTATGAAGTGGGCCTTCTATGGAAACATAGATTGCACCAGCTTCCGGAAAGTTACGAAACGCCCTTAAACGTCTCATGTGTTTCAAAAAGAAATTTCAAAAAGTCGGCGATTTAAAGGATATACTTCAAAAGCAAGTGGACAATTTACTGCAAAAGGGTTACTCGAAAAAACTAACTGTCGATGAGATCGAGAGAACTACTGATCCTGTGTGGTACTTACCAACATTCATAACAACAAATCCTAACAAACCCGGCAAAATACGAATGGTATGGGACGCGGCTGCAAAATCGAATGGAGTTTGTCTTAACGATTTTATACATTCTGGACCGGACTTGTTAAAATCATTAGTCGACGTATTGCCGAGCTTCCGTGTGGGAAAAGTTGCGATTTGTGGTGATATAGCAGAGATGTTCCATCAGGTCAACGTTATAAAAGAA
Organism: Pocota personata; assembly: GCA_963082735.1. Classification (NCBI taxonomy): domain Eukaryota; kingdom Metazoa; phylum Arthropoda; class Insecta; order Diptera; family Syrphidae; genus Pocota; species Pocota personata. The sequence goes on along the minus strand of OY720433.1, from coordinate 25,771,826 downwards.
GATATGCACGCCCAGAGATTTTTATGGTGGGACAAGGAGGATGATGTAGACAAGCCAAGTGTTTATGTGATGAGAGCTCTTGCCTTTGGCATATGCTGTGCGCCATGTATAGCACATTATGTTCGCGATCACAATGCTGAATCATATAAAGATGAGTATCCACGAGCCGTCGAAGTCATACAACAGTATCATTACGTGGATGACCTAATTGATAATGTGGACAACGAACATCAGGTGATCGAGCTGGCAACGCAAGTTAAATATATCCATGCTGCTGCGGGATTTCATATCCGAAATTGGACTTCGAAGAGTAAAACGGTCATCAACCACCTACATCACGACTCTTCGGAAGAACAAACACCTAAAGACCTCGCCGCCACAGAGAAGGTTCTCGGTATGTATTGGGATCCTAATAAAGACTCCTTTGTCTATATTTTCAGATTCGCCAGACTTCGACGTGATGTTTTTACGGATGTTATCCCCACAAAAAGGGAACTACTTCAAGTGCTGATGTCCATCTTCGATCCCCTGGGGTTTTTATTGTGCTTCACAACTGAGCTTAAAATCCTTTTACAAGAAGTCTGGCGATCTGGCATCGATTGGGATACCGAGCTGAGTGGTCACTTGTACACCAAATGGCAAAAATGGAAGGCAGTATTAGAAGAAATATCCTCATTACAAATTTCTCGTTGCTACGCTCCTTATCTTAATGAAGCTATCGAAGTCGAACTACACACATTTGTCGATGCCGGGGAAGACGCTTATGCTGCTGTCTGCTATCTTCGAGTCGTGCATGAAGATTGCACTATAACAAAGGTCGCTCCGTTGAAACCAATGTCTATACCAAGACTCGAGCTTCAGGCTGCAGTTGTGGGTGTGAGGCTCGCTAACAAAATAACTAATAATCCTAGATTGAAAATTACATCTAAATTTTTTTTTCCGATTCAAAAACTGTGTTGCAATGGCTCCGAATGGATCCAAAGAAGTTTCAGCAATTCGTCATGCATCGGGTGGGAGAAATATTGGAAAACACAGACATTACGCAATGGCGGTGGGTGCCTTCAAAATCAAACCCCGCAGATCTGGCAACAAAAGTACCATCAAGACGCGATGCTTCAATGTGGTTCTCAGGACCTAAGTTCCTATACGACAAAGAGGATTGGCCAACTTGTACTAATATGGGCGAATGCAACTACAACGAAATGCGACATCACATATTTCTAATCGGAGAATCACAGAAAGCGATAGCGATTAACTTCCAATACTTTTCAAACTGGAGACGGCTGTATCGAGCAGTAACGACCTTTTTGCTCTACATGAGAAAGCTGTAAGCACGGATTGCGGGAGATTCTGCACCAGAAGCTGTTTCGTACGAAATGATACTTCACGCAAAGTCGACACTCTTCCGATGGGCTCAAGAAAGCGAATATTCAGAGGAAATCAGCTGCTTAAAATGGGGTAAGAGTATTCAAAAAAACAGTAAATTACAATCTTTGAATGCCATTCTAGATGACAAGGGCTTATTGAGGGCCACGAGCCGTGCATCGCATATTAACCATCACGATGCAATAATATTGCCTACCAAGCACTATGTAACTTTTCTGTTAGTTCGCTATACTCACGAAAGATTTCACCATATATCGCATGAGACCGTCATCAACAACATCAAAAGTCAATATTATATACCCAAATTACGAGTTCTGTACAAAAGCGTACGAAGATTATGTCAACATTGCAAAAATGCATCGCGACAGCAAAAATATTTGGAACTGAACAAGCAAAACTCAATTTTGAAAGTGCTTCTACGAAGTTTGATACCATTAAGTGGAGATTTAATCCGCCTGCAGCTCCCCACATGGGTGGGGCATGGGAAAGACTCGTTCGATCAGTGAAAACTACATTGTACCACATATGCCCTAACATGAATTTCAATGACGAGACCCTGAAAAGCGCCATGGCAGAAGTCGAATTTATAATCAACTCTCGACTATTAACATTCGTTTCTCTGGAATCATGCGACGACGAGGCACTTACACCGAATCACCTGCTATTAGGCTCATCAAGCGGCTACAAGCCAATAAACAGCGAAGCAACTGACTTACGTCTACGATGGCGACAAACTCAACAGTTTTCGGACCAATTCTGGCGTCGATGGATAAAGGAGTACCTGCCAACACTGACTAAAAGAAGCAAATGGTTCCAAAAAACACCACCGTTACAGATCGGAGACATTTTCATCATCGTCGATGAAAACCTGCCTAGACACTGCTGGCCGAAAGGCAAAATAACTCATACCATAAAAGCGAAGGACGGGCAGGTAACGCAACGCGGTCCAAACGCAAAGTGGAAAATTTAAAAGACCATCAGTTAAGATAGCCAAACTAGACGTCGGCAATAACAAAGGGTAATCTCGACCCGTGGGCTCAATTACGAGGAGGAGGATGTTGCCGCCGAAATACCTAGTAACATTATACATGCACATTTATCCAAATATTCAGTAACATTATACATGTACATTTATCCAAATATTCAGTAACATACACATACACACTTATACACTAACTTTGTCATTTCCCATATACATAGCATTCCGCACTATAACTGTCCTTTATTACATGTCACGTAGGCAAATAGAACTGAACGAAAGAGTCAGTCGGTTATAGACACGGGAGCAAACACATTGTTTTTTAAAGCGTTTCTCGCTGAATTTAATAAATGGAATAAAGAAGTTGCTCTTAAAAGCTTGTTTGTTTTTTATTTTATTAAAGACCGTGTATCGCGACAACAACCAAACTAAAAAAAAAACAAATTTATTATCTAAAGTTGACTTAAGATAATTTTTTTTTGTAAGATTTACAACAAGAAATAAAAATTTAACTTGACTTTAGTTGTTTTTCCACATTAAATTTATACAATTACAACATTTTTTTGCCGAGGAAAAATAGCTAAACTTGAGTTTAGCTGTTTTTCCGTGTTAATATTTTTTGTTTTGTTTATTTTTTTAAAAGGGAATAACGACTAAACTTCAGTTTAGTCATTATTCCCTAAGGCAAAATGAGTTTTTTCCCCCGTCAGTAATTCAGTTCTTGAAAATTTAATCTCGAGTTTGGTTGCTCTTCCGTAACAAAAGTTAAAAAAAATTGTTTCTTAAATATACTTTAGTTTTTTCCATATTTAAAGATAGAATAAGTGTTGTCTAAACCAGACTTTAGTGTTGTGTTTCCTGTGTTTTTAAACGGACTTTGTTATTCCTTGTGTTGTTTCCTTGTGTTGTTTCCTTGTGTTGTCCCTTGTGACTTTATAAATAATTTTTGAAAAAAAAAAAAACTAAACGAAAAGTATGATGTCTCGATCGCAAAAACTTTTGGCATTGGCGCGAATGCTTAAAGAAAAAACAGGCGCTGAAGTTAAGAGTGATGTAATTTTTACTTAGCCCGAATGTCTTTTGGAAGAGACCTGTTTTTATAATATATGATACTTACTTCAATTATTTGAAAGCAATTAAGATTGCCTTAAATCGGAATCTAAATTACGACCTGATGAGGTCATCACAAAATTGATACAAAAAACAATGGGCTAATTTATTATCATTGCCTAGACACGCCGACTTTTTAGATGTCTGGTGTTGCGTGCGTCGGTCGCGCTGACACCGAGAACTTTTGTTTCAAAAGATCTTTTTTATAGAGCCTCAGAGGGTTGCATTCGCTTTGTCGTTTAAAAATTGAGCCAAAAAGGGACACATACGTCGTAACTCAGGGGGTAGGTCGTCGGCCGAAGCAAGAAAGTTTGTTTCGAGAAGTAGACGTTGTCGTATATTGGAATCAACCGTTATCATGGTTGGCATTTATATTTTTTAATGTTTTTTTTTTTTTCTTTTTTTTAAATGTAATGTTTGGTATTTGAATGTACTTTTTTTTTTTACAGAAAAAGAGGATCATTCAAGAAAAGTTTTTGTGATGCAAAGAACTTATACACCAGAACAAAATAAAGATATTGGTAAAACGATGTATATTTTACTTTTTTTTAAGAAGTGTCGAAATTTTTTTTTTCTTTTGTTATTATAATAAAACTTAAAAACTATCTGAAAATAAATCTTAAACTACCTAATTCTACCTTGTTCTATCTTACTCTAAATATGTAATTAAATACATCCTTTTTTTTCAAAGTGCTGTTCACTTTTTTTTTAATTTTTTATTTTTTTTTTTCCTACCTATAAATACCTACAGATACCTTAAACTATGTAACTCGGCAAAGACCAAACAGCCAACTTTAAACGGGCTACCCCGGATTGTGAGGGAACGACGAAGGAGTTCCCTCTCTTTCAGTTAGCCACCAAAATTGTGAGAACTGATGTTCAACGTCCTTCGTATCGCGACCCGATACCGCCCTACTAAACCGGAGACGCTCCACACTGCTGTGCGCAACGCCTATCCACAGCTGTCCGAGCAACGTGGAAGATTAGCGGTACTGCCAATCTGTCCTGGATCAGACCCTTCTTATCAAGATAGAGGAACGCCTCTGGGGGAACAAAGCCGTTAAGGCGCACTCTTTCGTGATACTCATAATTAGGGTAATAAGCCCCGGAGATCAGGTTGTTCATCGAGCTCATTGCTCTTACAACGTGCCTTCGAATCAGCTTAATAACGAAATTATCCACTCTTATTAGGTTAGCTCTGTTGTACAGGACCTCATTGGGATAGAATTTTATGTACTGGGACTCTGGTGTTCTGTATAAATGAAGGCAAGCCCTCTCAATCACCCGAATCTTTTCCAATAAGCTTGCTCCCACGTTGAACCACACCGGGCACCCATATTCGAGCATGGGCCGGATAAGGGCCATGTAGTAGATTACCTTTGCCCTTGCATTGAGTTGCTTGCTATAAAAAAGGCTCTTTGTAAGGGTAAAAGCACCTCTGGCTCTGGCCAGAGCAGCATCTATATGTTTGTTAAAATATAGATATTGGTCTAACCAAAGCCCTAGGTATCTGACTACACTTCGACTCGCAAGTGGGTATCCATGCGGTCCAACGATTGAGAACTTTCGCCAATTCTTTCTAGTATCCCTAGAGGCCCCAGACAACGGCGTCCTAAAAAGAATGGTTTCCGATTTCTCGAAGTTGATCTTCAACTTCCAGTCATCGCAATATCGCTGAATCTTATCGAAGTCACGTTGCAAGAGCAGTGCTATGACCTCGGTTTTTGGTCCTGATCACAAATTGAACTGGGCCATGCACGTGAAGGACGAAAAAATTCCAATAGTAAAAGTTTTTAGTGATTGGATATTCCGAATAGCCGAAGCAGCAAGCACCGTCGTGTCCCCAGCCCCCGTTACAAAAAGTGCACACGTGAATACTCACATGGAGGACAGGCCACAGGACAAAATCAAGTGCTTTGGGTGTGACAGAAGTAATCACAAAGTGGCAGTATGTAGCGTATTTAAAAATCTCCCGTTGGACAAAAAGTGGAATTTGGTGAAAATTTACAATCTGTGCCGTCAATGTTTGAACAAACACCGCCGCAAATGTTTCATTAACAATGTCTGCGGAATTGATGGATGCCAAGCCAAACATCATAAATTATTGCATAAGTACCAGAACGGACAGGTAACATCGTCTCCGAAACAAAACAACATCAAAATGCAAGATGCCAGCAGCGGATCCATAAACTCTCACTCCATCGAGAATCGTAACCAACACTCACTTTTTAGAATCTTGCCTATACGTCTTCAAAAAGATATTGGATACATGGACACGTTCGCCCTTTTGGACGAAGGATCGTCAGTAACATTAATTGAGAAAGACATTTTTAATTTACTTGGTATTGAGGGAATTAAAGGGCCAATTTGTTTAAAGTGGACTGGAAACACTACGCGCGCAGAAGATTCATCGGTAAAGGCGTCCATCAATATTTCAAATGCAGAAGGTGGAGCCAAATTCACACTTAATGGAGTTCATACGGTGGAGGGCTTAAATTTACCTACGCAGTCACTAGATATGTAGGCTATGGTTCTTAGGTATCCCTACCTGACGGGTATTCCAATCTCTCTGTCTCTTCCCCTTTCCACAAAACGCACGTGTTCTAAAAAAAATTACTACAAGGGTATTCATATCCCCTTTAACACGTGCAAATTATAAAAAAAAAAAAAAAAAAAGTCTTATTTCAACGAAAGGCCAACGGTATTAATTGGTGCGAACAATTGGAGGCTTGCTGTTCCCCTAAAACTGCGTGAAGGCGCGTGGAATCAACCAATTGCTACAAAGACGCGCTTAGGCTGGGCAATTCAAGTCCCCAACGACTGCCACGGCCAAAGTGACTGGCTCAACATTCATCAATGCGACTGTGAAGAAAGGTACAACGAGTTACATCAAATGGTGAAAGAACAGTTTAACTTAGAAGAATCATCAAGAAAGTCATTAGTTTCCTCGGAGGACTACAATTCAATGGAAATCTTGAAGACCACATGCCGGAAGAAAGGTGGACGCTATGAAGTGGGCCTTCTATGGAAACATAGATTGCACCAGCTTCCGGAAAGTTACGAAACGCCCTTAAACGTCTCATGTGTTTCAAAAAGAAATTTCAAAAAGTCGGCGATTTAAAGGATATACTTCAAAAGCAAGTGGACAATTTACTGCAAAAGGGTTACTCGAAAAAACTAACTGTCGATGAGATCGAGAGAACTACTGATCCTGTGTGGTACTTACCAACATTCATAACAACAAATCCTAACAAACCCGGCAAAATACGAATGGTATGGGACGCGGCTGCAAAATCGAATGGAGTTTGTCTTAACGATTTTATACATTCTGGACCGGACTTGTTAAAATCATTAGTCGACGTATTGCCGAGCTTCCGTGTGGGAAAAGTTGCGATTTGTGGTGATATAGCAGAGATGTTCCATCAGGTCAACGTTATAAAAGAAGATATGCACGCCCAGAGATTTTTATGGTGGGACAAGGAGGATGATGTAGACAAGCCAAGTGTTTATGTGATGAGAGCTCTTGCCTTTGGCATATGCTGTGCGCCATGTATAGCACATTATGTTCGCGATCACAATGCTGAATCATATAAAGATGAGTATCCACGAGCCGTCGAAGTCATACAACAGTATCATTACGTGGATGACCTAATTGATAATGTGGACAACGAACATCAGGTGATCGAGCTGGCAACGCAAGTTAAATATATCCATGCTGCTGCGGGATTTCATATCCGAAATTGGACTTCGAAGAGTAAAACGGTCATCAACCACCTACATCACGACTCTTCGGAAGAACAAACACCTAAAGACCTCGCCGCCACAGAGAAGGTTCTCGGTATGTATTGGGATCCTAATAAAGACTCCTTTGTCTATATTTTCAGATTCGCCAGACTTCGACGTGATGTTTTTACGGATGTTATCCCCACAAAAAGGGAACTACTTCAAGTGCTGATGTCCATCTTCGATCCCCTGGGGTTTTTATTGTGCTTCACAACTGAGCTTAAAATCCTTTTACAAGAAGTCTGGCGATCTGGCATCGATTGGGATACCGAGCTGAGTGGTCACTTGTACACCAAATGGCAAAAATGGAAGGCAGTATTAGAAGAAATATCCTCATTACAAATTTCTCGTTGCTACGCTCCTTATCTTAATGAAGCTATCGAAGTCGAACTACACACATTTGTCGATGCCGGGGAAGACGCTTATGCTGCTGTCTGCTATCTTCGAGTCGTGCATGAAGATTGCACTATAACAAAGGTCGCTCCGTTGAAACCAATGTCTATACCAAGACTCGAGCTTCAGGCTGCAGTTGTGGGTGTGAGGCTCGCTAACAAAATAACTAATAATCCTAGATTGAAAATTACATCTAAATTTTTTTTTCCGATTCAAAAACTGTGTTGCAATGGCTCCGAATGGATCCAAAGAAGTTTCAGCAATTCGTCATGCATCGGGTGGGAGAAATATTGGAAAACACAGACATTACGCAATGGCGGTGGGTGCCTTCAAAATCAAACCCCGCAGATCTGGCAACAAAAGTACCATCAAGACGCGATGCTTCAATGTGGTTCTCAGGACCTAAGTTCCTATACGACAAAGAGGATTGGCCAACTTGTACTAATATGGGCGAATGCAACTACAACGAAATGCGACATCACATATTTCTAATCGGAGAATCACAGAAAGCGATAGCGATTAACTTCCAATACTTTTCAAACTGGAGACGGCTGTATCGAGCAGTAACGACCTTTTTGCTCTACATGAGAAAGCTGTAAGCACGGATTGCGGGAGATTCTGCACCAGAAGCTGTTTCGTACGAAATGATACTTCACGCAAAGTCGACACTCTTCCGATGGGCTCAAGAAAGCGAATATTCAGAGGAAATCAGCTGCTTAAAATGGGGTAAGAGTATTCAAAAAAACAGTAAATTACAATCTTTGAATGCCATTCTAGATGACAAGGGCTTATTGAGGGCCACGAGCCGTGCATCGCATATTAACCATCACGATGCAATAATATTGCCTACCAAGCACTATGTAACTTTTCTGTTAGTTCGCTATACTCACGAAAGATTTCACCATATATCGCATGAGACCGTCATCAACAACATCAAAAGTCAATATTATATACCCAAATTACGAGTTCTGTACAAAAGCGTACGAAGATTATGTCAACATTGCAAAAATGCATCGCGACAGCAAAAATATTTGGAACTGAACAAGCAAAACTCAATTTTGAAAGTGCTTCTACGAAGTTTGATACCATTAAGTGGAGATTTAATCCGCCTGCAGCTCCCCACATGGGTGGGGCATGGGAAAGACTCGTTCGATCAGTGAAAACTACATTGTACCACATATGCCCTAACATGAATTTCAATGACGAGACCCTGAAAAGCGCCATGGCAGAAGTCGAATTTATAATCAACTCTCGACTATTAACATTCGTTTCTCTGGAATCATGCGACGACGAGGCACTTACACCGAATCACCTGCTATTAGGCTCATCAAGCGGCTACAAGCCAATAAACAGCGAAGCAACTGACTTACGTCTACGATGGCGACAAACTCAACAGTTTTCGGACCAATTCTGGCGTCGATGGATAAAGGAGTACCTGCCAACACTGACTAAAAGAAGCAAATGGTTCCAAAAAACACCACCGTTACAGATCGGAGACATTTTCATCATCGTCGATGAAAACCTGCCTAGACACTGCTGGCCGAAAGGCAAAATAACTCATACCATAAAAGCGAAGGACGGGCAGGTAACGCAACGCGGTCCAAACGCAAAGTGGAAAATTTAAAAGACCATCAGTTAAGATAGCCAAACTAGACGTCGGCAATAACAAAGGGTAATCTCGACCCGTGGGCTCAATTACGAGGAGGAGGATGTTGCCGCCGAAATACCTAGTAACATTATACATGCACATTTATCCAAATATTCAGTAACATTATACATGTACATTTATCCAAATATTCAGTAACATACACATACACACTTATACACTAACTTTGTCATTTCCCATATACATAGCATTCCGCACTATAACTGTCCTTTATTACATGTCACGTAGGCAAATAGAACTGAACGAAAGAGTCAGTCGGTTATAGACACGGGAGCAAACACATTGTTTTTTAAAGCGTTTCTCGCTGAATTTAATAAATGGAATAAAGAAGTTGCTCTTAAAAGCTTGTTTGTTTTTTATTTTATTAAAGACCGTGTATCGCGACAACAACCAAACTAAAAAAAAAACAAATTTATTATCTAAAGTTGACTTAAGATAATTTTTTTTTGTAAGATTTACAACAAGAAATAAAAATTTTACTTGACTTTAGTTGTTTTTCCACATTAAATTTATACAATTACAACATTTTTTTGCCGAGGAAAAATAGCTAAACTTGAGTTTAGCTGTTTTTCCGTGTTAATATTTTTTGTTTTGTTTATTTTTTTAAAAGGGAATAACGACTAAACTTCAGTTTAGTCATTATTCCCTAAGGCAAAATGAGTTTTTTCCCCCGTCAGTAATTCAGTTCTTGAAAATTTAATCTCGAGTTTGGTTGCTCTTCCGTAACAAAAGTTAAAAAAAATTGTTTCTTAAATATACTTTAGTTTTTTCCATATTTAAAGATAGAATAAGTGTTGTCTAAACCAGACTTTAGTGTTGTGTTTCCTGTGTTTCGTCAGTAACATTAATTGAGAAAGACATTTTTAATTTACTTGGTATTGAGGGAATTAAAGGGCCAATTTGTTTAAAGTGGACTGGAAACACTACGCGCGCAGAAGATTCATCGGTAAAGGCGTCCATCAATATTTCAAATGCAGAAGGTGGAGCCAAATTCACACTTAATGGAGTTCATACGGTGGAGGGCTTAAATTTACCTACGCAGTCACTAGATATGTAGGCTATGGTTCTTAGGTATCCCTACCTGACGGGTATTCCAATCTCTCTGTCTCTTCCCCTTTCCACAAAACGCACGTGTTCTAAAAAAAATTACTACAAGGGTATTCATATCCCCTTTAACACGTGCAAATTATAAAAAAAAAAAAAAAAAAAGTCTTATTTCAACGAAAGGCCAACGGTATTAATTGGTGCGAACAATTGGAGGCTTGCTGTTCCCCTAAAACTGCGTGAAGGCGCGTGGAATCAACCAATTGCTACAAAGACGCGCTTAGGCTGGGCAATTCAAGTCCCCAACGACTGCCACGGCCAAAGTGACTGGCTCAACATTCATCAATGCGACTGTGAAGAAAGGTACAACGAGTTACATCAAATGGTGAAAGAACAGTTTAACTTAGAAGAATCATCAAGAAAGTCATTAGTTTCCTCGGAGGACTACAATTCAATGGAAATCTTGAAGACCACATGCCGGAAGAAAGGTGGACGCTATGAAGTGGGCCTTCTATGGAAACATAGATTGCACCAGCTTCCGGAAAGTTACGAAACGCCCTTAAACGTCTCATGTGTTTCAAAAAGAAATTTCAAAAAGTCGGCGATTTAAAGGATATACTTCAAAAGCAAGTGGACAATTTACTGCAAAAGGGTTACTCGAAAAAACTAACTGTCGATGAGATCGAGAGAACTACTGATCCTGTGTGGTACTTACCAACATTCATAACAACAAATCCTAACAAACCCGGCAAAATACGAATGGTATGGGACGCGGCTGCAAAATCGAATGGAGTTTGTCTTAACGATTTTATACATTCTGGACCGGACTTGTTAAAATCATTAGTCGACGTATTGCCGAGCTTCCGTGTGGGAAAAGTTGCGATTTGTGGTGATATAGCAGAGATGTTCCATCAGGTCAACGTTATAAAAGAAGATATGCACGCCCAGAGATTTTTATGGTGGGACAAGGAGGATGATGTAGACAAGCCAAGTGTTTATGTGATGAGAGCTCTTGCCTTTGGCATATGCTGTGCGCCATGTATAGCACATTATGTTCGCGATCACAATGCTGAATCATATAAAGATGAGTATCCACGAGCCGTCGAAGTCATACAACAGTATCATTACGTGGATGACCTAATTGATAATGTGGACAACGAACATCAGGTGATCGAGCTGGCAACGCAAGTTAAATATATCCATGCTGCTGCGGGATTTCATATCCGAAATTGGACTTCGAAGAGTAAAACGGTCATCAACCACCTACATCACGACTCTTCGGAAGAACAAACACCTAAAGACCTCGCCGCCACAGAGAAGGTTCTCGGTATGTATTGGGATCCTAATAAAGACTCCTTTGTCTATATTTTCAGATTCGCCAGACTTCGACGTGATGTTTTTACGGATGTTATCCCCACAAAAAGGGAACTACTTCAAGTGCTGATGTCCATCTTCGATCCCCTGGGGTTTTTATTGTGCTTCACAACTGAGCTTAAAATCCTTTTACAAGAAGTCTGGCGATCTGGCATCGATTGGGATACCGAGCTGAGTGGTCACTTGTACACCAAATGGCAAAAATGGAAGGCAGTATTAGAAGAAATATCCTCATTACAAATTTCTCGTTGCTACGCTCCTTATCTTAATGAAGCTATCGAAGTCGAACTACACACATTTGTCGATGCCGGGGAAGACGCTTATGCTGCTGTCTGCTATCTTCGAGTCGTGCATGAAGATTGCACTATAACAAAGGTCGCTCCGTTGAAACCAATGTCTATACCAAGACTCGAGCTTCAGGCTGCAGTTGTGGGTGTGAGGCTCGCTAACAAAATAACTAATAATCCTAGATTGAAAATTACATCTAAATTTTTTTTTCCGATTCAAAAACTGTGTTGCAATGGCTCCGAATGGATCCAAAGAAGTTTCAGCAATTCGTCATGCATCGGGTGGGAGAAATATTGGAAAACACAGACATTACGCAATGGCGGTGGGTGCCTTCAAAATCAAACCCCGCAGATCTGGCAACAAAAGTACCATCAAGACGCGATGCTTCAATGTGGTTCTCAGGACCTAAGTTCCTATACGACAAAGAGGATTGGCCAACTTGTACTAATATGGGCGAATGCAACTACAACGAAATGCGACATCACATATTTCTAATCGGAGAATCACAGAAAGCGATAGCGATTAACTTCCAATACTTTTCAAACTGGAGACGGCTGTATCGAGCAGTAACGACCTTTTTGCTCTACATGAGAAAGCTGTAAGCAATCTCTCCGCAATCCGGAAAGGCGGCAACCGACAGTCGTTGCAGCTGGATGGCGAACTCCGCCAATGTCTCCCGTGGCTTCTGGATTCGGTTCCGGAGCATAGTGTAGCTAGTATGGTGATCCAGACCGAACCGCTGCTGCAAGAGACTAGTGAGTGCCCCATACGATAAAGGCTTCCCTCTAGGAAGCGCACTTAGCACGGGCAATGCTTCTCCCCGAAGCTGCAAGGCCAGCCCGTTCGCCTTCTCCTCAACCGTCCAACCGTAGAAAGCAGCGATGATTTCGAACTGCCGTTCATAGTCAGCCCAAGACGCTTGTCCATCGTACGGCTGCAATACCCCGAAATTCACTGCCCGATTTGGTTGCTTACCTAACGACTCCCTGGTGGTCGGCTGACAAAGAGCGCCTTCGTTTCCTGTGTTTTTGCGAGGTGTATGATATACCTCGCTTTCGTGAGTAGCTGGTTGCATGCTACAACCACCTTGCTCGTCGTCTGCTCCCAGCTGATGCGATAACATCGTCCGCTTAGCGGTGTCTTCGGATACCGGATGAGGCGACGAGTGCTGCTCGGCTGTGGGCGTAAAATTCCTGTCGCTGAAGGTCTTCTCTAACGCCTCCATTCGGTCCTCCGTCTTCTTTTGCCTACCGACTAGCTCTGCTTTAAAGTCCTCCAATTTCGTCTCCCAGAATGTGCGCTCGTGAAGACTTCGCTCTTGTAGCATCGTCGTCAGCGCAGCGAATTGTTGGCGAACCTCCTCAGCTTCCATGCTTCCGTGGAAAAGAACTAACCTTAGCTCTGTTCAGACAAACCCCACATCTGACACCAGTGTTACACTTCTGGGGGGGGTTATCGGTGGCGACCCCGGGCTGCAGCTGGAAGAGGGAGGAAAAAGCGAGAGTGAATCACAAAAAAACAAGAAAACGCACCGGCGAAGAAAAGAGAAAAACACTTCTTAGTTTAATTTCAGCAGATTTATTTCTGGTTCCCGAGAGGTTTTATTTTGTTGTTGTTAATTTTAGAAATGTTGTTGTTGTTCGAATTTTTTTTTCTGTGCTGCGTCTTTTCTCCGGCTGTCTTCGTTTCTCCGCGTTGCTCTGTTAGTCCGGTACTTCCGCGTTACTTCGGTCTTTCTCCGATTTCTTCGATTAAAACCCCGACGGACTTCCGAGTATGACACGATGACTATCACCAGCAAAAAGCCAATCTCTCTTGCCGAACGCGCTCCTTTTAAACGCTTCCAACTCTCCACCAAAATTTCCCTCGTTGAATCTATCCGTCCTCTCTTGTCATCTCACTCGCGCCTGGAAAGATTCCAAAAAAAATTATGAAAATTTCCAATTACCTTCCAGCCTTTCGGATTTTTCCTCCGCCATTTTGGAAAATTTTCTATCCCAATTTTCCACTTGTCCACCTTTTCCTTGCCATCGTCACCCATTTTTCCTGATTGCCCGTAATTTTCCCTCTCCAACGAGGGGTCTATCGTCTCGGAGAACCTGGAGTTACTCTTGTAATTGCATTTTTCCTCTTTTTGCCACTTTTCGTCGCTTTCTTGCGATTAAACCGCGCTCCTGTATTTTCCCAACCATTCCCAATTATTTCCCTTTTATCCTACAGCACACCAATGTAACCCAACCCGCAGAATATCCGAATGGGAGCGCCGCATCAAAAAGTGTACTGAACGTGCCCCGGATGACATTGCTGACAGACGTCAGAATTCCCATTCTTTTTTTTGTTTTTCGACAATTTATTTTTTTTTTCCCACCGCGCCGGGTATTTTCCGTGTTTTCTTGTGTTTTTCGGGCGTTTTCTTTTTGCAAAAGTGTCTCATTTTGATTCGGGAGTGTGTGCGTCCGTCCGACCATCGATACCGGAAAACGTTCCGACACCAAGTTCCAGGAGAGTGCGGTTCCTCTTGGCAGCAGTCCCGCGCGGTGTACTGCGTCGACCTGGATTGTTCGTTCTTCGAATTTGAGTGTTCTTGGGTCGATAAATCCAGGTGTTTTCCCGTTTGGGAGGAGTGCGAAGTCCACCCGCACTCCAATGAAGATCATTGTCCACACGCCACAGCTTGCTGTCGGCTATATTTGGATACCCTCTGCAACAGGTGAGTGGTTAAGATCTTTGTTTACCTTTTTTTCTTTTGCCATTATTGCCTTTCTCGGTTGTGTTTTTCGCGAGTGTATTCGATCCTTTTGTTCCAGTAAACGAAACTGGATTCCTCGGTGGCCTATGCCATGGGGAAAGCCGACATCGTTGCTGTGAATCGAGGGGTCCGCGGTTGTGCCAGCGCAGGTGCAGCCGTGTACAATTGCGCAAGTTGAAATCGGGGTTGTTTACTTTTGGTGCGGTGAAACTTTTCCCAGGTAGATATTGCGGGTGGGTTTCTTTTCAGGCGACTGCGCTTCGATGGTGTAATGGATACTGGAAGAGAACAGGTGAGTAGTGAGGTACTTGTGAAATTACCTTTTTAATTAATTTTTCTTTCAATAGGTGACGGCTGATGGACATGACGGAGGCGCTGGAGGTAACCCGCTGGTTCGGCGCCGAGGGTTGATGATGATGCTTGCTAGGGCAAGCAAGATGACTCTGGAGAGGTGGTGTGTTGGTGGAGTATTGGAAGGTGCCTAAAGTTGGAGGTGAGATTCATTACCTGTGTGTTAATTTTATTTTAATCTCGTGTCTCTTTAGGAAGTGAAGTGTAGGCGAGAGGAGAATTTCGCTGCGAATGGCTGCAGACAACCAGACGGGTTGTATTGGACAACTGTGGGCGGCGAAGGCAGCGGTTGATGGCAGCGGATGATGGCAGCGGTTGACGACAGCGGTTTATTGATGTGAGTTTTTTTTTTCTTTTCTTGTAGTTTCTAGTAGTAGTACTAGTAGTGGTGGTGGTTCGACTTGGTCGTTCCCCACTTTTGTAACACTGCCCCCGTCTTAAAAACTCAAAGTTCCGTCTGAGTTTCACCTTGGGTTGCGTAATTGCTAGACGATCGATGTGAACCGCTCTCCTTTTTCTGCTTCCTGTGGTCTGGATGCTGTAGACTAGATCCGATACCCGTTCGACGATTTTTACTGGGCCCTCCCAGTCGCTTTGCAACTTCGGGCATAAACCCTTCCGCCTCTTTGGGTTGTAGAACCATGCCTGTTGATCGAAATGAAAATTAGTAGAATTCGATTTCAGATCATACCTGGCCTTCTTTGCATCTGCTGCCGTTTGAGGATGTATCCGTGCAACATCGTGGCCTTTTTGTGGCCGTTGGCGGAGCTCTATCACATAGGTCGGTGCGTTCTGCGATGTACCTGGTTGTCCCTCTTCCTCAGCCCTTATGCAGTGTTTGCCGCTTCCGATAGGTCTCTGGGATAGCGCGTCTGCATTGCCATGTCTGAGTCCCGGTCGATGCTGGATCTTTGCACTTGGCTCGAGCAAACTGTCGTTTCCAGTTATAATCCTCGGTGGCGGCAGATCCAGTAGAGTCTTGGACTTTGATGGGAGCGTTTGTGGTAGAACGGTGGATAGGAGACCCGTTTGAGCGCTAGCCGGCACCTGTAAGGGCAGTTTCTTACCTTGGATCTCCAGCAGTGCCTCGCTGAGATTTACGCAGCATCGGTGCTCCATTAAAAAGTCGATCCCAAGGATGTTTGGTACCCTACGGTTCACCACCGCAAAAGAGTGGGAGTACTCCTTCCCGTCGATAACAAGGCTGACGTTCGCATTGCCCAGAGTCCAAATTGTGCCTCCCGAAATGCCCTCGATCTGTACAGGTATACCGGTTATACGCGTCTTTTCTGGCAAAAACTTCTCTCCCAGAATCGACACATTGGCTCCCGTATCGATGACTACTTTGCACAATTCACCTCCAATGTAAGCATCCACTGATAAGCTGGTCCCGCTTAGTGCACCTACGAACTTGGATGCTGCCGGGGTCTGGGCCGAAAGGTTGCTGGAAGAAAGATTGAAATTGTTTTTATTGTCCGGTGGAGCGACACTACGCTTCACCACTGGTCTCTGCTCCTTGGGACCAGTGGTCTTTAGTTTTCCGACTGGCCCAGAGTCCCACGAGCCATCGGATTCTCCGTCTGCCACTCTTGATCCTGCCTTGAGTTCGACTGGTCAGACGCCATCCACACTGCCCGATGGTTCCTTCGCTCAAACCGCGACGTCATGTCCTGCGCAATTTGGAGGGCCTCCTGCAAGTTTCGAGGACGCCCAACGGTGACGAAGTTTTGTACCTGTTCGTCACGAATTCCCTCGATGAACTGGCTCAGCAAGATCTCCTCTAACACCTTCTCTCCGCAATCCGGAAAGGCGGCAACCGACAGTCGTTGCAGCTGGATGGCGAACTCCGCCAATGTCTCCCGTGGCTTCTGGATTCGGTTCCGGAGCATAGTGTAGCTAGTATGGTGATCCAGACCGAACCGCTGCTGCAAGAGACTAGTGAGTGCCCCATACGATAAAGGCTTCCCTCTAGGAAGCGCACTTAGCACGGGCAATGCTTCTCCCCGAAGCTGCAAGGCCAGCCCGTTCGCCTTCTCCTCAACCGTCCAACCGTAGAAAGCAGCGATGATTTCGAACTGCCGTTCATAGTCAGCCCAAGACGCTTGTCCATCGTACGGCTGCAATACCCCGAAATTCACTGCCCGATTTGGTTGCTTACCTAACGACTCCCTGGTGGTCGGCTGACAAAGAGCGCCTTCGTTTCCTGTGTTTTTGCGAGGTGTATGATATACCTCGCTTTCGTGAGTAGCTGGTTGCATGCTACAACCACCTTGCTCGTCGTCTGCTCCCAGCTGATGCGATAACATCGTCCGCTTAGCGGTGTCTTCGGATACCGGATGAGGCGACGAGTGCTGCTCGGCTGTGGGCGTAAAATTCCTGTCGCTGAAGGTCTTCTCTAACGCCTCCATTCGGTCCTCCGTCTTCTTTTGCCTACCGACTAGCTCTGCTTTAAAGTCCTCCAATTTCGTCTCCCAGAATGTGCGCTCGTGAAGACTTCGCTCTTGTAGCATCGTCGTCAGCGCAGCGAATTGTTGGCGAACCTCCTCAGCTTCCATGCTTCCGTGGAAAAGAACTAACCTTAGCTCTGTTCAGACAAACCCCACATCTGACACCAGTGTTACACTTCTGGGGGGGGTTATCGGTGGCGACCCCGGGCTGCAGCTGGAAGAGGGAGGAAAAAGCGAGAGTGAATCACAAAAAAACAAGAAAACGCACCGGCGAAGAAAAGAGAAAAACACTTCTTAGTTTAATTTCAGCAGATTTATTTCTGGTTCCCGAGAGGTTTTATTTTGTTGTTGTTAATTTTAGAAATGTTGTTGTTGTTCGAATTTTTTTTTCTGTGCTGCGTCTTTTCTCCGGCTGTCTTCGTTTCTCCGCGTTGCTCTGTTAGTCCGGTACTTCCGCGTTACTTCGGTCTTTCTCCGATTTCTTCGATTAAAACCCCGACGGACTTCCGAGTATGACACGATGACTATCACCAGCAAAAAGCCAATCTCTCTTGCCGAACGCGCTCCTTTTAAACGCTTCCAACTCTCCACCAAAATTTCCCTCGTTGAATCTATCCGTCCTCTCTTGTCATCTCACTCGCGCCTGGAAAGATTCCAAAAAAAATTATGAAAATTTCCAATTACCTTCCAGCCTTTCGGATTTTTCCTCCGCCATTTTGGAAAATTTTCTATCCCAATTTTCCACTTGTCCACCTTTTCCTTGCCATCGTCACCCATTTTTCCTGATTGCCCGTAATTTTCCCTCTCCAACGAGGGGTCTATCGTCTCGGAGAACCTGGAGTTACTCTTGTAATTGCATTTTTCCTCTTTTTGCCACTTTTCGTCGCTTTCTTGCGATTAAACCGCGCTCCTGTATTTTCCCAACCATTCCCAATTATTTCCCTTTTATCCTACAGCACACCAATGTAACCCAACCCGCAGAATATCCGAATGGGAGCGCCGCATCAAAAAGTGTACTGAACGTGCCCCGGATGACATTGCTGACAGACGTCAGAATTCCCATTCTTTTTTTTGTTTTTCGACAATTTATTTTTTTTTTCCCACCGCGCCGGGTATTTTCCGTGTTTTCTTGTGTTTTTCGGGCGTTTTCTTTTTGCAAAAGTGTCTCATTTTGATTCGGGAGTGTGTGCGTCCGTCCGACCATCGATACCGGAAAACGTTCCGACACCAAGTTCCAGGAGAGTGCGGTTCCTCTTGGCAGCAGTCCCGCGCGGTGTACTGCGTCGACCTGGATTGTTCGTTCTTCGAATTTGAGTGTTCTTGGGTCGATAAATCCAGGTGTTTTCCCGTTTGGGAGGAGTGCGAAGTCCACCCGCACTCCAATGAAGATCATTGTCCACACGCCACAGCTTGCTGTCGGCTATATTTGGATACCCTCTGCAACAGGTGAGTGGTTAAGATCTTTGTTTACCTTTTTTTCTTTTGCCATTATTGCCTTTCTCGGTTGTGTTTTTCGCGAGTGTATTCGATCCTTTTGTTCCAGTAAACGAAACTGGATTCCTCGGTGGCCTATGCCATGGGGAAAGCCGACATCGTTGCTGTGAATCGAGGGGTCCGCGGTTGTGCCAGCGCAGGTGCAGCCGTGTACAATTGCGCAAGTTGAAATCGGGGTTGTTTACTTTTGGTGCGGTGAAACTTTTCCCAGGTAGATATTGCGGGTGGGTTTCTTTTCAGGCGACTGCGCTTCGATGGTGTAATGGATACTGGAAGAGAACAGGTGAGTAGTGAGGTACTTGTGAAATTACCTTTTTAATTAATTTTTCTTTCAATAGGTGACGGCTGATGGACATGACGGAGGCGCTGGAGGTAACCCGCTGGTTCGGCGCCGAGGGTTGATGATGATGCTTGCTAGGGCAAGCAAGATGACTCTGGAGAGGTGGTGTGTTGGTGGAGTATTGGAAGGTGCCTAAAGTTGGAGGTGAGATTCATTACCTGTGTGTTAATTTTATTTTAATCTCGTGTCTCTTTAGGAAGTGAAGTGTAGGCGAGAGGAGAATTTCGCTGCGAATGGCTGCAGACAACCAGACGGGTTGTATTGGACAACTGTGGGCGGCGAAGGCAGCGGTTGATGGCAGCGGATGATGGCAGCGGTTGACGACAGCGGTTTATTGATGTGAGTTTTTTTTTTCTTTTCTTGTAGTTTCTAGTAGTAGTACTAGTAGTGGTGGTGGTTCGACTTGGTCGTTCCCCACTTTTGTAACAATATGCACGCCCAGAGATTTTTATGGTGGGACAAGGAGGATGATGTAGACAAGCCAAGTGTTTATGTGATGAGAGCTCTTGCCTTTGGCATATGCTGTGCGCCATGTATAGCACATTATGTTCGCGATCACAATGCTGAATCATATAAAGATGAGTATCCACGAGCCGTCGAAGCCATACAACAGTATCATTACGTGGATGACCTAATTGATAATGTGGACAACGAACATCAGGTGATCGAGCTGGCAACGCAAGTTAAATATATCCATGCTGCTGCGGGATTTCATATCCGAAATTGGACTTCGAATAGTAAAACGGTCATCAACCACCTACATCACGACTCTTCGGAAGAACAAACACCTAAAGACCTCGCCGCCACAGAGAAGGTTCTCGGTATGTATTGGGATCCTAATAAAGACTCCTTTGTCTATATTTTCAGATTCGCCAGACTTCGACGTGATGTTTTTACGGATGTTATCCCCACAAAAAGGGAACTACTTCAAGTGCTGATGTCCATCTTCGATCCCCTGGGGTTTTTATTGTGCTTCACAACTGAGCTTAAAATCCTTTTACAAGAAGTCTGGCGATCTGGCATCGATTGGGATACCGAGCTGAGTGGTCACTTGTACACCAAATGGCAAAAATGGAAGGCAGTATTAGAAGAAATATCCTCATTACAAATTTCTCGTTGCTACGCTCCTTATCTTAATGAAGCTATCGAAGTCGAACTACACACATTTGTCGATGCCGGGGAAGACGCTTATGCTGCTGTCTGCTATCTTCGAGTCGTGCATGAAGATTGCACTATAACAAAGGTCGCTCCGTTGAAACCAATGTCTATACCAAGACTCGAGCTTCAGGCTGCAGTTGTGGGTGTGAGGCTCGCTAACAAAATAACTAATAATCCTAGATTGAAAATTACATCTAAAATTTTTTTTCCGATTCAAAAACTGTGTTGCAATGGCTCCGAATGGATCCAAAGAAGTTTCAGCAATTCGTCATGCATCGGGTGGGAGAAATATTGGAAAACACAGACATTACGCAATGGCGGTGGGTGCCTTCAAAATCAAACCCCGCAGATCTGGCAACAAAAGTACCATCAAGACGCGATGCTTCAATGTGGTTCTCAGGACCTAAGTTCCTATACGACAAAGAGGATTGGCCAACTTGTACTAATATGGGCGAATGCAACTACAACGAAATGCGACATCACATATTTCTAATCGGAAAATCACAGAAAGCGATAGCGATTAACTTCCAATACTTTTCAAACTGGAGACGGCTGTATCGAGCAGTAACGACCTTTTTGCAATACATGAGAAAGCTGTAAGCACGGATTGCGGGAGATTCTGCACCAGAAGCTGTTTCGTACGAAATGATACTTCACGCAAAGTCGACACTCTTCCGATGGGCTCAAGAAAGCGAATATTCAGAGGAAATCAGCTGCTTAAAAAGGGGTAAGAGTATTCAAAAAAACAGTAAATTACAATCTTTGAATGCCATTCTAGATGACAAGGGCTTATTGAGGGCCACGAGCCGTGCATCGCATATTAACCATCACGATGCAATAATATTGCCTACCAAGCACTATGTAACTTTTCTGTTAGTTCGCTATACTCACGAAAGATTTCACCATATATCGCATGAGACCGTCATCAACAACATCAAAAGTCAATATTATATACCCAAATTACGAGTTCTGTACAAAAGCGTACGAAGATTATGTCAACATTGCAAAAATGCATCGCGACAGCAAAAATATTTGGAACTGAACAAGCAAAACTCAATTTTGAAAGTGCTTCTACGAAGTTTGATACCATTAAGTGGAGATTTAATCCGCCTGCAGCTCCCCACATGGGTGGGGCATGGGAAAGACTCGTTCGATCAGTGAAAACTACATTGTACCACATATGCCCTAACATGAATTTCAATGACGAGACCCTGAAAAGCGCCATGGCAGAAGTCGAATTTATAATCAACTCTCGACTATTAACATTCGTTTCTCTGGAATCATGCGACGACGAGGCACTTACACCGAATCACCTGCTATTAGGCTCATCAAGCGGCTACAAGCCAATAAACAGCGAAGCAACTGACTTACGTCTACGATGGCGACAAACTCAACAGTTTTCGGACCAATTCTGGCGTCGATGGATAAAGGAGTACCTGCCAACACTGACTAAAAGAAGCAAATGGTTCCAAAAAACACCACCGTTACAGATCGGAGACATTTTCATCACCGTCGATGAAAACCTGCCTAGACACTGCTGGCCGAAAGGCAAAATAACTCATACCATAAAAGCGAAGGACGGGCAGGTAACGCAACGCGGTCCAAACGCAAAGTGGAAAATTTAAAAGACCATCAGTTAAGATAGCCAAACTAGACGTCGGCAATAACAAAGGGTAATCTCGACCCGTGGGCTCAATTACGAGGAGGAGGATGTTGCCGCCGAAATACCTAGTAACATTATACATGCACATTTATCCAAATATTCAGTAACATTATACATGTACATTTATCCAAATATTCAGTAACATACACATACACACTTATACACTAACTTTGTCATTTCCCATATACATAGCATTCCGCACTATAACTGTCCTTTATTACATGTCACGTAGGCAAATAGAACTGAACGAAAGAGTCAGTCGGTTATAGACACGGGAGCAAACACATTGTTTTTTAAAGCGTTTCTCGCTGAATTTAATAAATGGAATAAAGAAGTTGCTCTTAAAAGCTTGTTTGTTTTTTATTTTATTAAAGACCGTGTATCGCGACAACAACCAAACTAAAAAAAAAACAAATTTATTATCTAAAGTTGACTTAAGATAATTTTTTTTTGTAAGATTTACAACAAGAAATAAAAATTTAACTTGACTTTAGTTGTTTTTCCACATTAAATTTATACAATTACAACATTTTTTTGCCGAGGAAAAATAGCTAAACTTGAGTTTAGCTGTTTTTCCGTGTTAATATTTTTTGTTTTGTTTATTTTTTTAAAAGGGAATAACGACTAAACTTCAGTTTAGTCGTTATTCCCTAAGGCAAAATGAGTTTTTTCCCCCGTCAGTAATTCAGTTCTTGAAAATTTAATCTCGAGTTTGGTTGCTCTTCCGTAACAAAAGTTAAAAAAAATTGTTTCTTAAATATACTTTAGTTTTTTCCATATTTAAAGATAGAATAAGTGTTGTCTAAACCAGACTTTAGTGTTGTGTTTCCTGTGTTTTTAAACGGACTTTGTTATTCCTTGTGTTGTTTCCTTGTGTTGTTTCCTTGTGTTGTCCCTTGTGACTTTATAAATAATTTTTGAAAAAAAAAAAAACTAAACGAAAAGTATGATGTCTCGATCGCAAAAACTTTTGGCATTGGCGCGAATGCTTAAAGAAAAAACAGGCGCTGAAGTTAAGAGTGATGTAATTTTTACTTAGCCCGAATGTCTTTTGGAAGAGACCTGTTTTTATAATATATTGTAGCATAATAATAACTACGCGCCTATGTCTATGCAGCAAATTCCGCAGTGACTTTCCATTTTGGCGAATTTTGGTTCAAACTGTCCTTTCATTCGAGGTTCGTGTCTGGGACGAAGTCTCCACAGCTCATGTCAACGAAAGAGACGAATAATATTAGGGATAAAAGGGAATTATAACTGCAATAATTATTTCTCTTGTTCCAGTGGTCGAAGAATTTGCTAGAAGCTTCTGGCTATCAGAAACTTCTGCTATATAAGGACAGATGGCGATCAAAAAAAACCACAGTTGGTTTAGAACCGTGGCGAAGAGATTGGAAAAGTGATAATGGGCGAAGTTGTGATAAATTGAAAGTTGAGAGTGAACAAGAAAAAGTAATTAGTTTGGATTTGTGAATTAAGAAATTGAAAGGAGATAAAGTGATTTGAGAGGAAAGAGACCTTGTAAGAAAAGAATAAGGCGAAGAATAGTATAGTGTGAACTTGAATTGTTCTATAGAGTAGAAAATAAAGAAATAATTTCTCAGAATAATTGTTTTATCTACTCGAGCCGTAGCCCGCATACTACATTGGTGTCAGAAGTGGGATAAAACTTATTCTGTGAATAACTATTTCCGTGGTGTGAAATTGCACAAGCAAAAAAAAACGATTTCTGTGTTGAGTTAATTAGTTGCGCAAAATGGGTCGCAAATTGGGAAAACTAACTATAACTCAACTAAAGGCAGAACTCAGTAAGCGGAACCTCGACACAACTGGGGGAAAAGATGCCCTACTGATTCGTCTGGAAGAAGCAGTAACGCAGGAAGGTGAAAATCCGCACGACGTAGAGTTTGACGTGGAAGAGGAAGCAGTAAGTACAGCAGCCGACCCGGGTATAACAAGTCTGCTCCTGCAACTTAAGTTAGTCATGGACGAACAAAAGAAAGCAATAGAAGATCAAAGGAATTCTCTAGAACTTAAGCTGGACGAACAAAAGAAAGCGATGGACGAACAAAAGAAAGCGATGGACGAACAAAAGAAAGCAATGGGCGACCAAAGGAATTCTCTAGAACTTAAGCTGGACGAACAAAAGAATTCTCTAGAACTTAAGTTGGATGAACAAAAGAAGGCAATGGATGAACAAAAGAAAGCAATGGACGAACAAAAGAATTCTCTAGATGCTCTGGAAAGTAAACTTGATGAGCAAAACAAGAACTTGGAATCCAAATTCGAAGTGATCGAAGAGAAAATCGAGAAGGTCGAGACGCAACTCGAAGAAGTCGAAACTAGATTCGATGAAAATTTTGAGAAACAGGAAACTCAGTTCGGGAAGATAGAGATTCAGTTTGAAAAAGTGGATACGCAATTCGAGATAGTAGGAAAGCAAGTCGAAAATCTTGCTAAGGAGCTCAGCAACGTGAAGAGACAGAAAGCACGGGAATATTCCACTGACGGTCTGAGAAGAAAGGAGATGCAGCCTCCTATCTTCGATGGTCAAACATCATGGCCAATTTATAAGAGGCAATTCGAAGCGGCCGCAATGACCAATAGCTGGGACGATGAAGAGAAGTCTATTGCACTCACGCTTGCACTGAGGGGTCCAGCTGCGGAGCTCTTGCAGACCATCCCGGAAGATAAACAGCAGAACTACGACTCTCTGGTTCAGGCTATCGAGATGCGGTTTGGGGATGAACACATGCAGCAGGTGTACAGGGTTCAGCTGCGTAGTCGAGTCCAGAAAAGGGGGGAAACGCTCCAACAGTTGCAAGCGGATATAGAGCGACTAGCCCATCTTTCATACCCTAAAGCCGGTGAGGAGCTTATCAACGAAATGGCGGTGGAAGCTTTTATTCAGGCCATAGAGGACAGACAACTGCAAATGGCTGTAAGGATGGCTGAAAAGCGAACACTCCCCGAGGCATTGGCATTCGCTTTGTCAATGAAGGCTGCGGACCAAGCATACCAGGGAATACACCGTGTCAGGGAAATGTCCGTCGTGGAATGCTCATGCCAGAGAACAGCCATCATGGATGAAGACAGAGCTCGCGGAAGTCAAATCCGTTGCTGGAATTGCAACCAAACCGGACACCTACAACGGCAGTGCAGAAGTGCACCTAGACGAGGAAATTGTTCACATTGCGGAAGTAGGAGAAGCAGAGAGGAAGCATCTGGCGGTGATAACATCCATCCTGTCAGTCAGAACTTCCCAAAACCAGCAGTCGGGAAATGCGTAAGGACCAACTTCGCGGGGCAGAAGTTGGTTACTGGAATCGAGGCCCCCAGGACCACCATTCAAGTTTCGCAAACCAAACGGGGTAACAAGAGCCTGACAGTGGAGGCACTAATCAACGAGAAGAAGTGCGTAGCCACCATCGACACAGGTGCCACTGCCTCCATTGTAAGAAGAGATATCGTCAAAAGCTCCTGGCTGCACAACACCAACAGCTACTGCCTGAAGACTGCAACAGGGGAAATGGCGAAGGTATTTGGAGAAGTTCGTCTTACGATTACTCTGGCAGGACTGACGTTCTCCCATGCGTTTCTGGTGGCAGATATATGCGACGAGTGCATCATCGGAGTAGACTTCATGAAAGCAAATGAAGTAATCTTGGACATCGGGATGCAAGTACTGAGGTATCGAAATGTGGAGATTCCGATGGTGTACGGAAATGAGAATGCCGTAACTCTCAGGACAGTCATCAGCAAAGACGAAGTTTTGCCGCCGTCTTCAGAGACAATCATTTGGACGAAACTGGAAGGTGATCTTGGGAGCCACCGATTCTACATAGTAGAACCAGACCCAGAGAAGAATTCTCAAGACTACATCGTGGGAAAGACGTTAGTCGAACCAAAGAACACCATGGTTCCAGTAAGAGTTTTGAACGCAAGACCACACACTGTCAAACTAAGGCGAGGGGAGGTGACTGGAAAATGCACGCCGATTACCGCCGTCGCAACAATATCTGAACGTGATGCTCCAAAACCTCTCACATCACCTTGGACAGCGGAAACGAGAGAAACGATTCTCCAGTCCAGTGAGCTGAATCAGGAGCAGCGAACTATGGCAGAGAATCTTATCAATGAGTACGCTGATGTATTTGCCTCACAGGACGGAGAATACGGCCGAACACACCTGGTACAACATCGAATAGACACTGGTGATACTAGACCAATTCGTCAGCCTGCTAGGCGCCTTCCATTGGCAAAGCAGACAGAAGTTGCAGAGATGGTGTCGGCAATGGAGAAAGAAGGTCTGATTGAAAGTTCCAAAAGTCCGTGGGCATCACCGGTTGTACTGGTTAAGAAGAAAGATGGCAGCACGCGGTTCTGCGTGGACTATCGGCAGCTCAATTACGTCACCAAGAAAGACAGCTACCCTCTGCCACGGATTGACGACACGCTAGACACACTATCAGGAGCCCGATGGTTTTCCACTCTCGACTTGAAGAGTGGCTACTGGCAGGTACAGATCCATCCAGAAGACCGGGAGAAAACCGCCTTCACCGCAGGAAATGGGCTATGGCAATTCACGGTAATGCCATTCGGGCTGTGCAATGCTCCGGCGACTTTCGAGCGATTGATGGAATGTGTCCTGCAAGGGTTAACATGGAAAACCTGTTTGGTTTACTTGGATGATGTCATCGTCATAGGAAAAACGTTTGCGCAACACCGAGACAATCTAAGGGATGTGTTTCAAAGGCTTCGAAGTGCCCGCCTGAAGCTCAACCCCAAGAAGTGCGCCCTGTTTAGAGCGGAAGTCAAGTACCTGGGACACATAATTTCAGCGAAAGGAGTGAGAACCGATCCGGAGAAGGTCGAAGCGGTGAAAAACTGGCCAGTCCCCAAAGACAAACACCAACTAAGGAGCTTCCTGGGCCTAGCCACCTACTACAGACGGTTCGTGAAGGATTTTGCCGGGATCGCAAAGAACCTGCACCAGTTGACGGAAAAGGGAAAACAATTCAAATGGTCAATTGAGTGCGAGAAGAGCTTCAAGGCACTTAAACAACGGCTATGCGATGCCCCGATACTGGCTTACCCCACTCCCGGGGAAACGTTCGTTGTGGATGCAGATGCTAGTAATGTCGGGGTAGGAGCCGTACTCTCCCAGGTGCATGACGGCCAAGAGAAGGTGGTTGCGTACTTCAGCAAGGTGCTCTCTAAGCCAGAAAGGAACTACTGCGTGACAAGGAGAGAACTTCTAGCTTTGATCTTGGCTACGAAGCATTTTCACAAATACCTCTACGGGAGGAAGTTCGTTCTTCGCACAGACCATGCAGCCTTAAAATGGCTATTACAGTTCAAGAGTCCTGAGGGTCAGGTCGCAAGATGGATCGAAAGGCTGCAAATCTACGACTACGAAATACAGCATCGTAAAGGAAGGCTCCACTCTAATGCGGATGCACTGTCCCGGAGACCATGCAGAACGGATTGTAAACATTGTGCGCGTCAGGAAGAACGGGAGCTGGTTTCCATCCAAAGAATGAGAGCCGAACCTATCGCCGGCTGGAGCGTAGATGAGATCCGGAACGCTCAGAAGGAAGACCCGGATATCGAGCCGATTCTGGCCTGGAAGGAGAACATGGAGAAACCGGATCATCAGGACATCTCTCACAGAAGCCCGACCTTTAAGGCATATTTTGCGCAGTGGGACTCCCTCCATGTCCAAGAAGGTGTTCTGAGAAGAAAATGGGAATCCTCCGACGGAAAGTCGTTTGTAATGCAGCTTGTCGTACCGCGGACGAGGGTCAAGGAGGTGTTACAGGAAATGCATGGCGGGGCGACCGGAGGCCACTTGGGAGTGAATAAGACGCTAGAAAAGGTACGAGAACGTTTTTATTGGTTAAAAGCGAAGGAAGATATCGAAGACTGGTGCAGAAAATGCGACGTGTGTGCAGCTAGCAAGGGTCCGAGAATCAAAACTCGAGGTAAGATGCACCAATACAACGTGGGAGCACCTTTCGAACGAATCGCCATTGACATCGCAGGGCCCTTTCCGGAAACCGACAATGGTAATCGGTATATACTCGTAGTGATGGACTACTTCAGTAAGTGGCCGGAAGCGTTTCCGATCCCTAACCAGGAAGCCAGAACCGTGGCGGAGCAGATCGTCTACAATTGGGTTAGCAGATTCGGTGTGCCCTTGGAATTGCATTCTGACCAAGGGCGGAACTTCGAGTCAAGAATCTTCCAAGAGATGTGTCAACTACTCGGAATCAAAAAGACAAGGACAACCCCGCTTCATCCACAGTCGGACGGTATGGTGGAGCGTTTCAATAGGACTTTGGACGAATATCTCTCGAAGGTCGTAGGTGACTACCAACGGGATTGGGACCGGCAGATTCCCTTGTTTTTGATGGCCTATAGAAGTGCCGTGCATAGCACTACTCGACATACGCCGTTCGAAATCTTATTCGGTGGAATAGCTCGTTTACCCAGTGAGGTGAAATTTGGATCTCCTACCAATGAGCCCAGAAATGAAGAAGAGTACGTGGCGGACCTTAGGGAAAGGCTTAGGGACATACACCAAAGGACCAGAAGCCAGATTAAGATGACGAGCGACCGCATGAAGACCAGGTATGATGCCAAGGCAACAACGTCAGGATTCCAGGAAGGAGATCTGGTGTGGCTGTATAATCCCCATCGCCAAAAGGGGAAGTCACCTAAATTACAGCGGAACTGGGAAGGTCCCTACAGAATAGTAACCCGCATCAACGATGTTGTCTACCGCATCCAGCGAGGACCGAGGGCCAAAATGAAAGTGGTTCATGTGGACCGACTGAGTCGATACAATGGCCGAAATGAGGATGCACTTGTTCGGGACGAACACGTCTAAGAGGGGGGCAGTGTAGCATAATAATAACTACGCGCCTATGTCTATGCAGCAAATTCCGCAGTGACTTTCCATTTTGGCGAATTTTGGTTCAAACTGTCCTTTCATTCGAGGTTCGTGTCTGGGACGAAGTCTCCACAGCTCATGTCAACGAAAGAGACGAATAATATCAGGGATAAAAGGGAATTATAACTGCAATAATTATTTCTCTTGTTCCAGTGGTCGAAGAATTTGCTAGAAGCTTCTGGCTATCAGAAACTTCTGCTATATAAGGACAGATGGCGATCAAAAAAAACCACAGTTGGTTTAGAACCGTGGCGAAGAGATTGGAAAAGTGATAATGGGCGAAGTTGTGATAAATTGAAAGTTGAGAGTGAACAAGAAAAAGTAATTAGTTTGGATTTGTGAATTAAGAAATTGAAAGGAGATAAAGTGATTTGAGAGGAAAGAGACCTTGTAAGAAAAGAATAAGGCGAAGAATAGTATAGTGTGAACTTGAATTGTTCTATAGAGTAGAAAATAAAGAAATAATTTCTCAGAATAATTGTTTTATCTACTCGAGCCGTAGCCCGCATACTACAATATGATACTTACTTCAATTATTTGAAAGCAATTAAGATTGCCTTAAATCGGAATCTAAATTACGACCTGATGAGGTCATCACAAAATTGATACAAAAAACAATGGGCTAATTTATTATCATTGCCTAGACACGCCGACTTTTTAGATGTCTGGTGTTGCGTGCGTCGGTCGCGCTGACACCGAGAACTTTTGTTTCAAAAGATCTTTTTTATAGAGCCTCAGAGGGTTGCATTCGCTTTGTCGTTTAAAAATTGAGCCAAAAAGGGACACATACGTCGTAACTCAGGGGGTAGGTCGTCGGCCGAAGCAAGAAAGTTTGTTTCGAGAAGTAGACGTTGTCGTATATTGGAATCAACCGTTATCATGGTTGGCATTTATATTTTTTAATGTTTTTTTTTTTTTCTTTTTTTTAAATGTAATGTTTGGTATTTGAATGTACTTTTTTTTTTACAGAAAAAGAGGATCATTCAAGAAAAGTTTTTGTGATGCAAAGAACTTATACACCAGAACAAAATAAAGATATTGGTAAAACGATGTATATTTTACTTTTTTTTAAGAAGTGTCGAAATTTTTTTTTTCTTTTGTTCTTATAATAAAACTTAAAAACTACCTGAAAATAAATCTTAAACTACCTAATTCTACCTTGTTCTATCTTACTCTAAATATGTAATTAAATACATCATTTTTTTTCAATTTTTTTTTTAATTTTTATTTTTTTTTTTTTCCTACCTATAAATACCTGCAGATACCTTAAACTATGTAAGTCGGCAAAGACCAAACAGCCAACTTTAAACGGGCTACCCCGGATTGTGAGGGAACGACGAAGGAGTTCCCTCTCTTTCAGTTAGCCACCAAAATTGTGAGAACTGATGTTCAACGTCCTTCGTATCGCGACCCGATACCGCCCTACTAAACCGGAGACGCTCCACACTGCTGTGCGCAACGCCTATCCACAGCTGTCCGAGCAACGTGGAAGATTAGCGGTACTGCCAATCTGTCCTGGATCAGACCCTTCTTATCAAGATAGAGGAACGCCTCTGGGGGTAATAAGCCCCGGAGATCAGGTTGTTCATCGAGCTCATTGCTCTTACAACGTGCCTTCGAATCAGCTTAATAACGAAATTATCCACTCTTATTAGGTTAGCTCTGTTGTACAGGACCTCATTGGGATAGAATTCTATGTACTGGGACTCTGGTGTTCTGTATAAATGAAGGCAAGCCCTCTCAAACACCCGAATCTTTTCCAACAAGCTTGCTCCCACGTTGAACCACACCGGGCACTCATATACGAGCATGGGCCGGATAAGGGCCATGTAGCAGATTACCTTTGCCCTTGCATTGAGTTGCTTGCTATAAAAAAGGCTCTTTGTAAGGGCAAAAGCACCTCTGGCTCTGGCCAGAGCAGCATCTATATGTTTGTTAAAATATAGATATTGGTCTAACCAAAGCCCTAGGTATCTGACTACACTTCGACTCGCAAGTGGGAATCCATGCGGTCCAACGATTGAGAACTTTCGCCAATTCTTTCTAGTATCCCTAGAGGCCCCAGACAACGGCGTCCTAAAAAGAATGGTTTCCGATTTCTCGAAGTTGATCTTCAACTTCCGGTCATCGCAATATCGCTGAATCTTATCGAAGTCACGTTGCAAGAGCAGTGTTATGACCTCGATTTTTGGTCCTGATCTGTACGCGATCAAGTCGTCTGCATACGCTATGGCATGGTGAAGTGATCCTATGAGATCGCTCGTATATATGTTGAAAAGGATCGGTGAATTCACCGCACCTTGTTGCAGACCGTTTTTGATTTGAAATGTTCCAGCAGAGGTCACATTGCCATTTTTGACAATGAACTGACTACAGGTGAGTATGTTATAAAGTATGTACAGCAGTGGTTTGCTTATGCTCAGCCTGTTCAGCTTGTAGAAGAGTCCCTCTAACCATACCGTGTCGAAGGCCTTCTCCAAGTCAATCAGGCAGGCACCCGTGCACTGTTTCTTGCTTTTGTTCCATTGGATATCCGATACCAGTTTCGACGCGGCATGTATTGTATCATGCCCCGCCTTAAAACCGAATTGGTTATCCGGAATTATTTTATTGTTCTCAGTCCACTTAATCAGGGCTCTATTGATCTATTTTTCGAATACCTTGCTGATGTTCGGCAGGAGGCTTATCGACCGGAGATTTGCCGGATTGGAGTTGTCCTTACCCCTTTTGGGCATGGGTTGTATCACTGCTGTTTTCCAATGCGCTGGATAATGTGCATTATTCAGCGCATTGTTAAACAGAGTGGTTTAATGTTCACCGCTTCTAGAGGGAGATGTCGAAGCACAATGTTCGTCACTCCGTCGATTCCCACAGATTTCTTCCTTCTCAATGATTTGAAGATAGCTTGCAGCTCCACCTTAGATACGGGGGATGTACCCTTTCATCGGCGATGACATTATTTGCCATAATATCGTCATTGAACTCGGTAAAACCTATGTTCTCCGATTGCCATTGCTCTATATCATTTCGAAGGTAGAAGTTGTGCACAAGGACGCGACCTGCCGCCATTTGTGCGTAGGTCGCTTGGGGAGTCACGGATTTTGTTTCAATTGGAGCAGGTGGATGTTTCACTACGACCTTCTGCTGACGAACCAGATTTACTTTCTTAATATACTGGAACTTAGGATAGCCCCGATAGTTTGCGGTGTGCCCGGAGTTCCTGCATAAAGCACACAAGAGCTGGCTCTTATCTGCAACTCCATCCTTACCCAGAGTGCATTCTTCTGCTTTGTGGTTCTTTCCACACTTAACACATCGAGGCTGCATTTCGCAGTTCGACGCGGCTTGACCAAACCTTTGGCAACGAGCACATTGTAAATTTTTTGTAAAGTTTTCGCTCCTTTTAAATTTTTCCCATGCGACAACCTGGTAGTCTAGGACTTTTATACTCCTTAGACCATCCAGTTTGCTGTTGGGTGAGAGCTGAACAAGGAAGGACGGCAGTTTTCGCTTCTCCCTTTTGGCCCTAGCTGCGATAAATGGCTTAACCCCTACGAAATGGAGGTCGTCGCACTCCTTCTCTTTAAGCAGCGTAAGGAGCGCCTCCGGATCAGTAGACGGATCAATTCCCCTCAGCAGCATTGTTTGCCGCTTTTCCCCCTTCGGGGTGAAGGAAAAGAACTCCGTCGTATTATCCCTCAATAAATCTTTAATTTTTTTATATTGTTCCACAGTGTTGCAGTGGATAGTATGTCTATCTACATTCAAACGCTTTACATAAAAGTTATCGCCTATGGCTGACTTACATAGATTAATGGTATCCTGAAGCTCAATCTTATAGGTGTTGATTGGCGGCACCCTTGTCTTTGAAGTCGTCTTCTTTTGCTGCTGCTGTTGCTGTTGTTTTCGCTGCTGTTGTTGTTGCACATTTTGCTGTGGTTTCTGCTGCTGTTGTTGTTGCACATTTTGCTGTGGTTTTTGCTGGTGTTGTTGTTGCTGCTTATTAATCTGCTTCTGTTGTTGTTGCTGCCGATTCTTCAGCTGTTGCTGTTGTACTTGCGGCTGCTTTAGTTGTTGCAGCTGGCCTTCTGTTGGCTGCTGTTGTTTTTGTTGCGAAGCGCGCAGGAGCTCCTGCTGCCGCTCCCTCTCTCTTCTTGCCATTTGTTTGGCTTTAATGGCACGCACTCTTTGCTCTAGCTGTCTGATGCTGCTAGTCAGACTTTCTACCTCTTCGTCTTCATCATCAGATTCAGAGCACGCTAGAATGGCGAAGCTGTTATTATCATCTCCTATGAAGTGGCCTTCACCACCGTCGGAGATATACGGGTACTCGATCGAGTCATCCGACCTTTGCCGCTTTTTCTCTGCTGCTACTTCTGTTACTGCGCTTGGCGCCCCTCCCTTCACTCCACCTGGCAGCTGTTCAGCTGAAGTTGATGTGGAGGGACGCTTTACTAAGTTGGGAGAAGGTTTTAACTTCCTCCTAATTTTCCCCTTACCATCGGTAGCCACTGTTGCTGGGTGGCCTGATTGCACTGCATCGGCTGATACAAGTCACTCCACCAGCTTTGCCCGCTAATGGGAGCGCGGACCGCTCGCTTTCCATCGGCTGATATTCTTATTTGTGCTTTTTTTTATGTGGAAAAAAAAAAAAAAAAAAGACACGAATTTAATTTTTCCCCCGCCGGGAATTGAACCAGGGTCTCTGGTTTGATAGACTACTATCACTATCACTAGACTAACTCGCCACTCAGAATTGTATTGTCTAATTCTCTACTTAAAAACAACGATTTTAAAGGAGAAGCCGAAACACGCGTGTACACTCAGAAAGTCTGTGAACGATTGTACTTTTTGGAATATGATGGGATGCATACACAAGTTTGCCGAAAACATTTTAACATTTTACGATATGTTTTTCTGAAACGGAAAGTTTCTGAAAGGAAGTACGCAACCACATAAATAAGTTCCCATCGTATGAAAGCCATTACAGCCGTCGCCACACATCCAAAAAATATATTCATGACAGTAGTAGGACTATGCGGGTTCTAGACCAGGAAATGCGTCATCAAGGTTACAATTTTTTTATTTTCTTTTTTATTGCGCCAGGGATGTGTAATCTTCATAGATGCTAATAGCCCGAGTGCTACTTACTAGCATGCACGATTCGCAAACCTGAGTAATCGATGCCAGGAATACGCCTACGTACTAAACACACACCCTACACACTTCAACCACTCTCCCCGCGGGACTGTCATTAGGTATTACTTCGCGGGGCTGGTTAGCAGTTTATGCTATGCTTCTTATGTCAGCTTCTTCCGCTGCTTCAGTTGCCCTTCTTAGCTTTTCTATTCTCCGCAACTCTTTTTGTAGAGTTGTTACGAAGGAACATATTGCCAATTCCAATTCTCTTCCGACGTTAACATATGGTCGAGGAGTAATGACGGACTTGGCAGAGTAATGCCGTGAAACGTGTGCAGTAAAACACTGCGTGCTCCGTATCTTCATCTTCACCTGGGCATTCCGGGCAGGATGGTGAGTTGTCGTGTCCGAATCGGTGTAGATATTTGCGGTAGCCACCGTGGCCAGACAGGAACTGCGTTAGATGGTAGTTGCAGTCTCCGTGCTTTCGATTTATCCAATCTTGGATTGTCGGTATAAGTTTGTATGTCCATCTGCCTTTTGTTTTATTAGCCCAACGAGTTTGCCACATAGCTGCTGACGCTGCCCTTTCTTCAATTTTTATCACCTTGATACCAGTGGCGTCGTGATGGCTCAATGCTCTTCTTTTATATATCCTCACCATTTCATCTGCAAGAATATCGATGGGGACCATTCCAGTTATGACAAATGCAGCTTCGTCAGAGATGGTTCAAAAGCCGCTGATTGTCCGTAGCGCACAGAGTCTGTATGATGACGATAGTCTCCTTTTGGTTTCCTTCGTCCTCAGTGCCTCCGCCCAGACTGGGGCGGCATATAACAGAACTGAGGTGATAACTCTAGAGAGTAGAATCCTTCTAGCGTATCCAGGTCCACCGATGTTAGGCATGATACGCGAGAGAGCTCCCTGCATTTGCGATGCTTTTTCGGTAACAAAATCAACATGCGTTTTAAACTGTAGCCTGTTGTCCAGCATTACTCCAAGGTATTTAACTGCCTCTTTCGACCTGATGGTTTGGTTACCAACCTGAAAGTTGGCGAATTCGACGGTTTTCCGGCTGGTTATAAGAACAGCTTCTGTTTTATGGTCAGCTAGTTCTAGTCCGGCGGATATTAGCCAATCTCTTATCCGGGCAATTGCTTCATTTGTAGCTGATTCTACTGCACGGATTTGTTTAGCTACTGTCACGACTGCAATGTCATCGGCGAATCCAATTATCGTTACTCTCCCAGGTAGCGCTAATCGTAGGACTCCGTCGTACATGATGTTCCACAATAGTGGCCCTAAAACCGATCCCTGTGGAACTCCCGCAGTTACGTTGTAGTATTTTACCCCTTCATCGGTATTGTACCTCAGCTTCCTGTTGTTGAAGTAGTTCGTCACTATCCGTAGCAGGTAATATGGCGTATCCATCCTGGTAAATGACCTTCTAACAATCGGCCAGTTCGCAGAGTTAAATGCGTTTTTAATGTCCAGCGTTACTACTGCACAATACTCCTTTGTGCCGTATAGCCATCTTTCTCCTTCGATGGCACCTTTGGCGATATCAACAGTAGATCGTGTTCTTCTGAAGCCAAATTGATGATCTGAGAGGGCTCCTTTCTCCTGCTACTGCGAGTAATCTATTATAGATTAACTTCTCGAGGATCTTTCCCATGGTGTCTAATAGGCATATTGGGCGATAGGATGATGGTTCACCTGGGGGCTTCTTTCCTTTTGGCAGTAGGACCAAAAGCTGCGTTTTCCATTTTTCGGGAAAGGTTCCC
Organism: Pocota personata; assembly: GCA_963082735.1. NCBI lineage: Eukaryota > Metazoa > Arthropoda > Insecta > Diptera > Syrphidae > Pocota > Pocota personata. The sequence goes on along the minus strand of OY720433.1, from coordinate 25,735,722 downwards.
TCTTCAAGGCACTGCTTCATTGTTGTTATGAAGAGGTCTGGTCTTTTTGTTACAGCTGGCTTTACTGCTTTATTCGGGATGCCGTCGGGTCCCGGCGCCTTGTTGTCACCTATCTTGCTGCATGCCCTTAGCAGTTCCTCGTGAGTAATTAAAGGAATATCTTCTGGATTGACCTCTCGTATAATATTGCACATAGCAGCAGGCCTTTGAGGGAAGAGGTGCTCTACTATGTATCTCAGAATTATCGGACATGTTATTTGAGGAGTTCTATAGCCCCTTAATTTCGTCATCACCATTCTGTATGCCGAGCCCCATGGGTTGATGTCGGCTTCTTGACAGAGACGTTTAAAGCATGCAGTTTTGCTTTCCTTAATGGCTCTATTTAAGCTACGCCTCGCCAGTCTAAGGGTGTCCAGGCATTGTTGGAAATCCGCCCTCCTTCTTGATCGTTGGACTTTGCCCGAAGTTCGCTTATTTCCTCGTTCCACCAGTAACACAGTGATACCTTCCTGGTGTTTGTTCTCCTAGGCATTGATGCGTCGCACGCTGTGGTGATGTTGCCTGTGAGGTGGTGCGCGAGCGTCTCCGCTCTTCCGCTTGGAGTTTGATCACCGTTCAACATCTCTTCGAATGCATCCTTATCGAAAGGTCTGTCATTCCATTTTGGGCCATTAAGTTTAGGGAGCTGGACCAGTATTATCACCTGATGGTCGCTGTGTAAATATTCCTCACTGACCCTCCACTTTATGGTTTTCAGGATGGAGTTGCACGCAAAGGTGATGTCAATGATGGAGCCTACTCCGGTAAGTATTTGCCCGGCCCTTATTAGCAATGCCTATCGCTAGGGGAGCGAATGTTTCCAATAAGACCTGTCCTCTGGTGTTGGTGAGCCTGCTGCCCCATTCTGTGGCCCACGCGTTGGAGGCGCCTGTTACAACCACTGGGGCTCCCTGGAGCGCATCCGCGATTTGATTATCCAGCATTAGTTGGTTCTCGCTGGCCGTCAAACAGGGTCGGGCATAGCAGCTATAAAAATGGATTCCATTTATTTTCGCCCGCACGTCCACACATCCATATCGCCGCCTATTTTGCCTTATCGCAGATCCAATTGTTGTTCTCTTCGGGACATTTATATGGTTCACTGATTATAATAACGTCCGAGCTTTCGTCCTTGGAAGTTTGTGCTAGGATGTCCTGGGCTATTCTACAGTGGTTAAGATTTATCTGTAGAATCTTCATGGTATTTTGCTTGTAATAGCTCTCCGAAATACTGGGCAGTTGCTACTGCTGGCTACATGCTGCGCGGCGTCCGGGTGGTCTTTCTTGCAGAACATGCAGGATGGATCCTTGTTGCAATTTTTCGCTATGTGGCCTTCTGCTCCACATCTCCTACATAGCTTGGAGAGGTCTTCTTCGCTTTTGCATTGCCAGGCTAGATGACCAAACTCTAAACATTTTAAGCACTTTTTAAGGAGGGTTCGTTCGCGCATGCGACAGTTAACCCAGCCGATTTTAATCCTTCCTGCATCTAACAGCTTTCTTACGTCTACTGCGGGAAAGTTGATCGTTGCTGTTTGGGTTCCTCCGTACGCCCTCCGCAGGGACAAAAAATCTGCCGGTGAAACATTCACTCCAAACTGGGCTTCGATTGCATTGATTACGTCGTCTATAGTCGTGACCTCATCGATGTGTTTGATCTCAAGGGTAGTGCGATGCGTAAGCGAACTTACATTCGCTTGCTCTGCTAAAGCTTCACTAATGACGCCTTTAAATTCGTTTGTCTAATAAGACAAGTCGATCACTTGCGAAAGCTAAGTCAACTCTACTGTGAAGGCATAACACTGGCAGTAGGGTGGTCATATGGCTAAAATGCAACTTGTGATGATGACATCAGGGCGACAGAAAAAAATACCGTGAATCATAAGCAACGACAATACTAGCAAAAACAAACAAAAATACTCTCCAGTTATCTGGACAGCCACCCTTGGAGTTTACAGAAACTTAATATCACCTGAGTTTCAAACTACACCACTCTGTCTTTCTCTCTGTCTCTTCTGCTTTCCACAAAACGCACATGTTCTAAAAATTAGTATAAGGGTATTCATATCCCCTTTAACACGTACAAATTATAAAAAAAATAAAAAAAAATTAAGACTGAGCCCAGTAAGGTCTTAATTATGGCATACTGGAAAACGAATTGGAATGACAGCTATGAGGCCTGACGTTTGTAGTATTCTGTTACCTGAGTAAGCAAGAGTGAAATCCTGCGGAAATGGCTTTCAGGCTAATGCTACAAGCGCCTCCATCCCATTAAAACCTTGGCAGGCCTAAAAGTACGTTCAATGTTTCACCACCATTAAGTTGGTGGTGTAGGTCCAGTTGTAACATTCCTGGTTAGCACCGATCCGGCTCTGGCACAAAACCCCATAAGGGCTTGCGTCAACCCTCGCATGGCCTCACTGCTTGTAAAGACAACCATGGCATCCTTAGGTGACTACACATTCGAACATTGATAGCGGCTTTGAGTGGGGATCCACTAGAAATGATTACAACAAAAGCAAACAAAAACACCGGAGAAATTGAAGTAGAGGAGAGTGAGGAGGACCCCTTCCAGAGGGGATCGAGGATGCTGAGGTCACCAATCGACCAAGTAACAGCATCACAAAGAAGTGCGGAACGACGCGAGTCACCCGCAATACGAAAGGTAACGGTCGAACCACCAACCCATAAAACTGATTTCCACAAGTTAGGTGAGCAAATTAGAGGGCTGGTAGAAATGCTGGAAGATGGCAAAAGGCGTTCAATCCACCAAGCGATGCGAGATGCTATTGAAAGCATCAGAGCTCTCTATGAGCTCTCGGCGATTCAGCTACACGATGAGGAAGCAAAGCAAGTGATTCGCCGGAACAACTCGTCGCAAACTTCGCGATGGCTAAAAACAACATCTGAACCCAAGAGAAGACAAGTTGCAGACGATGAACCCCCGGAGCCAAAACGAAAGCAGCAACAGTCACCGAATGGCGCGGCAGACAACGAACCACCGGAGCCAAAACAGACGCAGAAACATACATCAAACGATGTTACAATCAAAAAGTGCTCGGAGCCAAAGCGTAAACAAAAACACACTCCATTGATAAACACCAAGGAGAAGGATGAGACCACCGGCGTAGGGACCCCAGTGGTCAGACCTAAGAAAAAAGTTACAGCCACAAACAAGAAGCAAGCGGCAGGAGTAGAAGAATGGGTAAATACCATTAAAAAGAAGATCGCAAAAGAGAAGCAACAAGAGGTCAAAAGACCTCGACCTGACGCTATCGTCATTAAAGCGACGGGGACCCTCTCATACGCGGAGATACTATGCAAGGTGAAGGCAGACCCCAAACTGGAAACAGTGGGAAAGGCGGTAACTAAAATCAGGAGGACACAGACCTCCTTATACAGTTCAAGGAGACGGGATATTACCTATGTATATACATCAGTGGCGTGGGGTGAAATTTCAAGAGAGGGAAGCCGAACAAATTTTAAGTAAAATGTTTTATTCAAGACTAAACATTTTTAGGGCTTATTCGAAACACAGACTTAAGATATGAAATCTAAGCCACCTTTGTTATATTTAAAGTCATTGGAATTTACGTAGGCAAAGAGTTCATCGCATAAAAAAATTGGCTTCGAAAGAAGCCGTTCTGGTCAGAATAATCTATATAAGTTATTGAAAACTCGGAACGTTGTTAAATATAAAAAATTTAGCAATTACAATTATGTACTACCTATTTGTACTCTAAAACTATCCTACGATTCTTTTTTACGAATTCTGCTTAATCTCTTTCATACAAATTTGAGTTATTTTTAATTTCTAAAAGAAGGTGCTTTTCGATAGATAAAAGTGCCAGGTCTGAGAGTCTTTCTTCTTTGTGGGAATTTCTTAAATGTGGACTATTTTTAAAGTCGAAAAAGATCTTTCGACAGAGGCCACAGTCAAAGGCAGGGTTAAAAAGATTTCACACAATGTTAAGCTTGAGAAAAAGTATCTCTAAGCATTTCCGTATTAAAATGCTTATAAAGTTGAAAAACCTCAAGCTTTTTAAGTGAAGGGGTAGTGTATAAAACTTTGAGTTCCTTTTTTTTGAAGTAGTAAAATTAAGAATTCCATGAAATAGGGTAATTAAAGAAGATATTTTGTAATCCGGCATTCGATCAAAGAAAATATATGAACTAAATGAACTATACCTATTCTTAATCTGACTTGTAGCATTATCTATAATTGCTACACAAATTCGGCTATAGCTAATTTGTAGTTGAATCAATATTAAGTAGGCGGCGTTTTCGTGGAGGTTCTGAGCAGACACTTACGCTCTCATAGATTGAGTCAAATGAGTTTAAATTCAGAATGAATCCATGACATAAAACCCTCGCAAGCTCTATGTCTTCTCTGCAATTGAATAAGACGTTCACTATACGTGAATGATATTGCCATCGAGTCTCTGATACCCCGGAATTCCAGCTCTTGTTTTCCTAGAAGAACTACAGTGTCTATGAAACGCTTCATTAAATCGCGATTGCGATTAACTTTTCTATTATGAGCCTCGTAAGAATTCCCTAAAGAAGTCTCTATGTGATATTCGCCAAATTCATGCAAATGCAAGCAGCTACGTATATGCTTTTCCGTTTGAATATGTTTTTTGGAAGAATTAATAAAATTGTTTATATCAAAGAAACCTGTGTGACTCCAAACACTAGGAGAATTAGACGACAAGGAAAACAAAACATTCTATTTAATTTGAAACTGCCAGTCACCCACGGATTCTTTTTGTAAAAAGACTCATGAAAATGTTTCTGATACCCATCCTTTCGCGTATTATCAATTTTCATTGATGGTGTCGAGCCACCTAGTTCTATAACTTTTTTTGTTTTTTACAAAAAAGAAAGCTTACTGGGTTTCTTTTAGAAGAAAATCAGTTAAACAACATTCAAAATTAACTAGAGACATCTTGTCTAAGAATAATAAGAATGTTCAATGGGGCACCTCTTACGCTAATAACTATTCACTTAGCACACTCACTATTTTATAATAATTTTTTAATTTGATACACTAACTTAACTACCAATATATAATTGCTAAATTTTTAAAATGTTCTAATAATTAGCAGTCACAAAAATCACAAAAAATTTGCATCCAAATTTTCAATAAATCACGCACAATTAAACACACAACCGATTTGCAACCGTCATTTCAAATTTGCAAAAAAAAAATACCCAACAAGTAAGAAACACCTCAAACGCCGTTCGAACCACTACATCACCCAGTAACTCGATTTTCGTCGGCTTATTTTGTTGCCTACAATAAAAAAAAAAACTCCTTCGAACTAAAACCTTTTTTTTTTTTTAATTTTTAATGCATTTTTTATTAATGAATTCATTATAACTTACATGCTAGACAAAAAAACGCTTAAAACTAGCTTAACTAACTTAACTATTCTTATTCTAACTTACTGGCCCTATGCGGGCGCTCTAAGTTAAACCTAATACTTAAAACTATGTCTTTCCACGTAACGTAACTTGAAAATTGTGTTTAGTTATGTAATTTTTTTAATTTTTATTGTTACTAAGAAAATTATTATAGGAAAAACTTAGTATAAGAACTTTTTTTTTTTAATGTTCTTATAAATAAAACTTACAATCTACCTTAAAATAAATCTTAAACTATCTTATTCTAAATTAGCCTATCTTATTCTACGTAAATTTTTTTTTTTTTATTTTTTTATTTTTTTTTTTTTATCGAGTGCTGTTTTTTTTTTTATTTTTTTTTATGTTTTTTGTGTTTTTTGTGTTTTTTTTTTGTATTTTTGCATCCAAGTGCTGTGGATTTATATTTTTAATTTTTTTTTTTATTAAAATATTACTTACAACCTATTTACACTACCTAAACCTTAAATTATGTAAGTCGGCCGTGGACAACAAACAGCCAACCTCAAATACGCAACAGGCTACCCTGGATTAGGAGGAAACGACGAAGGAGTTTCCCTCTTTCGGCTAGCCAATAAAAACGACCGTACTGACGTTGTACGTCATAAATATCGCGACCCGATACCGCCCTACTAAACTGTCGTAGTTGAGTCGCCCATCCACAGCTGTCCGAGCAACGTGGAAGATTAGCGGCACGGCCAATCTGTCCTGGATCAGACCTTTCTTATCAAAATAGAGGAACGCCTCTGGGGAACAAAGCCGTTAAGGTGCACTCTCATGATTCTCGTAATTGGGGTAATAAGCCCCGGAGATCAGGTTGTTCGTCGAGCTCATTGCTCTTGCAATGTGCCTTCGAATCAGCTTGATAACGAAATTATCCACTCTTATTAGGTTAGCCCTGTTGTATAGGACCTCATTGGGATAGAATTTTATGTACTGGGACTCTGGTGTTCCGTACAAATGAAGGCAAGCCCTCTCAAACACCCGAATCTTTTCCAACAAGCTTGCTCCCACGTTGAACCACACGGGGCATCCATATACGAGCATGGGCCGGATGGGGGCCATGTAGCAGATTACCTTTACCCTTGCATCGAGTTGCTTGCTATAAAAAAGTCTCTTTGTAAGGGCAAAAGCACCTTTGGCTCTGGCCTGAGCAGCATCTATATGTTTGCTAAAATATAGATATTGGTCTAACCAGAGCCCCAGGTATCTGACTACACTTCGACACGTAAGTGGCTGTCCGTGCGGTCCAACTATTGAGAACTTTCGCCAATTCTTTCTGGTATCCCTAGAGGCACCAGACAACGGCGTCCTAAAAAGAATGGTTTCCGATTTCTCGAAGTTGATCTTCAACTTCCAGTCATCGCAATACCGCTGAATCTTATCGAAGTCACGCTGCAAGAGAATTGCAATGACCTCTATTTTTGGTCCTGATCTGTACGCGATCAAGTCATCTGCGTACGCTATGGCATGGTGAAGTGATCCTATGAGATCGCTCGTGTAAATATTGAAAAGGATCGGTGAATTAACCGCACCTTGTTGCAGCCCTTTTTTAATTAGAAATGTTCCAGCAGAAGTCACATTGCCATTTTTGACAATGAACTGTCTACTGGTGAGCATGTTATGAAGTATATACAGCAGTGGTTTGCTTATGCCCAGCCTGCTTAGCTTGTAGAAGAGTCCCTCTAACCATACGGTGTCGAAGGCCTTCTCCAAGTCAATCAGGCAGGCACCCGTGCACTGTTTCTTGCTTTTGTTCCATTGGATATCCGATACTAGTTTAGACGCGGCATGTATTGTATCATGCCCTGCCTTAAAACCGAATTGGTTATCCGGAATTATATTATTGTTCTCAGTCCACTTAAGCAGGGCTCTATTGATCACTTTCTCGAATACCTTGCTGGTGTTCGGAAGGAGACTTATCGACCGGAGATTTGCTGGATTGGAAGTGTCCTTAGCCCTTTTGGGGATGGGTTGTATCACTGCTGTTTTCCAATGAGCTTGATAATGTGCATTATTCAGCGCATTGTTAAACAGAGTGGTGTAAATGTCCACCGCTTCTAGAGGGAGATGTCGAAGCACAATGTTCGACACTCCATCGATTCCTACAGATTTCTTCCTCCTCAATGAGTCGAAGATCGCTTGGAGCAACACCTTCGATATGTACGGGGGATGCACCCTTTCATCGGCGATGACATTATTTGCCATGTTATCGTCATTGAACTCGGTAAAACCTATGTTCTCGGATCGCCAGTGCTCTATATCATTTCGAAGGTAGAAGTTGTGCACAAGGACGCGATTTTCCAGGTCGTGGTTCGGGCAAATGGTATCATTCACCTTGTTCACTTCCTGGAAAGTCGCTCCTATAGCCTCTACATTCTCCTGCGGATCTTCGATCACAAAGAAGTTGTCATCCTCTACTGCGTTATCTGGATCTATACCTGCTGTTATAAGTATTCGTCCATTGTTTTGATTATTCCTCCGAAATATTTTATTTATTTGCGGGAACATACTCGGGTTGTTGGATTTTACAGCCCGAATTTTGTTGTTCCAATGCAAATTTACAGAAAGTCTGTAATTTTCTCTAATTAATTTCTGGAGGTTTTTAATTAACGACTTCAGCGTCCTAACCTCCGAGTTCTGTCTGTCAGTAAACTGTCTGTACAAGGTTTTTAGTCTCGACAGCAGTCTGCTTTTGTGTTGGTGTAGTGCGTCAATTGTTGCATTGCGGAATATGTCGGCGTTGTCAGTATGTTGATACCGAGGTATCGTATTGTCCATAGTTCGTTTAATTGTCTCGTCCATTTGTTTTAGGTACCAGTCAATCTCCTCGTTTGACAGATTCCTATTGGACGGTGGGTAGAGCGAATTCGAGGAGAGCGCTCTTGTCAAAACTCTAGAGAAGCGAGTCCAACGAGTCCTACTATAATTGTAGGAGTACGTTTGGACAAACTCCTCCAACTCAGCAATTTCGTTGGGAATCGTTATTACGGCACCGAGTCCGCAATGGTCACTCGCTTCTAGGAAACGACGGACTATCTGTAGCTTTCAAATCGAGTTTATACTCGACACTGTGCCGACCCCACCAATTGAATAGTAGATTCCCTCTAGGATTAGGTGTGTTATTTCCCCAATCTCTATGTTTGGCGTTTAGATCTCCGGCCATGATAAAATATTTCTCCTCCGACTCCAGCCTTAGGAATCGAAAAAGTGTCTCGAGCTCTGAAATAAATAAAGTAGATTGAGTAGCTTCAGGTGCATAGAGTGCGACCAAGTACATCCTCTTTCCACTACGGAGAGGGATGCACACGATACACGCTTCCAGCTCCTGGAACCTTCGCACTTCACCGCTGTACATTACTTTAAATTGCAGTTGTTTCCGCAACACCTCCTCCTTGTGTGGAGTTGGGTTGGTCTCTTCTGACAATATTGTATTTATTGTGCCCCAATTTGTGTTTCTGGGATAGTTTTGTTTCGCTAACCATAAGCACATCAGGGGTTTGGTCTTCAAGCAACTTAAACAATACGGCTCTTCGCTCAATCCTAATCAGTGAATTTACATTCACCGCAAGGATCTTCAAGCTCCTCCATGTTCGTACCCATTACGACTGAAGGTGCGTTAAGCCCGGCAGAAGTGCGTAGATCTGGTCCACCCTCTTCGCCTGCTCCTGTACCTGACGTTGAAGCTGCTCCATCTGCCCTTGGATAGAGAGCAAGATGGCCAGCAAGTCAGTTTGAGCCTCCGGTGCTCTAGGCGCTGGGGCCTGAGAAGCAACCTTCGGTCTTTTCTGTTCCGCGTTTCCCCGACCTGCCGCCATTTGGGCATAGGTCACTTGGGGAGTCACGGATGGTGTTTGAATTGGAGCAGGTGGACGTTTCACTACAACCTTCTCCTGACGAACCAGATTTACTTTCTTAATGTATTGGAACTTAGAACAACCCCGATAGTTTGCGGTGTGTCCCGAGTTCCTGCATAAAGCATACGAGAGCTGGCTCTTATTTACCACTCCATCCTTACCCAGAGTGCATTTCTCTGCTTTGTGGTTCTTTCCACACTTGACACATCGAGGCTGTATTTCGCAGTTCGACGCTGCGTGACCGAACCTTTAGCAGCGAACACATTGTAAAATGTTTTCGCTCCTTCTTAATATTTCCCATGCGACAACCTGGTAGTCTAGGACTTTAATACTCCTTAGACCATCCAGCTTGCTATTGGGTGAAAGTTGAACTAGGAAGAACGGCAGTTTCCGCTTCTCCCCTTTTGCCTTAGCTGTGGTGAATGGCTTGACCAGTACAAATTCGAGCTCGTTGCACTCTTTCTCTTTAAGCAGCGCAAGGAGCGTCTCCGGATCAGTAGACGGGTCTATCCCCCTAAGCAGCATTGTTTGCCGCTTTTCCCCCTTCGGGGTGAAGGAGAAGAACTCCGTCGTCGTGTCCTTTAACAGATCTTTAATTTTGTATATTGTTCCACTGTATTACAGTGGATAGCGTGCCTGTCTTCATTTAATCGTTTAATAGAAAAATTGTTGCCTATGGCAGACTTACATAGTTTAATAGTGTCCATAAGCTCAATCTTGTAGGTGTTGATTGGTGGTACCCTCGCTTTTGTCGTCGTCTTCGGTTCCTGTTGGTTCTGCTGCGGTTGTTGTTGCTGTTTTTTCTGCTGCTGCTGCTGCTGCTGCTGCTGTTTCTGCTGCTGTTGTTTCTGCTGCTGCTGTTTCTGCTGCTGCGTTTCCTGCTGCTGTAGTAATGGCTCCTGTTTTTTCAGCTGTTGTTGTTGCTGTTGCTTCTGCTGCAGTATTTGCGGCTGTATTGGCTGTTGCCGTTGGCTTTCTGGCGGCTGCTGCTGTAGTAGTTGTTGTTGTTGAGCGCGCTGGATCTCCTATTGTCGCTCCCTCTCCCTTCTGGCCATTTGCTTGGCCTTTATGGCATGCACCCTTTGCTCGAGCTGCCTGATGCCGCTAGTCAGACGCTCGACTTCTTCTTCTTCATCATCCGATTCGGAGGACGCCAGAACACCGAAGCTATTGTTCTTCTCTCCAACGTAGTGGCCTTCCCCCCCGTCGGAGATGTACGCTAATTCGACAGAGTCATCGGACCTCTGTCGCTTTTTTTTCTGCTGCTACTGTTGTTTTTGTTCTCGGCGCCCCTTCACTCACTCCACCAGGCAACTACAGCAGAAGCTGATGTGGAGGGACGCTTTACAAGGTTGGGGGAAGGTTTTAACTTCCTTCTCCTTTTCCCCTTACTTGCGGTTGCCACTGTTGCTGAGTGGCCTGTCTGCACTGCATCGGCTGATGCTGTCACCCCACCAGCTGGTCCCGCTAATGGGAGCGCGGACCGCTCACTCTCCATCGCCTGATAGCTGTTTTTGTTTATTTGATTGTCACTTATTTTTATTAAATGAAAAAAAAAGTCCACAATTTAATATTTCCCAGTCAGGGATTGAACCGAGGTCCCTCGGTTGACGGTTCATCACCACTTTTTTTTTTCATTTTTAATGCATTTTTTTATTGGGTAATTCATTATAACTTACATGCTAGACAAAACGCTTAAAACTAGCTTAACTAACTTAACTATTCTTATTCTAACTTACTGGCCCTATGCGGGCGCTCTAAGTTAAACCTAATACTTAAAACTATGTCTTTCCACGTAACGTAACTTGAAAATTGTGTTTAGTTATGTAATTTTTTTAATTTTTATTGTTACTAAGAAAATTATTATAGGAAAAACTTAGTATAAGAACTTTTTTTTTTTAATGTTCTTATAAATAAAACTTACAATCTACCTTAAAATAAATCTTAAACTATCTTATTCTAAATTAGCCTATCTTATTCTACGTAAATTTTTTATTTTTTATTTTTTTATTTTTTTTTTTTTATCGAGTGCTGTTTTTTTTTTTATTTTTTTTTATGTTTTTTGTGTTTTTTGTGTTTTTTTTTTGTATTTTTGCATCCAAGTGCTGTGGATTTATATTTTTAATTTTTTTTTTTATTAGAATATTACTTACAACCTATTTACACTACCTAAACCTTAAATTATGTAAGTCGGCCGTGGACAACAAACAGCCAACCTCAAATACGCAACAGGCTACCCTGGATTAGGAGGAAACGACGAAGGAGTTTCCCTCTTTCGGCTAGCCAATAAAAACGACCGTACTGACGTTGTACGTCATAAATATCGCGACCCGATACCGCCCTACTAAACTGTCGTAGTTGAGTCGCCCATCCACAGCTGTCCGAGCAACGTGGAAGATTAGCGGCACGGCCAATCTGTCCTGGATCAGACCTTTCTTATCAAAATAGAGGAACGCCTCTGGGGAACAAAGCCGTTAAGGTGCACTCTCATGATTCTCGTAATTGGGGTAATAAGCCCCGGAGATCAGGTTGTTCGTCGAGCTCATTGCTCTTGCAATGTGCCTTCGAATCAGCTTGATAACGAAATTATCCACTCTTATTAGGTTAGCCCTGTTGTATAGGACCTCATTGGGATAGAATTTTATGTACTGGGACTCTGGTGTTCCGTACAAATGAAGGCAAGCCCTCTCAAACACCCGAATCTTTTCCAACAAGCTTGCTCCCACGTTGAACCACACGGGGCATCCATATACGAGCATGGGCCGGATGAGGGCCATGTAGCAGATTACCTTTACCCTTGCATCGAGTTGCATGCTATAAAAAAGTCTCTTTGTAAGGGCAAAAGCACCTTTGGCTCTGGCCAGAGCAGCATCTATATGTTTGTTAAAATATAGATATTGGTCTAACAAGAGCCCCAGGTATCTGACTACACTTCGACACGTAAGTGGCTGTCCGTGCGGTCCAACTATTGAGAACTTTCGCCAATTCTTTCTGGTGTCCCTAGAGGCACCAGACAACGGCGTCCTAAAAAGAATGGTTTCCGATTTCTGGAAGTTGATCTTCAACTTCCAGTCATCGCAATACCGCTGAATCTTATCGAAGTCACGTTGCAAGAGAATTGCAATGACCTCGATTTTTGGTCCTGATCTGTACGCGATCAAGTCGTCTGCATACGCTATGGCATGGTGAAGTGATCCTATGAGATCGCTCGTGTAAATATTGAAAAGGATCGGTGAATTAACCGCACCTTGTTGCAGCCCTTTTTTAATTAGAAATGTTCCAGCAGAAGTCACATTGCCATTTTTGACAATGAACTGTCTACTGGTGAGCATGTTATGAAGTATATACAGCAGTAGTTTGCTTATGCCCAGCCTGCTTAGCTTGTAGAAGAGTCCCTCTAATCATACGGTGTCGAAGGCCTTCTCCAAGTCAATCAGGCAGGCACCCGTGCATTGGTTCTTGCTTTTGTTCCATTGGATATCCGATACCAGTTTAGACGCGGCATGTATCATGCCCCGCCTTAAAACCGAATTGGTTATCCGGAATTATATTACTGTTCTCAGTCCACTTAAGCAGGGCTCTATTGATCACTTTCTCGAATACCTTGCTGATGTTCGGAAGGAGACTTATCGACCGGAGATTTGCCGGATTGGAAGTGTCCTTACCCCTTTTGGGGATGGGTTGTATCACTGCTGTTTTCCAATGAGCTTGATAATGTGCATTATTCAGCGCATTGTTAAACAGAGTGGGGTAAATGTCCACCGCTTCTAGAGGGAGATGTCGAAGCACAATGTTCGACACTCCATCGATTCCTACAGATTTCTTCCTCCTCAATGAGTCGAAGATCGCTTGGAGCAACACCTTCGATATGTACGGGGGATGTACCCTTTCATCGGCGATGACATTATTTGCCATGTTATCGTCATTGAACTCGGTAAAACCTATGTTCTCGGATCGCCAGTGCTCTATATCATTTCGAAGGTAGAAGTTGTGCACAAGGACGCGATTTTCCAGGTCGTGGTTCGGGCAAATGGTATCATTCACCTTGTACACTTCCTGGAAAGTGGCTCCTATAGCCTCTACATTCTCCTGCGGATCTTCGATCACAAAGAAGTTGTCATCCTCTACTGCGTTATCTGGATCTATACCTGCTGTTATAAGTATTCGTCCATTGTTTTGATTATTCCTCCGAAATATTTTATTTATTTGCGGGAACATACTCGGGTTGTTGGATTTTACAGCCCGAATTTTGTTGTTCCAATGCAAATTTACAGAAAGTCTGTAATTTTCTCTAATTAATTTCTGGAGGTTTTTAATTAACGACTTCAGCGTCCTAACCTCCGAGTTCTGTCTGTCAGTAAACTGTCTGTACAAGGTTTTTAGTCTCGACAGCAGTCTACTTTTGTGTTGGTGTAGTGCGTCAATTGTTGCATTGCGGAATATGTCTGCGTTGTCAGTATGTTGATACCGAGGTATCGTATTGTCAACAAATCTGAGGAAAACCGAAAAAAGTTTAAACAAGCCAGAAAAGACTGCAATGCCCATATTCGACGTGTAAAATTCTTACATGACCAAAAATTGAGGCAAAAAATCCTACAATGTCCCAAAGGTAGTAAAAATTTTTGGTCATTCGTCAAAAATATTAAAAATTCTGCCTCGTCTGCCATCCCCACACTCATTTACAATGACATTCCAGCTGTCAGCTCCTTAGACAAAGCTAACCTGCTTGCTACTCATTTTGCAGCGAACTCCACGCTGCCAGATAATGCTTTGTCTCCACCTGTATTTGAGAGCGTCGAATTTTCCATGGGACAAGTCCACTTTCGCACTCGTACAGTTGCAGGAGTACTTAAAGGTCTTAACATACACAAATCCGCTGGTCCAGATGGTATCCCCCCCATAGTTCTGAAGAGGTGTTCTTCTACGCTGGCAAAACCTCTGCGTAAGCTTTTCTGTCTATCCTACTTTTCAGGGCTCTTTCCGAGTAGATGGAAAACAGCATTTGTCCAACCCGTCCCCAAAAAAGGCGAATCTTCCTCCACGTCCAACTACCGACCCATTGCACTTACGTCCCTTCTTTCCAAGGTCATGGAAACGCTGATAAATCGTCAGCTTATGAAATATCTCGATTCACGAAAACTCCTTAATGACCGGCAGTATGGTTTTCGTAGCAACAGGTCCACTGGTGATTTGATGGCATATCTCTCCGAGAAGTGGAACCAATCTCTCCATCACTTCGGCGAAACCAAGATGGTTGCGCTTGATATTTCAAAAGCATTTGACAGAGTTTGGCATCAGGCTCTTTTGTCGAAAATGCGTGCATATGGCATCGATGAGTCTCTTCTTCAATGGATTAGAAATTACCTTTCGGGGCGTTCAATACAAGTTGTTTTGGATGGCTTCAAGTCTGCAATTCACCAAATAAATGCTGGTGTTCCCCAAGGCTCTGTTTTGTCTCCGACTCTCTTTCTCATTTTTATAAATGATCTCTTGTCTGCAACTTCTAATCCAATCCATTCCTTCGCTGATGACAGTACCCTCAGTTTTTCATATTCGTTTCCTAACTCACGTCCTTGCTCTTCGGCCGTAGAAGGGGAACGGCAACGTATGTTAAACACATTAAATTCCGACCTGGACAGCATAATTAAATGGGGTTCAACCAACCGAGTAGAATTTAATGCTTCCAAAACACAATGCTGTCTTCTGTCTCTCAAGCGAAACCAAAACCCTCAACCATTATCCATGGATGGTACTTGCATCATTGAAACCGAAAGACTTGCCATTCTCGGTATGTGTATTAATAACCATCTTCGATGGAATGATCACATATTCGAGGTCGCCAAAAATGCTGCAAAATGTCTAGGATTCCTTAAACGGTGCAAGAAATATTTTACCCCGTCTGATCTGGCCTCAATTTATAAGGCATTCATCCGCCCTAAGCTGGAATATAACGCCCATATCTGGTCTGGTGCACCCAAGACCGTTTTGCACATTCTTGATAGGGTACAAAATCGCGCGTTAAAACTTATAGGTGATAGAGACATTGTGAATTCCATTCATTCACTAGAACATCGGAGAAATGTCTCCTGTCTCTCCCTGTTTTATCGTTTCTTCCACAAAAAATGCTCCAGCGAAATAGCCAGTTGCATTCCTCCCCTTCAAAATTTCACCCGCAATACGCGACCAAACTTCGGCCGTACTGTCAAATATAGGGATTCATTTATAAGCCGAACAACACGAATGTGGAACGATCTACCAGGCTCTGTATTTCCCCATCACTACAACCTTCAAACATTCAAAGCCAACGTGCATAGGTACCTCCTCTGTTCCTCTTCCCCCTTTTCCCTGACGCCCGTGCCCTGAAACAATTAAAGGGTATTAATACTCCCTTTGGCGCGCGCAGATTATAAAAAAAAAAAAAAAAAAAAAAAGTTCGTTTAATTGTGTCGTCCATTTGTTTTAGGTACCAGTCAATCTCCTCGTTTGACAGATTCCTATTGGACGGTGGGTAGAGCGAATTCGAGGAGAATGCTCTTATCAAAGTTTTGAGAAGCGAGTCCAACGCGTCCTACTATAATTGTAGGAGTACGTTTGGACAAACTCCTCCAACTCCGCAATTTCATTGGGAATCGTTATTACGGCACTGAGTCCGCAATGGTCACTGTCATACACAAAAGTGTGCAGGCAGTTTATAGTTTGTTGGTCCATGTCGGTCAGTTGTAACCATACGTCGAACAGCATAATATCCAGATAACAGCCACTTCTAGGAAACGACGGACTATCTGTAGCTTTCAAATCAAGTTTATACTCGACGCTGTGCCGACCCCACCAATTGAATAGTAGGTTCCCTCTAGGATTTGGTATGTTATTTCCCCAATCTCTATGTTTGGCATTGAGATCTCCGGCCATGATGAAATAATTCTCCTCCGACTCCAGCCTTAGGAATCAAAAAAGTGTCTCGAGCTCTGAAATAAATAAAGCAGATTGAGTAGCTTCAGGTGCATAGATTGCGACCAAGTACATCCTCTTTCCACTACGGAGAGGGATGCACACGATACACGCTTCCAGCTCCTGGAACCTTCGCACTTCACCGCTGTACATGACTTTAAATTGCAGTTGTTTGCGTATGAAGATCGCAACACCACCTCCTTGTGTGGAGTTGGGTCGGTCTCTTCCGACAATATTGTATTTGTTGTGCCCCAATTTGTGCTTCTGGCATAGCTTTGTTTCGCTAACCATAAGCACATCAGGGGTTTGGTCTTCAAGCAACTTAAACAATACGGCTCTTCGCTCGATTCTAATCAGTGAATTTACATTCACCGCAAGGATCTTCAAGGATTGCTCCTCCATGTTCGTACCCATTACGACTGAAGGTGCGTTAAGCCCGGCAGAAGTGCGTAGATTTGGTCCACCCGCTTCGCCTGCTCCTGTACCTGACGTTGAAGCTGCTCCATCTGCCCTTGGATAGAGAGCAAGATGGCCAGCAAGTCAGTTTGAGCCTCCGGTGCTCTAGGCGCTGGGGCCTGAGAAGCAACCTTCGGTCTTTTCTGTTCCGCGTTTCCCCGACCTGCCGCCATTTGGGCATAGGTCACTTGGGGAGTCACGGATGGTGTTTGAATTGGAGCAGGTGGACGTTTCACTACAACCTTCTCCTGACGAACCAGATTTACTTTCTTAATGTATTGGAATTTAGGACAACCCCGATAGTTTGCGGTGTGTCCCGAGTTCCTGCATAAAGCATACGAGAGCTGGCTCTTATCTACCACTCCATCCTTACCCAGAGTGCATTTCTCTGCTTTGTGGTTCTTTCCACACTTGACACATCGAGGCTGTATTTCGCAGTTCGACGCTGAGTGACCGAACCTTTAGCAGCGAACACATTGTAAAATGTTTTCGCTCCTTCTTAATATTTCCCATGCGACAACCTGGTAGTCTAGGACTTTAATACTCCTTAGACCATCCAGCTTGCTATTGGGTGAAAGTTGAACTAGGAAGAACGGCAGTTTCCGCTTCTCCCTTTTTGCCTTAGCTGTGGTGAATGGCTTGACCCCTACGAATTTGAGCTCGTTGCACTCTTTCTCTTTAAGCAGCGCAAGGAGCGTCTCCGGATCAGTAGACGGGTCTATCCCCCTAAGCAGCATTGTTTGCCGCTTTTCCCCCTTCGGGGTGAAGGAGAAGAAGTCCGTCGTCGTGTCCTTTAACAAATCTTTAATTTTTTTATATTGCTCCACTGTATTGCAGTGGATAGCGTGCCTGTCTTCATTTAATCGTTTAATAGAAAAATTGTTGCCTATGGCCGACTTACATAGTTTAATGGTGTCCATAAGCTCAATCTTATAGGTGTTGATTGGCGGTACTCTCGCTTTTGCCGTCGTCTTCGGTTGCTGTTGGTTCTGCTGCGGTTGTTGTTGTTGTTGCTGTTGTTTCTGCTGCTGCTGCTGTTTCTGCTGCTGTTGTTTCTGCTGCTGCTGCTGCTGCGGTTGTAGTTGAAATTCTTGCAGCGTTTTCTGCTGCTGTAGTAGTTGCTGCTATTTTTTCAGCTGCTGTTGTTGCTGCTGCTTCGGCTGCAGCATTTGCGGCTGTATTGCTGGTTGCCGCTGGTTTTCTGGCGGCTGCTGCTGTAGTAGTTTTTGTTGTTGAGCGCGCTGTAGCTCTAGCTGCCGCTCCCTCTCTCGCCTGGCCATTTGTTTGGCCTTTATGGCACGCACCCTCTGTTCGAGCTGCCTGATGCTGCTAGTCAGACTCTCGACTTCTTCTTCTTCATCATCCGATTCGGAGGACGCCAGAACTCCGAAGCTATTGTTCTTCTCTCCAACGTAGTGGCCTTCCCCACCGTCGGAGATGTACGCTAATTCGACAGAGTCATCGGACCTCTGTCGCTTTTTTTCTGCTGCTACTGTTGTTCTTGTGCTCGGCGCCCCTTCACTCACTCCACCGGGCAGTTGTTCAGCTGAAGCTGATTTGGAGGGACGCTTTACCAGGTTGGGAGAAGGTTTCAGCTTTCTCCTCCTTTTCCCCATACTTGCAGTTGAGACTGTTGCAGGCTGGCCTGTTTGTACTGCATCGGCTGATGCTATCACCCCACCAGCTGGTCCCGCTATTGGGAGCGCAGACCGCTCACTCTCCATCGCCTGATGTTTGTTTTTATTTATTTAGTTTTCACTTAATTTAAATAAATGAAAAAAAAAGTCAAGAATTTAATATTCCCCAGTCCGGGATTGAACCAGGGTCACTGGTTTGGTAGAACACCACCACTACCTATAGGCTAACTCGCCACTTGAATAATCACTGTCTAATAGTCTACTTCAAAAACACTGCAGACTTAAAGGAGAAGCCGAAACACGTCTGCGCACTATGAAAGTCTGTGAACGACTAGTTCACCACCACTCCTACTAGGCTAATTCGCCACTTGAAATTTCACTGTCTCACTTTCTACTTTAAAAACACCGCGATTTTAAATGAGAAGCCGAAACACATGTAAACACTATGAAAGTCTGTGAACGACTCGAACTAAAACCTTTCTCCTCCACCAATGTTCATCCACAAAAGCCGAGAAATCGCGGGTTATTTTCCTCATAAGCGAATGTATGTTAGACAAAGAAATCGCAAATAAACTTCTACTATATGGCAGAAAGGAATAGAGTTGAAAGTTCGTACTGTACGGAAAATGAACGGCTTCTCAAAAAAATTCATTCCACGCTCTCCAGCTAGAGGAGTTAAAGTTATGAAAAATTTTTTGATGAACAAATAATTGAATGTGATGGTTGGCAAGTGGCAAAATAAAAAAATTTGATATTTGAAAAGGGAAGCAGGAAGGAATCGGCTTGTATGAACGCCACGCCACTGATATACATATATATATGTACGTATATGTGCAGCGTCCCTTTCGGGAAAAGAAGTTGCGCGTTTTACGATGTGGCGGGTTTGTCCGGATCTCGCCATTTTCTCTTTTCTGTATCCCTCGTAGCCATCTTGAGGTGGAAAGCACATATATGGAAGACGGTGCTTACTCGTCTTGTCGCAGAGAGTTCATAGGGGTTCCTTTATTTAACCTTTTAAGCCAAGCCCTCGTTCTCTGCCGCTCTTGGTCGGGGACTGCTTATTGGGTATTCGCAGTTAGCCTCCATTTCTGCAGGCCGTTCACTATCCACCACCTGTGACCCCCACAGTCGCCTGAACTCGCCTCATCAGCCAGCCCGGCTTGGTGCCTGTGTTGTGTGTTTTTTTTTTTTTTTTTTGGATTGCGCCAGGGATGTGTAATCTTCATAGATACTAGTAGCCCGAGTGCTACTAGCATGCACGATTCGCAAACCTGAGTACTCGATGCCAGGAATACGCCTACGTACTAAACACACACCCTACATACTTCAACCACTCTCCCCGCGGGACTGCCGTTAGGTATTACTTCGCGGGGCTGGTTAGCAATTCATGCTATACTTCTTGTATTGCTGCTTCTGATGCTTCTGTTGCTTCTGCTGCTCTTCTTAGCTTTTCTATTCTCCGCAACTCTTTTTGTAGAGTTGTTACGAAAAAACATATTGCCATCCAATTTTCTTCCAACCGTAACATATGGTCGAGGAGTAATGACGGACTTGGCAGAGTAATTCTCCATGCCGTGAAACGTGTGCAGTAAAACACTGCGTGCTCCGTATCCTCATCTTCACCTGGGCATTCCGGGCAGGATGGTGAGTTGTCGTGTCCGAATCGGTGTAGATATTTGCGGTAGCCACCGTGGCCAGACAGGAACTGCGTTAGATGGTAGTTGCAGTCTCCATGCTTTCGACTTATCCAATCTTGGATTGTCGGTATAAGTTTGTATGTCCATCTGCCTTTTGTTGTATTAGCCCAACGAGCTTGCCACATAGCTGCTGACGCTGCCCTTTCTTCAATTTTTATCACCTTGATACCAGTGGCGTCGTGATGACTCAATGCTCTTCTGTTATATATCCTCAGCATTTCATCTGCGAGAATGGGGGGATGGGGACCATTCCAGCTATGACAAATGCAGCTTCGTCAGAGATGGTTCGAAAGCCGCTGATTGTCCGTAGCGCACAGAGTCTGTATGATGACGATAGTTTCCTTTTGGTCTCCTTCGTCCTCAGTGCCTCCGCCCAGACTGGGGCGGCATATAACAGAACTGAGGTGATAACTCTAGAGAGTAGAATCCTTCTAGCGTATCCAGGTCCACCGATGTTAGGCATGATACGCGAGAGAGCTCCCTGCATTTGCGATGCTTTTTCGGTAACAAAATCAACATGCGTTTTAAACTGTAGCCTGTTGTCCAGCATTACTCCAAGGTATTTAACTGCCTCTTTCGACCTGATGGTTTGGTTACCAACCTGAAAGTTGGCAAATTCGACAGTTTTCCGGCTGGTTATAAGAACAGCTTCTGTTTTATGGTCAGCTAGTTCTAGTCCGGCGGATACTAGCCAATCTTTTATCCGGGCAATTGCTTCATTTGTAGCTTCATTTGATTCTACTGCACGGATCTGTTTAGCTACTGTCACGACTGCAATGTCATCGGCGAATCCAATTATCGTTACTCCCCCAGGTAACGCTAATCGTAGTACTCCGTCGTACATGATGTTCCACAATAGTGGCCCTAAAACCGATCCCTGTGGAACTCCCGCAGTTACGTTGTAGTATTTTACGCCTTCATCGGTATTGTACCTCAGCTTCCTGTTGTTGAAGTAGTTCGTCACTATCCGTAGCAGGTAATATGGCGTATCCATCCTGGCAAGTGGCCTTCTACTAAACGACCAGTTCGCAGAGTTAAATGCGTTTTTAATGTCCACAGTTACTACTGCACAATACTCCTTTGTGCCGTAGAGCCATCTTTCTCCTTCGATGGCACCTTTGGCGATATCGACTACCGCTCTTATGGCATCAACAGTAGATCGTGCTCTTCTGAAGCCAAATTGGTGATCTGAGAGGGCTCCTTTCTCTTCTACTACTGCGAGTAATCTATTATAGATTATCTTCTCGAGGATCTTTCCCATGGTGTCTAATAGGCATATTGGGCGATAGGATGATGGTTCTCCTGAGGGCTTCTTTCCTTTTGGCAGTACGGCCAAATGCTGCGTTTTCCATTTTTCGGGAAAGGTTCCTTCTTCAAGGCACTGCTTCATTGTTGTTATGAAGAGGTCTGGTCTTTTTGTTACAGCTGCCTTTACTGCCTTGTTCGGGATGCCGTCGGGTCCCGGAGCCTTGATGTCACCTATCTTGCTGCATGCCCTTAGCAGTTCCTCGTGAGTAATTAAAGGAATATCTTCTGGATTGACTTCTCGTATAATATTGCACATAGCAGCAGGCCTTTGAGGGAAGAGGTGCTCTACTATGTATCTCAGCATTATCGGACATGTTATTTGAGGAGTCCTATAGCCCTTTAATTTCGTCATCACCATTCTGTATGCCGAGCCCCATGGGTTGATGTCGGCTTCTTGACAGAGACGTTTAAAGCATGCAGTTTTGCTTTCCTTAATGGCTCTATTTAAGCTACGTCTCGCCTGTCTAAGGGTGTCCAGGCATTGGTGGAAATCCGCCCTCCTTTTCGATAGTTGGACTTTACGCCGGGTTTGTAGACATTTTGCCCGAAGTTCGCCTATTTCTTCGTACCACCAGTAACACGGTGATGCGTTCCTGGTGTTTGCTCTCCTAGGCATTGATGCGTCGCACGCTGTGGTGATGTTGCCTGTGAGGTGGTGAGCGAGGGTCTCCGCTGTTCCGCTTGGTTTTGGGAGCTGGACTGGTTTTTTCACTTTTATTTCCAGTATTATCACCTGATGGTCGCTGTGTGAATATTAATCACTGACCCTCCACTTTATGGTTTTCAGGATGGAGTTGCACGCAAAGGTGATGTCAATGATGGAGCCTACTCCGGTAAGTATTTGCCCGGCCCTTATTAGCAATGCCTATCGCTAGGGGAGCGAATGTTTCCAATAAGACCTGTCCTCTGGTGTTGGTGAGCCTGCTGCCCCATTCTGTGGCCCACGCGTTGGAGGCGCCTGTTACAACCACTGGGGCTCCCTGGAGCGCATCCGCGATTTGATTATCCAGCATTAGTTGGTTCTCGCTGGCCGTCAAACAGGGTCGGGCATAGCAGCTATAAAAATGGATTCCATTTATTTTCGCCCGCACGTCCACACATCCATATCGCCGCCTATTTTGCCTTATCGCAGATCCAATTGTTGTTCTCTTCGGGACATTTATATGGTTCACTGATTATAATAACGTCCGAGCTTTCGTCCTTGGAAGTTTGTGCTAGGATGTCCTGGGCTATTCTACAGTGGTTAAGATTTATCTGTAGAATCTTCATGGTATTTTGCTTGTAATAGCTCTCCGAAATACTGGGCATTTGCTACTGCCGGCTACATGCTGCGCGGCGTCCGGGTGATCTTTCTTGCAGAACATGCAGGATGGATCCTTGTTGCAATTCTTCGCTATGTGGCCTTCTCCTGCACATCTCCTACATAGCTTGGAGCGGTCTTCTTCGCTTTTGCATTGCCAGGCTAGATGACCAAACTCTAAACATTTGAAGCACTTTTTAAGGAGGGTTCGTTCGCGCATGCGACAGTTAACCCAGCCGATTTTAATCGTTCCTGCTTCTAACAGCTTTCTTACGTCTACTGCGGGAAAGCTGATCGTTGCTGTTTGTGTTCCTCCGTACGCCCTCCGCAGGGACAAAAAATCTGCCGGTGAAACTTTCACTCCAAACTGGGCTTCGATTGCATTGATTACGTCGTCTATAGTCGTGACCCCATCGATGTCTTTGATCTCAAGGGTAGTGCGATGCGTAATCGAACTTACATTCGCTTGCTCTGCTAGAGCTTCACTAATGACGCCTTTAAATTCGTTTGTCTTATTTCCCGTCTCCTTGAATTGTATAAGGAGGTCTCCCTTCTGTGTCCTCCTGATTTTATTTACCGCCTTTCCCACTGTTTCCAGTTTGGGGTCTGCCTTCACCTTGCGTAGTATCTCCGCGTATGAGAGGGACCCCGTCGCTTTAATGACGATAGCGTCAGGTCTAGGTCTTTTCACCTCTTGTTGCTTCTTTTTGGCGATCTTCTTTTGGTGGTATTTACCCATTCTTCTTCTCCTGCCGCTTGCTCCTTGTTTGTGTCTGTAACTTTTTTCTTAGGTCTGACCACTGGGATCTCTACGCCGGTGGTCTCATCCTTCTCCTTGGTGTTTATCAATGGAGTTTGTTTTTGTTTACGCTTTGGCTCCGAGCGCTTTTTGACTGTAACATCGTTTGATGTATTTTTCTGCGTCTGTTTTGGCTTTGGTGGTTCGTTGTCTGCCGCGCCACTCGGTGGCTGTTGCTGTTTTCGTTTTGGCTCCGGGGGTTCGTCGTCTGCAACTTGTCTTCTCTTGGGTTCAGATGTTGTTTTTAGCCATGGCGAAGTTTGCGACGAGTTGTTAAGGCGAATCACTTGCTTTGGTTCCTCATCGTGTAGCTGAATCGCCGAGAGCTCGTAGAGAGCTCTGATGCTTTCAATAGCATCTCGCAGCGCTTGGTGGATTGAACGCCTTTTGCCTTAATTTGCTCACCTAACTTGTGGAAATCAGTTTTATGGGTTGGTGGTTCGACCGTCACCTTTCGTATTGCGGGTGACTTGCGTCGTTCCGCACTTCTTTGTGATGCTGCTACTTGATCAATTGGTGACCTCAGCATCCTTGATCCCCTCTGGAAGGGGTTCTCCCCATTCTCCTCTACTTCAATTTCTCCGGTGTTTTTGTTTGTTTTTGTTGTAATCATTTCTAGTGGATCCCCACTCAAAGCCGCTATCAATGTTCGAATGTGTAGTCACCTAAGGATCCCATAGTTGCCTTTGTGTGTGTGTGTGTGTGTGTGTTAGTGTGGATATGAAATAAAAGCCTCTTCAATGTCGTTCAAGGTCATTAATAGAAAGACGTCATTTGTAGATAAGCAATAAAAAAATTCTTCAAGATCAAAAATGTTTAAGGTCATTAATAGATATGACATCATTCTTAGATGAACAATAAAAAAACTCTTCAAGGTCAATGACGTCATTGGTAGATATGTTATAAGAACAATTCTTCAAGGCCATGAAGTTGATGATAAGAAAAAAAACTATAAGAAAACGATAAGAAATAAAAAAAATTTTCAAGGCTATTAATAATATAATAATAACAATGTGTCATGAGTTACATATTCAGAGTTCAGTAAACCTCTGAACTAGTCATTGGGGAACTTGTTGGGGTAGGTTAGTTGTGCGATGCTATTGTTTTAAGAGTAAGTATAAAAGAAGATAATTGACGCACATAATGATCGATGTTCTATGAGAGCAGAAATAAAGAGATTAAGATTAAATCAAGTGAATTAGGAAGAGATTCAAGACGTTTTAAAAAATATGTTAAGGAGTATAAAGTTCAATTCAGGTTGAATGTGAAACCATTGGGAAGATTTTTTCAGACTTTATTACGGAAAAGTTGTATTTGTTGTAAACCTCTGAATTAGTCATGTTTTGGTGTGAGACTTTAAAGGATGAACATAAATTCTGTGTTTGTACACAAGAATGGAGAGAGTTATCGATTGGGGATGTCACAATAATTGGACAGGTTTTAGAAATCTATGCGACTCCAGAAGATGGAAACCGAACGCTATTGGCAAAGATTTTAAATGGCGAATCATCAAATAAAATACAAGATTTGAAATTTAACCGCATTGAAAAAGGTCAACATATAATAATAGAAGTAGTTGGAGGTAATATAACGTTAATAGGAACGGTTGACACTAATTGTTAATTCTGTGTGTAGCAACTTTCGCTGCACCAACACCTAGGATTCAATTAAATGACAGTAGTTCATCAAATCTTGAATTTGAGATTATTTTACTAATTTATGATCGTGTTCAAATCGATTTGTCGTTTGTGCTTTTAAAACATCTGAATTATTTAGATTTAAATACAACAACAAAAAGCACTACTGCTCCTACGAGTACAGTCATTACCACTACTACTCCATCGTCTAATATAAATGATGGCGAGGATCTTACTGAAGATGTAGACACTTTTGAATATGTGAATGTAGAAGAGGCTATAGAGACATTCAGGCAAGATTTAATATGCAACACCAGAAGATGGAAATCGAACACTATTGTTAAGAATCTTAAATGGTGAATCGGCAAGCAAAATGCAAATCTTAAAATTTAAGAATATTGAGAAAGGTCAACATATAAAATTAGAAGTTATTGGAGGTAATATAACGCTAATGGGAACAGTAGACCCTACTTGTAGGAAAAGGTCAAGAACTAATTACTTTTTGCCAGATTGTTTGTTTGGTGATGAAACTGATTGGGAATTTGCTGCAGCTATACTGATTGATATGAAGAAAAGAAGCAAGAATGAATGAATGAAGAAAAGAAGCAAGAGAGAAGAAATTTATTGAACGAGAAGAAGATAAGATCACGTTTAGAATATCAAAGAGTGATAAAAAGCGTGAAGTAAGTAATAATAATTTTAATTTGTAAGAAGAATATGAAAATTCTTCGGTCTAAGGTGTAAAATAGAAAATCATTTATCGTTTGGCGTTCAGTAGTTATTCAACAACAAAGCAATAATGTTGGCTGCATCCATAAGTTTTTTATTATTTATTGCGGCATCCTTTGCTGCGCCATCATCATCAAGAGTGTTATTAAATAATAGCAATTCATCCAATCTAGAATTTGAAATTATTTTACCAAATCATGATCGTGTACAAATAGATCTAACATTTAGTCTTTTAAAACATCAAATTAATCCAGAGTTAAACACATGAACAACAACTGCTATTAGTACTACAACATTATCATTAATAACAGATCCGAACGAAAACATTGCGAAAGATGTTGAGACAATAAAATATTTGGGTGTGGAAGAAGCTGTAGAAGCATTTAGGCAAGACTTGATACGAAAGGAATTGAATATTGGTTACATCCAGAGTGATCACATCTTTTACAGACATTTTAAGCTGGAATTTGGTGAAGACAAGGAATAAAAAATTCGATGTTCTTACGATAGCAATTTTGAAAAGAAATCATTGGTAATCAAATGTCTTGAATACCGCGAGTACGAAACTGAAAGAATTTTAAGTAGTGGAGAAATAGAGCATATAACTAAGTATGATACAGAATATAAATCTAATTATGAAGTACTGGATATGCGAAAAGCAAAACAAACATATCATATGAATATATCTTAAGGGAATGTTTTTTTAATAAAACAAAACATTTTTTTTTTCGAAAAATAATAATTATGCTTTTATTTATTCATCAACATTGATTAAATCAATAAAGCCCTCCAATACATTTGTTATTTTACATTTAATTACTTCGTTAACAAATGGTCTGTAAATTCTATTTTTATAATTAACCCACATCATTAGACCTTCAACATTATTATTATTAGGCAATCGAATAAAATATCCTACACCAAATGTTTTAATAACAATACACTCTACGATTATATCTTCTTTTATATCCATATTGAGGGGATGGGGTGAAGGAGGGATTCACATCAAATTTATTTATCCACGAATTATACTGAGAGGGAAAACCTAACCATTTGACGTAGATATGTTCTCCTTTTGTTTGCAACATTTTCTCTACAAGGAATGTATTTGGAAATTTAGTAATTTGTAATTCTTCTTCGTAAAAGCTGCCGCTGATAGGTTGACCTTGAAAGTCTTCAAGGAGATATGTGACGGGATGTGTTATTTTTACTTTTCTTATCTTGAATATTTCAGTTGTCCAATTGGACGTATAACTTTTCTCAAATTCATGTTTAAACTTGCTTATTCGAACAGTATTGCCAACTTTAAATTTTACTCTTGCAGCGATTTGTATTCGACTGTAAACAGTAGACAATAGTTCTTTTGCATTTCTCTTATTGACATTAACTGGTCGCATTTTTATAGTTCTATATTTGGGGTGATTATATGCATGAACCAAATCGTTTAAAGTCGATAGCCATTTGTAGTTACCATTAAAACTGAATTCTTTCCACATCTTCTCCTTAAGGGTTCGATTGAAGGTTCAACAATTGATGCTTTTACATTACTATATGTCGAATAATGATTAATATTATGCGTCTTCATTAAATCCTGAAAGATTTTATTGAAAAACTCTTTGCCATCATCGGTTTGTATTTTTTTTTGGTGTTCTACGGGAACTGTCAAAAATTGATTTTATAGCTTCTGTAGCTCCTCCACGCATACTTTGAAAAAGTATCGATCACTGTCATTATGTAGTTATACCCATTGTTCTGTTTACTGTAAGGTATCATTTCTACCAAGTCTGCTTGCCACAAGTCATCAAACCCCTTAATTAAAACTCGACGTCTGATGAAATTCCTTCGTGCAGGCCTATGCAATTCCTCAACAACATTTCTGTTACTCATATTGCAATGGAATGAATAAAAAAACTACGAATGAAAATAAGTTTGTTGAAACTTGTTTTATTTACTTTAATTTTTCATACAATGACATCAATTTCTTAAGTCTAATCATTTTATATTCTATCGTATAACATGCACAAGTATCAGGACCATCCTTGCATAAGTTTGATGACCAAGGACAATTTACAAAATGATGGCCATGATCAGATGTTGTTCGAGACACGTTCTCAAATTTCCTTAGAAAGGCAATACATCCTATAATATCCTGGTAATGTTCCTCTAGTAGAGTGTATTGATTCGTTTTTAAGAACTGTAAAATCTCATCGAAAATCAAAGAAGTGTTTATGTTAGACATTGTTGCTGATGAACTTCCAAATGCGTACTGATAGATTTTCATAATCAATTTTTTTAAATTGGTGGAAGTTGCATATTTTTCTTTTCTACTATATTGGGATTACTTTTATTATATTCATCGTACTTTTTGAGGATATCAAGAAAATAGTTGTTAAATTCATTCAACAAATTCAGTGCATTCAAGTTTTGTTCATCAATGTATGACCTCAATGTTTTATCGTTGTTTTCTAATTTCTCATCGATGGCAAGAAGATAATTTTTTAATACTTCATTCGTTTGATTATCGACATAGCTTTTTGTTGTTACGTCATCTTTGTCAGTGGGTTCCGTAATATTTTTCAAAGCTTTATGCTCAGCATCAAAATATCCAGTCGGATGCAGTCTTAACGTTTTCGTAGTTTCAGTATTTATAGTCTCCATGAGTGCATTAAATTTACTATCAATATACTGTCGAAGAATAAATATTGATTTACCTTGAAAGTCAATATTATCATCAATATATTCCTTGTTGGCCGCCTGGTGTAGCGTAGTGGGTTTACCAACATTATCTATGCATTTTCCTTCAATATTAAAATTACCATTCGGTAGTAGTTTAAATCCTTAACCGGGAGGTCCTTGAGGACCAACTATTGGTCTATAAAATCGGTTGGAGCTTCTTCCTTATCGACTTATCGACACTCATTCCGTTAAATAATGATGTGCTTGTCAAGAATTTTGGTTAATAAATGATATTTGATTCACGCAGCTCTTCGACAATTGAGTTTATCTCATTTTGATGATTATTATTGCCGGCTCTTTGAGAGGCAATTAAAAGTCTTAGTCTATCTACGAGTTCATTGGGATCATCCCAATAGATATAATCAATAGGATTATTTGAGTATATCATGTCAGATGAATTACTGTATGCTTTACCAATTTCCCTTTTGAAAGCTCCAGTAATTTTCCTACCATCTTTCGGAGATCGTTCTTGAATTAAAGTTCGAATAATTTGCTTATACTTTTGACCTCTGACGCCTTTAATTTGTTCGTTACTATCAAAGTTTTTCATATGCACATTTGTTTTTTGTAATATTTTCTGATACTGATCCAAATCGTCATTATTATACTTGACTTTTCGTGGATTTTTGCGGAAAATTAACTCATAAAGACCATCTGTGCCCTTGAAGATTTCATCGTCAATAACGAAATCATTTTGCTCGTTGATTAGAAAACTTGATCTACCTAATTTCGTTGAATTTGACTGTACATCGAAATAGGGACCATAGATGTTGTCACTATTCGCATCTGGTGTTGATCGATTGAGCGGGGTACTTTGATCAAGATTATTGCTATCGAAATTTGTAGGTGTTCTAAATCATAAATCATTGTCGGGTAGAAATGATTCTGGAGAAGTAAATTCAACACTCTCCTTTAAATTATGACTTTCTTTTAATGGTGATGACGAGCTTTGAAAATGTTCCCGTCGTCGTTTACGTTTCATTGTTTCATTTGTATCTTTCACTGTATCGCTATTTCGAGTTTGTCACTTTTGACATTTTTCACGATTTCTTTTAAGGGTTCAACTATTGGTTTAAAAGTACGTTCAAACTCTGTTTCTTTCATAATTCTTCCAGTCTTGAGGAGTGTACACTTTTTCTGCAAGGCTTTCGTAGTTTTTATAAGATCTTTAAGTATATTTTCATCGACGTCCATATTTTTTTTTTTTTAAAGACAAGGTGTCAAACAGGGGCGGTTTCAAACAGGGACGGTTTCAAACAGAGGCGGTTTCAAACAGGGCGGTTCTAAACAGGATGGTTTCAAACCAGATGTAATCATATGAATAGATGTTTAATGACTGAATAGCTTTACAAAGAAACAATTTCCTTAAATGATTTTCTATACCGCCCTTTCTCTATATTGCTATCTTTATCGATGACCAAGAACCCATACGCATCTTTCCAGCATTTGGAACATAGCTCCTTGAATTGATTAAATGTCATATCTGAATTTATATGATCATTGTGTATATGTTTAAGATTAAGTTCATCTTGTTTAAAAAGAATTATATAGTTTGCATTGTCTCGAATCAAATGCTTTGGTATATGTGTATAAAATTGACACAAGTAGAAACTATCCACTCCATTATGTCGTCCCATACAGAAATAATCCCTGATGTTATTTTGTTTATCACAAGCTACATCATCAAATATAAATATTGAATTTCGATTCGCTTCGGAAGGTGACATAATTTCACAATTATTTGAAAATTCGCTGTATCCCATTTCTTTGATAGATTTTATTATTTTTCTCAAGTATACATACTTTGGTTGATGTAACCCACAATGATCCCTCGAATACTATTCGGAAATAATGGTCCGTGTTTCTTTTTTTCTCTAATTTTTCTACTCGTATCGAAATTCTTAACTTTAATGATATCTGGTTGCTTTATAAACCTCATTTTACTGACTGAAATAGATCAGTATAAAACATTATGTTTTATAGTCAGTCAGTTAAAAATTGATTAACACGTACAATAATAAAGTGGTATAATGATAGATTATCGAGTGAATCACATCAGTTGCAAACATTCACTCCAGGGATACGGACTAGTGAATTCCATAATTAATAAATTACCATTTGAATTACATTTTCTATCGTATAATTTTTGTGGTCCCTAAGCTAAAGGAACGACTCGCAAGAGGAGATCGAGGAATAATTCAATTGGATGAAGCGTGTCGAGAGCACGATATTGCGTATGCAAATAATAAAAACTTGAGCGATAGACATATTGCAGATAAAATTTTAACCGAAAGGCTTGGCAAAGAGTAAAAGCTAAAGATTCATCAGTATCGTAAAAAGTAAATAGTCTGCTGGTTACGAATATTATGAAGGCTAAAACTAAGCTTGGTATGGGTATACAAAATATTAAGACTGGAAAACAAAAAAGTCGTCATCATCAACGTAATCCTTCAAAGTGCACAAAAGTTAATTTATTTAAAGAGGCAGTTAAGGAGGCAAGAATTGCTATAAGGAAACGGAGGAGCGAGGACCCCTCCGAAATTGTAGGAGCTGCCTTTAAGGCAGCTAAAAATGTTCTTAGAAATAAACGAAAGAATATTACAATTCCACGGATAATACCATTACCAAATTTTGGTGGCTTCTTACCATTGTTACCTATCTTTGCTGGACTATCAGCGATTGGATCTCTATCTGGAAGAGCTGCTGCAATAGCCAAAGCAATAAAGGATACATGAGTTGCTAAGCAACAGTTAGAAGAGAATAAAAGACATAACCAAGCCATGGAAGCAGTGCAAATTAAGAATAGTAAAGGACTTTATCTTCAACCATATAAGAATGGATTGGGACTTTTTCTAAAACCATCAGATTCAAAAAACTATTAGAATCGCTACCCAATCATTCCCTATCAAATATTGACATTACAAACTTTGGAAAGGAAAACATAACACATTTTCGTGGTGTTTTCATGCGAAACACATTACCAGTAAAACCTTTAGTGAACGAATGTGGTGTAATTAATTTAGATGATGAACGCGGACCGGGCACTCATTGGGTAGCATACACTAAGAAGAACAATAACATTAAATACTTTGACAGTTTTGGTAACTTAAAGCCTTCTATTGAACTTGTCAAATATTTAGGCAAAGATATAAATTACAACTACCACAACTGTCAAAATTTTAATACCTACATATGTGGTCATTTAGGTTTGAAATTCTTAATTGATTCAATAAATAAATCAAAAAGAAATCACATTCATTTCTATTTCAATAGCAATGTCGTTAACACTTACGCTAAGCGGAAATAATTCCACTCTAACTGCGGACTATTTCCCCCCGATTGACTTAACTTCTGACTATGTGTGTGGTTTAATTGATTTTCAAACTTATAATTCTATACCTAATGTAGATAATGTAAATAATTTACTAAATTTCGGTGAGGATGTGATTGCACTTCCTATCGGCTCATATGAGATTGAAGATATTAATAACTTTATTCAAGAGATTCTCAAAGAAGTAAATGATGATGATTCTGAAAAAAAATCCATAATCAAAATAAAAGCAAACAATAATACTTTAAAATGTGAAATTTATAGCACTAAAGAAATCGGTTTCTCTCAACCTAATACGATTGGTTCGCTTTTAGGATTCAGCAAGAAAAAATTATCTGCAAATGTAACACACGAATCAGATCTCTATGTTGACATCAATAGCGTGAACATTGTTCGAATTGATTGCAATTTAATCGATGGAACATTTATCAATAATCGTCCAGCTCATATACCACATGAATTTTCTGTGAAGGTTATCCCAGGGTATAAAATAATTGAAGTACCACGAAATGTCATCTATTTACCCGTGAACGTTAAGAGGATAAGTTCTAAACTATAAATCTCTTTGATCAAGACGGAAATCTTATAAATTTCAGAGGTGAAACCATAACCGTTCGATTACATCTCAAACCTCATGATAATATATGATAATTCTTCTTTACACTCATCAAATCATTTCTATAAAAGAATGCAAAGTACTATCAATTCTATCAATATACTACCAACAACTGGTGGGCGAACATCACAACAACTTAGTATACAAAATCAACAATTTCTATTATCTTTGGGATACAAATTGAAAAATTAAAAAACTAAAATCCACCATTAACAACGAACAAAAGAGAGAGAAAGAGAGAGAGCGAGAGAGAGATGTTGAATATTTTTGAAGAACCAACATTTGAGGAGAGTATTTCAAAATTGGAATATCATACATACTCACCATATTTGAATAATTTGGAGAAAAATGATATTATTCAAATTTGTGTCCAACATCAAAATCTTAATATTTTACCTTCAGAAAGCTACATTTATATTGAAGACACTGTTTCGAAAACTGATGGATCTGCAGTTGCGAAAACAAAACTTATAAATAATGGAATAGCTTTCTTATTCGACGAAATTCGTTACGAATTAAATGGTGTTGAAATTGATAGCAATCGTAATGTTTATTTATTTATTTATTTATTATATTATTTATATGAAGCCGAACTTAATAACTACACTAAAACTAGACTATTACTAAACACAACTTAAGACTAAGGCTAAGTACTTAAAAACTAAACTTAAAACTAAAACTAAAGTTATTAGGGCGGAGGAGTGGAAGTGGAATTCTGGAGGGCGTTTCTAAGTGCAAATCTGCTGCAGTGAAAATCAAAAGAGCTGTGCGCGCCGTTGGCCAAACGTAGCATTCTAGACATTGGCTCGTTACATCCATAATTGGTGCGATGAACGGATGAGACGGAAGATGGGTACAGACCTCAGGAGGCGTGGGTTAGTGTTAAGGGAGATCATTTGGAGCAGATTAGGGCAGTCGATGTTTCCTGCAATTCCAGCAATTTCTCGACGTATTTCAAGTGGCTGTACATTAATTAATTTCAAACGATTCTCATAGGGGGGTAAGTTATGCCTGTCAGACCAAGGAAGACCGCGAAGAGCAAAACGGATGAACCTGCGTTGAATAGCCTCTATTCGAAGGGAATGGGTATCATGATAGGGGGACCATACTTGGCTAGCATATTCGAGGATAGGCAGAACAAATGTGAAGTAGAGAGATTTCGTGACGTAGGGGTTCGAGAATTCTTTAGACCAACGTTTTACGAAACCGAGCGCAGAGTTGGCTCTGCTAATAATGTTGTCAATATGGCAGCGGAAATTTAGTTCTCTGTCGCAAATAACAGCCAAATTGCGTAATAAAGTTATAGAAGGGACGAGCTCGTCAGAAATGAAATAGGATCTAGGGGCTGGAAGACGCTTTCGGGAATATGTAATAGCTTGACATTTGTTGACGTTGAGCTCAAGGAAATTTTTTTGACACCAGGTTGAAAAGTTGTTCAAGTCAACTTGAAGTGGGCAAGAGTCGGCGGGGTTTAATATGTGCCTGAAGATTTTCATGTCATCAGCGTAGATGGATAGATAAGAGTCTTTGATGATGAAGTCAACGTCGTTAATTGACAAAATGAAAATCAAGGGACTAAGATGGCTACCTTGAGGGACCCCGGAAGTGGCTTTAATGGGGTCGGATACAGCCGATCTAAATAGTATTTTGTGTTGGCGTTCCTCAAGATAGGATTTAATTCACCCAATGAAACTCAGTTGGAAGCCAAGGGATTTGAGTTTAAAAAGAATGATTCTGTGCGAGATTTTATCGAAGGCCTTACTAAAATATGTGGCAATTACATCAACTTCTTTGCCATCCTCTAATGCACACAGAGTCGTAGATACGAAATCCGTTATGTTAGTAGTTGTTGACCTTCCCTTAAGAAATCCGTGCTGGTTAGGGGAAAAGATAGACTTACAATGGAAGAACATTGTATCGTAAATAACACTTTCAAAGAGCTTAGGAACGCAGGAGAGTTTAGCAATGGGACGGTAGTTGGAGATTTCATTCTTGGGACCCTTTTTGTGAAAGGGAATTATGTAAGAGCTCTTCCAAAGCTTGGGGAAGACTCCTTGTGTGATAGATATCTGGAAGAGAGCCGTGAGGGGTTGGGCCAGAAGGTTCAAGCAATTTTTCAGTACTATTGAAGGGATACCATCAGGACCAGGAGAGTATTCGTTCTTGAGTTTTTTTATCTTTTCTTTCACGTGTTCCACGGTTATGTCAACGGAGACTAACGAGGTTTGGGCACAGCTTTTCATGTAGGAGAAGTATTCAAGATCAACTTCAAGCCCATGGTTGCTAAATGATTGGCTGAAAAAGTGGGCAAATAAATTTGCGATTTTCTTAGGATCACCGGAGGAAGTGTTAGACAATTTTAAAGTAGCTGGATATTTGTCAGATTTTCTTTTTGTGTTGATGAATTGGAAACATCGTTTCGGATCGGAGATCATGGTATGCTGGATTTGGTCTAAATATTCGAGATATAGAGATTCGGAAAAGTGGGTATATGCGTGGAGGTAATTGGAAAAGTCAGAGTGCGAACGAGATTTAATGTACGTGTGCCAAAGTTTATTTCTTCTATTGCGAAGCGAGCGCAATTCTTTGGTGAACCAGGGTGGGGACGACGAGGAGTTCTTCTGGAGCACGATTGGGACGGATTGTGTGAAACAGTTGAAGATTTCGGCGTAGAACAAACCGAGAGCACCGTCGATAGTAATTCTAGGATTTTCAAAAATAACATTGAAATTAACGTTACTCAAAAGGTTATTTAGTTTTATGAAGTCTGCTTTACGAAAATTAAAACTGTATGAGTTTTCGGAGTGTACAGTTTTATTACCGTTGTTGTAAAAAAATGTGAGAGATAGAGGTGGGTGGTAGCGGTCTAATTTGGAGAGAAGGTGGTTGCTCGCTGATACGACGCAGTTGTCGGTATCTGATGAGAAAATAAGGTCGAGTTGTCTACCTAAGTAGTTAGTAACGCCGCTTAACTGGTAAAGGCCGGAGTCAGAGACACAGTCGATGAATAGGACCTCCTTATCTGAGGAGGGATTTGTAGCGGCAAAGTGAGTCTCATCGTCAGAAAGAACCCATCGAAGATCTGGGAAATTAAAATCCCCCAAAATTATAACGACGTCGCGGGGGCATCACATCAACTATTAAAAACTATATATCTTTAAATAAAAATGAAAGTCATATGCTGCTTAATGCATCTTGGTCACCAAATTCTTCAATCAATGTTAATGGTTTCTTCTTTAATTTTTGTATACCCCTAAATAAATTATTAGGATTTGCTCAAGACTACAAGCGAATAATTTTGATTTAAATCTAACACGCTCACACACTGATGAAAATTCATTAATCGCTGTAGAGGATGAAAAAGCTAAGATAAACTTGCTTAAGGTACAATGGAAAATTCCTCATATTACATTGGCCGATTCTTTCAAATTAAAACTGTACAAACTTATTAATTATGGACAAAATATAAAGATTGCTTTTCGAAACTGGGATCTATATTAATATCCTGCATTACCTAACACCAATCATCATATTTGGAACGTGAAGACAACCTCTCAAATGGAGAAACCACGCTACATCATCCTTGCTCTGCAAACCAAAAACGAAATTTACTTAAAGGAAATCCAACTAGTTTTGATCATTGCGATGTAACTAATGTGAAAGCCTATTTAAATTCTGATGCTTATCTATGTGAAGATTTAAATTTATCATTTGATAAAAGTAATTACAGTTTACTTTACAATATGTACTGTGATTTTCAAAAAAACTACTATAATCGACCAATTGCTGAACCGTTATTATCAAGAGATACGTTTAAATCTCACAATTTTCATAATAGATTGTCGATATCAAAGGGAAATAATCAAAAACGGACCAGTTGATATTCGCATTGAAATCGAAACAGCAAAAATAATCCCTTCTAATACATCAGCATACTGTTTAATGTTGCAATTCAAATAGTTTCTCGCGAAATGTAATAAGTTAGTTGAATGTCAGCTTTTATTCATTAAACATACGAACGGACAAGATAAAAAATGTATTTTATTCTCGATGTTCAAGGCTTTAAGGGAGAAAATAACAAGTTTATCGCAAAAGAAGTATCTATACTGCACAATGATTATCATCATCATTTCATTATAAAACCTCCATTCAACTCTAATCAACTATTACCATCGCTAAGGAGACAATCTCAATGGCTTTATCAGAAAAAAAAAATCTTGGGTTTCATTGTTTTCGATGTTTCTGATTGTACTTGGTATGTGTGAACAAGATGTGCTCAGCTAAAGAAAGACAATTTTTCGTCATATTGTGTAATCATTTGAGTATACAAAAAAAAATTAATTTTGAGCTAATCAGTTGTTTAGTATTTAAAGAAATCACTGATCGATACTGAGCATCAGTTATTTTTTGATTAAGGAACAGATAAAATGGATCGAAGTCAAACGAAAGAAGATGCAAATATGAAGGATAGTCTTCGTAAAAAAATTGAATATGCTTTGAAAAGCAATCCATTTAAATATATCATCATCATCATCATCATCATCATCATCATCATCATCATCATCATCATCATCATCATCATCATCATCATCATCATCATCATCATCATCATCATCATCATCATCATCATCATCATCATCATCATCATCATCATCATCATCATCATCATCATCATCATCATCATCATCATCATCATCATCATCATCATCATCATCATCATCATCATCATCATCATCATCATCATCATCATCATCATCATCATCATCATCATCATCATCATCATCATCATCATCATCATCATCATCATCATCATCATCATCATCATCATCATCATCATCATCATCATCATCATCATCATCATCATCATCATCATCATCATCATCATCATCATCATCATCATCATCATCATCATCATCATCATCATCATCATCATCATCATCATCATCATCATCATCATCATCATCATCATCATCATCATCATCATCATCATCATCATCATCATCATCATCATCATCATCATCATCATCATCATCATCATCATCATCATCATCATCATCATCATCATCATCATCATCATCATCATCATCATCATCATCATCATCATCATCATCATCATCATCATCATCATCATCATCATCATCATCATCATCATCATCATCATCATCATCATCATCATCATCATCATCATCATCATCATCATCATCATCATCATCATCATCATCATCATCATCATCATCATCATCATCATCATCATCATCATCATCATCATCATCATCATCATCATCATCATCATCATCATCATCATCATCATCATCATCATCATCATCATCATCATCATCATCATCATCATCATCATCATCATCATCATCATCATCATCATCATCATCATCATCATCATCATCATCATCATCATCATCATCATCATCATCATCATCATCATCATCATCATCATCATCATCATCATCATCATCATCATCATCATCATCATCATCATCATCATCATCATCATCATCATCATCATCATCATCATCATCATCATCATCATCATCATCATCATCATCATCATCATCATCATCATCATCATCATCATCATCATCATCATCATCATCATCATCATCATCATCATCATCATCATCATCATCATCATCATCATCATCATCATCATCATCATCATCATCATCATCATCATCATCATCATCATCATCATCATCATCATCATCATCATCATCATCATCATCATCATCATCATCATCATCATCATCATCATCATCATCATCATCATCATCATCATCATCATCATCATCATCATCATCATCATCATCATCATCATCATCATCATCATCATCATCATCATCATCATCATCATCATCATCATCATCATCATCATCATCATCATCATCATCATCATCATCATCATCATCATCATCATCATCATCATCATCATCATCATCATCATCATCATCATCATCATCATCATCATCATCATCATCATCATCATCATCATCATCATCATCATCATCATCATCATCATCATCATCATCATCATCATCATCATCATCATCATCATCATCATCATCATCATCATCATCATCATCATCATCATCATCATCATCATCATCATCATCATCATCATCATCATCATCATCATCATCATCATCATCATCATCATCATCATCATCATCATCATCATCATCATCATCATCATCATCATCATCATCATCATCATCATCATCATCATCATCATCATCATCATCATCATCATCATCATCATCATCATCATCATCATCATCATCATCATCATCATCATCATCATCATCATCATCATCATCATCATCATCATCATCATCATCATCATCATCATCATCATCATCATCATCATCATCATCATCATCATCATCATCATCATCATCATCATCATCATCATCATCATCATCATCATCATCATCATCATCATCATCATCATCATCATCATCATCATCATCATCATCATCATCATCATCATCATCATCATCATCATCATCATCATCATCATCATCATCATCATCATCATCATCATCATCATCATCATCATCATCATCATCATCATCATCATCATCATCATCATCATCATCATCATCATCATCATCATCATCATCATCATCATCATCATCATCATCATCATCATCATCATCATCATCATCATCATCATCATCATCATCATCATCATCATCATCATCATCATCATCATCATCATCATCATCATCATCATCATCATCATCATCATCATCATCATCATCATCATCATCATCATCATCATCATCATCATCATCATCATCATCATCATCATCATCATCATCATCATCATCATCATCATCATCATCATCATCATCATCATCATCATCATCATCATCATCATCATCATCATCATCATCATCATCATCATCATCATCATCATCATCATCATCATCATCATCATCATCATCATCATCATCATCATCATCATCATCATCATCATCATCATCATCATCATCATCATCATCATCATCATCATCATCATCATCATCATCATCATCATCATCATCATCATCATCATCATCATCATCATCATCATCATCATCATCATCATCATCATCATCATCATCATCATCATCATCATCATCATCATCATCATCATCATCATCATCATCATCATCATCATCATCATCATCATCATCATCATCATCATCATCATCATCATCATCATCATCATCATCATCATCATCATCATCATCATCATCATCATCATCATCATCATCATCATCATCATCATCATCATCATCATCATCATCATCATCATCATCATCATCATCATCATCATCATCATCATCATCATCATCATCATCATCATCATCATCATCATCATCATCATCATCATCATCATCATCATCATCATCATCATCATCATCATCATCATCATCATCATCATCATCATCATCATCATCATCATCATCATCATCATCATCATCATCATCATCATCATCATCATCATCATCATCATCATCATCATCATCATCATCATCATCATCATCATCATCATCATCATCATCATCATCATCATCATCATCATCATCATCATCATCATCATCATCATCATCATCATCATCATCATCATCATCATCATCATCATCATCATCATCATCATCATCATCATCATCATCATCATCATCATCATCATCATCATCATCATCATCATCATCATCATCATCATCATCATCATCATCATCATCATCATCATCATCATCATCAT
Organism: Pocota personata; assembly: GCA_963082735.1. Taxonomy (NCBI): domain Eukaryota; kingdom Metazoa; phylum Arthropoda; class Insecta; order Diptera; family Syrphidae; genus Pocota; species Pocota personata. Next base: position 25,695,443 of record OY720433.1, on the reverse strand, counting down.
CATCATCATCATCATCATCATCATCATCATCATCATCATCATCATCATCATCATCATCATCATCATCATCATCATCATCATCATCATCATCATCATCATCATCATCATCATCATCATCATCATCATCATCATCATCATCATCATCATCATCATCATCATCATCATCATCATCATCATCATCATCATCATCATCATCATCATCATCATCATCATCATCATCATCATCATCATCATCATCATCATCATCATCATCATCATCATCATCATCATCATCATCATCATCATCATCATCATCATCATCATCATCATCATCATCATCATCATCATCATCATCATCATCATCATCATCATCATCATCATCATCATCATCATCATCATCATCATCATCATCATCATCATCATCATCATCATCATCATCATCATCATCATCATCATCATCATCATCATCATCATCATCATCATCATCATCATCATCATCATCATCATCATCATCATCATCATCATCATCATCATCATCATCATCATCATCATCATCATCATCATCATCATCATCATCATCATCATCATCATCATCATCATCATCATCATCATCATCATCATCATCATCATCATCATCATCATCATCATCATCATCATCATCATCATCATCATCATCATCATCATCATCATCATCATCATCATCATCATCATCATCATCATCATCATCATCATCATCATCATCATCATCATCATCATCATCATCATCATCATCATCATCATCATCATCATCATCATCATCATCATCATCATCATCATCATCATCATCATCATCATCATCATCATCATCATCATCATCATCATCATCATCATCATCATCATCATCATCATCATCATCATCATCATCATCATCATCATCATCATCATCATCATCATCATCATCATCATCATCATCATCATCATCATCATCATCATCATCATCATCATCATCATCATCATCATCATCATCATCATCATCATCATCATCATCATCATCATCATCATCATCATCATCATCATCATCATCATCATCATCATCATCATCATCATCATCATCATCATCATCATCATCATCATCATCATCATCATCATCATCATCATCATCATCATCATCATCATCATCATCATCATCATCATCATCATCATCATCATCATCATCATCATCATCATCATCATCATCATCATCATCATCATCATCATCATCATCATCATCATCATCATCATCATCATCATCATCATCATCATCATCATCATCATCATCATCATCATCATCATCATCATCATCATCATCATCATCATCATCATCATCATCATCATCATCATCATCATCATCATCATCATCATCATCATCATCATCATCATCATCATCATCATCATCATCATCATCATCATCATCATCATCATCATCATCATCATCATCATCATCATCATCATCATCATCATCATCATCATCATCATCATCATCATCATCATCATCATCATCATCATCATCATCATCATCATCATCATCATCATCATCATCATCATCATCATCATCATCATCATCATCATCATCATCATCATCATCATCATCATCATCATCATCATCATCATCATCATCATCATCATCATCATCATCATCATCATCATCATCATCATCATCATCATCATCATCATCATCATCATCATCATCATCATCATCATCATCATCATCATCATCATCATCATCATCATCATCATCATCATCATCATCATCATCATCATCATCATCATCATCATCATCATCATCATCATCATCATCATCATCATCATCATCATCATCATCATCATCATCATCATCATCATCATCATCATCATCATCATCATCATCATCATCATCATCATCATCATCATCATCATCATCATCATCATCATCATCATCATCATCATCATCATCATCATCATCATCATCATCATCATCATCATCATCATCATCATCATCATCATCATCATCATCATCATCATCATCATCATCATCATCATCATCATCATCATCATCATCATCATCATCATCATCATCATCATCATCATCATCATCATCATCATCATCATCATCATCATCATCATCATCATCATCATCATCATCATCATCATCATCATCATCATCATCATCATCATCATCATCATCATCATCATCATCATCATCATCATCATCATCATCATCATCATCATCATCATCATCATCATCATCATCATCATCATCATCATCATCATCATCATCATCATCATCATCATCATCATCATCATCATCATCATCATCATCATCATCATCATCATCATCATCATCATCATCATCATCATCATCATCATCATCATCATCATCATCATCATCATCATCATCATCATCATCATCATCATCATCATCATCATCATCATCATCATCATCATCATCATCATCATCATCATCATCATCATCATCATCATCATCATCATCATCATCATCATCATCATCATCATCATCATCATCATCATCATCATCATCATCATCATCATCATCATCATCATCATCATCATCATCATCATCATCATCATCATCATCATCATCATCATCATCATCATCATCATCATCATCATCATCATCATCATCATCATCATCATCATCATCATCATCATCATCATCATCATCATCATCATCATCATCATCATCATCATCATCATCATCATCATCATCATCATCATCATCATCATCATCATCATCATCATCATCATCATCATCATCATCATCATCATCATCATCATCATCATCATCATCATCATCATCATCATCATCATCATCATCATCATCATCATCATCATCATCATCATCATCATCATCATCATCATCATCATCATCATCATCATCATCATCATCATCATCATCATCATCATCATCATCATCATCATCATCATCATCATCATCATCATCATCATCATCATCATCATCATCATCATCATCATCATCATCATCATCATCATCATCATCATCATCATCATCATCATCATCATCATCATCATCATCATCATCATCATCATCATCATCATCATCATCATCATCATCATCATCATCATCATCATCATCATCATCATCATCATCATCATCATCATCATCATCATCATCATCATCATCATCATCATCATCATCATCATCATCATCATCATCATCATCATCATCATCATCATCATCATCATCATCATCATCATCATCATCATCATCATCATCATCATCATCATCATCATCATCATCATCATCATCATCATCATCATCATCATCATCATCATCATCATCATCATCATCATCATCATCATCATCATCATCATCATCATCATCATCATCATCATCATCATCATCATCATCATCATCATCATCATCATCATCATCATCATCATCATCATCATCATCATCATCATCATCATCATCATCATCATCATCATCATCATCATCATCATCATCATCATCATCATCATCATCATCATCATCATCATCATCATCATCATCATCATCATCATCATCATCATCATCATCATCATCATCATCATCATCATCATCATCATCATCATCATCATCATCATCATCATCATCATCATCATCATCATCATCATCATCATCATCATCATCATCATCATCATCATCATCATCATCATCATCATCATCATCATCATCATCATCATCATCATCATCATCATCATCATCATCATCATCATCATCATCATCATCATCATCATCATCATCATCATCATCATCATCATCATCATCATCATCATCATCATCATCATCATCATCATCATCATCATCATCATCATCATCATCATCATCATCATCATCATCATCATCATCATCATCATCATCATCATCATCATCATCATCATCATCATCATCATCATCATCATCATCATCATCATCATCATCATCATCATCATCATCATCATCATCATCATCATCATCATCATCATCATCATCATCATCATCATCATCATCATCATCATCATCATCATCATCATCATCATCATCATCATCATCATCATCATCATCATCATCATCATCATCATCATCATCATCATCATTGGAATCTAAGCAGAGAAAGCAATCTGATGTTAAGTATCAAAAGTTGAAAGAGGAGAAATAATGGTGGAATTTTTTTGTCAATGTAAATAAAGAGCTCATAAAAGATGAAATAGTTTTATTTTTTTATTCATTAATATATATTTTTTTATTCATTAATATAGATTTGGTAGAAATGATACCCTATAGCAGAGAAAATAATATGTATAATTATTTATTGACTGTAATTGATACTGTAACATAATAATAACTACGCTCCCTAAAAGTATAATGCAACAAATTCCGAAGTGTCTTTTCATTCTGGCAGAATTTTGGTCCGAAGTGTCCTTTCATTCGAGGTTCGTGTCTGCGGTTAGTCTCCACAGTTCATGTCTACGAAAGAGATGGATAATATCACGGATAAGAGAGAATTATAACTGCAAGAAATGATTGTCATCTTGGAATTATTACATCAGAATTTTTCTTGTTCCAGTGGTCGAAGAATTTGCTAGAAGTTTCTGGCTATCAGAAACTTCTGCTATATAAGGACAGATGGCGATCAAAAAGACGTAGTTGGTTTAGAACCGTGGCGAAGAGATTGGAAAAGTGATAATGGGCGAAGTTGTAATTTTGTGATAAATTGAAAGTTGAGAGTTAACAAGAAGATGTAATTAGTTTGGATTTGTGAATTAACCTTGTAAGAAAAGAATTTGCGAAGAATAGTATAGTGTGAACTTGAATTGTTTTATAGACTAGAAAATAAAGAAATAAATTTCACAGAATATCGTTTTATCTACTCGAGACGTAGCTCGCATATTACAATACTTTCTCAAAGTATGCGTGGGCAGTTCCTTTGAAGAATAAAATCCACTACAGAAGCTATGAAATCAATTTTCAATAGTTCCCATTGAGTACCAAAAAATCTACAAACAGATGATGGTAAAGAGTTTTTTAATAACGTCTTTCAGAATGTGATGAGAATGTACAAGATTAATCATTATTCAACGTATAGTTTATTGAAAGCGTCAATTGTTGAACGCTTCAATAGAACTCTTAAGGAGAAAATGTAGCGAGAATTCACTTTTAATGGTAACTATAAATGGCTACCCATTCTAAAAGGCTTGCTCCATACATATAATAATTCTACACATAGAACAATAAAAATGCGACCTGTTGATGTGAATAAGAAAAATGCCAACGATCTCCTATCATCAGTTTACAATCGCATTAAAATCGCTCCAAAGTGAAAATTTAAATTTGGTGATCAAGTTCGAATAAGCAAGTTTAAACATGCCTTTGAAAAAGGCTACACACCCAACTGGTCAACAGAAGTATTCACAATGAGAAAAGTAAACATGACTAATCCTGTCACGTATTTACTGGATGACTTTCAGGGTCAATCCATCCAGGGTTCTTTCTATGAAATGGAACTACAAAAAACCAACCATCCCGATATATTTCTAGTGGAAAAATTACTGAAAACCAATGGTGATCAAGTATATGTAAAGTGGCTTGGATTCACCAGTAACCATAATTCATGGTTAAATAAAAGTCAGCTGTTATGATAGAACAGTACAGAGCTAATAAAATCATCATCATCGTCGACAACAAAGAAAAGCATCATGGACATAGAAAAAGATTTAGTTATAGAGTGTACTATAATAAGAACATCTGGTTTAGGATATCTTATTCGCTTGCCTAATAATAAAGAAGGACTATTGAACTGGACTAACTATAAAAGAAGAATATACCGATCATTTGTTAATGAATTAATTAAATGTAAAATTATAAATGAAAAGGATGGATGCATTGACTTGATTAATGTTGAATAATAAATAAAACACACAGTTATAAAAAAAAGCTTCATTTTGTATGATTTTCTTAAGATATAAGCATGTGATATGTTTGTTTGGCTTTCCTCGTATCTAACAATTCATAACTCGATTTGTAATCTGTATCATATTTTCTTATGTGCTTGATTTCTCCATTGCTCAAAATCCTTTCAGATTTATATTCACGATACTCAAAACATTTAATTATCAAGGATTTTCTCACGAAATTACTATCGTAAGAACATCGAACTTTTAGTTCCTTGTTTTCATCAAACTCCAACTTGAAATGCCTATAAAAGATGTGTTGACTCTCAATATAACCAGCAATATTTATTTCCTTTCGTATTAAATCTTGCCTGAATGTCTCTATAGCCTCTTGTACATTCACATATTCAAAAGTGTCTACATCTTCAATAAGATCCTCGCCATCATTTATATTAGACGATGGAGTAGTAGTGGTAATGACTGTACTCGTAGAAGCAGTAGTGCTTATTGCTGTTGTATTTAAATCTGAATAATTCAGATGTTTTAAAAGCACAAATGACAAATCGATTTGAACACGATCATAATTTGGTAAAATAATCTCAAATTCAAGATTTGATGAACTACTGTCATTTAATTGAATCCTAGGTATTGGTGCAGCGAAAGTTGCTACACACAGAATTAACAATTAGTGTCAACCGTTCCCATTAACGTTATATTACCTCCAACTACTTCTATTCTTATATGTTGACCTTTTTCAATGCGGTTAAATTTCAAATCTTGTATTTTATTTGATGATTCGCCATTTAAAATCTTTGCCAATAGCGTTCGGTTTCCATCTTCTGGAGTGGCATAAATTTCTAAAACCTCTCCAATTATTGTGACATCCCCAATCGATAACTCTCTCCATTCTTGGGTACAAACACAGAATTTATATTCATCCTTTAAAGTCTCACACCAAAACATGACTAATTCAGAGGTTTACAACAAATACAACTTTTCCGTAATAAAGTCTGAAAAAATCTTCCCAATGGTTTCACATTCAACCTGAATTGAACTTTATACTCCTTAACATATTTTTTAAAACGTCTTGAATCTCTTCCTAATTCACTTAATTCAATCTTAATCTCTTTATTTCTGCTCTCATAGAACATCGATCATTATGTGCTACCCCCCTCATTCAAGTATCTTCTTTTATACTTACTCTTAAAACAATAGCATCGCACAATTAACCTACCCCAACAAGTTCCCCAATGAATAGACTGCGAATACCCAATAAGCAGTCCCCGATCAAGAGCGGCAGAGAAGGAGGGATTGGCTGAAAAGGTTAAAGGAACCCCTATGAACTCTCTGCGACAAGACGAGTAAGCACCGTCTTCCATATATGTGCTTTCCACCTCAAGGTGGCTACGAGGGATACAGAAAAGAGAAAATGGCGAGACCCGGACAAACCCGCCACATCGTAAAACGCGCAGCTTCTTTGCCCGAAAGTGATGCTGTATATATACGTACATATATATATGTATATACATAGGTATATATATATATATATATATAAATAACCATAACCACTACCCTAAAACATTAAGACTGAGCCCAGTGAAGTCTTAATTACGTTTACGTCTGACGTTTGTAGTATTCTGTTACCTGAGTAAGCAAGAGTGAAATCTTGCAGAAATGGCTTTCAGGCTAATGCTACAAGCGTCTCCATCCCGTTAAAACCTTGGCAGGCCTAAAAGTACGTTCAATGTTTCGTCACCATTAAGTTGGTGGTGTAGGTTCAGATGTAACATTCCTGGTTAGCACCGATCCGGCTCTGGCACAAAACCCCATAAGGGCTTGTGTCAACCCTCGCATGGCCCCATTGCTTGCAAAGACAACCATGGGATCCTTAGGTGACTACACATTCGAACATTAATAGCGGCTTTGAGTGGGAATCCACTAGAAATGATTACAACAAAAACAAACAAAAACACCGGAGAAATAGAAGTAGAGGAGAATGGGGAGAACCCCTTCCAGAGGGGATCAAGGATGCTGAGGTCACCAATTGACCAAGTAGCAGCATCACAAAGAAGTGCTGAACGACGCAAGTCACCCTCAATACGAAAGGTGACGGTCGAACCACCAACCCATAAAACTGATTTCCACAAGTTAGGTGAGCAAATTAGAGGGCTGGTAGAAATGCTGGAAGATGGCAAAACATGTTCAATCCACCAAGCGCTGCGAGATGCTATTGAAAGCATCAGATATCTCTACGAGCTCTTGGCGATTCAGCTACACGATGAGGAAGCAAAGCAAGTGATTCGCCGGAACAACTCGTCGCAAACTTCGCCATGGCTAAAAACATCACCTGAGCCCAAGAGAAGACAAGTTGCAGATGACGAACCCCCGGAGCCAAAACGAAAGCAGCAACAGCCACTGAATGGCGCGACAGACAACGAACCACCGGAGCCAAAACAGACGCAGAAAAATACATCAAACGATGTTACAGGCAAAAAGCGCTCGGAGTCAAAACGTAAACAAAAACTCACTCCATTGATAAACACCAAAGAGAAGGATGAGACCACCGGTGTAGAAACCCCAGCGGTCAGACCTAAGAGAAAGGTTACAGCCACAAACAAGAAGCAAGCGGCAGGAGAAGAAGAATGGGTAAATACCATCAAAAAGAAAATCGCAAAAGAGAAGCAACAAGAGGTCAAAAGACCTAGACCTGACGCTATCGTCATTAAAGCGACGGGGACCCTCTCATACGCGGAGATACTATGCAAGGTGAAGGCAGACCCCAAACTGGAAACAGTGGGAAAGGCGGTAACTAAAATCAGGAGGACACAGAAGGGAGACCTCCTTATACAATCCAAGGAGACGGGAAATAAGACAAACGAATTTAAAGGCGTCATTAGTGAAGCTCTAGCAGAGCAAGCGAAAGAAAGTTTCACCAGCAGATATTTTGTCCCTGCGGAGGGCGTACGGAGGAACCCAAACAGCAACGATCAGCTTTCCCTTCGTGGTGTAGTGGTAACACATCATCGCTTGTCACGCTGTTGATTCGCGGTTCGAATCCTGAAGTCAAGAATCATCTTTATTTCGCACGAAATAAAAAAGTCGATCACTTGCGAAAGCTAAGTCAACTCTACTGTGAAGGCATAACACTGGCAGTATTGTGGTCATATGGCTAAAATGCAATTTGATCGTGATGATGACATCAGGAGGACGGAAAAGATACTGTGAATCATAAGCAGCGACAATAATAGCGAAAACAAACAAAATACTCCCCAGTTATCTGGACAGCCACCCTTGGAATTTACAGAAACTTAATACCACCTGAGTTTCAAACCACACCACTCTGTCTTTCTCTCTGTCTCTTCCCCTTTCCCCAAACGTACGTGTTCTAAAAATTAGTATAAGGGTATTCATATCCCCTTTAACATGTGCAAATTATAAAAAAAAATAGACGTAAGAAAGCTGTTAGAAGCAGGGAGGATTAAAATCGGCTGAGTTAACTGTCGCATGCGCGAACGAACCCTCCTTAAAAAGTGCTTAAAATGTTTAGAGTTTGGTCATCTAGCCTGGCAATGCAAAAGCGAAGAAGACCGCTCCAAGCTATGTAGGAGATGTGGAGCAGAAGGCCACATAGCGAAGAATTGCAACAAGGATCCATCCTGCATGTTCTGCAAGAAAGACCGCCGCGCAACATGTAGCCGGCAGTAGCAAAGTACCATGAAGATTCTACAGATAAATCTTAATCACTGTAGAATAGCCCAGGACATCCTAGCAAAAACGGCCAAGGATGAAAGCGCTGACGTTATTATAATCAGTGAACCATATAAATGTCCCAGAGAGAACAACAATTGGATCTGCGATAAGGCAAAACAGGCGGCGATATGGATGTGTGGACGCCATACCTTTCAAGAAACAAACGACCAAGCAGTCGGCTTCGTGCGGGCGAAAATAAATGGAATCCATTTTTATAGCTGCTATGCCCGACCCAGTTTGACGGCCAGCGAGTACCAACTAATGCTGGATATTCTAACCACGGATGCGCTCTAGAGAGCCCCAGTGGTTATAGGAGGAGACTTCAACGCGTGGGCAACAGAATGGGGCAGCAGGCTCACCAACACCAGAGGACAGGTCTTATTGGAAACATTCGCTCCCCTAGCGATAGGCATTGCTAATAAGGGCCGGGCAAATACTTACCGGAAGGCTGGAGTAGGGTCCATCATTGACATCACCTTTGCGAGCAACTCCATCATGAAAACCATAAAGTGGAGGGTCAGTGAGGAATATTCACACAGCGACCATCAGGTGATAATACTGGAAATAAAAGGGAAAAAACCAGTCCAGCTCCCAAAACTTACTGGCCCAAAATGGAATGACAGATCTTTCGATAAGGATGCATTCGAAGAGATGTTAAACGGAGACCCTCGCTCACCACCTCACAGGCACCATCACCACAGCGTATGACGCATCAATGCCTAGGAGAGCAAACACCAGGAACGCATCACCGTGTTACTGGTGGAACGAGGAAATAGGCGAACTTCGGGCAAAATGTCTACAAGCCCGGCGTAAAGTCCAACGATCAAGAAGGAGGGCGGATTTCCAACAATGCCTGGACACCCTTAGACTGGCGAGACGTAGCTTAAATAGAGCCATTAAGGAAAGCAAAACTGCATGCTTTAAACGTCTCTGTCAAGAAGCCGACATCAACCCATGGGGCTCGGCATACAGAATGGTGATGACAAAATTAAAGAGCTATATGACTCCTGAAATAAAAATAACATGTCCGATAATGCTGAGATACATAGTAGGGCACCTCTTCCCTCAAATGCCTGCTGCTATGTGCAATATTATACGAGAAGTCAATCCAGAAGATATTCCTTTAATTACTCACGAGGAACTGCTAAGGGCATGCAGCAAGATAGGTGACAACAAGGCTCCGGGACCCGACGGCATCCCAAATAGGGCAGTAAAGGCAGCTGTAACAAAAAGACCAGACCTCTTCATAACAACAATGAAGCAGTGCCTTGAAGAGGGAACCTTTCCCGAAAAATGGAAAACGCAGCATTTGGCCGGACTGCCAAAAGGAAAGAAGCCCCCAGGAGAACCATCATCCTATCGCCCAATATGCCTATTAGACACCATGAGAAAGATCCTCGAAAAGATAATCTATAATAGATTACTCGCAGTAGTAGAAGAGAAAGGAGCCCAATTTGGCTTCAGAAGAGCACGATCTACTGTTGATGCCATAAGAGCGGTAGTCGATATCGCCAAAGGTGCCATCGAAGGAGAAAGATGGCTATACGGCACAAAGGAGTATTGTGCAGTAGTAACGCTGGACATTAAAAACGCATTTAACTCTGCGAACTGGCCGATTATTAGAAGGTCATTTACCAGGATGGATACGCCATATTACCTGCTACGGATAGTGACGAACTACTTTAACAACAGGAAGCTGAGCTACAATACCGATGAAGGCGTAAAATACTACAACGTAACTGCGGGAGTTCCACAGGGATCGGTTTTAGGGCCGCTATTGTGGAACATCATGTACGACGGAGTACTATGATTAGCGTTACCTGGGAGAGTAACGATAATTGGATTCGCCGATGACATTGCAGTCGTGACAGTAGCTAAACAGATCCGTGCAGTAGAATCAGCTACAAATGAAGCAATTGCCCGGATAAAAAATTGGCTAGTATCCGCCGGACTAGAACTAGCTGACCATAAAACAGAAGCTGTTCTTATAACCAGCCGGAAAACTGTCGAATTTGCCAACTTTCAGGTTGGTAACCAAACCATCAGGTCGAAAGAGGCAGTTAAATACCTTGGAGTAATGCTGGACAACAGGCTACGGTTTAAAACGATTTTGTTACCAAAAAAGCATCGCAAATGCAGGAAGCTCTCTCGCGTATTATGCCTAACATCGGTGGACCTGGATACGCTAGAAGGATTCTACTCTCTAGAGTTATCACCTCAGTTCTGTTATATGCCGCCCCAGTCTGGGCGGAGGCACTGAGGACGAAGGAGACCAAAAGGAAACTATCGTCATCATACAGACTCTGTGCGCTACGGACAATCAGCGGCTTTCGAACCATCTCTGACGAAGCTGCATTTGTCATAGCTGGAATGGTCCCCATCCCCCCATTCTCGCAGATGAAATGCTGAGGATATATAACAGAAGAGCATTGAGTCATCACGACGCCACTGGTATCAAGGTGATAAAAATTGAAGAAAGGGCAGCGTCAGCAGCTATGTGGCAAGCTCGTTGGGCTAATACAACAAAAGGCAGATGGACATACAAACTTATACCGATAATCCAAGATTGGATAAGCCGAAAGCATGGAGACTGCAACTACCATCTAACGCAGTTCCTGTCTATCCACGGTGGCTATCGCAAATATCTACACCGATTCGGACACGACAACTCACCATCCTGCCCGGAATGCCCAGGTGAAGATGAGGATACGGAGCACGCAGTGTTTTACTGCACATGTTTCACGGCATGGAGAATTACTCTGCTAAGTCCGTCATTACTCCTTGACCTTATGTTACGGTTGGAAGAGAATTGGATGGCAATATGTTCTTTCGTAACAACTCTACAAAAAGAGTTGCGGAGAATAGAAAAGCTAAGAAGAGCAGCAGAAGCAACAGAAGCATCAGAAGCAGCAATACAAGAAGCATAGCATGAATTGCTAACCAGCCCCACGAAGTAATACCTAACGCAGTCCCGCGGGGAGAGTGGTTGAAGTGTGTAGGGTGTGTGTTTAGTACGTAGGCGTATTCCTGGCATCGAGTACTCAGGTTTGCGAATCGTGCATGCTAGTAGCACTCGGGCTACTAGTATCTATGAAGATTGCACATACCTGGCGCAATTCAAAAAAAAAAAAAAAAGGTAACCGGATGTATAGTGATGAAGTTTATAATCCTGTAAGCCTTACAAATATCCAGAAATATTTAAAACACTGAATTTAAAATTCAAAGCTCCCAAACTAGACACGTGCGCAACTTGCGATGGATTTTTATCTAAGATAAAAATAGCTCAGGATGAAAAAGGAAAACAAGTTTTGGTAGAGCAGAAACAAATTCGTGTGAAAAAAGAAGACTGGCTTTGAACAGAAATGGGTCGATAAGGAGAATGCTCGACAAAACAACGATATGGGAGCGTTCGCGTTTGACTTACAACAATGCCTACCAACACCATTCTTGAGGAACTCAGTTAGTTTTTATAAAAGGCAGCTTTGAACCTTCAATCTCACTATTCATGACTTAAAAACGAATGATTCCGGTTGTTTTATGTATCACGAGGGAATTGCGCGGCGGGGTGGAAATGAGATTGCTTCATGCGTTTTCAAACATCTACAATCTTTGCCTTATTCTGTCACTAAAATAACGTTCTACAGTGACTCATGTTTCGGCCAAAATAAAAATTCGTTTGTGTCTGCTGTGTTCCTTCTGTTCATTAAAGAAAATCCTTCATTGGAATATATAGGTCATAAATTTTTGAAACCTGGCCATACCCACGCTGTTCAGAAAGAAAAATTTCGAGTACCTATTTGATAAAACCGTTTCCTCAAACAATAATAAAGAGGCAGCTCTGTTGCAAAAAGCAATCAAAATGCTGCAAATTTTTCCATTCCTCAGACTGTATCAATAAAGCGTAACCAGCTAGTACCTTGGTGGAATTCAGAATTATCATCACTACGGAAAGAAAAAATGATTGCCCTAAACAATTTCCAAAAGAATTACACCACGCAAAACTACAAAAAATTAAATGCGAAATTTCGAAGATTGCTTAAGCACTTTTACACGCGAAGACTCGAAACGAAAGACACTTCTTTATTCTCTTTTGGTTTCGTGTGTTACTTTTAGACGTCGAGATTCTATCGATTAGGATTTTTTATATTTCTGTTTCTCGCTTCATTCGTATTTTTACTGTGTTCAGTGGTGGTTGCCGCACACACACACAACGCACACAAATCAAAACCGCACACACACGAAACACACTCGAACCAAAAATTCTTCCGCACGATTTTTTCATTTCTTTCATTTTTAATGCATTTTTTATTGATTAATATATTATAACTTACATGCTAAACAAAAAACGCTTAAAACTAGCTTAACTAACTTAACTATCTTATTCTAACTTACTGGCCCTATGCGGGCGCTCTAAGTTAAACCTAATACTTAAAACTATGTCTTTCGACGTAACGAACTTTTTATTTATTTATTTATTTTTTAATTTTAATTGTTACTAAGAAAATTAGACAAAAAACTTAGTACATGAACTTTTTTTTTTTTAATTGATCTTATATGTAAATCTTACAAATCTACCTTAAAATAAATCTTAAAATATCTTATTCTACCTTAATCTATCTTACTCTAGCTTACGTAATTATATACGTACTTTTTTTTTTTTTTTTTATATCAAGTGCTGTTTTTTTTTCTTTTACTTTTTTTTTCTATCCAAGTGCTGATTGATTTTTTTTTAACCTATATACAATATACCTACCTAAACTACCTAAACCTTAAGCTATGTAAGTCGGCCATGGACAACAAACAGCCAACCTCAAACATGCAACAGGCTACCCTGGATCAGGAGGAAACGACGAAGGAACAACGTCTCTGTCGTAGTTGAGTCGCCTATCCACAACTGTCCGAGCAACGTGGAAGATTAGCGGTACCGCCAATCTGTCCTGGATCAGACCTTTCTTATCAAAATGGAGGAACGCCTCTGGGGGAACAAAGCCATTAAGGCGCACTCTCTCGTGATACTCGTAATTGGGGTAATACGCCCCGGAGATCAGGTTGTTCGTCGAGCTCATTGCTCTTGCAATGTGCCTTCGAATCAGCTTGATAACGAAATTATCTACTCTTATTAGGTTAGCCCTGTTGTATAGGACCTCATTGGGATAGAATTTTATATACTGGGACTCTGGTGTTCTGTACAAATGAAGGCAAGCCCTCTCAAACACCCGAATCTTTTCCAACAAGCTTGCTCCCACGTTGAACCACACGGGGCATCCATATACGAACATGGGCCTAATGAGGGCCATGTAACAGATTACCTTTACCCTTGCATCGAGTTGCTTGCTATAAAAAAGTCTCTTTGTAAGGGCAAAAGCACCTTTGGCTCTGGCCAGAGCAGCATCTATATGTTTGTTAAAATATAGATATTGGTCTAACCAGAGCCCCAGGTATCTGACTACACTTCGACTCGCAAGTGCCTGTCCGTGCGGTCCCACGATTGAGAACTTTCGCTAATTCTTTCTGGTATCCCTAGAGGCCCCAGTACGTAGGCGTATTCCTGGCATCGAGTACTCAGGTTTGCGAATCGTGCATGCTAGTAGCACTCGGGCTACTAGTATCTATGAAGATTGCACATACCTGGCGCAATTCAAAAAAAAAAAAAAAAAGGTAACCGGATGTATAGTGATGAAGTTTATAATCCTGTAAGCCTTACAAATATCCAGAAATATTTAAAACACTGAATTTAAAATTCAAAGCTCCCAAACTAGACACGTGCGCAACTTGCGATGGATTTTTATCTAAGATAAAAATAGCTCAGGATGAAAAAGGAAAACAAGTTTTGGTAGAGCAGAAACAAATTCGTGTGAAAAAAGAAGACTGGCTTTGAACAGAAATGGGTCGATAAGGAGAATGCTCGACAAAACAACGATATGGGAGCGTTCGCGTTTGACTTACAACAATGCCTACCAACACCATTCTTGAGGAACTCAGTTAGTTTTTATAAAAGGCAGCTTTGAACCTTCAATCTCACTATTCATGACTTAAAAACGAATGATTCCGGTTGTTTTATGTATCACGAGGGAATTGCGCGGCGGGGTGGAAATGAGATTGCTTCATGCGTTTTCAAACATCTACAATCTTTGCCTTATTCTGTCACTAAAATAACGTTCTACAGTGACTCATGTTTCGGCCAAAATAAAAATTCGTTTGTGTCTGCTGTGTTCCTTCTGTTCATTAAAGAAAATCCTTCATTGGAATATATAGGTCATATATTTTTGAAACCTGGCCATACCCACGTTGTTCAGAAAGAAAAATTTCGAGTACCTATTTGATAAAACCGTTTCCTCAAACAATAATAAAGAGGCAGCTCTGTTGCAAAAAGCAATCAAAATGCTGCAAATTTTTCCATTCCTCAGACTGTATCAATAAAGCGTAACCAGCTAGTACCTTGGTGGAATTCAGAATTATCATCACTACGGAAAGAAAAAATGATTGCCCTAAACAATTTCCAAAAGAATTACACCACGCAAAACTACAAAAAATTAAATGCGAAATTTCGAAGATTGCTTAAGCACTTTTACACGCGAAGACTCGAAACGAAAGACACTTCTTTATTCTCTTTTGGTTTCGTGTGTTACTTTTAGACGTCGAGATTCTATCGATTAGGATTTTTTATATTTCTGTTTCTCGCTTCATTCGTATTTTTACTGTGTTCAGTGGTGGTTGCCGCACACACACACAACGCACACAAATCAAAACCGCACACACACGAAACACACTCACACCAAAAATTCTTCCGCACGATTTTTTCATTTCTTTCATTTTTAATGCATTTTTTATTGATTAATTTATTATAACTTACATGCTAAACAAAAAACGCTTAAAACTAGCTTAACTAACTTAACTATCTTATTCTAACTTACTGGCCCTATGCGGGCGCTCTAAGTTAAACCTAATACTTAAAACTATGTCTTTCGACGTAACGAACTTTTTATTTATTTATTTATTTTTTAATTTTAATTGTTACTAAGAAAATTAGACAAAAAACTTAGTACATGAACTTTTTTTTTTTAATTGATCTTATATGTAAAAACTTACAAATCTACCTTAAAATATCTTATTCTACCTTAATCTATCTTACTCTAGCTTACGTAATTATATACGTACTTAATTTTTTTTTTTTATTTTATCAAGTGCTGTTTTTTTTTCTTTTTCTTTTTTTTTCTATCCAAGTGCTGATTGATTTTTTTTTTAACCTATATACAATATACAATATACCTACCTAAACTACCTAAACCTTAACCTATGTAAGTCGGCCATGGCCAACAAACAGCCAACCTCAAACATGCAACAGGCTACCCTGGATCAGGAGGAAACGACGAAGGAGCAACGTCTCTGTCGTAGTTGAGTCGCCTATCCACGACTGTCCGAGCAACGTGGAAGATTAGCGGTACCGCCAATCTGTCCTGGATCAGACCTTTCTTATCAAAATGGAGGAACGCCTCTGGGGGAACAAAGCCGTTAAGGCGCACTCTCTCGTGATACTCGTAATTGGGGTAATACGCCCCGGAGATCAGGTTGTTCGTCGAGCTCATTGCTCTTGCAATGTGCCTTCGAATCAGCTTGATAACGAAATTATCTACTCTTATTAGGTTAGCCCTGTTGTATAGGACCTCATTGGGACAGAATTTTATATACTGGGACTCTGGTGTTCTGTAGAAATGAAGGCAAGCCCTCTCAAACACCCGAATCTTTTCCAACAAGCTTGCTCCCACGTTGAACCACACGGGGCATCCATATACGAACATGGGCCTAATGAGGGCCATGTAGCAGATTACCTTTACCCTTGCATCGAGTTGCTTGCTATAAAAGAGTCTCTTTGTAAGGGCAAAAGCACCTTTGGCTCTGGCCAGAGCAGCATCTATATGTTTGTTAAAATATAGATATTGGTCTAACCAGAGCCCCAGGTATCTGACTACACTTCGACTCGCAAGTGCCTGTCCGTGCGGTCCCACGATTGAGAACTTTCGCCAATTCTTTCTGGTATCCCTAGAGGCCCCAGACAACGGCGTCCTAAAAAAGAATGGTTTCCGATTTCTGGAAGTTGATCTTCAACTTCCAGTCATCGCAATATCGCTGAATCTTATCGAAGTCACGTTGCAAGAGAATTGCAATGACCTCGATTTTTGGTCCTGATCTGTACGCGATCAAATCGTCTGCGTACGCTATGGCATAGTGAAGTGATCCTATCAGATCGCTCGTGTAAATGTTGAAAAGGATCGGTGAATTAACCGCACCTTGTTGCAGACCGTTTTTAATTAGAAATGTTCCAGCAGAAGTCACATTGGCATTTTTGACAATGAACTGTCTACTGGTGAGCATGTTATGAAGTATGTACAGCAGTGGTTTGCTTATGCCCAGCCTGCTTAGCTTGTAGAAGAGTCCCTCTAACCATACGGTGTCGAAGGCCTTCTCCAAATCAATCAGGCAGGCACCCGTGCACTGTTTCTTGCTTTTGTTCCATTGGATATCCGATACTAGTTTAGACGCGGCATGTATTGTATCATGCCCTGCCTTAAAACCGAATTGGTTATCCGGAATTATATTATTGTTCTCAGTCCACTTAAGCAGGGCCCTATTGATCACTTTCTCGAATACCTTGCTGGTGTTCGGAAGGAGCCTTATCGACCGGAGATTTGCTGGATTGGAAGTGTCCTTACCCCTTTTGGGGATGGGTTGTATCACTGCTGTTTTCCAATGCGCTGGATAATGTGCATTATTCAGTGCATTGTTAAACAGAGTGGTGTAAATGTCCACCGCTTCTAGAGACAGATGTCGAAGCACAATGTTCGACACTCCATCGATTCCCGAAGATTTCTTCCTCCTCAATGAGTCGAGGATCTCCTGGAGCTCCACCTTCGATATGAACGGGGGATGTATCCTTTCATCGGCGATGACATTATTTGCCATGTTATCGCCATTGAACTCGGTAAAACCTATGTTCTCGGATCGCCAGTGCTCTATATCATTTCGAAGGTAGAAGTTGTGCACAAGGACGCGATTTTCCATGTCGTGGTTCGGGCAAATGGTATCATTCACCTTGTACACTTCCTGGAAAGTCGCTCCTATAGCCTCTACCTTCTCCTGTGGATCTTCGATCACAAAGAAGTTGTCGTCTTCTACTGCGTTATCTGGATCTATACCTGCTGTTATAAGTATTCGTCCATTGTTCGTCGTTCGGGGGATCTTAAGACACGGAAGGTCGTTTTGATTACTAATCCGAAATATTTTATTTATTTGCGGGAACATACTCGGGTTGTTGGATTTTACAGCCCGACTTTTGTTGTTCCAGTGCAAATTTACAGAAAGTCTGTAATTTTCTCTAATTAATTTTTGGAGGTTTTTAATCAACGACTTCAGCGTCCTGACCTCCGAGTTTTGTCTGTCAGTAAACTGTCTGTACAAGGTTTTTAGTCTCGACAGCAGTCTACTTTTGTGTTGGTGTAGTGCGTCAATTGTTGCATTACGGAATATGTCTGCGTTGTCAGTATGTTGATACCGAGGTATCGTATTGTCCATAGTTCGTTTAATTGTCTCGTCCATTTGTTTTAGGTACCAGTCAATCTCCTCGTTTGACAGATTCCTATTGGACGGTGGGTAGAGCGAATTCGAGGAGAGCGCTCTTGTTAAAACTATAGAGAAGCCAGTCCAACGAGTCCTACTATAATTGTAGGAGTACGTTTTGACAAACTCCTCCAACTCCGCAATTTCGTTGGGAATCGTTATTACGGCACTGAGTCCGCAATGGTCACTGTCATACACAAAAGTGTGCAGGCAGTTTATAGTTTGTCGGTCCATGTCGGTCAGTTGTAACCGTACGTCGAACAGCATGAGATCCAGATAGGAGCCGCTTCTAGGAAACGACGGACTAACTGTTGCTTTCAAATCGAGTTTATACTCGACACTGTGCCGACCCCACCAATTGAATAGTAGATTCCCTCTAGGATTAGGTGTGTTATTTCCCCAATCTCTATGTTTGGCGTTTAGATCTCCGGCCATGATAAAATATTTCTCCTCCGACTCCAGCCTTAGGAATCGAAAAAGTGTCTCGGGCTCTGAAATAAATAAAGTAGATTGAGTAGCTTCAGGTGCATAGAGTGCCATCAAGTACATCCTCTTTCCACTACGGAGAGGGATGCACACGATACACGCTTCCAGCTCCTGGAACCTTCGCACTTCACCGCTGTACATTACTTTAAATTGCAGTTGTTTGCGTATGAAGATCGCAACACCTCCTCCTTGTGTGGAGTTGGGTCTATCTCTTCTGACAATATTGTATTTATTGTGCCCCAATTTGTGCTTCTGGGATAGCTTTGTTTCGCTAACCATAAGCACATCAGGGTTTTGGTCTTCAAGCAACTTAAACAATACGGTTCTTCGCTCGATCCTAATCAGTGAATTCACATTCACCGCAAGGATCTTCAAGGATTGCTCCTCCATGTTCGTACCCATTACGACTGAAGGTGCGTTAGGCCCGGCAGAAGTGCGTAGATCTGGTCCACCCGCTTCGCCTGCTCCTGTGCCTGACGTTGGAGCTGCTCCATCTGCCCTTGGATAGAGAGCAAGATGGCCAGAAAGTCAGTTTGAGCCTCCGGTGCTCTAGGCGCTGGGGCCTGAGAAGCAACCTTCGGTCTTTTCTGTTCCGCGTTTCCCCGACCTGCCGCCATTTGGGCGTAGGTCACTTGGGGAGTGACGGATTGTGTTTGAATTGGAGCAGGTGGACGTTTCACTACGACCTTCTCCTGACGAACCAGATTTACTTTCTTAATGTACTGGAACTTATGACAACCCCGATAGTTTGCGGTGTGTCCCGAGTTCCTGCATAAAGCACACGAGAGCTGGCTCTTATCTGCCACTCCATCCTTACCCAGAGTGCATTCCTCTGCTTTGTGGTTCTTTCCACACTTGACACATCTAGGCTGCATTTCGCAGTTCGACGCGGCGTCGAACCTTTGGCAGCGAACACATTGTAAAATGTTTTCGCTCCTTCTTAATTTTTCCCAGGCGACAACCTAGGACTTTAATACTCCTTACACCATCCAGCTTGCTATTGGGTGAAAGCTGAACTAGGAAGAACGGAAGCTGACGCTTCTCCCTTTTTGCCTTAGCTGTGGTGAATTTCTTGACCCCTACGAATTCGAGCTCGTTGCACTCTTTCTCTTTAAGCAGCGCAAGGAGCGTCTCCGGATCAGTAGACGGGTCTATCCCCCTCAGCAGCATTGTTTGCCGCTTTTCCCCCTTCGGAGTGAAGGAGAAGAATTCCGTCGTCGATTCCTTTAGTAAATCTTTGATTTTATAATACTGTTCCACTATCTTACAATGGATAGCATGTCTATTTTCATTTAATCTCTTAATATAAAAATTATTACCTATGGCCGACTTACATAGCTCGATGGTATCCTTTAGCTCGATCTTGAATGTGTTGATCGGTGGCACCCTGGTTTTTGGAGTCTTCTTCTGCGGTTGTTGCTGTTGCTGTTGTTGCAGGTGTTGTTGCTGCTGCGGTTTCTGCTGCTGTTGTTGTTGCTGCTTTTTCAGTTGCTGTTGTTGTTGCTGCTTTGGTAGCTGCTGTTGTTGTTGCTACTTTGGCAGCTGCTGTTGTTGTAACTGCTTTGGCAGCTGCTGTTGTTGTTGCTGCTTTGTCTGTCGTTCTTGTTGTAGCTGCTGTTTCTTCAGCTGTTGTTGTTGTTGTTGCTGCTGCTTCTGCTGCTGTAGTTGCGGCTGCTTTTGTTTTTACAGCTGGCTTTGTGATGATTTCTGTTGTTCTTGTTGCTGAGCGTGCTGGATCTCTTGCTGCCGCTCTTTTTCCCTTCGGGCCACTTGTTTGGCCTTAATAGTACGCACCCTTTGTTGCAGCTGTCTAATGCTGCTATTCAGGTTTTCTACTTCCTCGTCTTCGTCTTCGGACTCGGAAGCGGCCAGAAAAGCGAAACTGTTGGTGTCCCCCATATAATGGCCTTCCCCACCGTCGGAGACGTATGGGTATTGGTCGTCGTCATCTGACGACCTTTGGCGTTTTTTTTCTGCTGCTACTGCTATACCAGGCGCCCCTTCCATCACTCGACCTGGCAGCTTTTTAGTTGAAGCTGTTGTGGAGGACCCTTTACTGGGTTGGGAGTCGATTTCAGCTTCCTCCTCCTCTTCCCAGTACCATCTGTTGCTACTGTTGCTGAGTGGGCTGACTTTACTGCATCATCGGCTGATACAGTCGTTCCATCAGCAGGTCCCGCTTCTGGGAGCGCGGACCGCTCGCTGTCGTTCATCGCCTGATTTCTGCTGTCGTCACTTAATTTTGTTTGCACTTTTTTTTTTTTAATTTTAAAAAAAAAAGCAGACTTTACTATTTTCCTCGCTTGGGAATTGAACCCAGGTCTCTGGGTTCACGGTCACCTATCACTTGTACTAGGCTAACTCGCCTCTTATATAACCAAATTCTAATGCTCTAGTTGAATTCACTCTGAATTTAAAGGAGAAGCCGAAACACGTCTATACACTATGAAAGTCTGTGAACGACTGTTCTTCCGCACGATACTGACGCTTGGGTGGCCGTGGTGTAGTGGTAACATCATCGCTTGTCACGCTGTTGGTTCACGGTTCGAATCCTGATGTCAAAAATAATCTATTTATTTCGAATGAAATAAATAAAGAAGTCGATCAATTGCGAAAGCTAAGTCAACTCTACTGCGAAGGCATAGCATTTCATTTCATTTTTAATGCATTTTTATTGGGTAATTCTGTAAACTTATAGCTGGATAAAAAAAAAGCTTAAAACTAGCTTAACTAACTTCGCTATTCTTATTCTAACTTACTGGCCGTATGCGGGCGCTCTAAGTTAAACCTAATACTTAAAACTATGTCTTTCGACGTAACTAACTTAAGATTCTTTATTTATTTATTTTATTATTCTATTGGCTATTACTACTAAGAAAAATGTTTAATCAGATGAAAAAACTTAGTATATGAACTTTTTTTTTTAATGTTCTTATATATAAAACTTACAATCTATCTTAAAATGAGTCTTAAAATATCTTATTCTAAATTAGCCTATCTTATTCTACGTAAATTTTTTTTTATTTTTTTTTGGTTTTTTTTTTTTAATTTTTTTGTTTTTTATTTATTTATTAATTTTTTGTTTTTTTTTTTGTTTTTTGTGTTTTTTTTTATATTTTTGCATCCAACTGCTGTGGATTTATATTTTTTATTTTTTTTTTTATTATTAAAATACCTACTTACATTACCTAAACCTTAAACTATGTAAGTCGGCCATGGACAATAAACAGCCAACCTCAAACATGCACCAGGCTAACCTGGATTAGGAGGAAACGACAAAGGAGTTTCCTTTCTTTCGACTAGCTACCATAAACGACCGTACTGAAATTGTACGTCATAAATATCGCGACCCGATACCGCCCTACTAAACCGGAGACGCTCCACACTGCCGTGTGCAACGTCTCTGTCGTAGTTCAGTCGCCTATCCACAACTGTCCGAGCAACGTGGAAGATTAGCGGCACCGCCAATCTGTCATGGATCAGACCTTTTTTATCAAAGTAGAGGAACGCCTCTGGGGGAACAAAGCCGTTAAGGCGCACTCTCTCATGATACTCGTAATTGGGGTAATAAGCCCCGGAGATCAGGTTGTTCGTCGAGCTCATTGCTCTTGCAATGTGCCTTCGAATCAGCTTGATAACGAAATTATCCACTCTTATTAGGTCAGCCCTGTTGTATAGGACCTCATTGGGATAGAATTTTATGTACTGGGACTCTGGTGTTCTGTACAAATGAAGGCAAGCCCTCTCAAACACCCAAATCTTTTCCAACAAGCTTGCTCCCACGTTGAATCACACGGGGCCATGTAGCAGATTACCTTTACCCTTGCATCAGGTTGCTTGCTATAGAAAAGTCTCTTTGTAAGGGAAAAGCACCTTTGGCTCTGACCAGAACAGCATCTATATGTTTGTTAAAATATAGATATTGGTCTAACCAGAGCCCCAGGTATCTGACTACACTTCGACTCGTAAGTGGCCGTCCGTGCGGTCCAACTGTTGAGAACTTTCGCCAATTCTTTCTGGTATCCCTAGAGGCACCGGACAACGGCGTCCTAGAAAGAATGGTTTCCGATTTCTGGAGGTTGATCTTCAATTTCCAGTCATTGCAATATCGCTGAATCTTATCGAAGTCACGTTGCAAGAGAATTGCAATGACCTCGATTTTTGGTCCTGATCTGTACGCGATCAAGTCGTCTGCGTACGCTGTGGCATGGTGAAGTGATCCTATGAGATCGCTCGTGTAAATGTTGAAAAGGATCGGTGAATTAACCGCACCTTGTTGCAGACCGTTTTTAATTAGAAATGTTCCAGCAGAAGTCACATTGCCATATTTGACAATGAACTGTCTACTGGTGAGCATGTTATAAAGTATTTACAGCAGTGGTTTGCTTATGCCCAGCCTGCTCAGCTTGTAGAAGAGTCCCTCTAACCATACGGTGTCGAAGGCCTTCTCCAAGTCAATCAGGCAGGCACCCGTGCATTGGTTTTTGCATTTGTTCCATTGGATGTTCGATACCAGTTTAGACGCGGCATGTATTGTATCATGCCCCGCCTTAAAACCGAATTGGTTATCCGGAATTATATTACTGTTCTCAGTCCACTTAAGCAGGGCTCTATTGATCACTTTCTCGAATACCTTGCTGATGTTCGGAAGGAGACTTATCGACCGGAGATTTGCCGGATTGGAAGTATCCTTACCCCATTTGGGGATGGGTTGTATCACTGCTGTTTTCCAATGCGCTGGATAATGTGCATTATTCAGTGCATTGTTAAACAGAGTGGTGTAAATGTCCACCCCTTCTAGAGGGAGATGTCGAAGCACATTGTTCGATACTCCATCGATTCCCGCAGATTTCTTCCTCCTCAATGAGTCGAAGATCGCTTTGAGCTCCACCTTCGATATGAACGGGGGATGTACCCTTTCATCGGCGATGACATTATTTGCCATGTTGTCGCCATTGAACTCGGTAAAACCTATGTTCTCGGATCGCCAGTGATCTATATCATTTCGAAGGTAGAAGTTGTGCACAAGGACGCAATTTTCCAGGTCGTGGTTCGGGCAAATGGTATCATTCACCTTGTACACTTGCACATTTCTTGGAAAGTCGCTCCTATAGCCTCTTCGATCACAAAGAAGTTGTCATCATCTACTGCGTTATCTGGATCTATACCTGTTCCAGACACTGTGACGTCATCAGGCAAAAGGGCCTCACATGGGACACACCTTGATGTCAACAACGCCCCCACAAACGTCAAGCAAACCATGTACAAATCATATATAAATGTGTATATAAAAAAAAAAGAATTTTAGGAAATGAAATACATTCCAGTTTATTACGCTAAATTCATTTACAGTAGATTAATTACAGTAGGTTACAGTCCATTATTCTTACTGAAATTAAACGTTCATAGCCGAACATTTGGTCATTACGAGCCGGATTAAAAAAAAAAAAAAATTTTCTTGGATCGACAGTCAATCCATAGTGTGTGTGTGTTTTCTGCCGCGTATAATCTCTATAGACAATTTAGTCGAGTTTAATTGATTTTAAATTTAAATTAAAACTTTTGCTAAGTGTGCATAGAATAAAAAAAAAAAAATCAATCGTGTGCTGCTGTGTGGTGTACATTTGGATCCGGATCTGGAAATTCCCGAAACCCTGAGGACGCAGCCAACTGAACTTGGAACCCCTTTCTCAACTGGAGCACCGCGCTTTCACAAGCAAGTGACTTCTTATTTTTTTTCTTTGTTCCTGTTTCTGCAATAAGAGCAATAAATTTTTACCAATATAATGGCAACATATTTGGCACATACGCTGAAGCAATTGGAAAAAGATATCTCCAATTTTTCCAAAACTGGTTCTGCTAGGCGAACAGCCAATTATCTTTCTGGTCGATTGTCTGCTTTAGAAAAGACAATGAAAGCAGCAACTGGACGACTCGAAACGGCTCTGGAGTCATTAGCAGAGAAGGAGTTAGGGGAAGTCGAGACTCGCTTAGAACAAATCCGAGAGCTCTACTTCGAACATCGTTGCGACTTATTGGACGCGATGGATAAGGTACAGCCAACTGAAAAGAAAGTAGAAGGGGATCATTCAGAATCCAAGGAAACTAGAAAGGTAGACATTCGGTTACCCAAGGTCAATTTACCCGTTTTCGCTGGGAGTTATGAGTCATGGCGAGCCTTTCATGACTTATTTGTCTCGTTAATTCACCATAATTCGGCACTCTCTGAGATACAAAAAATGCACTACTTGAAAACAAGTGTGTCAGGGGAAGCGGAGAAACTTTTGGCCCACCTGGGAATTGACAACGGCAACTACCACAAGGCATGGGAGATCTTAACAGACCGTTATGATCACCAACGATTCCTAGTGAACACGCAATTGAAATGTCTCTTCAATCAGCCTTCAATAGCCCAAGAGCGATCCGAGTCCATCAAGGAATTGCTCGATACATCGATGGAAGTTGTTCACAGCTTGGAAAATCTGAAGGTTCCAGTTCAGCATTGGGACGTTGTGCTCATTTTCATCCTGCTTCAGAAACTTCCGACGAAAACGCAACACCTGTGGGAAGAAAGGCTTGGAAGTAAGACTGACAACAAGGAACTTCCTACATTTGCCGAATTTACCCAGTTTTTGGAGACGAGGTTCCGTTCATTGGAGGCCGTTAACCAACAGCAGGCGCGACCATCAACGAATTCGGCAAGGAATGTGCCACAGCGGAGTAGTTTTTATACGTCGACCAATGCCCAGAGGTTTTCCTGCAAGCTTTGCAACAGAGGTCAACACCCTATTCGTAAGTGTGGACGATTTTTGAAGATGAGTACAGCGGACCGAATTCAGAGTGTGGGTACATTAGGGATTTGTCGGAACTGTTTAGCATATAGCCACAACACAGAGCAGTGTCCGAGCACTCGTAGGTGTTACTACTGTGAGCAGCCACATAATTCTTTATTGCATGTAGCACAGGCCAACACTTCTCATCCATCCACATTTCGGCAGTCAGGTATTTCCCATAGGTCAGGTATCTCTCAAAATCCTCCACAGAATTTTCTCACCACGATGAACACCGAAGCCTCAGTCTTTTCGCCTAACAACGGAGCACAGCCTTCCAGCAGTTCGGCCGTCAATAGCTTCCATGCTCTGCCAAGCACATCAACACAAGTTTTGTTAGCCACTGCGTTGATAAAGGTTAGGGCTTCGTCAGGTGAGACTTATTCGTTTAGAGCCCTGCTTGACTCGGGCTCTCAAGCGAGTTTTATAACAGAGTCAGCTGTCCAATTACTACGTTTAAAGCCAAGATCCACTCACGTTGAGGTATCCGGGTTGGGTTTAGTCAGCAGTGGCACTTGTCAGAGGGTTGTTGACGTCGTGCTTACGTCACATCATTCAGCCTTCGAGACATCAACAAAGGCCGTGGTGTAGTGGTAACATCATCGCTTGTCACGCTGTTGGTTCACGGTTCGAATCCTGATGTCAAAAATAATCTATTTATTTCGAATGAAATAAATAAAGAAGTCGATCAATTGCGAAAGCTAAGTCAACTCTACTGCGAAGGCATAGCATTTCATTTCATTTTTAATGCATTTTTATTGGGTAATTCTGTAAACTTATAGCTGGATAAAAAAAAAGCTTAAAACTAGCTTAACTAACTTCGCTATTCTTATTCTAACTTACTGGCCGTATGCGGGCGCTCTAAGTTAAACCTAATACTTAAAACTATGTCTTTCGACGTAACTAACTTAAGATTCTTTATTTATTTATTTTATTATTCTATTGGCTATTACTACTAAGAAAAATGTTTAATCAGATGAAAAAACTTAGTATATGAACTTTTTTTTTTAATGTTCTTATATATAAAACTTACAATCTATCTTAAAATGAGTCTTAAAATATCTTATTCTAAATTAGCCTATCTTATTCTACGTAAATTTTTTTTTATTTTTTTTTGGTTTTTTTTTTTAATTTTTTTGTTTTTTATTTATTTATTAATTTTTTGTTTTTTTTTGTTTTTTGTGTTTTTTTTTATATTTTTGCATCCAACTGCTGTGGATTTATATTTTTTATTTTTTTTTTATTATTAAAATACCTACTTACATTACCTAAACCTTAAACTATGTAAGTCGGCCATGGACAATAAACAGCCAACCTCAAACATGCACCAGGCTAACCTGGATTAGGAGGAAACGACAAAGGAGTTTCCTTTCTTTCGACTAGCTACCATAAACGACCGTACTGAAATTGTACGTCATAAATATCGCGACCCGATACCGCCCTACTAAACCGGAGACGCTCCACACTGCCGTGTGCAACGTCTCTGTCGTAGTTCAGTCGCCTATCCACAACTGTCCGAGCAACGTGGAAGATTAGCGGCACCGCCAATCTGTCATGGATCAGACCTTTTTTATCAAAGTAGAGGAACGCCTCTGGGGGAACAAAGCCGTTAAGGCGCACTCTCTCATGATACTCGTAATTGGGGTAATAAGCCCCGGAGATCAGGTTGTTCGTCGAGCTCATTGCTCTTGCAATGTGCCTTCGAATCAGCTTGATAACGAAATTATCCACTCTTATTAGGTCAGCCCTGTTGTATAGGACCTCATTGGGATAGAATTTTATGTACTGGGACTCTGGTGTTCTGTACAAATGAAGGCAAGCCCTCTCAAACACCCAAATCTTTTCCAACAAGCTTGCTCCCACGTTGAATCACACGGGGCCATGTAGCAGATTACCTTTACCCTTGCATCAGGTTGCTTGCTATAGAAAAGTCTCTTTGTAAGGGAAAAGCACCTTTGGCTCTGACCAGAACAGCATCTATATGTTTGTTAAAATATAGATATTGGTCTAACCAGAGCCCCAGGTATCTGACTACACTTCGACTCGTAAGTGGCCGTCCGTGCGGTCCAACTGTTGAGAACTTTCGCCAATTCTTTCTGGTATCCCTAGAGGCACCGGACAACGGCGTCCTAGAAAGAATGGTTTCCGATTTCTGGAGGTTGATCTTCAATTTCCAGTCATTGCAATATCGCTGAATCTTATCGAAGTCACGTTGCAAGAGAATTGCAATGACCTCGATTTTTGGTCCTGATCTGTACGCGATCAAGTCGTCTGCGTACGCTGTGGCATGGTGAAGTGATCCTATGAGAACGCTCGTGTAAATGTTGAAAAGGATCGGTGAATTAACCGCACCTTGTTGCAGACCGTTTTTAATTAGAAATGTTCCAGCAGAAGTCACATTGCCATATTTGACAATGAACTGTCTACTGGTGAGCATGTTATAAAGTATTTACAGCAGTGGTTTGCTTATGCCCAGCCTGCTCAGCTTGTAGAAGAGTCCCTCTAACCATACGGTGTCGAAGGCCTTCTCCAAGTCAATCAGGCAGGCACCCGTGCATTGGTTTTTGCATTTGTTCCATTGGATGTTCGATACCAGTTTAGACGCGGCATGTATTGTATCATGCCCCGCCTTAAAACCGAATTGGTTATCCGGAATTATATTACTGTTCTCAGTCCACTTAAGCAGGGCTCTATTGATCACTTTCTCGAATACCTTGCTGATGTTCGGAAGGAGACTTATCGACCGGAGATTTGCCGGATTGGAAGTATCCTTACCCCATTTGGGGATGGGTTGTATCACTGCTGTTTTCCAATGCGCTGGATAATGTGCATTATTCAGTGCATTGTTAAACAGAGTGGTGTAAATGTCCACCCCTTCTAGAGGGAGATGTCGAAGCACATTGTTCGATACTCCATCGATTCCCGCAGATTTCTTCCTCCTCAATGAGTCGAAGATCGCTTTGAGCTCCACCTTCGATATGAACGGGGGATGTACCCTTTCATCGGCGATGACATTATTTGCCATGTTGTCGCCATTGAACTCGGTAAAACCTATGTTCTCGGATCGCCAGTGATCTATATCATTTCGAAGGTAGAAGTTGTGCACAAGGACGCAATTTTCCAGGTCGTGGTTCGGGCAAATGGTATCATTCACCTTGTACACTTGCACATTTCTTGGAAAGTCGCTCCTATAGCCTCTTCGATCACAAAGAAGTTGTCATCATCTACTGCGTTATCTGGATCTATACCTGTTCCAGACACTGTGACGTCATCAGGCAAAAGGGCCTCACATGGGACACACCTTGATGTCAACAACGCCCCCACAAACGTCAAGCAAACCATGTACAAATCATATATAAATTTGTATATAAAAAAAAAAGAATTTTAGGAAATGAAATACATTCCAGTTTATAACGTTTAAAGAAGCGGTGTTTAATTCAGTCTTACGCTAAATTCATTTACAGTAGATTAATTACAGTAGGTTACAGTCCATTATTCTTACTGAAATTAAACGTTCATAGCCGAACATTTGGTCATTACGAGCCGGATTAAAAAAAAAAAAAAATTTTCTTGGATCGACAGTCAATCCATAGTGTGTGTGTGTTTTCTGCCGCGTATAATCTCTATAGACAATTTAGTCGAGTTTAATTGATTTTAAATTTAAATTAAAACTTTTGCTAAGTGTGCATAGAATAAAAAAAAAAAAAATCAATCGTGTGCTGCTGTGTGGTGTACATTTGGATCCGGATCTGGAAATTCCCGAAACCTTGAGGACGCAGCCAACTGAACTTGGAACCCCTTTCTCAACTGGAGCACCGCGCTTTCACAAGCAAGTGACTTCTTATTTTTTTTCTTTGTTCCTGTTTCTGCAATAAGAGCAATAAATTTTTACCAATATAATGGCAACATATTTGGCACATACGCTGAAGCAATTGGAAAAAGATATCTCCAATTTTTCCAAAACTGGTTCTGCTAGGCGAACAGCCAATTATCTTTCTGGTCGATTGTCTGCTTTAGAAAAGACAATGGAAGCAGCAACTGGACGACTCGAAACGGCTCTGGAGTCATTAGCAGAGAAGGAGTTAGGGGAAGTCGAGACTCGCTTAGAACAAATCCGAGAGCTCTACTTCGAACATCGTTGCGACTTATTGGACGCGATGGATAAGGTACAGCCAACTGAAAAGAAAGTAGAAGGGGATCATTCAGAATCCAAGGAAACTAGAAAGGTAGACATTCGGTTACCCAAGGTCAATTTACCCGTTTTCGCTGGGAGTTATGAGTCATGGCGAGCCTTTCATGACTTATTTGTCTCGTTAATTCACCATAATTCGGCACTCTCTGAGATACAAAAAATGCACTACTTGAAAACAAGTGTGTCAGGGGAAGCGGAGAAACTTTTGGCCCACCTGGGAATTGACAACGGCAACTACCACAAGGCATGGGAGATCTTAACAGACCGTTATGATCACCAACGATTCCTAGTGAACACGCAATTGAAATGTCTCTTCAATCAGCCTTCAATAGCCCAAGAGCGATCCGAGTCCATCAAGGAATTGCTCGATACATCGATGGAAGTTGTTCACAGCTTGGAAAATCTGAAGGTTCCAGTTCAGCATTGGGACGTTGTGCTCATTTTCATCCTGCTTCAGAAACTTCCGACGAAAACGCAACACCTGTGGGAAGAAAGGCTTGGAAGTAAGACTGACAACAAGGAACTTCCTACATTTGCCGAATTTACCCAGTTTTTGGAGACGAGGTTCCGTTCATTGGAGGCCGTTAACCAACAGCAGGCGCGACCATCAACGAATTCGGCAAGGAATGTGCCACAGCGGAGTAGTTTTTATACGTCGACCAATGCCCAGAGGTTTTCCTGCAAGCTTTGCAACAGAGGTCAACACCCTATTCGTAAGTGTGGACGATTTTTGAAGATGAGTACAGCGGACCGAATTCAGAGTGTGGGTACATTAGGGATTTGTCGGAACTGTTTAGCATATAGCCACAACACAGAGCAGTGTCCGAGCACTCGTAGGTGTTACTACTGTGAGCAGCCACATAATTCTTTATTGCATGTAGCACAGGCCAACACTTCTCATCCATCCACATTTCGGCAGTCAGGTATTTCCCATAGGTCAGGTATCTCTCAAAATCCTCCACAGAATTTTCTCACCACGATGAACACCGAAGCCTCAGTCTTTTCGCCTAACAACGGAGCACAGCCTTCCAGCAGTTCGGCCGTCAATAGCTTCCATGCTCTGCCAAGCACATCAACACAAGTTTTGTTAGCCACTGCGTTGATAAAGGTTAGGGCTTCGTCAGGTGAGACTTATTCGTTTAGAGCCCTGCTTGACTCGGGCTCTCAAGCGAGTTTTATAACAGAGTCAGCTGTCCAATTACTACGTTTAAAGCCAAGATCCACTCACGTTGAGGTATCCGGGTTGGGTTTAGTCAGCAGTGGCACTTGTCAGAGGGTTGTTGACGTCGTGCTTACGTCACATCATTCAGCCTTCGAGACATCAACAAAGGCCGTGGTGTAGTGGTAACATCATCGCTTGTCACGCTGTTGGTTCACGGTTCGAATCCTGATGTCAAAAATAATCTATTTATTTCGAATGAAATAAATAAAGAAGTCGATCAATTGCGAAAGCTAAGTCAACTCTACTGCGAAGGCATAGCATTTCATTTCATTTTTAATGCATTTTTATTGGGTAATTCTGTAAACTTATAGCTGGATAAAAAAAAAGCTTAAAACTAGCTTAACTAACTTCGCTATTCTTATTCTAATTTACTGGCCGTATGCGGGCGCTCTAAGTTAAACCTAATACTTAAAACTATGTCTTTCGACGTAACTAACTTAAGATTCTTTATTTATTTATTTTATTATTCTATTGGCTATTACTACTAAGAAAAATGTTTAATCAGATGAAAAAACTTAGTATATGAACTTTTTTTTTTAATGTTCTTATATATAAAACTTACAATCTATCTTAAAATGAGTCTTAAAATATCTTATTCTAAATTAGCCTATCTTATTCTACGTAAATTTTTTTTTATTTTTTTTTGGTTTTTTTTTTTAATTTTTTTGTTTTTTATTTATTTATTAATTTTTTGTTTTTTTTTGTTTTTTGTGTTTTTTTTTATATTTTTGCATCCAACTGCTGTGGATTTATATTTTTTATTTTTTTTTTATTATTAAAATACCTACTTACATTACCTAAACCTTAAACTATGTAAGTCGGCCATGGACAATAAACAGCCAACCTCAAACATGCACCAGGCTAACCTGGATTAGGAGGAAACGACAAAGGAGTTTCCTTTCTTTCGACTAGCTACCATAAACGACCGTACTGAAATTGTACGTCATAAATATCGCGACCCGATACCGCCCTACTAAACCGGAGACGCTCCACACTGCCGTGTGCAACGTCTCTGTCGTAGTTCAGTCGCCTATCCACAACTGTCCGAGCAACGTGGAAGATTAGCGGCACCGCCAATCTGTCATGGATCAGACCTTTTTTATCAAAGTAGAGGAACGCCTCTGGGGGAACAAAGCCGTTAAGGCGCACTCTCTCATGATACTCGTAATTGGGGTAATAAGCCCCGGAGATCAGGTTGTTCGTCGAGCTCATTGCTCTTGCAATGTGCCTTCGAATCAGCTTGATAACGAAATTATCCACTCTTATTAGGTCAGCCCTGTTGTATAGGACCTCATTGGGATAGAATTTTATGTACTGGGACTCTGGTGTTCTGTACAAATGAAGGCAAGCCCTCTCAAACACCCAAATCTTTTCCAACAAGCTTGCTCCCACGTTGAATCACACGGGGCCATGTAGCAGATTACCTTTACCCTTGCATCAGGTTGCTTGCTATAGAAAAGTCTCTTTGTAAGGGAAAAGCACCTTTGGCTCTGACCAGAACAGCATCTATATGTTTGTTAAAATATAGATATTGGTCTAACCAGAGCCCCAGGTATCTGACTACACTTCGACTCGTAAGTGGCCGTCCGTGCGGTCCAACTGTTGAGAACTTTCGCCAATTCTTTCTGGTATCCCTAGAGGCACCGGACAACGGCGTCCTAGAAAGAATGGTTTCCGATTTCTGGAGGTTGATCTTCAATTTCCAGTCATTGCAATATCGCTGAATCTTATCGAAGTCACGTTGCAAGAGAATTGCAATGACCTCGATTTTTGGTCCTGATCTGTACGCGATCAAGTCGTCTGCGTACGCTGTGGCATGGTGAAGTGATCCTATGAGATCGCTCGTGTAAATGTTGAAAAGGATCGGTGAATTAACCGCACCTTGTTGCAGACCGTTTTTAATTAGAAATGTTCCAGCAGAAGTCACATTGCCATATTTGACAATGAACTGTCTACTGGTGAGCATGTTATAAAGTATTTACAGCAGTGGTTTGCTTATGCCCAGCCTGCTCAGCTTGTAGAAGAGTCCCTCTAACCATACGGTGTCGAAGGCCTTCTCCAAGTCAATCAGGCAGGCACCCGTGCATTGGTTTTTGCATTTGTTCCATTGGATGTTCGATACCAGTTTAGACGCGGCATGTATTGTATCATGCCCCGCCTTAAAACCGAATTGGTTATCCGGAATTATATTACTGTTCTCAGTCCACTTAAGCAGGGCTCTATTGATCACTTTCTCGAATACCTTGCTGATGTTCGGAAGGAGACTTATCGACCGGAGATTTGCCGGATTGGAAGTATCCTTACCCCATTTGGGGATGGGTTGTATCACTGCTGTTTTCCAATGCGCTGGATAATGTGCATTATTCAGTGCATTGTTAAACAGAGTGGTGTAAATGTCCACCCCTTCTAGAGGGAGATGTCGAAGCACATTGTTCGATACTCCATCGATTCCCGCAGATTTCTTCCTCCTCAATGAGTCGAAGATCGCTTTGAGCTCCACCTTCGATATGAACGGGGGATGTACCCTTTCATCGGCGATGACATTATTTGCCATGTTGTCGCCATTGAACTCGGTAAAACCTATGTTCTCGGATCGCCAGTGATCTATATCATTTCGAAGGTAGAAGTTGTGCACAAGGACGCAATTTTCCAGGTCGTGGTTCGGGCAAATGGTATCATTCACCTTGTACACTTGCACATTTCTTGGAAAGTCGCTCCTATAGCCTCTTCGATCACAAAGAAGTTGTCATCATCTACTGCGTTATCTGGATCTATACCTGTTCCAGACACTGTGACGTCATCAGGCAAAAGGGCCTCACATGGGACACACCTTGATGTCAACAACGCCCCCACAAACGTCAAGCAAACCATGTACAAATCATATATAAATTTGTATATAAAAAAAAAAGAATTTTAGGAAATGAAATACATTCCAGTTTATAACGTTTAAAGAAGCGGTGTTTAATTCAGTCTTACGCTAAATTCATTTACAGTAGATTAATTACAGTAGGTTACAGTCCATTATTCTTACTGAAATTAAACGTTCATAGCCGAACATTTGGTCATTACGAGCCGGATTAAAAAAAAAAAAAAAATTTCTTGGATCGACAGTCAATCCATAGTGTGTGTGTGTTTTCTGCCGCGTATAATCTCTATAGACAATTTAGTCGAGTTTAATTAATTTTAAATTTAAATTAAAACTTTTGCTAAGTGTGCATAGAATAAAAAAAAAAAAAATCAATCGTGTGCTGCTGTGTGGTGTACATTTGGATCCGGATCTGGAAATTCCCGAAACCCTGAGGACGCAGCCAACTGAACTTGGAACCCCTTTCTCAACTGGAGCACCGCGCTTTCACAAGCAAGTGACTTCTTATTTTTTTTCTTTGTTCCTGTTTCTGCAATAAGAGCAATAAATTTTTACCAATATAATGGCAACATATTTGGCACATACGCTGAAGCAATTGGAAAAAGATATCTCCAATTTTTCCAAAACTGGTTCTGCTAGGCGAACAGCCAATTATCTTTCTGGTCGATTGTCTGCTTTAGAAAAGACAATGGAAGCAGCAACTGGACGACTCGAAACGGCTCTGGAGTCATTAGCAGAGAAGGAGTTAGGGGAAGTCGAGACTCGCTTAGAACAAATCCGAGAGCTCTACTTCGAACATCGTTGCGACTTATTGGACGCGATGGATAAGGTACAGCCAACTGAAAAGAAAGTAGAAGGGGATCATTCAGAATCCAAGGAAACTAGAAAGGTAGACATTCGGTTACCCAAGGTCAATTTACCCGTTTTCGCTGGGAGTTATGAGTCATGGCGAGCCTTTCATGACTTATTTGTCTCGTTAATTCACCACTCTCTGAGATACAAAAAATGCACTACTTGAAAACAAGTGTGTCAGGGGAAGCGGAGAAACTTTTGGCCCACCTGGGAATTGACAACGGCAACTACCACAAGGCATGGGAGATCTTAACAGACCGTTATGATCACCAACGATTCCTAGTGAACACGCAATTGAAATGTCTCTTCAATCAGCCTTCAATAGCCCAAGAGCGATCCGAGTCCATCAAGGAATTGCTCGATACATCGATGGAAGTTGTTCACAGCTTGGAAAATCTGAAGGTTCCAGTTCAGCATTGGGACGTTGTGCTCATTTTCATCCTGCTTCAGAAACTTCCGACGAAAACGCAACACCTGTGGGAAGAAAGGCTTGGAAGTAAGACTGACAACAAGGAACTTCCTACATTTGCCGAATTTACCCAGTTTTTGAAGACGAGGTTCCGTTCATTGGAGGCCGTTAACCAACAGCAGGCGCGACCATCAACGAATTCGGCAAGGAATGTGCCACAGCGGAGTAGTTTTTATACGTCGACCAATGCCCAGAGGTTTTCCTGCAAGCTTTGCAACAGAGGTCAACACCCTATTCGTAAGTGTGGACGATTTTTGAAGATGAGTACAGCGGACCGAATTCAGAGTGTGGGTACATTAGGGATTTGTCGGAACTGTTTAGCATATAGCCACAACACAGAGCAGTGTCCGAGCACTCGTAGGTGTTACTACTGTGAGCAGCCACATAATTCTTTATTGCATGTAGCACAGGCCAACACTTCTCATCCATCCACATTTCGGCAGTCAGGTATTTCCCATAGGTCAGGTATCTCTCAAAATCCTCCACAGAATTTTCTCACCACGATGAACACCGAAGCCTCAGTCTTTTCGCCTAATAACGGAGCACAGCCTTCCAGCAGTTCGGCCGTCAATAGCTTCCATGCGCAAAAAACCAGATTAGGCTGGATTTTATTTGGAAAGGCTCCAGTTCAGGCTCAACCCATTCGTAGTTTCTTCCAAACAACAGATGTCGACGCTCAGCTTCGCAAGTTTTGGGAACAGGAAGAAGCTCCATTTGAATGGTACGAAACTTCCGAGAATGTCGCTTGTGAGGAACATTTCGTCAAACATGTGAGGCGTACTGTAGATGGGCGATGCCAGGTGGCTCTACCCTTTAAGGGAGCTGCCTATCCAGTCTTGGGCAGATCACAGGAAGGTGCTTTACAACGCTTCAGAAGTTTGGAGAAACGTCTCAGCGCCAATCCCCAGCTACATGAGCAATATTCCGCGTGCCTGAAAGAATACAGAGACTTAGGACATATGAGCGAGGTAAAACAAAAAGACATACCCAAATTAGATCATTACTTCCTACCCCACCACGCAGTCATTAAGGAGGCTAGTTCAACAACAAGACTCAGAGTTGTGTTCGATGCATCCTTCAGAACGTCGAATGGAGTCTCATTGAATGACCAGCTGATGATAGGACCCTCACTTCAACACAATGTGACTGACATTATCCTCCGCTGGAGACTCTACCAGCACACCTTTACGGCTGACATCGAAAAGATGTACCGTCAAATCTGGGTCAGCGATCGGGATTCCTATTTTCAACTGGTCATCTGGCGTAAGGATCCATCAGAAGAACTCAAGATCTACCGCCTTAAGACTGTGACCTTTGGAACGGCTTCGGCCCCGTATCTGGCCATTCGAACATTGAAGGAGCTAGCAGAAGAGTCCCGTCATCGATACCCGTTAGCAGCTCAAATGATAGATGGCGAAATGTATGTCGACGACCTTATCTCCGGCGCAGACACCTTGGAAGAAGCCAAAATTAAAATAAAGGAAGTTAGAGCAACTCTCCAATCAGCGGGATTTAACTTACGGAAGTGGACATCCAACAGGAAGGAACTTCTTCAAGGCATTCCAGAAAAGGATTGTGAATCTTCGTTTGCAGTACCTACAGAAGGTTCGGATCAAGTCAAAACGCTAGGTATTCATTGGTTTCCTGCCACCGACGTCTTCCGCTTTCAGTATATTCCTTCAAGCAATCCACTACCAACGAAGAGATTCGTACTTTCGGCAATTGCACGCCTCTTCGACCCGTTAGGTTGGATTTCGCCATGCATAACTAAAGCGAAATGTTTTATGCAGCTTCTTTGGATCCGAAATATGTCTTGGGACGAGCCCGTCGAACCCGCTATTTTAGAAGAATGGGACACTTTTTATAAAGATTTACAAAATATTAATAATTTAAGTCTGCCAAGGTGGGTACACACAATTGGTAGGTCAGAGTGCATAGAACTCCATGGTTTCAGCGACGCTTCGGAAAAGGCTTATGGAGCAGCCGTATATCTCAGGGTTGTGGACAAGGATCACAAGGTCCATATGCACTTGCTAATTTCCAAGTCCAAGGTGGCACCGGTAAAGTCAGTGAGTCTGCCAAGGTTA
This sequence comes from Pocota personata, assembly GCA_963082735.1. NCBI lineage: Eukaryota > Metazoa > Arthropoda > Insecta > Diptera > Syrphidae > Pocota > Pocota personata. The sequence goes on along the minus strand of OY720433.1, from coordinate 25,657,206 downwards.
GAGCTATGTGGGTCTGTTCTTGCAGCGAAACTTCTACACTATGTCGGTCGAATCCTAAAACGAGACGACGTCAAGATGTACGCATGGACGGATTCCACCATTGCCCTCTGCTGGATATCTGCATCACCATCCAAGTGGGAAACGTTCGTCCGGAACAGTGTAGGAGAAATTCAGCGGCTCACCGATACCAAGATATGGAGGCACATACCGACTCAAGACAATCCAGCGGACTTGGTTTCTAGAGGTATGGAACCATCGGCACTTTTAAAGGCAACGTTGTGGTGGAACAGGCCCTCATTTCTGCACCAAAAGTGGGAGTTCGAGCTTCCGAAACAGTCTTCTAGTCTCGTTACTAGCGAAGGAAGTAGACTGGTACATGTCCACCACGTGGACTTAGTAGAAGGCCCGATACACCAGCTTCTTCACCGAACGTCGAACTTAAAGCGACTTACGAGGATCGTTGGCTACTGCAAGCGTTTCATCAGTAACTTGCTAAGTGATCCTCAACGAATTGCTGGACCTCTAAGCCCGAAGGAGCTTGAAGCCGCTGCGAAGGTACTCGTTCGCTGCGCCCAATCTGATATGTTTCCCGGAGGGCTATCCAAGTTAAAGGGATTAGCATCCTTAAATCCATTCATAGACGGAGAAGGCATCATAAGGGTAGGCGGCAGACTAAAAAACGCAGACCTCTCGTTCGACCAACAGCACCCCATCATACTAGGACCGAGGCACCATTTCACAGCCCTAGTCATCCGAAACGCCCATGAAAATACGCTACACGGAGGGATCCAGCTAATGATTGCGTATACCAGAAGTAAGTACTGGATCATACAGACCAGGAGAGCCGTCAAAAAATATTTAAACACCTGCGTCATTTGTCACCGGTACCGAAACAGGGTAGCCCACCAATTAATGGGAAACCTACCATCTCCTAGGGTGATAGTTTCTAGGCCGTTTGCCCATACAGGGGTCGACTATGCGGGACCAATCACCATTCGGTCTTGGAAAGGTCGCGGAGCTAAATGTTTTAAGGGTTACCTGGCAATATTTGTCTGCCTCGCCACCAAAGCAATGCACTTAGAAGCAGTCACAGACCTTACCACCCAAGCTTTCTTAGCCGCCTTCCGGCGTTTTGCTGCTCGACGAGGTGTCTGTGGTCAGGTCTACAGTGACTGCGGAACAAACTTCATTGGAGCTGAAGCTGAACTGCATCGGCTATTAAAGGAAGCCGGACACAACTGGAAGGAAGCTGCTGAGGTTCTGGCGACACAGGGAACTAAGTGGAATTTCATTCCCCCTGCTTCTCCTCACTTCGGAGGATTGTGGGAAGCAGGAGTGAAGAGTGTCAAACACCACTTCAAACGGATCGTCGGCAACGGGACACTTACATACGAGGAGCTCGCCACGCTACTCACACAAATTGAGGCGTGCCTTAATTCGAGGCCTCTGTGTCCACTAACGGAAAATCCAGACGACTTCCAAGCACTCACCCCAGCTCACTTCTTAATAGGTGAAGCAATATTCACCGTTCCAGAACCAGATCTGACCACAGGCAAGCAAGGTTACATCGATCGGTGGAAGGCCATCCAAATGCATCTTCAGACATTCTGGAAACGTTGGCACCAGGAATATCTGGCCCGCTTACAACAGCGACCGAAATGGTTGAAACCTCAACCGCAACTCAAAATAGGCGATTTGGTACTAATCAAGGATGATCGGCTACCTCCGGCAAGGTGGAGCTTAGGACGCATCACAGAGAGCTACCCCGGCAAGGATGACATAATACGCGTCGTCAAGGTAAGAACGCAACAAGGAGAGTACAAACGACCAATAACGAAACTATGCCCACTACCGATCAACGAAAGCGAATCAATCAACGAAGGCGACACAAATAAATAACCCAACCGATCAATTTAAAACAAATTTAAATTTAATACTTAAAATACCTAATGAATTTAAAATCAACACACCGCGAAATGCTACACGGCAACACCATTCGCTACAAAACTCAACGTACGTACACCAAGTGAGAGCAATCACTCAATTGCATTAACTCAATTACTTAATCATCCAATAGCACACTCAAGAAAACACACAATTAATTCTTTCATACACACACGCACACACACTTCGCGTAAATCAATGGCACTTATCGTCTCTCGCTCGCGATTCATTATCATACATACACACACACACACACACACGTTGCACAAATCAGTTGACACTCATTCTCGTGTCTCATGCTCGATTCCATTCATACACACACACACCCACAAGCCAAATAAACAAACAAATACTAAAATTCAATACACAATAAATGAAATTAAATGAATCTATAATTAAAAAACACTACTCACCTGGATTAAATCCACACATTAAAATTAAACAAAATTAACTTTACACTACGAATAAATACCACACAACCGAATCATTAACCGACGATCGACTGCTCCGGTGGTAAACAATGAACCACAGTCGGCGAAAGAGAAGAGAGCGCGCACTCATGGATATCGGGATCGTGCGTAGAATAGCTGCTACGTTCATTGTCCTCTGTCATTCTCGTTCGTTTTATGTTTTGTTGTTGTGTACAATGCATGTTGAGAAATTTATCAATACGTTTTCTCTTTGCATGGTCAAATGACGAGCGGTCAGTTAGAAGAGGGTTGCCAACTTTCTTTATTGCAGATTACGATAGCAGACAACTAAATTACTGAAGAATTATGATGTCGATGAGGGCGCCGGTCCTTGTGAACTTCGTTCACGGGGGGGAAGAATGTTCCAGACACTGTGACGTCATCAGGCAAAAGGGCCTCACATGGGACACACCTTGATGTCAACAACGCCCCCACAAACATCAAGCAAACCATGTACAAATCATATATAAATTTGTATATAAAAAAAAAGAATTTTATGAAAAGAAATACATTCCAGTTTATAACGTTTAAAGAAGCGGTGTTTAATTCGGTCTTACGCTAAATTCATTTACAGTAGATTAATTACAGTAGATTACAGTCCATTATTCTTACTGAAATTAAACGTTCATAGCCGAACAATACCTGCTGTTATTAGTATTTGTACATTGTTAGTCGTTCGAGGGATCTTAAGGCACGGAAGGTCGTTTTGATTATTCCTCCTCCGAAATATTTTATTTATTTGCGGGAACATACTCGGGTTGTTGGATTTTACAGCCCGAATTTTTTTGTTCCAATGCAAATTTACAGAAAGTCTGTAATTTTCTCTAATTAATTTCTGGAGGTTTTTAATTAACGACTTCGGCGTCCTAACCTCCGAGTTCTGTCTGTCAGTAAACTGTCTGTACAAGGTTTTTAGTCTCGACAGCAGTCTACTTTTGTGTTGGTGTAGTGCGTCAATTGTTGCATTACGGAATATGTCTGCGTTGTCAGTATGTTGATACCGAGGTATCGTATTGTCCATAGTTCGTTTAATTGTCTCGTCCATTTGTTTTAGGTACCAGTCAATCTCCTCGTTTGACAGATTCCTATTGGACGGTGGGTAGAGCGAATTCGAGGAGAGCGCTCTTGTCAAAACTCTAGAGAAGCGAGTCCAACGAGTCCTACTATAATTGTAGGAGTACGTTTGGACAAACTCCTCCAACTCAGCAATTTCGTTGGGAATCGTTATTACGGCACCGAGTCCGCAATGGTCACTCGCTTCTAGGAAACGACGGACTATCTGTAGCTTTCAAATCGAGTTTATACTCGACACTGTGCCGACCCCACCAATTGAATAGTAGATTCCCTCTAGGATTAGGTGTGTTATTTCCCCAATCTCTATGTTTGGCGTTTAGATCTCCGGCCATGATAAAATATTTCTCCTCCGACTCCAGCCTTAGGAATCGAAAAAGTGTCTCGAGCTCTGAAATAAATAAAGTAGATTCAGTAGCTTCAGGTGCATAGAGTGCGACCAAGTACATCCTCTTTCCACTACGGAGAGGAATGCACACGATACACGCTTCCAGCTCCTGGAACCTTCGCACTCCACCGCTGTACATTACTTTAAATTGCAGTTGTTTGCGTATGAAGATCGCAACACCTCCTCCTTGTGTGGAGTTGGGTCGGTCTCTCCTGACAATATTGTATTTATTGTGCCCCAATTTGTGCTTCTCGGATAGCTTTGTTTCGCTAACCATAAGCACATCAAGAGTTTGGGCTTCTAGCAACTTAAACAATACGGCTCTTCGCTCAATCCTAATCAGTGAATTCACATTCACCGCAAGGATCTTCAAGGGTTGCTCCTCCATATTCGTACCAATTACGACTGGAGGTGCGTTAGGCCCGGCAGAAGTGCGTAGATCCGGTCCACCCTCTTCGCCTGCTCCTGTACCTGACGCTGAAGTTGCTCCATCTGCCCTTGGATAGAGAGCAAGATGGCCCGCAAGTCAGTTTGAGCCTCAGGAGCTCCAGGCGCTGGGGCCTGAGAAGCAACCTTCGGTCTTTTCTGTTCCGCGTTTCCCCGACCTGCCGCCATTTGGGCGTAGGTCACTTGGGGAGTGACGGATTGTGTTTTAATTATAGCAGGTGGACATTTCACTACGACCTTCGCCTGACGAACCAGATTTACTTTATTAATATACTGGAACTTAGGACAACCCCGATAGTTTGCGGTGTGTCCCGAGTTCCTGCATAAAGCACACGAGAGCTGGCTCATATCTGCCACTCCATCCTTACCCGGAGTGCATTCCTCTGCTTTGTGGTTCTTTCCACACTTGACACAACGAGGCTGCATTCCGCAGTTCGACGCGGCGTGCCCGAACCTTTGGCAGCGAACACATTGTAAAATGTTTTCGCTCCTTCTTAATTTTTCCCATGCGACAACCTGGTGGTAGTCTAGGACTTTAATACTCCTTAGACCATCCAGCTTGCTATTGGGTGAAAGTTGAACTAGGAAGAACGGCAGTTTCCGCTTCTCCCTTTTTGCCTTAGCTGTGGTGAATGGCTTGATCCCTACGAATTCGAGCTCGTTGCATTATTTCTCTTTAAGCAGCGCAAGGAGCATCTCCGGATCAGTAGACGGGTCTATCCACCTCAGCAGCATTGTTTGCCGCTTTTCCCCCTTCGGGGTGAAGGAGAAGAACTCCGTCGGCATGTCCTTTAACAAATCTTTAATTTTTTCATATTGTTCCACTGTATTGCAGTGGATAGAATGCCTGTCTACATTTAAACGCTTGATAGAAAAATTGTTGCCTATGGCCGACTTACATAGTTTAATGGTGTCCATAAGCTCAATCTTATAGGTGTTGATTGGCGGTACCTTCGCTTTTGCAGTCGTCTTCTGTTGCTTTTGTTGTTGTTGTTGTTGTTGTTTCTTCTGCTGCTGCTGCTGCTGTTTCTGCTGCTGTTTTTTCTGATGCTGCTGCTGCTGCGGTTGTTGTTGAATTTCTGCTGCGTTTTCTGTTGCGGTTGTAGTTGGTGCTGTTTTTTCAGCTGTTGTTGTTGCTGCTGTTTCTGCTGCAGTAATTGCGGCTGTACTTGGCTTTGCTGCTGATTTTCTGGCGGCTGCTTCTGTAGTTGTTGTTGTTGAGTACGCTGTAACTCTTGTTGCCGCTCCCTCTCTCTCCTGGCCATTTGTTTGGCCTTTATGGCACGCACCCTTTGTTCGAGCTGCCTGATGTTGCTCGTCAGACTCTCGACTTCTTCCTCTTCATCGTCTGATTCGGAGGCTGCAAGAACGGCGAAACTATTATTCTTATCTCCAACGTAGTGGCCTTCCCCACCGTCGGAGATATAAGCTAACTCGACAGAGTCATCCGATCTCTGCCGCTTCTTCTCTGCTGCTACTGCTATTAGTGTAGTCGGCGCCCCTTCCCACACTCCATCTGGCAGCTGTTCAGCTGAAGCTGATATGGAGGGACGCTTTACAAGGTTGGGAGGAGGTTTCAATTTCCTTCTCCTTTTCCCCATACTTGCATTTGCCACTGTTGCTGGCTGCCTTTTCTGTAATGCATCAGCTGATGCAGTCAACGCTAATGGGAGCGCGGACAGCTCACTTTTCATCGAATGTTTGTTTATTTATAATTAATTTTATTCACTAATTTAGTATAAATTATAAAAAAAGTTTATACTGAAATTTTCCCTGGTTGGGAATTGAACCCAAGTCCCTAGGGTTGACGGTTCACCACCACATTTTTTAATTTTTTAATGCATTTTTTATTAATTAATTCATTTACATGCTAGAGAAAAACGCTTAAAACTAGCTTAACTAACGTAGCTATCTTATTCTAACTTACTGGCCCTATGCGGGCACTCTAAGCTAAACCTAATACTTAAAACTATGTCTTTCGACGTAAAGTACTTGAAAATTTTCTATTTATTTTATTTATTTAATTTTAATTGTAACTAAGAAAATTGTACAAAAACTTAGTACATGAACTTATTTTTGGATGTTCTTACATATAAAACTTACAAATCTACTGTATGATAATGTTCGAAGAAGTCCGCATTCGCTTGGACCGAAACCGATATCGAAAAACAATAAAACTTCTAAGACATAGAAAAAAAAAAACCAATCGACCAATAGTCACTAGCAATTTATTGAATTGATGTTACCATCTATGCGTCTTCGATCCAAGTGAACGAGACAATTTCTATTACAAACGGAAATGTAATTTTCAGCAAAATTAATCAAAGACAGTGAGAGATTAAACAGTAATGTTATTAAACTTGATGTACATTAACTGTATTAAAAAGCAGGGTAAGTTACGTAATGTTTACAAAGTTAAGCAAATAGAAAACTAGACAATGAAAATAAATAATTTTTAAGAAATACTACGAAAAGATTTATTAAATAAACACATTCTCAAACATTCCGCCGCCCCTGGAACAACATTTCATTATACAGGTAGTACAGCCAGTTTATGGATTGGTCGAACCCAAACACCACTGGCCGTTCTTAGGGTAACAACTCGAACTCGATCGTCTTTGCCTGGATGAAGTTCGATGACCCGCCCCATGGCCCACTTGCTAGGCGGCAAATTAGCATCTTTGATGACGACCAGGTCGTTAATTTGGATGTTTGTCTGGATCTGTTGCTAACGAGGGCGATGCTGCAACGACGTCAAGTATTCCATCTGCTAACGTTTCCAATACCCTTGTATTTTGGACTGCAACATTTACCATGTAGATAAACGATTCGATGATCCTCTAAAGTTGGCTCCGGAACAGCAGCATAGGACTCACCTAGAAATAAATGAGCCGGGGTTAGTGGGTCTAAATCAGTGTCCGAAATTTGGCACAATGGTCTCGAATTTAAGATAGCTTCGATTTGCGTTAACATCGTATAGAATTGTTCAAATGTTAAGATGTCAGTACCGATTACTGTACGAAGATGTTTCTTCACGGATTTCACTCCTGCCTCCCATAAACCGCCGAAATGTGGTGCCGAAGGGGGGATGAAATGCTAGGAAATTTAAATGCAAGCGAGAGATTCTGCTACAATCGAATTATGATGCTCAGAGAGAACAAGTTCATGCATTTCGAATAGCAAGCGAGCAGATCCGCGAAAGTTCGTGCCATTATCGGAATACAAATGCGATGATTTTCCGCGGCGTGCGACGAAATGGCGAAAGGCGGCAAGAAACGCGTCGGTTGTTAAGTCACTCACTAATTCCAGGTGTATAGCTTTTATCACTAGGCAAACGAAAAGAGAAATGTATCCTTTAGTAAGGTTTGATTTTCGGCCCGTCTTTGAGTGTTATTGGACCTGCATAATCACAACCACAATGCGCGAACGATCGACTGGGTTGAATTCGTTGTGGGGGTATGCGTGCTACGTCCTTAAGAATCTGTCGCTTTGTTATTGGTTCGTTAGGAATGTAATTTAAGCGATAGCTAAATACATCGCACTTTGAATTCCAATATAACCCGAGCACTTTTTTCCACGAATCCGCATCCGTGTCTAGAATGTTTACCGAGGAAGATGTATCTTTCTTTGGAATTAGTTCGGCACAATTACTTTGCCATTTACTTAGGTTCATATCGCATTTCGAAAGCAGTTCAATTAGAGTCTTTTTTTTGAATATGGCTTCAGACAACGTGTCGCCGCCAGAAACAACGTCATCAACATAAAAGTCGTTTAGTACGATTTCTGACGCGACGGGAAACTCTTCCTTGTAGTCATGCGCGAGTTGCTCCAGAGCTCGAACCGAAAGAAATGGTGCACAAGACGTTCCATACGTCACAGTGCGTAACCGAAAATGTAGCAAAGGCTCTGAAGGTAATTTTCGCCAAACTATGCGCTGAAAGTCCGAGTCCTTTTCTGACACCCAAATTTGGCGAAATATTTTAACGATGTCCGCTGTAAATACAAAGCGATGGCGACGAAATCTTAGGCAGACAGAAAAGAGATTGCGTTGAATTGGTGGGCCTATCATGAGTGAATCGTTTAAGGATTTATCGGTTGCATGCTTGCAGGACCCGTCAAATACGACGCGAAGTTTCGTGGTTATGCTGTCTGGTTTCAGGACAGCGTGATGGGGAAGATAAAATACGTTGGGCCGTGAAATTTCTGCGGCAGGAATTTCCGACATGTGTCCTAACGACAAATATTCGTCGAGGAAGGAAGAAAAGATTTCGAATAGTTCTTTGTTTTTAGAGAATCTGACCTCCATCGACTTGAGACGCGCAAATGCTCCCTTCAAAGTGTCCGCGAACTGGGGATGTGATTTGAATGGAAGCTCGACGAGGTATTTTCATCAATTTTTGCTGTCTTCATCAGAGATGATTGATTTGGGATCTACCTCTTCAATCGTCCAAAACGATTTTAAAATCGAATCGATGTTTAGAATGGAATGATGCGATATGATGTTGGGTTCCACACGTGTGTTAGATGATAGCTGCCCAGCTAAACCCCAACCGAAAATGGTTTTTTGAGCTATTGGATGACCGCTTTTACTATGGACGAGGTTTCCTTGTAGGATTTCCCACACTTTATCTGATCCTAGGAGTATATCTACCTCGCCCGATTTGTTAAACGATAGATCAGCTAAATCCAATTGACGTAGGTGATCCCAATCCTCAATAGAAAAGGAATGTGTTGGTAGACTTGTAGTAACGCTTGATAAAATATAAGTATTGACTGAAATACTAAATGAATCACAGCGTGAGCTTATTACCAATGAGGTAAGGCCTCTGGATTTACCAGCATTGGTAGATCCAATACCATTTATAGGTATAAGGGCATTTTTCCTTTTGAGTCCAAGTCTTTGAACACAAGACTCAGTTATGAAAGACACCTGTGAGCCTGAATCGGGGAGGATACGAACTTGGTGGTATTTACCGCTAATATCTAGGACCTTCCCAACAGCTGTTGGCAATAAAGTGTGTGGAATGTGATGCGCGATGTTAATTAAATGATTACTTATGAGATATTCTAGTGCTGCCGTTGTTGCAGGAAGATTTGAGGTACTTGAAATGTTTAGAGGTATAAATTCATTAGGTTGGGTCCGTCTAGTCGAACCGCTAAAGAAAGCATTAGCCGAATGACTGGGTTGTATGCTGACAGAATCAGCGTGAACCAAACTATGATGACGAGTGTTTTTTTTTTTATTTTTTTATTTTTTAGAGGAAGGGGAGATCTTCAAAAGATACTGATGAACCGAGTAATCAGCATGCCGGATTTTTACCGACTAAAACCACCTCCCACATAATTGCGATCTAGTCACTTGGACTAATAAGCAATTTTTTTCCGACATCTTAGTCTTTGTATGAGTTTCACCCCCTGTTGACTCTTTATTTCGAGTGTGTATGTATTTTTAAGCAAGTATATAAATTTTTATTTTTCTTATATTAAGTTAAATCGAGAGGTTTTGTTCTTTTAAGCCTTCGTAATTGATTTTCATTATGCAGTAGTTTTCTTTCATCTATGTTTATATGCTCTTCTAGCTTTTCTGTGTGTTTTTTTGCATGTTTTAGAATTTCTGCAGATACACTTTCTACCTTCAGGTCTCGATGAAGGTCAGTATTTCTTATGTACCAAGGTGCATTTACTTTGGAAACGTTGTACTTTGTTTATGTTTGTCTTTTTGGCACAACCCCATAGTTGGATTCCATATGTCCATGTTGGTTTCAGAATTTGATTATATAAAAGCACTTTATTTCCAATTGATACGGATGAGTTTCTTCCTATCAGCCAGTGCAGTTTCCTATATTGGATTTCTAACTCTTCTTTTTTTCTTTTTTACGTGCTCTTTCCATCTCAACTTTGCATCTAGAGTCATACCTAAATATTTCGCTGTATTAACGCATGGTACTATTTTTTGGTTTATAATAATTGGTATATATTCAATTTTTTTATTAGTAAAGTCAACATGGACTGACTTAGACTCGTTCAATTTGATTCTCCACTTATTAGTCCATTCACAGATTTTGTTTATGCCAATTTGTAGTTTTTCTGTGGATTCTTCATTGGTTCTTCCTACTGCTAGTATTGCAGTATCATCTGCGAATGTTGCCATAGTGTGGTTTTCTAATTTAGGAATATCACTAGTATATAATAAGTATAATATTGGACCCAGTACACTACCTTGCGGTACGCCGGCCTTTATTTCTCTTAGATTTGAATAAGTACTCTGTTGTTTTATTCTGAAATGTCTTCCATCTAGATACGATTTCAGAATAGAAGCTCATTGATTTGGCAACATACATCTCAGTTTATAGATAAGACCTACGTGCCATACTTTATCAAAGGCCTGCGCCACATCTAAGAATACAGCCAAACAAACTTTCTTTTTTTCTAGTGCTTCTTCGCTTTTATTCGAAATTCTGTGTACCTGTTGTATCGTAGAGTGCTGCCTTCGAAAACCAAATTGATGGTTCGGAATCAGCTTTTTCCTTTCAATTATTTTATTTAAACGCTTTGCGAGTACTTTCTCAGACACTTTTGATATAATTGGCAATAACGAGATAGGTCTGTAAGATGACACTTCATTTGGCGGTTTATCAGGTTTGGGAATCATTAGGACGTCAGCAACCTTCCACAAACTAGGCACATATTTAAGCTTAAATGTGGCATTTATTAAATTTGTTATTTTTATTATTGCATTCCTTGGTAAGTTCTTTAGTACGACACCAGATATAAGGTCATATCCAGGACTTTTCTTTGCATTTATTTCATGCTTAATTAAGTTGCGAATTTCATTAGGAGTTGTGAGCAGAATTTCTTCGCTTTCTTCTTCTGAAGGACTTATTAACGTAGGTTGTGTATTTCCATTTTCAACTGGTGGTTTAAATAAGTTTTCTAGGTAGTCTGCGAAGAGAATGGTTTTGTCCTCATCGCTTCTTGCCCAGTTTCCATCAGCTGCTTTGATTGGAGGTATTTGCACAATAGGCTGTTTTAATCCTTTTGTTGCTTTCCATAGAGAGTAATTAGTTACGTATTCAGCTGTTAACCTCTGAGGTACCTTTTCATTGAATCTTCCTTAAATTTTTTAATTTCTCTTCTTAGTTGTTGACAGAGGTTGTTTAGCTTGGCTTTATGTTGTGGAGCTCTTGTTTTCTGCCACGTTCTTCTTGCACGTCTTTTATCTGCTACTAAATCTTTTATTTCTTTCATGTAGTTTCTTTTTGTGTTCTTTCTATTTAGGGCGGGGGTGCTTTCCCAGGCCGATTGCTGAATATCGCTGACCAACTTATGCAGTTCTTTTTCTACATCATTTTTGGTTATAAGGTGTATCCTTAAATCTATTTTACTTGTTAAGTTCAGCTTGAGGGCTTGCCAATCTGTTCTGTTATTTGTTAAGGTTTTAATATTTGTATTTTTAATTATATGTCCACTCATTTGGAGAATTATAGGTGAATGGTCAGAGCTTACATACTCGAACTCATCTATGTGTATATAACTGCTTGACAAATTTTTGATTATGAAAAAATCAATTAGATCTGGTATCTTATTTTTGTCTGTAGGCCAGAACGTGGGCCTTCCTGTCGAGAGAATTTCGCACTGATGTTTTTGAATAGCAGCATAAAGTTCTTTTCCTCTCGTTGTTGTCAATCTGGATCCCCAGTTAAGGTTTTTGGCATTAAAATCTTCACCTATTATGTATCTGTTTCCTAGTTTTTCAAATAAATCTGAATATTTTTTAATTGAATGTTTTCAATTAAAAAAGAAGAATAATAAAGGGTGGTTAAATTTTAAGGGCCGATGTTGAATGTGAACCACACCTAAACGTCAAGTTTTTTTCTGCATTTCATTTGACATTTCTCAATTTCAGACTAACTCAATTTGAACCACGGAAAGATACACAATCGAGCAACGCGTTAAAGTTATTCAGGCTTATTATGAAAATGGGCGTTCAAATCAAAATGCATATCGTGCATTTCGTGATTCTTTCGGTCAATTTAATCGTCCAAATATGCGTACAATCGGAAAAATAGTGCAAAAATTTGTGCAAACCGGGTCTGTAGGAGATGTGAAAACACCAGTGCATGCTCGTATGTACCATACCTAGTATGTATCTGTTTCCTAGTTTTTCAAAAAAATCTGAATATTTTTTAATTGAATGTTTTCAATTAAAAAATAAGAATAATATAATAGGAGGACAGTAAATAGCAACGATATTATTATTTTTTATGCTTAGCTTTTATACACACTGCTGTAACTTGTATTTTCTCTGTAATATACCTCAACTCCTCATATTGTTGGATATTATTTTTTACTATTACTGCGTTTCCACCCTTAGCTATGTTTTCAGTGTGAGCGGTGTGGCAGATTTTGTAGTTTTTAAATTTTGTTTGCATGTGTTTTGTAAAATGGGTTTCTGAGATAAGACAAATGTCTATGTTATTTGTTTCAAGAATCACCTGCAATTCCTGTAGATGTTGCAGGAGACCATTTGCATTCCAACGTATTGTAATATGCGAGCTACGGCTCGAGTAGATAAAACGATATTCTGCGAAATTTATTTCTTTATTTTCTAGTCTATAAAACAATTCAAGTTCACACTATACTATTCTTCGCAAATTCTTTTCTTACAAGGTCTCTTTCCTCTCAAATCACTTTATCTCCTTTCAATTACTTAATTCACAAATCCAAACTAAATACTTCTTCTTGTTAACTCTCAACTATCAATTTATCACAAAATTACAACTTCGCCCATTATCACTTTTCTAATCTCTTCGCCACGGTTTTAAAAGAACTGCCTCTTCTCGATCGCCATCTGTCCTTATATAGCAGAAGTTTCTGATAGCCAGAAACTTCTAGCAAATTCTTCGACCACTGGAACAAAATACCTAGAAATTCTGATGTAATAATTCCAAGATGACAATCATTTCGTGCAGTTTATGATTCTCTCTTATCCGTGATATTATCCGAACTGTGGAGACTAACCGCAGACACGAACCCCGAATGAAAAGACACTTTGGAATGGGCTGGAGGAGCGTAGTTATTATTTTACATTATTGTAGCATCCTTTTAGGTGATGTTACAATATCATTTTAAGATTTTGAACCATGATTATGCTTAGATACTTTGTCGTTGGTATTTTCTAACTTTTTAAGTCGTATATCTAGTGCATTAAGTTTGGTTAGGATCAGTTGTAGTGTTTGATTCATGTCATTGCTTGGTTGAGTCTTTTGTTGGTTACACTCAGGTTGGTCCTTTTTCTGCATAGCATGCTGTTTTTTATGTGCCACCACTTGAGCATATGACATTATACCCGCGCTGGTTTCTTTACCGTTCGGTTTTGTGTTTTCTTTTGCAATGGGTTTTTTCTTTTCTTTTGCAATGGGTTTTATAATCTCTAGTTTTGATAGTCCCACATCTACTTTAATATTATCTGGTGATTATTGTTTTTTATCAAGAATTTTGGTTTTGGTGTTTAGTTTTTTATTTAAGATATTCTGCAGTTCCATGGCAACATGGCACCCCCGATAACTGGCGGGGTGGGGTTCCCCGCAGTGCACGCACTTAGACTGCACATTTTGGGGCTTTGTGCATTCTGTTGTGTGGTGTTTTCCAGCGCATTTCACACATCTTGCCTGTCTATTGCAATATTTTTCCGTATGCCCATATGCCTGGCATTGCTTGTATTGGGGTACTAATTTTGATTTTTTAAGAGGTTCAATTTCAACTCTGCATCCCAGGACGTTTTTGATTTGATAAACCTTTTCTATCTCTTCTTCTGCACTGAATGTTAACATAAACATGTTTAGAGGTTCCTTGTTTTCCCGCTTGAGCTTAATTGTAGCATCAATAATATTGAAACCTTTAGATTTAAGATTTGTAGTTATATTTTCAGGATTGCATGAGTGGTGCAGATTTTTAGCCATTACTCTAATGGGCCTGGTTTGCTTATTTTCGTAGGAGTGCCAAGCATAGTTTTCTTCATTTAGTAAGGCCGTGACACTTCTGTAGATTTCTCCGTCTTCTAGATTTAGTCGTATATTGTTTTTGTTGATGATTTTTAGAACGAAATTTTCTACCTGTGTAACTGATTTTATCTTTTCATACAGATTATCATAGCTAATTACCTCATCAATTATTGGTGGTGGTGGAGTCTTTTTCGATTTCTTTTGGGTGTTTAATTCTGCCGATTCTGTATCTTTAGGGGGTGGAATTGAATTGTCAAGTTTCCTCTTTTTTACTCTCTGAGTATCTCTAATCCACTCTGTTTCTTTTGCCAATTCTTCTTCATCTGTTGCATATATTAGTTTTTCCACATTTTGCCGAGGAGTGCTGTGGATATCTTGAATATTCTCCGGCTGTTTGTTTTGTAATTCGTTTTCTTTCGATTTTAATCTATTTTCTAGATTTGTTATATATAATTGCAATTTTTTTATTGTTTCTTTTAACTTTCTATTCAAATTATTTGCTTCTATTAACGCATTGTTAACTTGCATTAATTCTTTTTGTAGTCTTTGCTCATTTTGAGAAACACTTTTTTCTTGACGTGCAGAAGCACCTACCTTTTGGTTACAATACAAACCAGCTTGAAAACTAAAATACTTGTCAGGAACCAATGTATTTCAGTGATCAGTGATGTAGGAGCAGCTGATGATTCGATTTGTATGGAACACGAAAGTATTACCGCACTTTACCCTTCAAAATAATTGTTTTGACACAGATCACTTGTAATTACAATTTCTCTTAAGTAGTGTTGCCACTTAAATGAGTGTTGCAGGATCTGCATCGCAATTTCGACTGGCAGCGAGCTGAAGAATGACCGCTTGGTAAGCAATTGAAACAGAGTTTGTTCAACTTGACGAACTCCCTCCGAGAATTCAATTCCATGCCTAGAAAATCTGGACATTGAGAAAGCCCATGCATGGCATTACACTTCGCGCAAGTGGTGGAGGAAGAAACATGCATACTCTTTACCGCTGCATTTCTGGATATGCTACCATCCCGTAGATTTATTTTGCAGCTTTCCAATGCCTCACAACGACGTTCCAAAAAGTCTAAAAACTGGTCTATGTCTGGTTTGTCTTCAGAAACGCTATCTTCTGACCACGCCTGACGAGATTCAGGGTCCAGTTTATTTACTAATATGTAAATAATCCACGGATCCCTGCCTAACGAATTGATCGATGTCAAACCTCTAACAATTTCATCAGCACCGTCCGATATTTTACGTAGGACTTCGACATTTGGATTATGGGTAGATGGTAGTTCCATAAAAGCTCGGAGCTATTTATTACATATCGAGGCCTATCATACCGTTTTTCGAGTCTAGTCCATGCCTGTTCATAAGTAGCGTCGCAAATAGGTAGGTAATTGAGAAGGCTCAATGCTTCATCGCGAAGACAGGACTTAAGAAAATGAAACTTTTGTATCGGCGTTAAATCTGTCTTATTATGCACAGCACCCTCAAACATATCCCGAAATGCTGGCCAATCCCGATAGTTTCCAGAGAAGGGTTCAATACGAATTTTAGGAAGAAATAAATTTGTATTTTTTGCTGAAGAACGCGATTGCTTTAACGTCTCAATTAAAAGTTTGTTGTTGGTCAGCTAACTTGGTTACGACGTCTCGGTTTCTTTTAGCGTGTTCGCGTTCCCTAACCGCAGATAATAAAACAGATTTAACCACTAAATATTTTGCCTCGAACTCTTCAAAATCTGGGTCTGGATCTACGTATCCTTCTTTATCCGCGAATTCATAAATATGTTTTTGGGAAGCACTGAATTCATCCCATAATTCTACTGCTTTACTAAGCCGCACTTCGAGATCGCTTAACGAAACGCTTTCATCGATTGATTCGGTATAAGTGGCTAACTTGGTAAGCGATCCTTTAATACGACCACGAATCAGACGAAGTGTAGGGAAAGAAACCTAGTCGGTCATATTTGAATTAAATATTAGCTTCTCGAAAGGCACTAATTTGACTGTAAAATGTCTCTAAAGTACTTTGTGCTCACTACGTACAACGAAATAAACCACGTCCAAAAACTGTTCTATATGTACATATGTTACCACTTGCAGCTTGCGCATCAATCACAAACTGTAATAAGTAGATTAGGATCACAAGATTATAATTCCCGACACGAATTCCACTTGACAAAATTCACGAGACGATGCTTTACAGAAGAAAATCCGGCTCGAAGGACCACAATGTATGATAATGTTCGAAGAAGTCCGCATTCGCTTGGACCGAAACCGATATCGAAAAACAATAAAACTTCTAAGACATATAGAAAGAAACGAATCGACCAATAGTCGGGAGCAATTTATTGAATTGATGTTACCTTCTATGCGTCTTCGATCCAAATGAACGGGACAATTTCTATTACAAACGCAAATGTAATTTTCAGCATAATTAATCAAAGAGAGAGAGAGAGATTAAACAGTAAACTATGTAAGACGGCCATGGACAACAAACAGCCAACCTCAAACATGCAACAGGCTACCCTTGATTAGGAGGAAACGACGAAGGAGTTTCCTCTCTTTCGGCTAGCCACCAGAAACGACTGTACTGACGTTGTACATACGTCATAAATATCGCGACCCGATACCGCCCTACTAAACGGCAGACGCTCCACACTGCCGTGTGGAACGTCTCTGACGTAGTTGAGTCGCCTATCCACAGCTGTCCGAGCAGCATGGGAGATTAGCGGCACTGCCAATCTGTCCTGAATCAGACCTTTCTTATCAAAATAGAGGAATGCCTCTGGGGGAACAAAGCCGTTAAGGCGCACTCTCTCGTGATACTCATAATTGGGGTAATAAGCCCCAGAGATCAGGTTGTTCGTCGAGCTCATTGCTCTTGCAATGTGCCTTCGAATCAGCTTGATAACGAAATTATCCACTCTTATTAGGTTAGCCCTGTTGTATAGGACCTCATTGGGATAGATTTTTATGTACTGGGACTCTGGTGTTCTGTACAACTGGAGGCAAGCCCGAAGGCAAGCCCTCTCAAACACCCGAATCTTTTCCAACAAGCTTGCTCCCACGTTGAACCAAACGAGCATGGGCCTAATGAGGGCCATGTAGCAGATTACCTTTACCCTTGCATCGAGTTACTTGCTATAAAAAAGTCTCTTTGTAAGGGCAAAAGCACATTTGGCTCTGGCCAGAGCAGCATCTATATGTTTGCTAAAATATAGATATTGGTCTAACCAGAGCCACAGGTATCTGACTACACTTCGACTCGCAAGTGGCTGTCCGTGCGGTCCAATGATTGAGAACTTTCGCCAATTCTTTCTGGTATCCCTAGAGGCACCAGACAACGGCGTCCTAAAAAGAATGGTTTCCGATTTCTGGAAGTTGATCTTCAACTTCCAGTCATCGCAATATCGATGATTTTTATCGAAGTCACGTTGCAAGAGAATTGCAATGACCTCAATTTTTGGTCCTGATCTGTACGCGATCAAGTCGTCTGCGTACGCTATGGCATGGTGAAGTGATCCTATGAGATCGCTCGAGTAAATGTTGAAAAGGATCGGTGAATTAACGGAACCTTGTTGCAGACCGTTTTTTATTTGAAATGTTCCAGCAGAAGTCACATTGAAATTTTTGACAATGAACTGTCTACTGGTGAGCATGTTATGAAGTATGTACAGCAGTGGTTTGCTTATGCCCAGCCTGCTCAGCTTGTAGAAGAGTCCCTCTAACCATACGGTGTCGAAGGCCTTCTCCAAGTCAATCAGGCAGGCACCCGTGCATTGGTTCTTGCATTTGTTCCATTGTATATCCGATACCAGTTTAGACGTGGCATATATTGTATCATGCCCCGCCTTAAAACCGAAATGGTTATCCGGAATTATATTACTGTTCTCAGTCCACTTAAGCAGGGCTCTATTGATTACTTTCTCTAATACCTTGCTGATGTTCGGAAGGGGACTTATTGACCGGAGATTTGCCGGATTGGAAGTGTCCTTACCTCTTTTGGGGATGGGTTGTATTACTGCTGTTTTCCATTGCGCTGGATAATGTGCATTATTCAGTGCATTACTAAACAGAGTGGTGTAAATGTCCACCCCTTCTAGAGGGAGATGTCGAAGCCACCGTATGTTTAGAGGGACTCTTCTACAAGCTAAGCAGGCTAGGCATAAGCAAACCACTGCTGTACATACTTCATAACATGCTCACCAGTAGTCAGTTCATTGTCAAAAATGGCAATGTGACCTCTGCTGGAACATTTCACATTAAAAATGGTCTGCAACAAGGTGCGGTTAATTCACCGATCCTTTTCAACATTTACACGAGCGATCTCATAGGATCACTTCACCATGCCATAGCGTACGCAGACGACTTGATCGCGTACAGATCAGGACCAAAAATCGGGGTCATTACAATTCTCTTGCAACGTGACTTCGATAAAAATCATCGATATTGCGATGACTGGAAGTTGAAGATCAACTTCCAGAAATCGGAAACCATTCTTTTTAGGACGCCGTTGTCTGGTGCCTCTAGGGATACCAGAAAGAATTGGCGAAAGTTCTCAATCATTGGACCGCACGGACAGCCACTTGCGAGTCGAAGTGTAGTCAGATACCTGGGGCTCTGGTTAGACCAATATCTATATTTTAACACACATATGGATGCTGCTCTTGCCAGAGCCAAAGGTGCTTTTGCCCTTACAAAGGGACTATTTTATAGCAAGCAACTCGATGCAAGGGTAAAGGTAATCTGCTACATGGCCCTCATTAAGCCCATGCTCGTATATGGATGCCCCGTGTGGTTCAACATGGGAGCAAGCTTGTTGGAAAAGATTCGGGTGTTTGAGAGGGCTTGCCTTCGGACTTGCCTTCATTTGTACAGAACACCAGAGTCCCAGTACATAAAATTCTATCCCAATGAGGTCCTATACAACAGGGCTAACCTAATAAGAGTGGATAATTTCGTTATCAAGCTGATTCGAAGGCACATTGCAAGAGCAATGAGCTCAACGAACAACCTGATCTCCGGGGCTTATTATCCCAATTACGAGTATCATGAGAGAGTGCGCCTTAACGGCTTTGTTCCCCCCGCATTCCTCTATTTTGATGAGAAAGGTCTGATCCAGGACAGATTGGCGGTTCCGCTAATCTTCCACGTTGCTCGGACAGGTGTGGATAGGCGACTCAACTACGACAGAGATTTTGCACACGGCAGTGTGGAGCGTCTCCGGTTTAGTAGGGCGGTATCGGGTCGCGATATGAAGGACGTTTAACGTCAGTTCTCACAATTTTGGTGGCTAACTGAAAGAGAGGGAACTCCTTCGTCGTTCCCTCACAATCCGGGGTAGCCTGTTTAAAGTTGGCTGTTTGGTCTTGGCCGACTTACATAGTTTAAGGTATTTGTAGGTATTTATAGGTAGAAAAAAAAATATATTGTATATAAACAGCACTTTGAAAAAATTAAAAAAAACAGTGAACAGCACTTTGAAAAAAAAGTATGTATTTAATTACGTAATTAGAGTAAGATAGGATAAGATAGTTTAAGATTTATTTTAAGGTAGTTTTTAAGTTTTATTATAAGAACGAAATAAAAAAAAAGTACATACACTAAGTTTTTTGTAATTTTATAAAAAAAATTTCTTAGTATTTATCAATAATTAATCAAAAAGACAAATGAAACAATTAAGTACGGTACGTCGAAAGACATAGTTTTAAGTATTAGGTTTAACTTAGAGCGCCCGCATAGGGCCAGTAAGTTAGAATAAGATTAGTTAAGTTAGTTAAGCTAGTTTTAAGCGTTTTTTGTCTAGCATGTAAGTTAAAATGAATTAATTAATAAAAAATGCATTAAAAATGAAAAATATGAGATGTCGAAGCACAATGTTCGATACTCCATTGATTCCCGCAGTTTTCTTCCTCCTCAATGAGCCAAAGATCGCTTGGAGCTCCACCTTCGATATGAACGGGGGATGAACCCTTTCATCGGCGATGACATTATTTGCCATGTTATCGTCATTGAACTCAGTAAGACCTATGTTCTCGGATCGCCAGTACTCTATATCATTTCGAAGGTAGAAGTTGTGCACAAGGACGCGATTTTCCAGGTCGTTGTTTGGGCAAATGGTATCATTCACCTTGCACACTTCCTGGAAAGTCGCTCCTATAGCCTCTACCTTCTCTACCTCTACTGCGTTATCTGGAAATATACCTGCTGTTATTAGTATTTGTCCATTGTTAGTCGTTCGGGGGATCTTAAGACACGGAAGGTCATTTTGTTTATTCCTCCGAAATATTTTATTTCTTTGTGGGAACATACTCATGTTGTTGGATTTTACAGCCCGAATTTTGTTTTTCCAATGCAAATTTAAAGAAAGTCCGCAATTTTCTCTAATTAATTCCATAGTTCGTTTAATTGTCTCGTTCATTTGTTTTAGGTACCAGTCAATCTCCTCGTTTGACTGATTCCTATTGGACGGTGGGTAGAGCGAATTGGAGGAGAGTGCTCTTGTCAAAACTCTAGAGAAGCGAGTCCAACGTGTCCTACTATAATTGTAGGAGTACGTTTGGACAAACTCCTCCAACTCAGCAATTTCGTTGGGAATCGTAATTACGGCACTGAGTCCGCAATGGTCACTGTCATACACAAATGTGTGCAGGCAGTTTATAGTTTGTCGGTCCATGTCGGCCAGTTGTAAACGTTCGTCGAACAGCATAAGATCCAGATAGGAGCCGCTTCTAGGAAACGACGGACTATCTGTTGCTTTCAAATCGAGTTTATACTCGACATTGTGATGACCCCACCAATTGAATAGTAGGTTCTCTCTAGGGTTAAGTGTGTTGTTTCCCCAATCTCTATGTTTGGCGTTTAGATCTCCGGCCATGATGAAATAATTCTCCTCCGACTCCAGCCTTAGGCGTCGAAAAAGTGTCTCGAGCTCTGAAATAAATAAAGTAGATTGAGTAGCTTCAGGTGCATAGAGTGCGACCAAGTACATCCTCTTTCCACTACGGAGAGGGATGCACACGATACACGCTTCCAGCTCCTGGAACCTTCGCACTTCACCGCTGTAAATAACTTTAAATTGCAGTTGTTTGCGTATGGAGATCGCAACACCTCCTGCTTCTAACAATTTGTATTTATTGTGCCCCAATTTGTGCTTCTGGGATAGCTTTGTTTCGCTAACCATAAGCACATCAGGGGTTTGGTTTTCTAGCAACTTAAACAATACGGCTCTCTGCTCGATCCTAATCGGTGAATTCACATTCACCGCAAGGACCTTCAAGGGTTGCTCCTCCATGTTCGTACCCATTACTTTTGGAGGTGCGTTAGGCCCGGCAAAAGTGCGTAGATCTGGTCCACCCGCTTCGCCTGCTCCTGTGCCTGACGTTGAAGCTGCTCCATCTGCCCTTGGATAGAGAGCAAGATGGCCAGCAAGTCAGTTTGAGCCTCCGGTGCTCTAGGCGCTGGGGCCTGAGAAGCAACCTTCGGTCTTTTCTGTTCCGCGTTTCCCCGACCTGCCGCCATTTGGGCGTAGGTCACTTGGGAAGTCACGGATGGTGTTTGAATTGGAGCAGGTGGACGTTTCACTACGACCTTCTCCTGACGAACCAGATTTCCTTTCTTAATATACTAGAACTTAGGACAAACTCGATAGTTTGCGGTGTGTCCCGAGTACCTGCATAAAACACACGAGAGGTGGCTCTTATCTGCCACTCCATCCTTACCCAGAGTGCATTCCTCTGCTTTGTGGTTCTTTCCACACTTGACACATTGAGGCTGCATTTCGCAGTTTGACGCGGAAGCCCGAACCTTTGGCAGCGGACACATTGTAAAATGTTTTCGCTTGTTCTTAATTTTTCCCATGCGACAACCTTGTAGTCTAGGACTTTAATACTCCTTAGATCATCCAGCTTGCTATTGGGTGAAAGCTGAACTAGGAAGAACGGCAGTTTCCGCTTCTCCCTTTTTACCATAGCTGTGGTGAATGGCTTAACCCCTACGAATTGGAGCTCATCGCACTCCTTCTCTTTAAGCAGCGCAAGGCGCTCCTCCGGATCATTAGACGGGTCTATCCCCCTCAGCAGCATTGTTTGCAGCTTTTCGACCTTCGGGGTGAAGGAGAAGAACTCCGTCGTCGTGTTCCTAAGTAATTCTTTAATTTTTTCATATTCTTCCACTGTATTACAATGGATAGCATGTCTATTTTCGTTTAATCTTTTAGTAGAAAAATTATTTCCTATGGCCAACTTACATAGTTCGATGGTATCCTTCAACTCCACCTTGCAGGTATTTATTGGCGGCACCCTCGCCTTTGTAGTCGTCTTCTGTTGCTGTTGTTGCTGCGGTTGTTGTTGCTGTTGTTTCTGCTGCTGTTGCTGCTGTTGTTTCTGTTGCTGTTTCTGCTGCTGTTGCTGCATTTTCTGCTGCTGCTGTTGTTGTTGCAGCGTTTTCTGCTGCTGTTGTTCTTTTTGCTGCTGTTGTTCTTTTTGCTGCTTCTGCTGCTGCATTTGCGGCCGCATTTGTTGTTGCAGTTGGCCTTCTGGCTGCTTCTATAGTTGTTGAGCGCGCTGGAGCTCTAGCTGCCGCTCCTTTTCTCTTCTTGCCATTTGTTTGGCTTTAATGGCAAGCACCCTTTGCTCTAACTGCCTGATGCTGCTGGTCGGACTTTGGACTTCATCCTCTTCGTCATCCGATTCAGAGGATGCCAGAACTGCGAAGCTATTGTCGTCATCGCTAATGCCCTCCCCACCGTCAGAGATGTACGCCAACTCGAAAGAGTCATCCGACCTCTGCCGCTTCTTATCTGCTGCTGCTGCTGCTGTTGCTGTACTCGACGCCCCTTCCATCGCTCCACCTGGCAGCTGTACAGCTGAAACTGATGTGGAGGGACGCTTAACCAAATTGGGAGGTGGTTTTAATTTCCTTCTCCTCTTAGAAGTAACATCTGCAGCCACTGCTGCTAGGTGGCCTGATGTCACTGCCGCATCGCCTGATATTTTTTTATTAGCTGGTCCCGCTAATGGGAGCGCGGACCGCTCACTTTCCATCGCGTGTTTCTAATTACTTATAATCTTTTATTAATATTTTCGTATAAATTATAAAAAAAAGTCTATAACGAAATTTTCTCTGGCTGGGAATTGAACCCCAGTCCCTGGGTTCACGGTTCACTACCATTTCATTTCATTTTTAATGCATTTTTTTATTAATTAATTCATTATAACTTACATGCTAGACAAAAGGCGCTTAAAACTAGTTTAACTAACTTAGCTATGTTATTCTAACTCACTGGCCCTATGCGGGCGCTCTAAGCTAAACCTAATACTTAAAACTATGTCTTTCGATGTAAAGAACTTGAAAATTTTCCATTTATTTTATTTATTTAATTTTAATTGTAACTAAGAAAATTGTACAAAAACTTAGTACATGAACTTATTTTTGGATGTTCTTACATATAAAACTTACAAATCTACCTTAAAATAAATCTTAAAATAAATCAGTGAATTTTTAAACCTTTATTAAGAATAGCGTTTGTACAAAAGTGAAAGCTAACAAAGAAAAAGTAAAAAACTAAACCGATTTCAATAATTGTGAAGCTGCTTTGTTTGCACTGATTGCTGTCTGTTTCCACCGTTTTAACTGTTAGCCGCAGTAAGTAAAATGACTCGGTGTGACAATTGCAAAGAAACCCTACCCCCTTCTGGGGATTTTGTTGTTTGTCCTCTCTGCGCCAAAAAATTGCACTTCGAATGTACCACCGTAACCGAACGATCGTGGAGATCAATGGGGTCCAAAAGAGATTCCTGGAAATGCCAGTTTTGTAGAAATGCTGACGAAAATCTAGGTACCAATCCATTGGCGGCTTCTTCGCGTCCTATTACACATGAAGTGCATGCCAGTAAAAGAAACAGGTCAGAAATAAACAGCCCACAGAAAGAAATTACAGGTACAATCACAGGAAACTTAACAACAATAAACACAAACGAGTTTATGACCGAACTCAAGAACATGAAAGCAGAAATTAAGGGAATAGCCGACTTCTGCAACTTCGTGTCACAAAAGTTCGATGACATTAATAAGAACATTGAAAAAAACAACACAATTATGGACACACTCATAAATGAAATTCAGATACTAAAAAATGAAAACAAAGAAAAAGATGAATGCATTTCTTCTATGCAAATCCAAATAAACAAACTTGAACAACAACAATTAAAGAACACAATAGAAATAAAAAATATACCACCAACATCGAACGAAAATTTAATTGAAATTCTCAAAGCAAGAAGTAACTAACGCGGATGTTAGTGATATCTACCGCACAAGAACAAAAAACCCAGAAAAATCTTCCATTGTCGCCACTTTCAGTAACACACTAATTAAAACAAATTATGTAAAAAATGCCCGTGCAACTTGATCGGTGACAACTGCTGTTATCAATCAAAACATTGGTACCCATGCAAAAATTAACACGGTAAGCAACAACAACATATTTATCAATAACATGCTGACGAATCTGAATAGGCAGTTGCTGTGGCAAGCAAAGAAGAAGGCGAGAGAAGAAGGGTGGAAATTCGTGTGGGAGAATGCGGGAAAAATATTTGCGAGAAAAGAAGAGCGTGCGGAGGTTTTACTTATACAGTCTACAGCCGATATAAGCAAAATAAAACGAATCTAATCTTTAATAAATCTGTATAAATAAATTAATGCACAAAGTAAATTAAAACAAAAATGGAAAAAGAAAATATTTTAATATGCTGGCTACGGCTCGAGTAGATAAAACGATATTCTGTGAAATTTATTTCTTTATTTTCTAGTCTATAGAACAAATTAGGTTCACACTATACTATTCTTCGCAAATTCTTTTCTTACAAGGTCTCTTTCCTCTCAAATCACTTTATCTCCTTTCAATTACTTAATGCACAAATCCAAACTAATTACTTCTTCTTGTTAACTCTCAACTTTCGATTTATCACAAAATTACAACTTCGCCCATTATCACTTTTCTAATCTCTTCGCGACGGTTTTAAAACAACTGGCTGGTCTGGATCGCCATCTGTCCTTATATAGCAGAAGTTCCTGATAGCCAGAAACTTCTAGCAAATTCTTCGACCACTGGAACAAGAAAAATTCTGATGTAATAATTCCAAGATGACAATCACTTCTTGCAGTTATAATTTTCTCCGTCTCTTTCGTAGACATGAACTGTGGAGGCTAACCGCAGACACGAACCTCGAATGAAAGGACACTTCGGACCAAAATTCTGCCAGAATGAAAAGACACTTCGGAATTTGTTGCATTATACTTTTAGGGAGCGTAGTTATTATTATGTTACACTGCCCCCCTCTTAGACGTGTTCGTCCCGAACAAGTGCATCCTCATTTCGGCCATTGTACTCAGTCGGTCCACATGAACCACTTTCATTTTGGCCCTTGGTCCTCGCTGGATGCGGTAGACAACATCGTTGATGCGGGTTATTATTCTGTAGGAACCCTCCCAGTTCTGCTGCAACTTAGGTGATTTCCCCATTTGGCGATGGGGATTATACAGCCACACTAGATCTCCCTCCTGGAATCCTGACGTTGTTGCCTTGACATCATACCTGGTCTTCATGCGGTCGCTCGTTATCTTAATCTGGCTTCTGGTCCTTTGGTGTATGTCCCTAAGCCTTTCCCTAAGGTCCGCCACGTACTCTTCTTCATTTCTGGGCTCATTGGTAGGAGAAACAAATTCCACCTCACTGGGTAAACGAGCTATTCCACCAAATAAGATTTCGAACGGCGCACAGTGTGGTAAATCGCCAATCTAGCTGGACAAAATTGAAAAATTAAAGCTTAGGCACTTGACTTTAAATCTTGTACTAAGCTTCTCAATACAATAGGTAACTGTAGTTCATGGTTTGATTTTTTGTTTTTTTCTCTGATTAGGAAAAACTAAGCTTGAAAGTTAGTTGTTGTCAACAGATGCATGGAGATAACAGCGAATAGCGTATTTTTTGTGAAAGTTTGGTTGATTATTTAAAACGCTACGGTGATTTTATAGTTAAAATTTTTTTTTATTATTATTAAACTCAATTTGGAGGTAAACTATTATAATTTTTATTTATTAATTTCCATTGCAACTATTTAGAAAAAAAAAATTCTGTGAGAAGGTCACGTGCTATGCACGGCACTTCTATAGGCCATCAAAAACAAGGTAATCTGCCGGTCCCAATCCCGTTGGTAGTCACCTACGACCTTCGAGAGATGTTCGTCCAAAGTCCTATTGAAACGCTCCACCATACCGTCCGACTGTGGATGAAGCGGGGTTGTCCTTGTCTTTTTGATTCCGAGTAGTTTACACATCTCTTGGAAGATTCTTGACTCGAAGTTCCGCCCTTGGTCAGAATGCAATTCCAAGGGCACACCAAATCTGCTAACCCAATTGTAGACGATCTGCTCCGCCACGGTTCTGGCTTCCTGGTTAGGGATCGGAAACGCTTCCGGCAACTTACTGAAGTAGTCCATCACTACGAGTATATAGCGATTACCATTCGGTTTCCGGAAAGGGCCCTGCGATGTCAAAGGCGATTCGTTCGAAAGGTGCTCCCACGTTGTATTGGTCCATCTTACCTCGAGTTTTGATTCTCGGACCCTTGCTAGCTGCACACACGTCGCATTTTCTGCACCAGTCTTCGATATCTTTCTTCGCTTTTAACCAATAAAAACGTTCTCGTACCTTTTCAGAAGGAAGACCCGGATATCGAGCCGATTCTGGCCTGGAAGGAGAACATGGAGAAACCGGATCATCAGGACATCTCTCACAGAAGCCCGACCTTAAAGGCATATTTTGCGCAGTGGGACTCCCTCCATGTCCAAGAAGGTGTCCTGAGAAGAAAATGGGAATCCTCCTACGGAAATTCGTTTGTAATGCAGCTTGTCGTACCGCGGACGAGGGCCAAGGAGGTGTTACAGGAAATGCAGGGCGGGGCGTCCGGAGGCCAGTGCATTCTTATTCACTCCCAAGTGGCCTCCGGACGCCCCGCCCTGCATTTCCTGTAACACCTCCTTGGCCCTCGAACGCGGTACGACAAGCTGCATTACAAACGACTTTCCGTAGGAGGATTCCCATTTTCTTCTCAGAACACCTTCTTGGACATGGATGGAGTCCCACTGCGCAAAATATGCCTTTAAGGTCGGGCTTCTGTGAGAGATGTCCTGATGATCCGGTTTCCCCATGTTCTCCTTCCAGGCCAGAATCGGCTCGATATCCGGGTCTTCCTTCTGAGCGTTCCGGATCTCATCTACGCTCCAGCCGGCGATAGGTTCGGCTCTCATTCTTTGGATGGAAACCAGCTCCCGTTCTTCCTGACGCGCACAATGTTTACAATCCGTTCTGCATGGTCTCCGGGACAGTGCATCCGCATTAGAGTGGAGTTTTCCTTTACGATGTTGTATTTCGTAGTCGTAGATTTGCAGCCTTTCGATCCATCTTGCGACCTGACCCTCAGGACTCTTGAACTGTAATAGCCATTTTAAGGCTGCATGGTCTGTGCGAAGAACGAACTTCCTCCCATAGAGGTATTTGTGAAAATGCTTCGTAGCCAAGATCAAAGCTAGAAGTTCCCGCCTTGTCACGCAGTAGTTCCTTTCTGGCTTAGAGAGCACCTTGCTGAAGTACGCAACCACCTTCTCTTGGCCGTCATGCACCTGGGAGAGTACGGCTCCTACCCCGACATTACTAGCATCTGCATCCACAATGAACGTTTCCCCGGGAGTGGGGTAAGCCAGTATCGGGGCATCGCATAGCCGTTGTTTAAGTGCCTTGAAGCTCTTCTCGCACTCAATTGACCATTTGAATTGTTTTCCCTTTTCCGTAAACTGGTGCAGGCTCTTTGCGATCCCGGCAAAATCCTTCACGAACCGTCTGTAGTAGGTGGCTAGGCCCAGAAAGCTCCTTAGTTGGTGTTTGTCTTTGGGGACTGGCCAGTTTTTCACCGCTTCGACCTTCTCTGGGTCGGTTCTCACTCCTTTCGGTCTAAACAGGGCGCACTTCTTGGGGTTGAGCTTCAGGTGGGCATTTCGAAGCCTTTGAAACACATCCCTTAGATTGTCTCGGTGTTGCGCAAACGTTTTTCCTACGACGATGACATCATCCAAGTATACCAAACAGGTTTTCCATGTTAACCCTTGCAGGACACATTCCATCAACCGCTCGAAAGTCGCCGGAGCACTGCACAGCCCGAATGGCATTACCGTGAATTGCCATAGCCCATTTCCTGTGGTGAAGGCGGTTTTCTCCCGGTCTTCTGGATGGATCTGTACCTGCCAGTAGCCACTCTTCAAGTCGAGAGTGGAAATCCATCGGGCTCCTGATAATGTGTCTAGTGTGTCGTCAATCCGTGGCAGAGGATAGCTATCTTTCTTGGTGACGTAATTGAGCTGCCGATAGTCCACGCAGAACCGCGTGCTGCCATCTTTCTTCTTAACCAGTACAACCGGTGATGCCCACATACTTATGGAACTTTCAATCAGACCTTCTTTCTCCATTGCCGACACCATCTCTGCAACTTCTGTCTGCTTTGCCAATGGAAGGCGCCTAGCAGGCTGACGAATTGGTCTAGTATCACCAGTGTCTATTCGATGTTGTACCAGGTGTGTTCGGCCGTATTCTCCGTCCTGTGAGGCAAATACATCAGCGTACTCATTGATAAGATTCTTTGCCATAGTTCGGTGCTCCTGATTCAGCTCACTGGACTGGAGAATCATCTCTCTCGTTTCCGCTGTCCAAGGTGATGGGAGAGGTTTTGGAGCATCACGTTCAGATATTGTTGCGACGGCGGTAATCGGCGTGCATTTTCCAGTCACCTTCCCTCGCCTTAGTTTGACAGTGTGTGGTCTTGCGTTCAAAACTCTCACTGGAACCATGGTGTTCTTTGGTTCGACTAACGTCTTTCCCACGATGTAGTCTTGAGAATTTTTCTCTGGGTCTGGTTCTACTATGTAGAATCGGTGGCTCCCAAGATCACCTTCCAGCTTCGTCCAAATGATTGTCTCTGAAGACGGCGGCAAAACTCCATCTTTGCTGATGACTGTCCTGAGAGTTACGGCATTCTCGTTTCCGTACACCATCGGAATCCCCACATTTCGATACCTCAGTACTTGCATCCCGATGTCCAAGATTACTTCATTTGCTTTCATGAAGTCTATTCCGGTGATGCACTCGTCGCATATATCTGCCACCAGAAACGCATGGGAGAACGTCAGTCCCGCCAGAGTAATCGTAAGACGAACTTCTCCAAACACCTTCGCCATTTCCCCTGTTGCAGTCTTCAGGCAGTAGCTGTTGGTGTTGTGCAGCCAGGCGCTTCTGACGATATCTCTTCTTACAATGGAGGCGGTGGCGCGTGTGTCGATGGTGGCTACGCACTTCTTCTTGTTGATTAGTGCCTCCACTGTCAGGCTCTTGTTACCCCGTTTGGTTTGCGAAACTTGAATGGTGGTCCTGGGGGCCTCGATTCCAGTAACCAACTTCTGCCCCGCGAAGCTGGTCCTTACGCATTTCCCGACTGCTGGTTTTGGGAAGTCTGACCGACAGGATGCTTCCTCTCTGCTTCTCCTACTTCCGCAATGTGGACAATTTCCTCGTCTAGGTGCATTTCTGCACTGCCGTTGTAGGTGTCCGGTTTGGTTGCAATTCCAGCAACGGATTTAACTTCCGCGAGCTCTGTCTTCATCCATGACGGCTGTTCTCTGGCATGAGCATTCCACGATGGACATTTCCCTGACACGGTGTATTCCCTGGTATGCTTGGTCCGCAGCCTTCATTGACAAAGCGAATGCCAATGCCTCGGGGAGTGTTCGCTTTTCAGCCATTCTTACAGCCATTTGCAGTTGTCTGTCCTCTATGGCCTGAATAAAAGCTTCCACCGCCATTTCGTTGATAAGCTCCTCACCGGCTTTAGGGTATGAAAGATGGCTATATCCGCTTGCAACTGTTGGAGCGTTTCCCCCCTTTTCTGGACTCGACTACGCAGCTGAACCCTGTACACCTGCTGCATGTGTTCATCCCCAAACCGCATCTCGATAGCCTGAACCAGAGAGTCGTAGTTCTGCTGTTTATCTTCCGGGATGGTCTGCAAGAGCTCCGCAGCTGGACCCCTCAGTGCAAGCGTGAGTGCAATAGACTTCTCTTCATCGTCCCAGCTATTGGTCATTGCGGCCGCTTCGAATTGCCTCTTATAAATTGGCCATGATGTTTGACCATCGAAGATAGGAGGCTGCATCTCCTTTCTTCTCAGACCGTCAGTGGAATATTCCCGTGCTTTCTGTCTCTTCACGTTGCTGAGCTCCTTAGCCATATTTTCGACTTGTTTTCCTACTATCTCGAATTGCGTATCCACTTTTTCAAACTGGGTCTCTATCTTCCCGAACTGAGTTTCATGTTTCTCAAAATTTTCATCAAATCTAGTTTCGACTTTTTCGAGTTGCGTCTCGACCTTCTCGATTTTCTCTTCGATCACTTCGAATTTGGATTCCAAGTTCTTGTTTTGCTCATCAATTTTGCTTTCCAGAGCATCTAGAGAATTCTTTTGTTCATCCAGCTTAAGTTCTAGAGAATTCTTTTGTTCCTCAAGCTTAAGTTCTAGAGAGTTCCTTTGGTCGTCTATTGCTTTCTTTTGGTCATCGAGATTAAGTTGCAGAGACTTCTTTTGGTCTTCTATTGCTTTCTTTTTTTCGTCCATGACTAACTTAAGTTGCAGGAGCAGACTTGTTATACCCGGGTCGGTTGCTGTACTTGCTGGTTCCTCTTCCACGTCAAACTCTACGTCGTGCGGATTTTCACCTTCCTGCGTTACTGCTTCTTCCAGACGAAACAGTAGGGCATCTTTTCCCCCAGTTGTGTCGAAGTTGAGCTTACTGAGTTCTGCCTTTAGTTGAATTATAGTTAGTTTTCCAAATTTGCGACCCATTTTGCGCAACTAATTAACTCAACACAGGAATGGTTTTTTTTTGGGCAATTTCATACCACGGAAATAGTTATTCACAGAATAAGTCTTATCCCACTTCTGACACCAATGTAATATGCTGGCTACGGCTCGAGTAGACAAAACGATATTCTGTGAAATTTATTTCTTTATTTTCCAGTCTATAGAACAATTCAGGTTCACACTGTACTATTCTTCGCAAATTCTTTTCTTACAAGGTCTCTTTCCTCTCAAATCACTTTATCTCCTTTCAATTACTTAATGCACAAATCCAAACTAATTACTTCTTCTTGTTAACTCTCAACCTTCAATTTATCACAAAATTACAACTTCGCCCATTATCACTTTTCTAATCTCTTCGCCACGGTTTTAAAACAACTGGCTGGTCTGGATCGCCATCTGTCCTTATATAGCAGAAGTTTCTGATAGCCAGAAACTTCTAGCAAATTCTTCGACCACTGGAACAAGAAAAATTCTGATGTAATAATTCCAAGATGACAATCATTTCTTGCAGTTATAATTTTCTCCGTCTCTTTCGTAGACATGAACTGTGGAGACTAACCGCAGACACGAACCTCGAATGAAAGGACACTTCGGACCAAAATTCTGCCAGAATGAAAAGACACTTCGGAATTTGTTGCATTATACTTTTAGGGAGCGTAGTTATTATTATGTTACAATATCGATGATCTTTTTGATTTAAATTTTATGGAGTTACATGATTTTTTTAGTGCAGCAGAAGAGTTGAAAAAAATTAAATTTCGTTGTGTATGCTTAAATATAAGGTCGTTAAGAAACAATTGGGATACTTTTGTAGCTAGTATATGTCCGATTCTAAAATTTATTGAAGTTATTGTCTTAGTGGAAATAAATATCAGTATAGAGGAAATTGATTTGTACAGCCTGGATGGTTTTTGCTCGGAATTTGTGAATAGAGATAAGAGAAAAGGTGGTGGAATTGCTATGTACAGAAAAAATAGTATGAACTACGAAAGATTAATTGTAGAAACATTATCATATGAAAATTTAACAGTGAAATTTATGAAAGGTACGAGTTGTAAGGATATCATAGTAAGTGGAATATATAGGCCACCGAAATTAAGTGAAAACGAATTCATTGATGAACTCGGAAATATAATAAACCTGAGAGGAGCGAGGAATGATATAATTATCTTGGGCGACATAAATATAAACATTCGAGATACCATGAAGAATCACGTACTAAAATATCAAGAATTTATTGCCTCAAATGGGATGCATAATGTAATAAAGGAGGCAACTAGAATCGATTTAAGTGCAGGAAGTTCTACGTTAATTGACCACATATTAGTTAATCTACCTGAGAGCAAGCTTTTTTCAGCTATTGCTGAAAGTAACATATCGGATCACTACACCA
Source organism: Pocota personata (assembly GCA_963082735.1). Taxonomy (NCBI): domain Eukaryota; kingdom Metazoa; phylum Arthropoda; class Insecta; order Diptera; family Syrphidae; genus Pocota; species Pocota personata. The sequence goes on along the minus strand of OY720433.1, from coordinate 25,624,516 downwards.
CAATGTTTGGAATATTTGATACGTGTCGAAAAGAAGAGGTTGAAACTTCGCGCTCATTCTTAAGTTCTGCTAAGGTAAATGAAACAATTAGAGCTACAGATTGGAGTACATTGCTGGTCAAAACCGATGTTGAAGACTTATACAGTGCTCTAGTTGAAAAAATGGGTGAAATATACAAAAACTCTATTGTCTTATGCAAGAAGAACACTCAACGAAGCAAAGCAGAGTGGATTACCAGGGAAGTTGTCGAATACTGTAAGGAGAGAGATAGACTCTATCGGAAATGGAAAAATAATAGAGCCAATGTTTCGTATGAGATCGAGTACAAGAGAATGAGAAACCAAACCAACAAAAAAATAAATAATTGCAAAACATATATTATAAAAGGAAATTTGAGGAAATAAGAGGCGACCGTAAAAAAACGTGGACATTAATCAACGAAATCCTTGGGCGAAAGAAACCATCGTTAGACGACACAATTGAAAGAAACTTCGGGCCTAATAGGAATATTGCCACATTGTCCGGTGAATTCGCGCAACTTTTCTCACATCAAGCAAGTTCTATAATCCATTCATCAAACATCTCAACATCAAAACACGATTATTCGCGACTCGATATATGTAGGAGATGTATGTTGCATGGAAATAGCAGACTTAATATGCCGATTGTACATCCGAAAGAGTCCTGGTACGGATGGCATTAGAGGAAGTGATTTAAAGACACACGTGGATATCTTTGCTCCCATAATTACGAATGTAATTAATATAAGTCTTAACACACCGACAGTCCCAAAGAAGCTTAAGCAAGCAATAGTCCGGACCATTTACAAGGGAGGTCCTAAGAATGAAACAGCCAACTATCGACCTATAGCAATATTACCCACAATAGAGAAGATCATAGAGCAAATTGTGGTAGAGAAGATGCGTAGTTTCATTGATAAACACAAACTAATCAGCAAAAATCAATACGGGTTCCAAAAGGGAAAAAGTACAAATCAACTTATCGGCGATTTTGCCAATTTAATCAACAGTAGCCTTAACAAAAGTCACCATGTATTAGTGCTCTTCCTTGATTTCAGCAAAGCATTTGACACTCTTAACCACGACAAACTTGTCGATGCCTTGGAAAGAGTGGGAATTAGAGGAAAACTAGCAGATTGGTTGAGAAATTACTTAACCGAGAGAACTTTTCGCGTGCGAATGAAAAACACCTCCAGCACGGAACAATTAGTTCAGTATGGCGTTCCGCAAGGTTCAAAACTCGGCCCACTGCTCTTCATTTTATACACCAATGAATTGTTGAAATGCCTAAAAAATAGTTTCGTCTTTGCATACGCAGATGACACGGCGATTGTGGTATGTCACAGGTCTGTCGTACAGGCTGAGAAGAGTATCATGAAGCAACAAAGTGGTGCCATGATAATTGACTTGTAATAAATGGATCGAAAACTAAACTTATGCACATACGAAGTGTTCACCATACTGCATCTGAAATCAAAATTCAAACTTTTAGCTTCAAGGACCCAGACAACTGCGAGACCATAGAAGTAGTGGACACTTACAAGTACCTGGGCATAACTGTAGATAGTCATTTTCTTTGGGATGTGCATATAAATAATTTGAGAAAAACATTGAAGGGATCATTATTCGCACTTGCATGCTTAAAGTATAAGTCCTCAATATGCATACAAAAACAAGTTTACTACGCCCTAATTGAGTCACGATTGAGGTACGGTATATTGGCGTGGGGAGGGGCAGCACAAACTCACATCGACAAAATCCAGAGCCTACAAAACCAAGCAATTAAATTACTCTCAACAAGAAACACAGCAGAAGGTAGAGTGAAAGTCTTGAATGTAAACCAAATCTTTGAGTTGACTGCTGCGTTGGAGTACTACGATGACCAGCGTTTCCGGATACCAATTAGCCATAACTTCAACACTAGAAGACGAACAGATGGGCTATACCAACTGCCTTTTTTTAACAATGTGTATGGCAAAAGGCAATTACTGTACACTATCCCGAACATCCTTAACAATCTCCCGAATGACCTAAGAAATATTGTTCAAATAAACTTGCGAAAAAAAAGACTAAAAGAACACTTTTTAGAAACAATTACCTAAATAAATAAATAAATAACAAAAATTAGTTAAAATCTAAAGTAACTAAACCATATTAATCTAAAACAACTATAATTTCTCTAAAATTAAAATATATTTTTTTTTCTTTTGTCATTTTAACTTAATTCTTCCACTGCGAATACACATATATCTTGTAAATTGCAAACTTTGATGATAGCATACTAAATAGTTTTGAAAATAATCTCCTGCAGCCACATGGCTTCGCAGGTTTAAATAAACAAATAAATAAATGTAAAATGTAAATAAATGTAAAAATTAAAAAATCAAATGTAAATGTAATGTTAAACTACCTTATTCTAAATTAGCCTATCTTAATCTACCTTACGTATTTTTATGCGTAAAATTTGTTTTGTTTTTTTTTTTTTGTTTTATCGAGTGCTGTTTTTTTTTTATGTTTTTTGTGTTTTTTGTGTTTTTTTTTTTGTATTTTTGCATCCAAGTGCTGTGGATTCATAGTTTTTTTTTTATTTTTTTTTTATTATTAAAATATTACCTACAAAATACAACTACCTAAACCTTAAATTATGTAAGTCGGCCATGGACAACAAACAGCCAACTTCAAACATCCAACAGGCTACCCTGGATTAGGAGTAAACGACGAAGGAGTTTCCTCTCTTTCGGCTAGCCACCAGAAATGACCGTATTGACGTTGTACGTCCTCAAAATCGCGACCCGATACCGCCCTACTAAACCGGAGACGCTCCACACTGCCGTGTGCAACGTCTCGGTCGTAGTTGAGTCGCCTATCCACAACTGTCCGAGCAACATGGAAGATTAGCGGCACCGCCAATCTGTCCTGGATCAGAACTTTCTCATCAAAATAGAGGAACGCCTATGGGGGAACAAAGCCGTTAAGGCGCACTCTCTCATGATACTCGTAATTGGGGTAATAAGCCCCGGAGATCAGGTTGTTTGTTGAGCTCATTGCTCTTGCAATGTGCCTTCGAATCAGCTTGATAACGAAATTATCCACTCTTAATAGATTAGCCCTGTTGTATAGGATGTTATTGGTATAGAATTTTATGTACTGGGACTCTGGTGTTCTGTATAAACGAAGGCAAGCCCGAAGGCAGGCCCTCTCAAACACCCGAATCTTTTCCAACAAGCTTGCTCCCACGTTAAACCACACGGGGCATCCATAGAGCATGGGCCGGATGAGGGCCTTGTAGCAGATTATCTTTACCCTTGCATCGAGTTACTTGCTATAAAAATGTCTCTGTAAGGGCAAAAGCACTTTTGGCTCTGGCCAGAGCAGCATCTATATGTTTGTTAAAATATAGATATTGGTCTAACCAGAGCCCCAGGTATATGACTACACTTCGACACGTAAGTGTCTGTCCGTGCGGTCCAACTTGAGAACTTTCGCCAATTCTTTCTGGTATCCCTAGAGGCACCAGACAACGGTGTCCTAAAAAGAATGGTTTGGTCCTGATCTGTGCGCGATCAAGTCGTCTGCGTACGCTATGGCATGGTGAAGTGATCCTATGAGATCGCTCGAGTAAATGTTGAAAAGGATCAGTGAATTAACTGCACCTTGTTGCAGACCGTTTTTAATTAGAAATGTTCCAGCAGAAGTCACATTGCCATTTTTGACAATGAACTGTATACTTGTGAGCATGTTATAAAGTATGTACAGCAGTGGCTTGCTTATGCCCAGCCTGCTCAGCTTGTAGAAGAGTCCCTCTAGCCATACGGTATCGAAGGCCTTCTCCAAGTCAATCAGGCAGGCACCCGTGCATTGGTCCTTGCATTTGTTCCATTGGATGTTCGATACCAGTTTAGACGCGGCATGTATTGTATCATGCCCCGCCTTAAAACCGAATTGGTTATCCGGAATTATATTACTGTTCTCAGTCCACTTCAGCAGGGCTCTATTGATCACTTTCTCGAATACCTTGCTGATGTTCGGAAGGAGACTTATCGGCAGGAGATTTGCCGGATTGGAAGTATCCTTACCCCTTTTGGGGATGGGTTGTATCACTGCTGTTTTCCAATACGCTGGATAATGTGCATTATTCAGTGCATTGTTAAACAGAGTGGTGTAAATGTCCACCCTTTCTAGAGGGAGATGTCGAAGCACAATGTTCGATACTCCGTCGATTCCCGCAGATTTCTTCCTCCCCAATGAGGAGCTCCACCTTCGATATGAACGGGGGATGTACCCTTTCATCGGCGATGACATTATTTGCCATGTTATCGTCATTGAACTCGGTAAAACCTATGTTCTCGGATCGCCAGTGCTCTATATCATTTCAAAGGTAGAAGTTGTGCACAAGGACTTGATTTTCCAGGTCGTGGTTCGGGCAAATGGTATCATTCACCTTGTACACTTCCTGGAAAGTCGCTCCTATAGCCTCTACCTTCTCCTGCGGATCTTCGATCACAAAGAAGTTGTCATCCTCTACTGCGTTATCTGGATCTATACCTACTGTTATTAGCATTTGTCCATTGTTCGTTGTTCGGGGGATCTTAAGACACGGAAGGTCGTTTTGATTATCCCTCCGAAATATTTTATTTATTTGCGGGAACATACTCGGGTTGTTGGATTTTACAGCCCGAATTTTGTTGTTAAAGTGCAAATTTACAGAAAGTCTGTAAGTTTCTCTAATTAATTTCTGGAGGTTTTTAATCAACGACTTCAGTGTCCTAACCTCGGACTTTTGTCTGTCAGTAAACTGTCTGTACAAGGTTTTTAGTCTCGACAGCAGTCTACTTTTGTGTTGGTGTAGTGCGTCAATTGTTGCATTTCAAGCGAGTCCAACGTGACCTACTATAATTGTAGGAGTACGTTTGGACAAACCCCTCCAACTCAGCAATTTCGTTGGGAATCGTTCTTACGGCACTGAGTCGCTGTCATACACAAATGTGTGCAGGCAGTTTATAGTTTGTCGGTCCATGTTGGTCAGTTGTAACCGTACGTCGAACAGCATAAGATCCAGATAGGAGCCGCTTCTAGGAAACGACGGACTATCTGTAGCTTTCAAATCGAGTTTATACTCGACACTGTGCCGACTCCACCAATTGAATAGTAGGTTCTCCATAGGATTAGGTGTGTTATTTCAACAATCTCTATGTTTGGCGTTTAGATCTCCGGCCATGATGAAATAATTCCCTTCCGACTCCAGCCTTAGGCATCGAAAAAGTTTCTCGAGCTCTGAAATAAATAAGGTAGATTAAGTAGCTTCAGGTGCATAGAGTGCGACCAAGTACATTTTCTTTCCACTACGGAGAGGGATGCACACGATACACGCTTCCAGCTCCTGGAACCTTCGCACTTCACCGCTGTAAATAACTTTAAATTGCAGTTGTTTGCGTATGAAGATCGCAACACTTCCTCCTTGTGTTCCTCACCGTCGGAGACGTATGCTAGTTCGGCAGAGTCATCGGACCTCTGCCGCTTCTTATCTGCTGCTGCTCTTGCTGTATTCGGCGCCCCTTCCTTCACTCCACCTGGCAAACAATGCTGCTGAGGTGGATAGACCCGTCTACTGATCCGGAGATGCTCCTTGCGCTGCTTAAAGAGAAAGAGTGCAACGAGCTCGAATTTGCAGGGGTCAAGTCATTCACCACAGCTAAGGCTAAAAGGGAGAAGCGGAAACTGCCGCTCTTCCTAGTTCAGCTTTCACCCAATAGCATAGGGTTGGTTGTCGCATGGGGGAAATTAAGAAGGAGCGAAAGCATTTTACAATGTGTTCGCTGCCAAAGGTTCGGGCACGACGCGTCGAACTGCGAAATGCAGCCTCGATGTGTCAAGTGTGGAAGAACCACAAATCAGAGGAATGCACTCTGGGTAAGGATAGAGTGGCAGATAAGAGCCAGCTCTCGTGTGCTTTATGCAGGAACTCGGGACACACCGCAAACTATCGGGGTTGTCCTAAGTTCCAGTATATTAAGAAAGTAAATTTGGTTCGTCAGGAGAAGGTCGTACTGAAACGTCCACCTGCTCCAATTCAAACACAATCCGTCACTCCCCAAGTGACCTACGCCCAAATGGCGGCAGGTCGGGGAAACGCGGAACAGAAAAGATCGAAGGTTGCTTCTCAGGCCCCAGCGCCTAGAGCACTGGAGGCTCAAACTGATTGCGGGCCATCTTGCTCTCTATCCAAGGGCAGATGGAGCAGCTTCAGTGTCAGGTGCAGCAGCAGGCGAAGCGGGTGGGCCAGTTCTACGCACTTCTTCCGGGCCTAACGCACCTCCGGTCGTAATCGGAACGAACATAACATAAGCAACTCTTGAAGATCCTTGCAGCGAATGTGAATCCACTGATTAGGATCGAGCGAAGAGCCGTATTGTTTAAGTTGCTAGAAGACCAAACCCCTGATGTGCTTATGGTTAGCGAAACGAAGCCATCCCAGAAGCACAAATTGGGGCACAATAAACACAATATTGTCAGAAGAGACCGAACCAACTCCACACAAGGAGGAGGTGTTGCGATCTTCATACGCAAACAATTGCAATTCAAAGTTATGTACAGCGGTGCAGTGCGAAGGTTCCAGGAGCTGGAAGCGTGTATCAAGTGCATCCCTCTCCGTAGTGGAAAGAGGATGTACTTGGTCGCACTCTATGCACCTGAAGCTACATTATTTATTTCAGAGCTCGAGACACTTTTTCGATGCCTAAGGCTGGAGTCGGAGGAGAATTATTTCATTTCATGGCCGGGGAACTTAGTGAGAAACATAGAGATTGGGGAAATAACACACCAAATCCTAGAGAGAACCTACTATTCAATTGGCCGACATGGACCGACAAACTATAAACTGCCTGCATACTTTTGTGTATGACAGTGACCATTGCGGACTTAGTGCCGTAATAACGATTCCCAACGAAATTGCGGATTTGGATTAGTTTGTTCAAACGTACTCCTACAATTGTAGTAGGACACGTTGGACTCGCTTCTCTAGAGTTTGGACAAGAGCACTCTCCTCGAATTCGCTCTACCCACCGTCCATTAGGAATCTGTCAAACGAGGAGATTGACTTTTACCTAAAGCAAATGGACGAGACAATTAAACGAACTATGGACAATACGATACCTCGGTATCAACTTACTGACAACGCAGACATATACCGTAATGCAACAATTGACGCACTACACCAACGCAAAAGGAGACTGCTATCGAGACTAAAAACCTTGTACAGACAGTTTACTGACAGACAGAACTCGGAGGTTAGGACGCTGAAGTCGCTGATTAAAAACCTCCAGAAATTAATTAGAGAAAATTACAGACTTTCTGTAAATTTGAACTGGAACAACAAAATTCGGGCTGTAAAATCCAACAACCCGAGTATGTTCCCGCAAATAAATAAAATATTTTAGAGGAATAATGAAAACAATGGACAAATACTAATAACAGCAGGTATAGATCCAGCTAACGCAGTAGGGGATGACAACTTCTTTGTGATCGAAGATCCGCAGGAGAAGGTAGAGGCTATAGGAGCGACTTTCCAGGAAGTGTACAAGGTGAATGATACCATTTGCCCGAACCACGAATTGGAAATCGCGTCCTTGTGCCGTGGTGTAGTGGTAACATCATCGCTTGTCACGCTTTTGATTCACAGTTCGAATCCTGATGTCAAGGATCATCTATTTATTTCGGATGAAATAAATAAAAAAGTCGATCACTTGCGAAAGCTAAGACAACTCTACTGTGAAGGCATAACACTGACAGTAGGGTGGTCATATGGCCAAAATGCAACTTGATCGTGATGATGAAACCAGGAGGACGGAAAGAAATACTGTGAATCATAAGCAACGACAATAATAGCAAAAACAAACAAAATACTCCCCAGTTATCTGGACAGCCACCTTTGGAGTTTTCTGAAACTTAATACCACCTGAGTTTCGAACTACATCACTCTGTCTTTCTCTCTGTCTCTTCCTCTTTCCACAAAACGGACGTGTTCTAAAAAAAAAATTAGTATAAGGGTATTCATATCCTCTTTAACACGTGGAAATTATAAAAAAAAAAATAAACTTCTACCTTCGAAATGATATAGAGCAATGGCGATCCGAGAACGTAGGTTTTACCGAGTTCAATGACGATAACATATCAAATAATGTCATCGCCGATGAAAGGGTACATCCCCCGTACATATCGAAGGTGGAGCCCCAAGCGATCTTCGACTCATTGAGGAGGAAAAAGTCTGTAGGAATCGACGGAGTTTCGAACATTGTGCTTCGACATCTCCCTCTAGAAGCGGTGGACATTTGCACCACTCTGTTTAACAATGCACTGAATAATGCACATTATCCATCCTTCCGAACATCAGCAAGTTATTCGAAAAAGTGATCAATAGAGCCCTGCTTAAGTGGACTGTGAACAGTAATATAATTCCGGATAACCAATTCGGTTTTAAGGCGGGGCATGATACAATACATGCCGCGTCTAAACTGGTATTGGATATCTAATGGAACAAAAGCAAGAAACAGTGCACGGCCTGCTTGACTTGGAGAAGGCCTTCGACACCGTATGGTTAGAGGGACTCTTCTACAAGCTAGGCAGGCTGGGCGTAAGCAAACCACTGCTGTACATACTTCATAACATGCTCACCAGTAGACAGTCCATTGTTAAAAATGGCAATGGGACTTCTGCTGGAACATTTCACAATCAAAAACGGTCTGCAACAAGGTGCGGTTAATTCACATTTACTCGAGCGATCTCATAGGATCACTTCACCATGCCATAGCGTACGCAGACGACTTGATCGCGTACAGATCAGGACCAAAAATCGAGGTCATTGCAATTCTCTTGCAACGTGACTTCGATAAGATTCAGCGATATTGCAATGACTGGAAGTTGAAGATCAACTTCCAGAAATCGGAAACCATTCTTTTTAGGACGCCGTTGTCTGGGGCCTCTAGGGATACCAGAAAGAATTGGCGAAAGTTCTCAATCGTGGGAGCACACGGACAGCCACTTGCGTGTCCAAGTGTAGTCAGATACCTGGGACTTTGGTTAAACCAATATCTATATTTTAACAAACATATAAATGCTGCTCTGGCCAGAGCCAAAGGTGCCTTTGCCCTTACAAAGAGACTTTTTTATAGCAAGCAGCTCGATGCAAGGGTAAAGGTAATCTGCTACATAGCCCTCATCCGGCCCATGCTCGTATATGGATATCCCGTGTGGTTCAACGTGGGAGCAAGCTTGTTGGAAAAGATTCGGGTGTTTGGGAGGGCTTGCCTTCGGGCTCACCTTTATTTGTACAGAACACCAGAGTCCCAGTACATAAAATTCTATCCCAACGAGGTCCTATACAACAGGGCTAACCTAATAAGGGTTGATAATTTCGTTATCAAGATGATTCGAAGGCATATTGCAAGAGCAATGAGCTCGACGAACAACCTGATCTCCGGGACTTATTATCCCAATTACGAGTAGTACGAGAGAGTGCGCCTTAACGGCTTTGTTCCCCCAGAGGCGTACCTCTATTTTGATAAGAAAGGTCTGATCCGGGATAGACTGGCGGTGCCGCTAATCTTCCACGTTGCTCGGACAGTTGTGGATAGGCGACACAACTATGACAGAGACGTTGCACACGGCAGTGTGGAGCGTCTCCGGTTTAGTAGGGCTGTATCTGGTCGCGATGTTGAGGACGTACAACTTCAGTACGGTCATTTCTGATGGCTAGCCGAAAGAGAGGAAACTCCTTCGTCGTTTCCTCCAAATCCGGGGTAGCCTGTTTGATGTTAAAAGTTGGCTTTTTCTTGCCCATGGTCGACTTACATAGTTTAAGTTTAGGTAGGTGTAGGTAATAATTGAAAAAAAAAAAAATATCCACAGCACTTGGATGAAAAAAATAAAAGAATAAAAACACAAAAAAAAAAAAAACAACAACTCGATAAAAAAAACAAAAAAAAAAAAAAAAATTAACGTAGAAAATACGTAAGGTAGAATAAGATAGGCTAATTTAGAATAAGATAGTCTTAAGATTTATTTTAAGGTTGTTGTTAAGTTATATATATAAGAATAAAAAAAAAAAAAAGTTCATGTACTAAGTTTTTTCTATAATAATTTTCTTAGTAACAATTAAAATTAAAAAAAATTAAATAATTAAGCAATTTCAAGTTCGTTATGTCGAAAGACATAGTTTTAAGTATTAGGTTTAACTTAGAGCGCCCTTACAGGGCCAGTAAGTTAGAATAAGAATAGTTAAGTTAGTTAAGCGAGTTTTAAGCGTTTTTTGTCTAGCAATTAAGTTACAATGAATTTAATAAAAATGCATTAAAAATGAAAAAAATGTTACGCCTTGGCACAGTCGTTCACAGACTTTCATAGTGCGCAGACGTGTTTCGGCTTTTCGTTTAAAATCATTGTGTTTTAAAGGAGAGAATTAGACAGTGAAATCCCAAGTGGTGAGTTAGCCTAGAGGTAGTGGTGGTGAACCGTCAGTCGTTCACAGACTTTCATAGTGTTCACATGTGTTTCGGCTTCTCATTTAAAATCGTGGTGATTTTAAAGTAGAAAGTTAGACAGCTAGATTTCAAGTGGCGAGTTAGCCTATAGGTAGTGGTGGTGACCCGTCAACCGTATTGTCTTGGGTTGGATTCCCACCCAGCGAAAATTTCAGTACAAACTTTTTTTTATAATTTATACCAAATTAGTGAATAAAATTAATTATAAATAAGAGAAACATTCGATGGAAAGTGAGGGGTCCGCGCTCCCAATAGCGGGATCAGCTGGTGGGGTGACAGCATCAGCCGATGCAGTACAGGCAGGCTACCCAGCAACAGTGGCAACCGCAAGTATGGGGAAAAGGAAACTTAAGCCTACTCCCAACCTTGTAAAGCGTCCCTCCACGTCAGCTTCAGCTGTACAGCTGCCAGGTGGAGTGAGGGAAGGGGCACCGAATACAGCAACAGCAGCAGCAGATAAGAAGCGGCAGAGGTCCGATGACTCTGTCGAATTAGCACACGTCTCCGACGGTGGGGATGGCCACAACGTTGGAGACGAAAACAACAGCTTCGCAGTTCTGGCAGCCTCCAAATCGGATGGCGAAGAAGAAGAAGTCGAGAGTCTGACCACAAGCATCAGACAGCTGGAACAGAGGGTGCGTGCCATGAAGGCCAAACAAATGGCCAGGCGAGAGACTGAGCGGCAGCTAGAGCTACAGAGCGCTCAACAAACAACAACAACTACAGAATCAGCCGCCAGAAAGCCAGCGGCAACACCCAATACAGCATCCGTGGTGTAGTGGTAACATCACCGCTTGTCGCGCTGTTGATTCACGGTTCGAATCCTGATGTCAAGAATCATCTATTTATTTAGCATGAAATAAATAAAAAAAGTCGATCACTTGCGAAAGCTAAGTCAATTCTACTGTGAAGGCATAACACTGGCAGTAGAGTCGTCATATGGCTAAAATGCAACTTGATCGTGATGATGACATCATGAGGATGGAAAAAGATACTGTGAATCATAAGCAACGACAATAATAGGGAAAACAAGCAAAAATACTCCCCAGTTATCTGGACAGCCACCCTTGGAGTTTACAGAAACTTAATACCACCTGAGTTTCAAACTACACCACCCTGTCTTTTTCTCTGTCTCTTCCCCTTTCCACAAAAAACGCACGTGTTCTAAAACTTTGTATAAGGGTATTCATATCCCCTTTAATACGTGCAAATTATAAAAAAAAAAAATACTGCAGCAGAAGTAACAGCAATAACAATAGCTAAAAAAATAGCAGCAACTAGTACAGCAGCAGAAAACGCTGCAAGAATCTCAACAACAACCGCAGCAAAAAAACAGCAGCAGAAAAAGGAGCAACAGCAGCAGCAGCAGAAACAACAGCGACAATAACCGCAGCAGAACCAACAGCAACCGCAGACGACGACAAAAGTGAGGGTACCGCCAATCAACACCTATAAGATTGAGCTTATGGACACCATTAAACTATGTAAGTCGGCCATAGGCAACAATTTTTCTATTGAACGTTTAAATGAAGACAGGCACGCTATCCACTGCAATACAGTGGAACAGTATAAAAAAATTAAAGATTTGTTAAAGGACACGACGACGGAGTTCTTCTCCTTCACCCCGAAGGGGGGAAAGCAGCAATGCTGCTGAGGTGGATAGACCCGTCTACTGATCCGGAGATGCTCCTTGCGCTGCTTAAAGAGAAAGAGTGCAACGAGCTCGAATTTGCAGGGGTCAAGTCATTCACCACAGCTAAGGCTAAAAGGGAGAAGCGGAAACTGCCGTTCTTCCTAGTTCAGCTTTCACCCAATAGCAAGCTGGATGGTCTAAGGAGTATTAAAGTCCTAGACTACCAGGTTGTCGCATGGGAAAAATTAAAAGGAGCGAAAACATTTTAAAATGTGTTCGCTGCCAAAGGTTCGCTCACGCCGCGTCGAACTGCGAAATGCAGCCTCGTTGTGTCAAGTGTGGAAAGAACCACAAAGCAGAGAAATGCACTCTGGGTAAGGATGGAGTGGCAGATAAGAGCCAGCTCTCGTGTGCTTTATGCAGAAACTCGGGACACACCGCAAACTATCGGATTTGTCCTAAGTTCCAGTATATTAGAAAGTAAATCTGGTTCGTCAGGAGAAGGTCGTAGTGAAACGTCCACCTGCTCCAATTAAAACACAATCCGTCACTCCCCAAGTGACCTACGCCCAAATGGCGGCAGGTCGGGGAAACGCGGAACAGAAAAGACCGAAGGTTGCTTCTCAGGCCCCAGCGCCTAGAGCACTGGAGGCTCAAACTGATTGCATGCCATCTTGCTCCCTATCCAAGGGCAGATGGAGCAACTTCAGCGTAAGGTACAGGAGCAGGCGAAGCGGGTGGACCAGATCTACGCACTTCTGCCGGGCCTAACGCACCTCCAGTCGTAATTGGTACGAATATGGAGGAGCCACCCTTGAAGTGAAACGTCCACCTGCTCCAATTCAAACACAATCCGTCACTCCCCAAGTGACCTACGCCCAAATGGCGGCAGGTCGGGGAAACGCGGAACAGAAAAGACTGAAGGTTGCTTCTCAGGCCCCTGCGCCTAGAGCACCGGAGGCTCAAACTGACTTGCTGGCCATCTTGCTCTCTATCCAAGGGCAGAAGGAGCAGCTTCAGCGTCAGGTACAGGAGCAGGCGAAGCGCGTGGACCAGATCTACGCACTTCTGCCGGGCCTAACGCACCTCCAGTCGTAATGGGTACGAACATGGAGGAGCAACCCTTGAAGATCCATGCGGTGAATGTGAATTCACTGATTAGGATCGAGCGAAGAGCCGTATTGTTTAAGTTGCTAGAAGACCAAACCCCTGATGTGCTTATGGTTAGCGAAACAAAGCTATCCCAGAAGCACAAATTGGGGCACAATAAATACAATATTGTTAGAAGAGACCGACCCAACTCCACACAAGGAGGAGGTGTCGCGATCTTCATAAGCAAACAACTGCAATTTAAAGTAATGTATAACGGTGAAGTGCGAAGGTTCCAGGAGCTGGAAGCGTGTATCGTGTGCATCCCTCTCCGTAGTGTTAATAGGATGTACTTGGTCGCACTCTATGCACCTGAAGCTACTCAATCTACTTTATTTATTTCAGAGCTCGAGGCACTTTCGATGCCTAAGGCTGGAGTCGGAGGAGAATTATTTCATCATGGCCGGAGATCTAAACGCCAAACATAGATATTGTTGAAATAACACACCTAATCCTATGGAGAACCTACTATTCAATTGGTGGAGTCTCCACAGTGTCGAGTATAAACTCGATTTGAAAGCTACAGATAGTCCGTCGTTTCCTAGAAGCGGCTCCTATCTGGATCTTATGCTGTTCGACGTACGGTTACAACTGACCGACATGGACCGACAAACTATAAACTGTCTGCACACATTTGTGTATGACAGTGACCATTGTGGAGTCAATGCCGTAATAACGATTCCCAACGAAATTGCTGAGTTGGAGGAGTTTGTCCAAACGTACTCCTACAATTATAGTAGGACGCGTTGGACTCGCTTCTCAAGAACTTTGACAAGAGCACTCTCCTCGAATTCGCTCTACCCACCGTCCAATAGAAATCTGTCAAACGAGGTGATTGACTGGTACCTAAAACAAATGGACGAGACAATTAAACGAACTATGGACAATACGATACCTCGGTATCAACATACTGACAACGCAGACATATTCCGCAATGCAGCAATTGACGCACTACACCAACGCAAAAGTAGGCTGCTGTCGAGACTAAAAACCTTGTACAGACAGTTTACTGACAGACAAAACTCGGAGGTTAGGACGCTGAAGTCGTTGATTAAAAACCTCCAAAAATTAATTAGAGAAAATTACAGACTTTCTGTAAATTTGCAATGGAACAACAAAATTCGGGCTGTAAAATCCAACAACCAGAGTATGTTCCCGCAAATAAATAAAATATTTCGGAGGAATAATCAAAATAACCTTCCGTGTCTTAAGATCCCCCGAAGGACTAACAATGGACAAATACTAATAACAGCAGGTATATTTCCAGATAACGCAGTAGAGGATGACAGATCCGAAGGAGAAGGTAGAGGCTATAGGAGCGATTTTCCAGGAAGTGTGCAAGGTGAATGATACCATTTGCCCGAACCACGACCTTTAAAATCGCGTCCTTGTGCACAACTTCTACCTTTGAAATGATATAGAGCACTGGCGATCCGAGAACATAGGTTTTACCCAGTTCAATGACGATAACATGGCAAATAATGTCATCGCCGATGAAAGGGTTCATCCCCCGTTCATATCGAAGGTGGAGCTGCAAGCGATCTTCGACTCATTGACGAGGAAGAAATCTGCGGGGATCGATGGAGTATGGAACATTGTGCTTCGACATCTCCCTCTAGAAACGGTGGACATTTACACGACTCTGTTTAATAATGCACTGAATAATGCACATTATCCAGCGCATTGAAAAACAGCAGTAATACAACCCATCCCCAAGAGGAGTAAGGACACTTCCAATCCTTCAAATCTCCGGTCGATAAGTCTCCTTCCGAACATCACCAAGGTATTCGAGAAAGTAATCAATAGAGCCCTGCTTAAGTGGACTGAGAACAGTGATATAATACCGGATAACCATTTCGGTTTTAAGGCGGGGCATGATACAATACATGCCGCGTCTAAACTGGTATCGGATTTCCAATTTAACAAATGCATGAACCAATGCATTTGTGCCTGCCTGATTGACTTAGAGAAGGCCTTCGACACCGTATGGTTAGAGGGACTCTTCTACAAGCTAAGCAGGCTGGGCATAAGCAAACCACTGCTGTACATACTTCATAACATGCTCACCAGTAGACAGTTCATCGTCAGAAATGGCAATGTGACTTCTGCTGGAACATTTCAAATTAAAAACGGTCTGCAACAAGGTGCGGTTAATTCACCGATCCTTTTCAACATTTACACAAGCGATCTGAAAGGATCACTTCCCCATACCATAGCGTACGCAGACGATTTGATCGCGTACAGATCAGGACCAAAAATTGAGCTCATTGCAATTCTCTTGCAACGTGACTTCGATAAGATTCAGGATATTGCGAAATCGGAAACAATTCTTTTTAGGACGCTGTTGTCTGGTGCCTGTAGGGATACCAGAAAGTATTGGCGAAAGTTCTCAATAGTTGGACCGCACGGACAGTCACTTGCGAGTCGAAGTGTAGTCAGATACCTGGGGCTCAGGTTAGACCAATATCTATATTTTAACAAACATATTGATGCTGCTCTGGCCAGAGCCAAAGATGCTTTTGCCCTTACAAAGAGACTTTTTTATAGCTAGCAACTCGAAGCGAGGGTAAACTTAATCTGCTACATGGCCCTCATTAGGCCCATGCTCGTATATGGATGCCCCGTGTGGTTCAACGTGGGAGCAAGCTTGTTGGAAAAGATTCGGGTGTTTAAGAGGGCTTGCCTTCGGACTTGCCTTCATTTGTACAGAACACCAGAGTCCCAGTACATACAATTCTATCCCAATGAGGTCCTATGCAACAGGGCTAACCTAATAAGGGTTGATAATTTCGTTATCAAAATGATTCGAAGGTATGTTGCAAGAGCAATGAGATCGACGAACAACCTGATCTCCGGGGCTTGTTACCCCAATTATGAGTATCACGAGAGAGTGCGCCTTAACGGCTTTGTTCCCCCAGAGGCGTTCCTTTATTTTGATAAGAAAATTCTGATCCAGGACAGATTGGCAGTGCCGCTAATCTTCCACGCTGCTCGGAAAGTTGTGGATAGGCGACTCAACTACGACAGAGACGTTGCACACGGCAGTGTGGAAAACATAAAAAAAATAAAAAAACAGCACTCGATAAAACAAAAAAAAATTACAAA
Organism: Pocota personata; assembly: GCA_963082735.1. NCBI lineage: Eukaryota > Metazoa > Arthropoda > Insecta > Diptera > Syrphidae > Pocota > Pocota personata. Next base: position 25,608,074 of record OY720433.1, on the reverse strand, counting down.
AAAAAACACAAAAAATTACGTATTAGAATACGTAATTTAGATTAAGATAGGCTAATTTAGAATAAGGTAGTTTAAGATTTATTTTAAAGTAGATTTGTAAGTTTTAAATGTAAGAACATCCAAAAATAAGTTCATGTACTAAGTTTTTGTACAATTTTCTTAGTTACAATTAAAATTAAATAAATAAAATAAATGGAAAATTTTCAAGTTCTTTACGTCGAAAGACATAGTTATAGGGCCAGTAAGTTAGAATAAGATAGCTAAGTTAGTTAAGCTAGTTTTAAGCGCTTTTTGTCTAGCATGTAAGTTATAATGGATTAATTAATAAAAAATGCATTAAAAATGAAAAAAAAAAAAATGTGGTGGTGTTCTACCAAACCAGTGACAATTCCGGACGGGGGAAAAATTAAATTCTGTTTTTGTTTTCATTTATGCAAAATAAGTGAAATACAGAAAACATAAGAACAAGTATCAGGCGATGGAGAGTGAGCGGTCCGCGCTCCCAATAGCGGGACCAGCTGGTCTAGTGACTGCATCAGCCAATGCAGTACAGGCAGGCCACCCAGCAACAGTGGCAACTGAAAGTAAAGGGAAAAGGAGAAGGAAGTTGAAACCTTCTCCCAACCTTGTAAAGCGTCCCTCCACATCAGCTTCAGCTGAACAGCTGCCAGGTGGAGTGAAGGAAGGGGCGCAGAGTACAGCAACGGCAGCAGCAGCAGAAAAGAAGCGACAAAGGTCGGATGACTCTGTCGAATTCCCGTACATCTCCGATGGTGGGGAAGGCCGCTACATTAGCGATGACGACAGATGACGAAAAGAGAAAGTCCAAAGTCTGACCAGCAGCATCAGACAGCTTGAGCAAAGGGTACTTGCCATCAAGGCCAAACAAATGGCAAGAAGAGAGGGAGCGGCAGCTAGAGCTCCAGCGAGCTTCGGAACAACAACAGAAGCAGCCGCAAATGCAGCAGCAAGAACAACAGCAGCAGAATAAGCTGCAACAACCGCAGCAGCAGCAGAAAAAGCAGCAACAACAGCAGAAAAAACAGCAGCAGCAGAAGCAGCAGCAATAGCAGCAGAAATAACAGCAACAACAGCAACAACCGCAACAGAAGACGACTACAAAGGCGAGGGTGCTGCCAATTAATACCTACAAGGTGGAATTGAAGGACACAGTTGAACTATGTAAGTCGGCCATAGGCAACAATTTTATTATTAAACGATTAAATGAAAATAGGCATGCTATCCACTGCAACACAGTGCAGCAGTACAAAAAAATTAAAGAATTATTGAGGGACACCACGACCGAGTTCTTCTCCTTCACCCCGAATAAGGAAAAGCTGCAAACAATGCTGCTGAGTGGGATAGAACCGTCTACTGATCCGGAGGAGCGCCTTGTGCTGCTTAAAGAGAAGGAGTGCGATGAGCTCCTATTCGTAGGGGTTAAGCCATTCACCACAGCTAAGGTAAAAAGGGAGAAGCGGAAACTGCCGTTCTTCCTAGTTCAGCTTTCACCGAATAGCAAACTGGATGGTCTAAGGAGTATTAAAGTCCTAGACTACCAGGTTGTCGCATGGGAAAAATTAAGAAGGAACGAAAACATTTTGCAATGTGTTCGCTGCCGCAGGTTCTGGCACGCCACGTCGAACTGCGAAATGCAGCCTTGATGTGTTAAGTGTGGAAAGAACCACAAAGCAGAAGAATGCACTCTGGCTAACTATGGAGTGGCAGATAAGAGCCAGCTCTCGTGATAGCAAACTATCGGGGTTGCCCTAAGTTCCAGTATATTAAAAAGTAAATCTGGTTCGTCAGGAGAAGGTCATAGCCCCAGCGCCTAGAGCAACGGAGGCTCAAACGGACCTGCTGGCCATCTTGCTCTCTATCCAAGAGCAGATGGAGCAGCTTCAACGTCAGGTATAGGAGCAGGCGAAGCGGGTGGACTAGATCTACGCACTTCTGCCGGGCCTAACGCACCTCCAGTCGTAATGGGTACGAACATGGAGGAGCAATCCTTGAAGATCCTTGCGGTGAATGTGCATTCCCTGATTAGGATCGAGCGAAGAGCCGTATTTTTTAAGTTGCTTGAAGCCCAAACCCCTGATGTTCTTATGGTTAGCGAAACAAAGCTATAACAGAAGTACAAATTGGGGCACAGCAAATATAATATTATCAGAAGAGACCGACCCAACTCTACACAAGGAGGAGGTGTTGCGATCTTCATACGCAAACAATTGCAATATAAAATTATGTACAGCGGTGAAGTGCGAAGGTTCCAGGAGCTGGAAGCGTGTATCGTGTGCATCCCTCTCCACAGTGGAAAGAGAATGTACATGATAGCAGTCTATGCACCTGAAGCTACTCAATCTACGTTATTTATTTCAGAGCTCGACACACCTTCGATGCTTAAGGCTGCAGTCGGAGGAGAATTATTTCATTATGGCCGGAGATCTAAACGCCAAACATAGAGATTGGGGAAATAACACACCTAATCCTAGAGGGAACCTACTACTTAATTGGAGGGGTCGGCACAGTGTCGATACAGATAGACCGTCGTTTCCTAGAAGCGGCTCCTATCTGGTTCTTATGCTGTTCGACGTACGGTTACATCTTTTTTTTTTTTTTGGATTGCGCCAGGGATGTGTAATCTTCATAGATACTAGTAGCCCGAGTGCTACTAGCATGCACGATTCGCAAACCTGAGTACTCGATGCCAGGAATACGCCTACGTACTAAACACACACCCTACACACTTCAACCACTCTCCCCGCGGGACTGCCGTTAGGTATTACTTCGCGGGGCTGGTTAGCAATTCATGCTATACTTCTTGTATTGCTGCTTCTGATGCTTCTGTTGCTTCTGCTGCTCTTCTTAGCTTTTCTATTCTCCGCAACTCTTTTTGTAGAGTTGTTACGAAAGAACATATTGCCATCCAATTTTCTTCCAACCGTAACATATGGTCGAGGAGTAATGACGGACTTGGCAGAGTAATTCTCCATGCCGTGAAACGTGTGCAGTAAAACACTGCGTGCTCCGTATCCTCATCTTCACCTGGGCATTCCGGGCAGGATGGTGAGTTGTCGTGTCCGAATCGGTGTAGATATTTGCGGTAGCCACCGTGGCCAGACAGGAACTGCGTTAGATGGTAGTTGCAGTCTCCATGCTTTCGACTTATCCAATCTTGGATTGTCGGTATAAGTTTGTATGTCCATCTGCCTTTTGTTGTATTAGCCCAACGAGCTTGCCACATAGCTGCTGACGCTGCCCTTTCTTCAATTTTTATCACCTTGATACCAGTGGCGTCGTGATGACTCAATGCTCTTCTATTATATATCCTCAGCATTTCATCTGCGAGAATGGGGGGAAGGGGACCATTCCAGCTATGACAAATGCAGCTTCGTCAGAGATGGTTCGAAAGCCGCTGATTGTCCGTAGCGCACAGAGTCTGTATGATGACGATAGTTTCCTTTTGGTCTCCTTCGTCCTCAGTGCCTCCGCCCAGACTGGGGCGGCATATAACAGAACTGAGGTGATAACTCTAGAGAGTAGAATCCTTCTAGCGTATCCAGGTCCACCGATGTTAGGCATGATACGCGAGAGAGCTCCCTGCATTTGCGATGCTTTTTTGGTAACAAAATCAACATGCGTTTTAAACCGTAGCCTGTTGTCCAGCATTACTCCAAGGTATTTAACTGCCTCTTTCGACCTGGTGGTTTGGTTACCAACCTGAAAGTTGGCAAATTCGACAGTTTTCCGGCTGGTTATAAGAACAGCTTCTGTTTTATGGTCAGCCAGTTCTAGTCCGGCGGATACTAGCCAATCTTTTATCCGGGCAATTGCTTCATTTGTAGCTGATTCTACTGCACGGATCTGTTTAGCTACTGTCACGACTGCAATGTCATCGGCGAATCCAATTATCGTTACTCCCCCAGGTAACGCTAATCGTAGTACTCCGTCGTACATGATGTTCCACAATAGTGGCCCTAAAACCGATCCCTGTGGAACTCCCGCAGTTACGTTGTAGTATTTTACGCCTTCATCGGTATTGTACCTCAGCTTTCTGTTGTTGAAGTAGTTCGTCACTATCCGTAGCAGGTAATATGGCGTATCCATCCTGGCAAGTGACCTTCTAATAAACGACTAGTTCGCAGAGTTAAATGCGTTTTTAATCTCCAGCGTTACTACTGCACAATACTCCTTTGTGCCGTAGAGCCGTCTTTCTCCTTCGATGGCACCTTTGGCGATATCGACTACCGCTCTTATGGCATCAGCAGTAGATCGTGCTCTTCTGAAGCCAAATTGGTGATCTGAGAGGGCTCCTTTCTCTTCTACTACTGCGAGTAATCTATTATAGATTATCTTCTCGAGGATCTTTCCCATGGTGTCTAATAGGCATATTGGGCGATAGGATGATGGTTCTCCTGAGGGCTTCTTTCCTTTTGGCAGTACGGCCAAATGCTGCGTTTTCCATTTTTCGGGAAAGGTTCCTTCTTCAAGGCACTGCTTCATTGTTGTTATGAAGAGGTCTGGTCTTTTTGTTACAGCTGCCTTTACTGCCTTGTTCGGGATGCCGTCGGGTCCCGGAGCCTTGTTGTCACCTATCTTGCTGCATGCCCTTAGCAGTTCCTCGTGAGTAATTAAAGGAATATCTTCTGGATTGACTTCTCGTATAATATTGCACATAGCAGCAGGCCTTTGAGGGAAGAGGTGCTCTACTATGGATCTCAGCATTATCGGACATGTTATTTGAGGAGTCCTATAGCCCTTTAATTTCGTCATCACCATTCTGTATGCCGAGCCCATGGGTTGATGTCGGCTTCTTGACAGAGACGTTTAAAGCATGCAGTTTTGCTTTCCTTAATGGCTCTATTTAAGCTACGTCTCGCCAGTCTAAGGGTGTCCAGGCATTGTTGGAAATCCGCCCTCCTTCTTGATCGTTGGACTTTACGCCGGGCTTGCAGACATTTTGCCCGGAGTTCGCCTATTTCCTCGTTCCACCAGTAACACGGTGATGCGTTCCTGGTGTTTGCTCTCCTAGGCATTGATGCGTCCACGCTGTGGTGATGGTGCCTGTGAGGTGGTGAGCGAGGGTCTCCGCTGTTCCGCTTGGAGCTTGATCACCGTTCAACATCTCTTCGAATGCATCCTTATCGAAAGATCTGTCATTCCATTTTGGGCCAGTAAGTTTTGGGAGCTGGACTGTTTTTTTCCCTTTTATTTCCAGTATTATCATCTGATGGTCGCTGTGTGAATATTCCTCACTGACCCTCCACTTTATGGTTTTCAGGATGGAGTTGCTCGCAAAGGTGATGTCAATAATGGACCCTACTCCAGCCTTCCGGTAAGTATTTGTCCGGCCCTTATTAGCAATGCCTATCGCTAGGGGAGCGAAAGTCTCCAATAAGACCTGTCCTCTGGTGTTGGTGAGCCTGCTGCCCCATTCTGTTGCCCACGCGTTGAAGTCTCCTCCTATAACCACTGGGGCTCTCTGGAGCGCATCCGTGGTTAGATTATCCAGCATTAGTTGGTACTCGCTGGCCGTCAAACTGGGTCGGGCATAGCAGCTATAAAAATGGATCCCATTTATTTTCGCCCGCACGAAGCCGACTGCTTGGTCGTTTGTTTCTTGAAAGGCATAGCGTCCACACATCCATATCGCCGCCTGTTTTGCCTTATCGCAGATCCAATTGTTGTTCTCTTCGGGACATTTATATGGTTCACTGATCATAATAACGTCAGCGCTTTCGTCCTTGGCCGTTTGTGCTAGGATGTCCTGTGCTATTCTACAGTGAATAAGATTTATCTGTAGAATCTTCATGGTATTTTGCTTGTAATAGCTCTCCGAAATACTGGGCATTTGCTACTGCCGGCTACATGCTGCGCGGCGTCCGGGTGGTCTTTCTTGCAGAACATGCAGGATGGATCCTTGTTGCAATTCTTCGCTATGTGGCCTTCTCCTCCACATCTCCTACATAGCTTGGAGCGGTCTTCCTCGCTTTTGCATTGCCAGGCTAGATGACCAAACTCTAAACATTTGAAGCACTTTTTAAGGAGGGTTCGTTCGTGCATGCGACAGTTAACCCAGCCGATTTTAATCCTTCCTGCTTCTAACAGCTTTCTACTGCGGGAAAGCTGATCGCTGCTGTTTGTGTTCCTCCGTACGCCCTCCGCAGGGACAAAATATCTGCCGGTGTAACTTTCACTCCAAACTGGGCTTCGATTGCATTGATTACGTCGTCTAGAGTGGTGACCTCATCGATGTCTTTGATCTCAAGGGTAGTGCGATGCGTAATCGAATTTACATTCGCTTGCTCTGCTAGAGCTTCACTAATGACGCCTTTAAATTCGTTTGTCTTATTTCCCGTCTCCTTGAATTGTATAAGGAGGTCTCCCTTCTGTGTCCTCCTGATTTTAGTTACCGCCTTTCCCACTGTTTCCAGTTTGGGGTCTGCCTTCACCTTGCGTAGTATCTCCGCGTATGAGAGGGACCCCGTCGCTTTAATGACGATAGCGTCAGGTCTAGGTCTTTTGACCTCTTGTTGCTTCTTTTTGGCGATCTTCTTTTTGGTGGTATTTACCCATTCTTCTTCTCCTGCCGCTTGCTTCTTGTTTGTGGCTGTAACTTTTTTCTTAGGTCTGACCACTCCGGTCTCTACGCCGGTGGTCTCATCCTTCTCCTTGGTGTTTATCAATGGAGTTTGTTTTTGTTTACGCTTTGGCTCCGAGCGCTTTTTGCCTGTAACATCGTTTGATGTATTCTTCTGCGTCTGTTTTGGCTTTGGTGGTTCGTTGTCTGCCGCGCCACTCGGTGGCTGTTGCTGTTTTCGTTTTGGCTCCGGGGGTTCATCGTCTGCAACTTGTCTTCTCTTGGGTTCAGATGTTGTTTTTAGCCATCGCGAAGTTTGCGACGAGTTGTTCCGGCGAATCACTTGCTTTGCTTCCTCATGGTGTAGCTGAATCGCCGAGAGCTCGTAGAGAGCTCTGATGCTTTCAATAGCATCTCGCATCGCTTGGTGGATTGAACGCCTTTTGCCATCTTCCAGCATTTCTACCAGACCTCTAATTTGCTCACCTAACTTGTGGAAATCAGTTTTATGGGTTGGTGGTTCGACCGTCACCTTTCGTATTGCGGGTGACTCGCGTCGTTCCGCACTTCTTTGTGATGCTGCTACTTGGTCAATTGGTGACCTCAGCATCCTTGATCCCCTCTGGAAGGGGTTCTCCTCATTCTCCTCTACTTCAATTTCTCCGGTGTTTTTGTTTGTTTTTGTTGTAATCATTTCTAGTGGATCCCCACTCAAAGCCGCTATCAATGTTCGAATGTGTAGTCACCTAAGGATCCCATGGTTGTCTTTGCAAGCAGTGAGGCCATGCGAGGGTTGATACAAGCTCTTATGGGGTTTTGTGCCAGAGCCGGATCGGTGCTAACCAGGAATGTTACATCTGGACCTACACCACCAACTTAATGGTGACGAAACATTGAACGTACTTTTAGGCCTGCCAAGGTTTTAACGGGATGGAGGCGCTTGTAGCATTAGCCTGAAAGCCATTTCTGCAAGATTTCACTCTTGCTTACTCAGGTAACAGAATACTACAAACGTCAGCCCTCATAGCTGTCATTCCAATTCGTTTTCCAGTATGCCATAATTAAGACCTTACTGGGCTCAGTCTTAATGTTTTAGGGTAGTGGATATGGTTATTTATATATATATATATATATATATATATATATATATATATATATATATATATATATATACCTATGTATATACATATATATATGTATGTATATATGCAGCATCCCTTTCGGGCAAAGAAGCTGCGCATTTTACGATGTGGCGGGTTTGTCCGGATCTCGCCATTTTCTCCTTTCTGTATCCCTCGTAGCCACCTTGAGGTGGAAAGCACATATATGGAAGACGGTGCTTACTCGTCTTGTCGCAGAGAGTTCATAGGGGTTCCTTTAACCTTTTCAGCGAAGCCCTCCTTCTCTGCCGCTCTTGGTCGGGGACTGCTTATTGGGTATTCGCAGTTAGCCTCCATTTCTGCAGGCCGTTCACTATCCGCCACCTGTGACCCCCACAGTCGCCTGAGCTTAGCATCACCAGCCCGCCCGGCTTGGTGTCTGTGACGTACGGTTACATCTGCCTGCACACATTTGTGTATGACAGTGACCATTGCGGACTAAGTGCCATAATAACGATCCCTAATGAAATTGCGGAGTTGGAGGAGATTGTCCGAACGTACTCCTACAATTACAGTAGGACGCGTTGGACTCCCTTCTCCAGAACATTAACAAGAGCACTCTCCTCGACCTCGTTCTATCCACCGTTCAATATTAATCTGTCAAACGAGGAGATTGACTGGTACCTAATGCAAATGGACGAGACTATTAAACGAACTATGGACAGTACGATATCTCGGTATCAACATACTGTCAACGCGGACATATTTCGCAATGCAACAACTGACGCACTACACCAACACAAAAGTAGACTGCTGTCGAGACTAAAAACCTTGTACAGACAGTTTACTGACAGACAAAACTCGGAGGTTATGACTCTGAAGTCGTTGATTAAAAACCTCCAGAAATTAATCAGGGATAACTACAGTCTTTCTGTAAATTTGCATTGGAACAACAAAATTCGGGCTGTAAAATCCAACAAACCGAGTATGTTCCCGCAAATAAATAGAATATTTCGGAGGAACAATCAAAACGACTTTCCACGTCTTAAGATCCCCCGAACGACGAACAGTGGACGAATACTTATAACAGCAGGTATAGATCGAGATAACGCAGTAGAAGATGGCAACTTCTTTGTGATCGAAGATCCGCAGGAGAAGGTGGAGGCTATTGGAGCGACTTTCCAGGAAGTGTAGAAGATGAATTATACCATCTGCCCGAACCACGACCTGGAAAATCGAGTCCTTGTGCACAACTTCTACCTTCGAAATGATATAATAGAGTACTGGCGATCTGAGAACATAGGTTTTATCGAGTTCAATGACGATATTATGGCAAATACTGTCATCGCCGATGAAAGGGTATGTCCGCCGTGCATACCGAATGTGGAGCTGCAAGCGATCGAATCATTGAGAAGAAAAAAATCTGTGGGAATCGATGGAGTATCGAACATTGTGCTTCGACATCTCCCTCCAGAAGCGGTGGACATTTACACCACTCTGTTTAACAATGCGCTGAATAATGCATATTATCCAGCGCATTGGAAAACAGCAGTGATACAACCCATCCCCAAAAGGGTCGATATGTCTCCTGCCGAACATCAGCAAGGTAATCGAAAAATTGATCAATAGAGCCCTGATTAAGTGGACTGAGGACAATAAAATAATTCCGGATAACCAATTCGGTTTTAAAGCGGGGCATAATACAATACATGCCGCGTCTAAACTGGTATCGGATATCCAATGGAACAAAAGCAAAAAACAGTGCATGAGCGCCTGCCTGATTGACTTGGAGAAGGCCTTCGGCACCGTATGGTTAGAAGGACTCTTCTACAAGCTAAGCAGGCTGGGCATAAGCAAACCACTGCTGTATATACTTTATAACATGCTCACCAGTTGACAGTTCATTGCCAAAGATGGCAATGCGACTTCTGCTGGAACATTTCAAATCAAAAATGGTCTGCAACAAGGTGCGGTGAATTCACCGATCCTTTTCAACATATACACGAGCGATCTCATAGGATGACTTCACCAGCGTATGCAGACGATTTGATCGCGTACAGATCAATACCAAAAATTGAGGTCATTGCAATTCTCTTGCAACGTGACTTTGATAAGATTCAGCGATATTGCGATGACTGGAAGTTGAAGATCAACTTCAAGAAATCGGAAACCATTCTTTTTAGGACGCCGTTGTATGGTGCCGAAAGTTCTCAATCGTTGGACCGGACGGACAGCCACCTGCGAGTCGAAGTGTAGTCAGGTACCTAGGACTCTGCTTAGACCAATATCTATATTTTAACAAACATATAGCTCTTGCCTGGGCCAAAGGTGCTTTTGCCCTTACAAAGAGACTTTTTTCTAGCAAGCAACTCGATGCAAGGGTAAAGGTAATCTGCTACATGGCCCTCATTCGGCCCATGCTCGTATATGGATGCCCCGTGTGGTTCAACGTGGGAGCAAGCTTGTTGGAAAAGATTCGGATGTTTGAGAGGGCTTGCCTTCATTTATACAGAACACCAGAGTCCCAGTACATAAAATTCTATCCCAATGAGGTCCTGTACAACAGGGCTATCCTATTAAGAGTGGATAATTCCGTTATCAAGCTGATTCGAAGGTGCGTTGTAAGAACAATGAGCTCGATGAACAACCTGACCGGAGCTTATTACCCTAATTATGAGTATCACGAGAGAGTGCGCCTTAACGGCTTTGTTCCCCCAGATTCGTTCCTCTATTTAGATGAGAAGGGTCTGATCCAGGATAGATTGGCAGTGCCACTAATCTTCCACGTTGCTCGAACAGCTGTTTATAGGCGACTCAACTCAACGATGATTATTCAACATGGCGTCTGAATCGGAATCAAATTGTAACAAGTGCAACAAAGTAGTGAATTTGGCTGGAAGACACGTAATATTTTGCAATGGAGAGTGCAAAAAACCATACCATCCGACCCCCGCTTGCACTAGATTAACAAAGCAAAAACTTGGAGAGATCCTGAAGGACAAATTGATATGGTTTTGTGCCAAGTGCAAATCCTCCAGGGATCGTCGTCGCAGCAGCATTATCCCTCAACGAATGCAACAGTCCAACGATTCTACAACTTCAAGCAATAGCCCGGCGAAAAACGTACGTACCACATTTACAGATAATATTACTAACAAAGAATTATGCGAAAAAATTTATCAACTTTTAAGTAATCAAAAAATTATTGAAACGGAACTTTGCATTATAAAGAAAACCGTACAAATTACAAAAATTTAACTAATACATTGATAGAAGAAAACACAACACTCCAAAATGAAATCGCACTGATCAGAGAAGAATTTGAGCCTTTTAAAAACAAAAATGAAAAACAGAAACAATCACTATTAAGCCACCAACTTTGTCTATCGGGTATCCAAAAATGCGAAAACGAAAATTTGAAAGATGTTGTTGTAAAAATGGCAGCTTATCTTAACACCGAAATCAAAACAACCGACATTAAGGAGGCTTATCGATTCAAAAATTCTCTACAGAACGACCGAAATGAAATAGTCCAAATAGAAAAGATCGCAATAGAATTCAAAGAAAAATGCACGCGCGACAAAATAATTAAAGCTTACCGAGCAGCAAACCGAGAAAAAAAGTATATTGACAATAACACAATATTCAAAAACAATAATAAAGAACCAATTTACATGGAAGAACGTTTGACTAGACATTACAGCTATGTGTTTAAAAAAGCGAGTGATTTAAAGAGAGATGGCAAAATAGCGTTTGCGTGGGTCACCGATGGAAGTGTGCTGGTTCAACGCACTCCTACCAGCAAAATCCAACAAATACATAACATTACATCACTTGAAAATGTCATGTAATCATAACACAATATTCCACCCACGTAATACATTTAATGACGACATCAGAATGATAACATTTGATTCCACAACAATAAAACTGTTATATGTCAATGCTCGCTCTCTAAAAAATAAAATTGACGAAATGGAAATACTGTTGCGTCAAATCAGCTGTGAAATTGACATTATCTGTGTGAGTGAAACATGGCTCACTGAGTATGATAAGCGATTCTATAACATATCAGATTATGAAAAAATTTGTTCTTGACAACCTGCAAAACAAGGTGGTGGTTGTGCGATCTTTGTCAACAATAAACATGAACACTTCCAAATACTTAATAGAAGTGATGACGAAGATAGCATATGTTGTGTGGAAATAAAAATGAAACATTCGATATTGCAAGTTGTCTGTGTTTACAGAAGTCCATTGAAGGTGTTGCCAATCAAAGAAAAGTTTTTAAGAAATTTGGAAGAATGTTTACAAAAAACATCGAAGCACAACACTTTCATAATTGGTGACTTCAACTTAAACGTCTTTAACCAGAATGATATGTTTACAACAAAATACTTGAACACCCTGCGAATGAATGGTTTTTATCTATGTAACAAAACAATTTCAAGCAGATTAGATAGCAACATCGATCATTTTTTCACAAACAACCCTCTACTTAAAATTCATTCCCATTTCTTTAAGATTGACTACTTCGATCACAATATGATTATATCTGAGATTAAGGAACCAAAAAAGCAACAAGGAAATAAAATCAGAACTCTGAATTACACCAAACTAAATAGAATTATAAATCAGGAGCCAATTAAACTAAATACAACTACCTCCTGCAAAAACATGTACGACTTTCTCATTGTCAATCTCATGAGCAAGATAAATAAAGCGACCAAAATGATTAAGCATAAAGACCACACACCGTCGACCCCCTGGTTGGACGACAACCTTAAACAAGTTGGACACACCAAAAACTTCTGGTATACAAAGCTTCGCAAGGATCCCCATAACGAACTACTTATACGACAATACAAATACTATCGAAATTACTTTACAAAGTTAAAAAGAAATAAAAAACAAAACTACTTTCATAAACAATTCGCAGAAAACTTACACAACACCAGTAAAACCATCAATAAAATTTTATATAACAAAACCAAAAACTTTGATAATTGCGCCCTACTGAGAAACTGTTCGGATACAGAAAAAATTAATAAAATATCCGAAATAAATGTTCATTTTTCAAATAGTGGGAAAAATATTGCGACCACATGTACAAACAGAAACATTTTCCATGCTGAGCAAACAGGTGTAGAAAACTTCAAATTTCTCCCAACACAACCTCTGGAGATAAAAAATATTATAAAAAACCTCAAGCCTTCGAAATCGAAAGATAAAGATGGATTATCATCTCACCTCATCAAACAACTTTGTGAAGAACTACACAAGCCAATTACCCAGATTATAAACCAATCGCTTGTCGAAGGATATATTCCTGAACCGCTCAAAATTTGAAGAATAATACCAATCTTCAAAGGAGGAGAAGCAAGTGATCTTAACAACTACCGTCCTATATCGATTCTTCCTGTAATCTCAAAAATACTAGAAAAAATAGGGAATAGACAGTTCTTAGAACACTTAGTAAAACATAATCTGACATTTGAAAGGCAATATGGTTTTCGACAAAAGTCAAGTACAAACTCTGCTCAAGCAAGGCAGTGTGCTGGGACCGATACTTTTCTGCACATATGTAAGCGACGTCAGTAAACTTGCCAACAGAGGTAAATTATTCATGTTTGCCGATGACATCTGCTTCGCTTTCAGCGAGAACAACACAAACGCGCTACAAATAAACATGAATGAGGACATCAGAAACTTAGGAAACTGGATGAGTTCTCATAAGCTGTCCATGAGCAGTAAAAAAACAAAGTACATGCTATTAAGCAAAATCAGTATTGACTTAGATATTACGTATGAGCTGCAAACTGTCAAAAGAGTTGATGAATTTAAATATCTTGGCGTCTGGTTTGATCGAGAACTTAGTTTTGAAGGGCACATAAATAAAACAACAACAAAATTGTCCTCCATTGCTGGAGTCTTCAAAAGAATATGTGACTGCCTTCCTTATGAGACTAAAAAAGCATTATACTTTTCGTTCTTCCATAGTCATCTCACCTATGGAATAAATGCATGGGGCGGTAGCTGTATGGGACTTATAAATGATCTGCAGTTTGTGCAAAACCGGGCATTAAAAAATCTCTTCCGTTACAACTGGTACACAAGAACCCGCGAAATGCACAAACAACTTGGGATTCTATTGGTTCGAGATACTGTGCAGCTGCACCTACTATGCAACTTCCACAATATAATGGCAACAGCATCCTACTCAGCACTATAACTAAATCATAGAAGCGAGTTCCACACCTACAACACACGCAACAGAAATGATATACATAACGCACGGCCGAAAACTTCTAGGTATGGAACATCATCTATTCTGTACAGATCAATTCAATTATATAACGGCCTAACACAAGAGGAAAAATTACTTCCGGCCAAAAAATTCAAAAGTCACCTAATGAATAAATTCCTGCAGAGCTATACTTTCATTTTGATGTTTTCATATTATGTTTTGCTAAATCTCATAATCTCTTAGTTTGTCAACCTAACTTTCTTCCGTGCTAAAACCAGCACTTTTATTTCCGCAAATATTAATTTGTTCTTGGCTTAATTTTGTTTCTATTTTGTTACTTGTTACTTTGTTGTATTTTAATTTTAATACATTGTATACTTCCACCCACGAGAGAAATCTCTTTGGCACACTTTCGTTGAAATAAATAAAAAAAAAAAAAAAAACTACGACAGAGACGTTGCACACAGCCGTGTGGAGCGTCTCCGGTTTAGTAAGGCGGTATCAGGTCGATATGAAGGACGTTGAACGTCCGTTCTCACAATCCTTCGTCGTTCCCTCACAATCCAGTGTAGCCCGTTTAAAGTTGGCTGTTTGGTCTTGGCTGACTTACATAGTTTAAGGTATTTGTAGGTATTTTTAGGTAGAAAAAAAAAAACAGCACTTTTTTAAAAAAAAGTGAACAGCACTTTGAAAAAAAAAGTATGTATTTAATTACATAATTAGAGTAAGATAGAATGAAGTAGAATAAGGTAGTTTAAGATTTATTTTAAGGTAGTTTTTTACGTTTTATTATAAGAACACAAGAAAAAAAAAGTACATATACTAATTTTTTTGTAATTTTATCAAAAAAAATTTGCCTTAGTATTTATTAATAATTAAACAATAAGTCAAATAAAACAATTAAGTACGGTACGTCGAAAGACATAGTTTTAAGTACTAGGTTTAGCTTAGGGCCAGTAAGTTAGAATAACATAGTAAGTTAATTAAGTTGGTTTTAAGCGTTTTTTGTCTAGCATTTAAGTTATAATTGAATTGAGTTAATAAAAATGCATTTAAAATGAAATGAAAATAGCAACAGCTCTTGATCAACAGAACCCGATGGTAAATACTGGTTTGAAGCTTTTTCTCGCTAGAAGTTCTGTAAATAGCAACACGCAAGGACGATAGTTTGAATTTTTTCTGGTGAAAGTGCAATTGTTCTTTGAAGCACTCCGAATCGTGAAACCAATATACCGAAAGCATTTTCTACTATTCGACGGGCGCGGCTTAATCGGCAGATAAAAATTCGTTGCTGCTCTGTAAGCCCTGTGTATGGATATGGTCTTATTGGATGGTCCGTGAGTTGAAAAGTATCATCCCCAACGAAAACATATTGTAACATAATGTAGCATAATAACTACGCCCCAAAAGAGGCAACACATTCCGAAGTGTCTTCCTTCTGAACACATTCGAGGTTCGTGTCCACGGATAGAATAGGATTATGTCTAAGACGACGTCGCGGAATTAAGAGAGAATTATAAGCACAAGTGTTCCAGTGGTCGAAGAATTTGCTAGAAGTTTCTGGCTATCAGAAATGCGACTATATAAGAACAGATGGCGATCGAGGTAGTTGCAGTTGGGTTTTGAACCGCATGAAGAGATTGGAAAAGTGATAATAGGCGAAGTTGTAATTTTGTGCTAAATTGAAAGTTGAGAGTTAACAAGAAGAAGTAATTAGTTTGGATTTGTGAATTAAGTAATTGAAATAAGATAAAGTGATTTGAGAAGAAAGAGACCTTGTAAGGAAAGAATTGGCGAAGAACAGTATAGTGTGAACTTGAATTGTTCTTTAGACTAGAAAATAAAGAAATAATCTCACAGAATAACGTTTCATCTACTCGAGCCGTAGCTCGCATATTACATTGGTGTCAGAAGTGGGATAAAACTTATTCTGTGAATAACTATTTACGTGGTGTGAAATTGCACAATAAAAAAAAAAAAACCATTTCTGTGTTGAGTTAATTCTGTAAATAGCAACACGCAAGGACGATAGTTTGAATTTTTTCTGGTGAAAGTGCAATTGTTCTTTGAAGCACTCCGAATCGTGAAACCAATATACCGAAAGCATTTTCTACTATTCGACGGGCGCGGCTTAATCGGCAGATAAAAATTCGTTGCTGCTCTGTAAGCCCTGTGTATGGATATGGTCTTATTGGATGGTCCGTGAGTTGAAAAGTATCATCCCCAACGAAAACATATTGTAACATAATGTAGCATAATAACTACGCCCCAAAAGAGGCAACACATTCCGAAGTGTCTTCCTTCTGAACACATTCGAGGTTCGTGTCCACGGATAGAATAGGATTATGTCTAAGACGACGTCGCGGAATTAAGAGAGAATTATAAGCACAAGTGTTCCAGTGGTCGAAGAATTTGCTAGAAGTTTCTGGCTATCAGAAATGCGACTATATAAGAACAGATGGCGATCGAGGTAGTTGCAGTTGGGTTTTGAACCGCATGAAGAGATTGGAAAAGTGATAATAGGCGAAGTTGTAATTTTGTGCTAAATTGAAAGTTGAGAGTTAACAAGAAGAAGTAATTAGTTTGGATTTGTGAATTAAGTAATTGAAATGAGATAAAGTGATTTGAGAAGAAAGAGACCTTGTAAGGAAAGAATTGGCGAAGAACAGTATAGTGTGAACTTGAATTGTTCTTTAGACTAGAAAATAAAGAAATAATCTCACAGAATAACGTTTTATCTACTCGAGCCGTAGCTCGCATATTACATTGGTGTCAGAAGTGGGATAAAACTTATTCTGTGAATAACTATTTACGTGGTGTGAAATTGCACAATAAAAAAAAAAAAAAACCATTTCTGTGTTGAGTTAATTAGTTGCGCAAAATAGGTCGCAAATTGGGAAAACTAACTATAATTCACCTAAAGGCAGAACCCAGTAAGCGGTATCTCGACACAACTGGGGGAAAAGATGCCCTACTGATTCGTATGGAAGAAGCAATAAAGCAGGAAGGTGAAAATCCGCATGAAGTAGAGTTTGACGTGGAAGAGGTACCAGCAAGTACAGTAGCCGACCCGGGTCAGTCATGACTTAAGTCAGTCATGGACGAACAAAAGAAAGCAATAGAAGACCAAAGGAATTCTCTAGAGCTTAAGCTGGACGAACAAAAGAAAGCAATCGACGAACAAAAGAAAGCAATGGACGAACAAAAGAATTCTCTAGATGCTCTGGAAAGCAAACTTGATGGGCAAAACAAGAACTTGGAATCCAAATTCGAAGCGATCGAAGAGAAAATCGAGAAGGTCGAGACGCAACTCGAAAAAGTCGAAAATAGATTCGATGAAAACTTTAAGAAACATGAAACTCAGTTCGGGAAGATAGAGACTCAGTTTGGAAAAGTGGATACGCAATTCGAGAGAGTAGGAAAGCAATGACCAATAGCTGGGATGATGAAGAGAAGTCTATTGCACTCACGCTTGCACTGAGGGGTCCAGCTGCGGAGCTCTTGCAGACCATCCCGGAAGATAAACAGCAGAACTACGACTCTCTGGTTCAGGCTATCGAGATGCGGTTTGGGGATGTAGTCGAGTCCAGAAAAGGGGGAAACGCTCCAACTGTTGCAAGCGGATATAGAGCGACTAGCCCATCTTTCATACCCTAAAGTCTGTGAGGAGCTTATCAACGAAATGGCGGTGGAAGCTTTTATTCAGGCTATAGAGGACAGACAACTGCAAATGGCTGTAAGGATGGCTGAAAAGCGAACACTCCCCGAGGCATTGGCATTCGCTTTGTCAATGAAGGCTGCGGACCAAGCATACCAGGGAATACACCGTGTCAGGGAAATGTCCGCCGTGGAATGCTCATGCCAGAGAACAGCCTTCATGGATGAAGATAAAGCTCGCGGAAGTCAAATCCGTTGCTGGAATTGTAACCAAACCGGACACCTACAACGGCAGTGCAGAAGTGCACCTAGACGAGGAAATTGTCCACATTGCGGAAGTGGGAGAAGCAGAGAGGAAGCATCCGGCGGTGATAACATCCATCCTGTCGGTCCGACTTCCCAAAACGAGCAGTCGGGGAATGCGTAAGGACCATCTTCGCGGGGAAGAAGTTGGTTATTGGAATCGAGGCCCCCAGGACCACCATTCAAGTTTCGCAAACCAAACGGGCTAACAAGAGCCTGACAGTGGAGGCACTAATCAACAAGAAGAAGTGCGTAGCCACCATAGACACAGGCGCCACTGCTTCCATTGTAAGAAGAGATATCGTCAGAAGCTCATGGCTGCACAACACCAACAGCTACTACCTGAAGACTGCAACAGGGGAAATGGTGAAGGTGTTTGGAGAAGTTCGTCTTACGATTACTCTGGCGGGACTGACGTTCTCCCATGCGTTTCTGGTGGCAGATATATGCGACGAGTGCATCATCGGAATAGACTTCATGAAAGCAAATGAAGTAATTTTGGACATCGGGATGCAAGTACTGAGGTATCGAAATGTGGGGATTACGATGGTGTACGGAAACGAGACACCGTCTTCAGAGACAATCATTTGGACGAAGCTGGAAGGTGATCTTGGGAGCCACCGATTCTACATAGTAGAACCAGACAGAATTCTCAAGACTACATCGTGGGAAAGACGTTAGTCGAACCAAAGAACACCATGGTTCCAGTGAGAGTTTTGAACGCAAGACCACACACTGTCAAACTAAGGCGAGGGGAGGTGACTGGAAAATGCACGCCGATTACCGCCGTCGCAACAATATCTGAACGTGATGCTCCAAAACCTCTCCCATCACCTTGGACAGCGGAAACGAGAGAGACGATTCTCCAGTCCAGTGAGCTGAATCAGGAGCAGCGAACTATGGCAGAGAATCTTATCAATGAGTACGCTGATGTATTTGCCTCACAGGACGGAGAATACGGCCGAACACACCTGGTACAACATCGAATAGACACTGGTGATACGAGACCTATTCGTCAGCCTCCTAGGCGCCTTCCATTGGCAAAGCAGACAGAAGTTGCAGAGATGGTGTCGGCAATGGAGAAAGAAGGTCTGATTGAAAGTTCCAAAAGTCCGTGGGCATTACCGGTTGTACTGGTTAAGAAGAAAGATGGCAGCACGCGGTTCTGCGTGGACTATCGGCAGCTCAATTACGTCACCAAGAAAGACAGCTATCCTCTGCCACGGATTGACGACACGCTAGACACACTATCAGGAGCCCGATGCTTTCCACTCTCGACTTGTAGAGTGGCTACTGGCAGGTACAGATCCATCCAAAAGACCGGGAGAAAACCGCCTTCACCGCAGGAAATGGGCTATGGAAATTCACGGTAATGCCATTCGGGCTGTGCAATGCTCCGGCGACTTTAAAGCGATTGATGGAATGTGTCCTGCAAGGGTTAACATGGAAAACCTGTTTGGTATACTTGGACGATGTCATCGGATTATAAAAAACGTTTGCGCAACACCGAAACAATCTAAGGGATGTGTTTCAAAGGCTTCGATGCCCACCTGAAGCTCAACCCCAAGAAGTGCGCCCTATTTAGAGCGGAAGTCAAGTACTTGGAGCACATAATTTCAGTGAAAGGAGTGAGAACCGATCCAGAGAAGGTCGAAGCGGTGAAAAACTGGCCAGTCCCCAAAGATAAACACCAACTAAGGAGCTTCCTGGGCCTAGCCACCTACTACAGAGGGTTGGTGAAGGATTTTGCCGGGATCGCAAAGAGCCTGCACCAGTTTACGGAAAAGGGAAAACAACTCAAATGGTCAGCTGAGTGCGATAAGAGCTTCAAGGCACTTAAACAACGGCTATGCGATGCCCCGATACTAGCTTACCCCACTCCCGGGGAAACGTTCATTGTGGATGCAGATGCTAGTAATGTCGGAGTAGGAGCCGTACTCTCCCAGGTGCATGATGGCCAAGAGAAGGTGGTTGCGTACTTCAGCAAGGTGCTCTCTAAGCCAGAAAGGAACTACTGCGTGACAAGGCGGGAACTTCTAGCTTTGATCTTGGCTACGAAGCATTTTCACAAATACCTCTATGGGAGGAAGTTCGTTCTTCGCACAGACCATGCAGCCTTAAAATAGCTATTACAGTTCAAGAGTCCTGAGGGTCAGGTCGCAAGATGGATCGAAAGGCTGCAAATCTACGACTACGAAATACAGCATCGTAAAGGAAAACTCCACTCTAATGCGGATGCACTGTCCCGGCGACCATGCAGAACGGATTGTAAACATTGTGCGCGTCAGGAAGAACGGGAGCTGGTTTCCATCCAAAGACTGAGAGCCGAACATATCGTCGGCTGGAGCGTAGATGAGATCCGGAACGCTCAGAAGGAAGACCCGGATATCGAGCCGATTCTGGCCTGGAAGGAGAACATGGAGAAACCGGATCATCAGAACATCCTCACAGAAGCCCGACCTTAAACGCATATTTTGCGCAGTGGGACTCCCTCCATGTCCAAGAAGGTGTTCTGAGAAGAAAATGGGAATCCTCCGACGGAAAGTCGTTTGTAATGCAGCTTGCCGTACCGCGTTCGAAGGTCAAGGAGGTGTTACAGGAAATGCATGGCGGGGCGTCCGGAGGCCACTTGGGAGTGAATAAGATGCTAGAAAAGGTACGAGAACGTTTTTATTGGTTAAAAGCGAAGGAAGATACCGAAGACTGGTGCAGAAAATGCGACGTGTGTGCAGCTAGCAAGGGTCCGAGAATCAAAACTCAAGGTAAGATGCACCAATACAACGTGGGAGCACCTTTCGAACGAATCGCCATTGACATCGCAGGGCCCTTCCCGGAAACCGACAATGGTAATCGGTATATACTCGTGGTAATGGACTACTTCAGTAAGTTGCCGGAAGTGTTTCCGATCCCTAACCAGGAAGCCAGAACCGTGGCGGAGCAGATCGTCTACAATTGGGTTAGCAGATTCGGTGTGCCCTTGGAATTGCATTCTGACCAAGGGCGGAACTTCGAGTCAAGAATCTTCCAAGAGATGTGTCAACTACTCGGAATCAAAAAGACAAGGACAACCCCGCTTCATCCACAGTCGGACGGTATGGTGGAGCGTTTCAATAGGACTTTGGACGAACATCTCTCGAAGGTCGTAGGTGACTACCAACGGGATTGGGACCGGCAGATTCCCTTGTTTTTGATGGCCTATAGAAGTGCCGTGCATAGCACTACTCGACATACGCCGTTCGAAATCTTGTTTGGTGGAATAGCTCGTTTACCCAGTGAGGTGAAATTTGGATCTACTACCAATGAGTCCAGAAATGAAGAAGAGTACGTGGCGGACCTTAGGGAAAGGCTTAGGGACATACACCAAAGGACCAGAAGCCAGATTAAGATAATGAACGACCGCATGAAGACCAGGTATGATGCCAAAGCAACAACGTTAGGATTCCAGGAAGGAGATCTAGTATGGCTGTATAATCCCCATCGCCAAAAGGGGAAATCACCGCATCAACGATGTTGTCTACCTCATCCAGCGAGGACCAAGGTCCAGAATGAGTCGATACAATGGCCGACGTGAGGACGCACTTATTCTGGACGAACAAGTCTAAGAGGGGGGCAGTGTAACTTAATGTAGCATAATAACTACGCCTCGAACAGGCAACACATTCCGAAGTGTCTTCCTTCTGAACACATTCGAGGTTTGTGTCCACGGATAGAATAGAATTATGTCTAAGACGACGTCGCGGAGTTAAGAGAGAATTATAACCACAAGAGATTATTGGCTGCAGCTGTCATCTTGGAATTATTACATCAGAATTTTCTCGTTCCAGTGGTCGAAGAATTTGCTAGAAGTTTCTGGCTATCAGAAATGCGGCTATATAAGAACAGATGGCGATCGAGGCAGTTGCAGTTGGGTTTTAAACCGCACGAAGAGATTGGAAAAGTGATAATAGGCGAAGTTGTAATTTTGTGATAAATTGAAAGTTTTTTTTTTTCCCCGAGGGTTGGTGAAAAAATCTTCCATAGACACTATGAAGATAGCAAGCGCGTGCTCATAGTAGTGTCAGATTCTTACTGACTAAAAAAAACCACCCTGCGATTTAATTTGTTATATATTGCAACTAAGAACGACCTTATCAAGCAATTTTTCTATCATGAAAAAATAACACGTTTGGCAGGTTACTTTCCACTGAAAGATGGCGCGGTTGATTCCGCAATCTAGGCGCGGTTGATTCCTCTCTCGCCAAGTCGAAAGGTTTCGTCCTTTGTAGTTGGCGCAATAAATTGCTTTCATCCAGAATTTGTAGGATTGTATTGTTGACATGTCCGATTAGTCGATTTCTATGCTTTCTCGCGAAGCTTCTAATTTCAGCTTCGATTGTCCGAATTCCGAGATCCCTGTGGCTATCATCGTTTCTAGTATACCACGGTGCGTGGACAATTTCTCTTAGCACTTTATTTTGAAAAGTTTGTAAAATATTGGCGTTTGTTTTCTTGGTACAGCCCCAAAGTTGTATACCGTAAGTCCACACCGGCTTTAGCACTTGCTTGTATAAAAGCAGTTTGTTCTCAGTACTGAGCTGGGAGTGTTTTCCGAGCAACCAGTTCATTTCTCTATATTTGATTTCGAGTTCTTTACGTTTCATTTTCACGTGAGAATTCCATTTCAGTTTTGCGTCGAGTGTCATTCCAAGGTATTTGGCCTCGTTTGCAAAAGGTATTCAGGCCAAGTTTAGGAAAATTGGCAAGACATTAGTTTTCTTATAAGTGAAATTCATGTGAACAGATTTAGATTCGTTGAGGGCGATCCGCCAGTCCCTCGTCCATTCATTTACTTTATTCAGTGCGTTTTGCAGTTTTGCAGTCGTTTCTTCGATATTTTTACCTACGGCTAGGATAGCGGTGTCATCAGCAAACGTAGCCAGGATAGTGCCATCTTCTTTCTTCTTTCTTCTCTATATCTCGAGTATATAACAGATAGAGAAGTGGCCCAAAAACGCTTCCTTGAGGTACACCGGCCGAAATTTCTTTTAGCTCCGAGTATTCATTTCCATGTCTAACACGGAAGAGTCTATTCCCGAGATATGATTCTGGAATGTCGTATAGGCATACAGGCAGAACTTGTCGTAATTTACAATTCAAGCCATCATGCCACACCTTATCAAAGGCTTGCGAGACGTCAAAAAATACGCTTGAGCAAATCTTTTTCTCTTCAAGTGCTTTCTCGATTACATCAGTAATTCTATGCACCTGGTCAATCGTCGAATGCTTACTTCTGAACCGAAACTGGTGGTCAGGCGCCTTAGCAATATCCTCTCGAAAATTTTGGATATGACTGGAAGTAGCGAAATTGGTCTATAAGATTTTACCTCATTTGGCGACTTTCCTGGTTTTAAAATCATTATAACTTCCGCAACTTTCCATTGGTTAGGCACGTGTTTTAATCTGAGCGCAGCATTTACAATATGAAGAAGCTTAATCAATGCTTTTCTAGGTAAAGCTTTGAGAATTTCTCCGGTGATCAAGTCATAACCAGGAGCTTTCTTAGGTTTTAGATTCCCGATTTCATGTTTGAGTTCCCTCAGCGTTGCACTTGTAAGTGCTAAATCGTCAGATGGTAAATCCTACCTATTGATATTGTCGTAAAACACTTGACCATCGTACGGTTTAAAGGTATCTTCCAGGTGGGCCGCAAAAACGTCCGCTTTTTCTTTATCTTCCCTTGCCCATTCATTGTGATTTAATTCAATAGGAGGCGCGTTGACCTTGGGCCTTTTGGCGCCTTTTACAGCTTTCCAAAGTGAATAATTGGAATCTTTTTTCGCTGTTAAACTTTCAAGGTAAGAGCCTATCGCACGATTCTTAAAATCCTTTATAGTCTTCTTCAACGAATTGCACAGGTGATTCAAGTGAGCTTTATGTTGCGGAGCACGAGTCTGTTGCCATTTCTTACGCGCTTTTCTTTTTTCCTTGACCAATTCTTTTATTTCCGTAGGATATCGTAGACCGTATTTGTCCGGAGTTTTCCTTGGATTGGGAGTATCATTCCAAGAGGCGAGCTGTACGATCTCAACGAAGCGATTAATTTCAACCTCAAGTTGATATTGTGTCGTAAGTGGAACGCTCAGTTCAACATTATCTTCAATTTCGTTCCTAAAGCCTTCCCAGTTAGTTGTTCTACCGGTTAATCTCGCTGGCTCTAGGGTATACACTAGTTTTTCGCTCAATGTCAAAACAACTGGGGAATGGTCAGACGACAGATCAAAGTTCTCTTCAACTTTAATGTGGTTGGTAGAAATTCCTTTCACGGCGAAAAAGTCGATCAGGTCAGGTATTTTCGAAGTATCAGTTGGCCAGTAGGTCGGTTTACCCGTCGAATGGAAATCACAACTGTACTCCATACCTGCCTCATAGAGCATTCTGTCTTGAGCCCCAGAATGTATGTTTCGCATTAAAATCGCCGCCAATAATGAAATTAAGTTTCAGCAATTTAAACAAGTTAGTAAAATCACTTTTTCCAAGCGCGGAACGCGGTGGGCAGTAGATAGATAAGATTTTAAGAGTACGCTGACTATTTTTTACTCGAATTGTGCACAGTTGCAAAATTTCAAGCTCGATCTTTAGGTCTTCGGATTGTTCGATGCAGTCTTTAATAAACAATGATGATCCGCCTCTCGCTTTTCCCGAAGGGTGACAAGCGTGGTAATCATTATAGCCTTTTACAATATTTTTAAATGCGATTCGTTTTTTACGTGGGTTTCAGAAATCAAACAAATATCGATATCTTTTTCACGCAAGAATAATTCCAATTCGTCAAGTTTTTGCAAAAGTCCGTTTGCATTCCAAGTACATATTTTTAACATTCGTTTTTCATTCATAATCTAGTTGGTGTACGCGTTTTCCCTGAATTACTTTCGAGCTTAACCAGCCTATCGAGAATAATTTTATTCATTTTGCTTTGTTCTTCAAGTTTCTCTAGAATAACTGAAAAAACATGAGAAACAGGGTCCTTCGAAATTTCAATATTTTTTGGTATTTCGGATGCAGCAGCCTGAGCGTAAGTCTGCACTCCTGGTGTTCGAAGGTCATTACCCGGTCGCTTTTCTAATGGTAGCTTTTCTGTACCGTTTCTTTTAGGAACAGAGGTCGAGGGCTTTTCTTTCGTCATTCTTTCCCTCACCTTTTTGCGCTCTGAACCCGGTAGTTTTGATTTGCACTCTTTCTCCTCCGCGACCTTACGCTTTGGCTTAGTTTGCGGTTTTGATTTTGCATTTAGGGGCTTAAGGAGCGCATCTCTTCGTTTTTGTAACTCTTTAGCTACTTCACAGCCTCTATAATTTGCCGGGTGCTTTCTCTTACAATTAGCACAGGTTGCGGAGGTTTGTTTGTTTACTCCACAAACTTGGGAGAGGTGATTTCCAGTGCATTTCAGACATCGCGGTTCTTTTTTGCAGTACATTTGAGTATGATTGAATCCTTGGCAACGTTTTCACTGCGGAATCATTCTTATATTTCTACGCATAGGCTCGATTTCGACTAAGATATTTAGTATGGTCCTAATTCGGTAGATATCGTCGATATTGTCGGACTTATCGAAGGTAAGCATAAAGAGCGGAAGTCCACGCCTTACCAAGATGTCTTTATCTATTTCCGTTTGTTGCTTCTCCTTTTTGATGATATTAACGGCATCAAGAATTTTAAAGCCTTTGTCTTGAAGGTCAGTCATAAAATCTTCTTCGGTGCATCGACGTTAATTTTCCACGCATTGTCCCTCAAAGACGTGACCTTATATTTCGATGTTAAAGTTCCTTTAAGAAGGCTTTGCAACTTATTAAATTCCGTTAACCCGACGATGTTAATTGGTGGGGGTGGACGAGATTGCGCTCGAGGTTTTTTTTCTTGTTATTTCTTTCTCTTTTTCTTTTAGGGACTCGACTTCGGGCGAAGAGCCGACTCTCCGTTTCTTACTAGGTCTTTTCTTTGTGACCCGACACGTTTCGCGTGCTAGCTCTTCTTCGTCGGTGTGATATTCTTCTTCGTCGGTGTGATATTCTTCTTCGTCGGTGTGATATTCTTCTTCGTCGGTGTGATATCCCGAAATTGAAAGTTGAGAGTTAACAAGAAGAAGTAATTAGTTTGGATTTGTGAATTAAGTAATTGAAATGAGATAAAGTGATTTGAGAAGAAAGAGACCTTGTAAGGAAAGAATTTGCGAAGAACAGTATAGTGTGAACTTGAATTGTTCTATAGACTAGAAAATAAAGAAATAATCTCACAGAATAACGTTTTATCTACTCGAGCCGTAGCTCGCATATTACAATATGGTAGTTTCTTGTCGCTTCTGGGCAGCAGACAAAGGTCTGGCAAATTTAACGCGTTGTCAGAAAACGCTTTTCCAAAGTTTGTGTGACTTAAAACACCTCCATCGGATATTCTGCCGTTGACGCCTACATCTACCATAATGAATTCGTAATTCGCGTTGATGACTGCCATAAGCACGATGCTAAAAAAAATTTTATAATCAAAATAAAATGAGCCAGAGTCGGGATGCTTTCGCATTGCAACATGTTTTCCGTTTAATGCTACCAGGCAGTTCGAGAAAATCCAACGAGAATAAAATTCGTCAGCATTTTTTTTTACTCTTCTTTTGTTGTAGGCATCTGTAAAAATTAATCACTTCAAAGTTAAACTTTAAATTAATAAAAATTAACTTTTATCATTAGGATGTCGAAAGGAGAACAAAACGAAAAAAAAAAGATACGAGTAAAGAATTAATAGCTCTAGCAGCCAAGCGACTGACACAACCGAAATTTTGATTTGAAGTATGATAAAGAATATAAACAAAAATATTTATTGTGTAAGGTCAAATAGGACTTAGATGTTAAAGTAGCTTAAGTATATCCTAGCGCCATCTATAATTAAGTGTAATAAGTTAAAAGTACGGCCATATTGTATTTGCATGGCCATGTGGTTATAATATATTTCCGGAGGAGGAGTCACTTTTGGAGTGACAGCAAAGACGAGTGGAAGCAATAAAGGGTATCGACTAGTAAAAATTAAATCGACATTTATTTTTAAAATCCGATACTGTTTACACCTCAGATGTGGGGTACAGCCTACAATTAAAACGCGGTTAATTTTGATTAAATTAGTTTTAAACCCTCTCAGTCGACAATCGCAGAAAACAGATGTCAAACGTGCGCATATCCAGGCAAACAATGGTGGATGCACTTTTGAGTGCAAACATCGAGTTCCCCCTGAGCGCTATAGTGGCGCAGTTGCGCCCGCTGTATGAAGAAATGTTGGCTACACGACGACCGCCGAATTCCACGAGGAATGGACAATCCGCTGACGATCCAGCCGACGAACTACCCGACGAACCCGCCGACGAAGTAGCCGCCGAATTGACCGCCGAAACAGCCACGCCGACTCCAAGCACAGATCCACGTGCTACGCCTGTGACGGGAGATGCGCGTGCTACAGCAGCAAATACAGGAGGCCAAAGGTAGCACAAAGAGGCAGAGCCACGTTCATTGCGCACACAGACACCAAGCCGGGCGGGCTGGTGATGCTAAGCTCAGGCGACTGTGGGGGTCACAGGTGGCGGATAGTGAACGGCCTGCAGAAATGGAGGCTAACTGCGAATACCCAATAAGCAGTCCCCGACCAAGAGCGGCAGAGAAGGAGGGCTTCGCTGAAAAGGTTAAAGGAACCCCTATGAACTCTCTGCGACAAGACGAGTAAGCACCGTCTTCCATATGTGCTTTCCACCTCAAGGTGGCTACGAGGGATACAGAAAGGAGAAAATGGCGAGATTCGGACAAACCCGCCACATCGTAAAATGCGCAGCTTCTTTGCCCGAAAGGGATGCTGCATATATACATACATATATATATGTATATACATAGGTATATATATATATATATTTATATATATATATATATATAAATAACCATATCCACTACCCTAAAACATTAAGACTGAGCCCAGTAAGGTCTTAATTATGGCATACTGGAAAACGAATTGGAATGACAGGTATGAGGGCTGACGTTTGTAGTATTCTGTTACCTGAGTAAGCAAGAGTGAAATCCTGCAGAAATAGCTTTCAGGCTAATGCTACAAGCGCCTCCATCCCGTTAAAACCTTGGCAGGCCTAAAAGTACGTTCAATGTTTCGTCACCATTAAGTTGGTGGTGTAGGTCCAGATGTAACATTCCTGGTTAGCACCGATCCGGCTCTGGCACAAAACCTCATAAGGGCTTGTGTCAACCCTCGCATGGCCTCACTGCTTGCAAAGACAACCATGGGATCCTTAGGTGACTACACATTCGAACATTGATAGCGGCTTTGAGTGGGGATCCACTAGAAATGATTACAACAAAAACAAACAAAAACACCGGAGAAATTGAAGCAGAGGAGAATGAGGAGAACCCCTTCCAGAGGGGATCAAGGATGCTGAGGTCACCAATTGACCAAGTAGCAGCATCACAAAGAAGTGCGGAACGACGCGAGTCACCCGCAATACGAAAGGTGACGGTCGAACCACCAACCCATAAAACTGATTTCCACAAGTTAGGTGAGCAAATTAGAGGTCTGGTAGAAATGCTGGAAGATGGCAAAAGGCGTTCAATCCACCAAGCGATGCGAGATGCTATTGAAAGCATCAGAGCTCTCTACGAGCTCTCGGCGATTCAGCTACACGATGAGGAAGCAAAGCAAGTGATTCGCCGGAACAACTCGTCGCAAACTTCGCGATGGCTAAAAACAACATCTGAACCCAAGAGAAGACAAGTTGCAGACGACGAACCCCCGGAGCCAAAACGAAAACAGCAACAGCCACCGAGTGGCGCGGCAGACAACGAACCACCAAAGCCAAAACAGACGCAGAAAAATACATCAAACGATGTTACAGTCAAAAAGCGCTCGGAGCCAAAGCGTAAACAAAAACAAACTCCATTGATAAACACCAAGGAGAAGGATGAGACCACCGGCGTAGAGACCCCAGTGGTCAGACCTAAGAAAAAAGTTACAGACACAAACAAGAAGCAAGCGGCAGGAGAAGAAGAATGGGTAAATACCACCAAAAAGAAGATCGCCAAAAAGAAGCAGCAAGAGGTCAAAAGACCTAGACCTGACGCTATCGTCATTAAAGCGACGGGGTCCCTCTCATACGCGGAGATACTACGCAAGGTGAAGGCAGACCCCAAACTGGAAACAGTGGGAAAGGCGGTAACTAAAATCAGGAGGACACAGAAGGGAGACCTCCTTATACAATTCAAGGAGACGGGAAATAAGACAAACGAATTTAAAGGCGTCATTAGTGAAGCTCTAGCAGAGCAAGCGAATGTAAGTTCGATTACGCATCGCACTACCCTTGAGATCAAAGACATCGATGGGGTCACGACTATAGACGACGTAATCAATGCAATCGAAGCCCAGTTTGGAGTGAAAGTTTCACCGGCAGATTTTTTGTCCCTGCGGAGGGCGTACGGAGGAACACAAACAGCAACGATCAGCTTTCCCGCAGTAGACGTAAGAAAGCTGTTAGAAGCAGGAACGATTAAAATCGGCTGGGTTAACTGTCGCATGCGCGAACGAACCCTCCTTAAAAAGTGCTTCAAATGTTTAGAGTTTGGTCATCTAGCCTGGCAATGCAAAAGCGAGGAAGACCGCTCCAAGCTATGTAGGAGATGTAGAGGAGAGGCCACATAGCGAAGAATTGCAACAAGGATCCATCCTGCATGTTCTGCAAGAAAGACCACCCGGACGCCGCGCAGCATGTAGCCGGCAGTAGCAAATGCCCAGTATTTCGGAGAGCTATTACAAGCAAAATACCATGAAGATTCTACAGATAAATCTTAATCACTGTAGAATAGCACAGGACATCCTAGCACAAACGGCCAAGGACGAAAGCGCTGACGTTATTATGATCAGTGAACCATATAAATGTCCCGAAGAGAAGAACAATTGAATCTGCGATAAGGCAAAACAGGCGGCGATATGGATGTGTGGACGCTATGCCTTTCAAGAAACAAACGACCAAGCAGTCGGCTTCGTGCGGGCGAAAATAAATGGGATCCATTTTTATAGCTGCTATGCCCGACCCAGTTTGACGGCCAGCGAGTACCAACTAATGCTGGATAATCTAACCACGGATGCGCTCCAGAGAGCCCCAGTGGTTATAGGAGGAGACTTCAACGCGTGGGCAACAGAATGGGGCAGCAGGCTCACCAACACCAGAGGACAGGTCTTATTGGAGACTTTCGCTCCCCTAGCGATAGGCATTGCTAATAAGGGCCGGACAAATACTTACCGGAAGGCTGGAGTAGGGTCCATTATTGACATCACCTTTGCGAGCAACTCCATCCTGAAAACCATAAAGTGGAGGGTCAGTGAGGAATATTCACACAGCGACCATCAGATGATAATACTGGAAATAAAAGGGAAAAAACCAGTCCAGCTCCCAAAACTTACTGGCCCAAAATGGAATGACAGATCTTTCGATAAGGATGCATTCGAAGAGATGTTGAACGGTGATCAAGCTCCAAGCGGAACAGCGGAGACCCTCGCTCACCACCTCACAGGCACCATCACCACAGCGTGCGACGCATCAATGCCTAGGAGAGCAAACACCAGGAACGCATCACCGTGTTACTGGTGGAACGAGGAAATAGGCGAACTCCGGGCAAAATGTCTGCAAGCCCGGCGTAAAGTCCAACGATCAAGAAGGAGGGCGGATTTCCAACAATGCCTGGACACCCTTAGACTGGCGAGACGTAGCTTAAATAGAGCCATTAAGGAAAGCAAAACTGCATGCTTTAAACGTCTCTGTCAAGAAGCCGACATCAACCCATGGGGCTCGGCATACAGAATGGTGATGACGAAATTAAAGGGCTATAGGACTCCTCAAATAACATGTCCGATAATGCTGAGATCCATAGTAGAGCACCTCTTCCCTCAAAGGCCTGCTGCTATGTGCAATATTATACGAGAAGTCAATCCAGAAGATATTCCTTTAATTACTCACGAGGAACTGCTAAGGGCATGCAGCAAGATAGGTGACAACAAGGCTCCGGGACCCGACGACATCCCGAACAAGGCAGTAAAGGCAGCTGTAACAAAAAGACCAGACCTCTTCATAACAACAATGAAGCAGTGCCTTGAAGAAGGAACCTTTCCCGAAAAATGGAAAACGCAGCATTTGGCCGTACTGCCAAAAGGAAAGAAGCCCTCAGGAGAACCATCATCCTATCGCCCAATATGCCTATTAGACACCATGGGAAAGATCCTCGAGAAGATAATCTATAATAGATTACTCGCAGTAGTAGAAGAGAAAGGAGCCCTCTCAGATCACCAATTTGACTTCAGAAGAGCACGATCTACTGCTGATGCCATAAGAGCGGTAGTCGATATCGCCAAAGGTGCCATCGAAGGAGAAAGATGGCTCTACGGCACAAAGGAGTATTGTGCAGTAGTAACGCTGGACATTAAAAACGCATTTAACTCTGCGAACTGGTCGTTTATTAGAAGGTCACATGCCAGGATGGATACGCCATATTACCTGCTATATATAGTGACGAACTACTTCAACAACAGAAAGCTGAGGTACAATACCGATGAAGGCGTAAAATACTACAACGTAACTGCGGGAGTTCCACAGGGATCGGTTTTAGGGCCACTATTGTGGAACATCATGTACGACGGAGTACTACGATTAGCGTTACCTGGGGGAGTAACGATAATTGGATTCGCCGATGACATTGCAGTCGTGACAGTAGCTAAACAGATCCGTGCAGTAGAATCAGCTACAAATGAAGCAATTGCCCGGATAAAAGATTGGCTAGTATCCGCCGGACTAGAACTAGCTGACCATAAAACAGAAGCTGTTCTTATAACCAGCCGGAAAACTGTCGAATTTGCCAACTTTCAGGTAGCCAAACCATCAGGTCGAAAGAGGCAGTTAAATACCTTGGAGTAATGCTGGACAACAGGCTACGGTTTAAAACGCATGTTGATTTTGTTACCAAAAAAGCATCGCAAATGCAGGGAGCTCTCTCGCGTATCATGCCTAACATCGGTGGACCTGGATACGCTAGAAGGATTCTACTCTCTAGAGTTATCACCTCAGTTCTGTTATATGCCGCCCCAGTCTGGGCGGAGGCACTGAGGACGAAGGAGACCAAAAGGAAACTATCGTCATCATACAGACTCTGTGCGCTACGGACAATCAGCGGCTTTCGAACCATCTCTGACGAAGCAGCATTTGTCATAGCTGGAATGGTCCCCATCGATATTCTCGCAGATGAAATGCTGAGGATATATAACAGAAGAGCATTGAGTCATCACGACGCCACTGGTATCAAGGTGATAAAAATTGAAGAAAGGGCAGCGTCAGCAGCTATGTGGCAAGCTCGTTGGGCTAATACAACAAAAGGCAGATGGACATACAAACTTATACCGACAATCCAAGATTGGATAAGTCGAAAGCATGGAGACTGCAACTACCATCTAACGCAGTTCCTGTCTGGCCATGGTGGCTACCGCAAATATCTACACCGATTCGGACACGACAACTCACCATCCTGCCCGGAATGCCCAGGTGAAGATGAGGATACGGAGCACGCAGTGTTTTACTGCACACGTTTCACGGCATGGAGAATTACTCTGCCAAGTCCGTCATTACTCCTCGACCATATGTTACGGTTGGAAGAAAATTGGATGGCAATATGTTCTTTCGTAACAACTCTACAAAAAGAGTTGCGGAGAATAGAAAAGCTAAGAAGAGCAGCAGAAGCAACAGAAGCATCAGAAGCAGCAATACAAGAAGCATAGCATGAATTGCTAACCAGCCCCGCGAAGTAATACCTAACGGCAGTCCCGCGGAGAGAGTGGTTGAAGTGTGTACGGTGTGTGTTTAGTACGTAGGCGTATTCCTGGCATCGAGTACTCAGGTTTGCGAATCGTGCATGCTAGTAGCACTCGGGCTGCTAGTATCTATGAAGATTACACATCCCTGGCGCAATCCAAAAAAAAAGAAAAAAACGTTCATTGCGCAGTAAGTTTCGATAATTTGGAGAACTCGCTAAACCCATTCACAGGAAGGAATCACTATGACATCCACAAGTGGTTCGCCGAGTTCGCAGTATACGGCCACATGCGGTTTTACGGCCGACGA
Organism: Pocota personata; assembly: GCA_963082735.1. Classification (NCBI taxonomy): domain Eukaryota; kingdom Metazoa; phylum Arthropoda; class Insecta; order Diptera; family Syrphidae; genus Pocota; species Pocota personata. The sequence continues at coordinate 25,575,018 of OY720433.1, read as the reverse complement.
AATGTGCTTGGGCGTGCGAAGGTTGCTCAGCGTGAGAGTTCGTTTGCACTCTGGGCATAGTAAATTACGTCGAACTGAAGAACAGTTTCCTAAGAGTTTTCCATATCCATTTACGCCAGATAAGGCCTTACAATAAAATTAACAATTAATTTGAATTAAATAAAAACCTCATTTTGAAAAATTTAATTGTCGATACTTTTGACTTGGGTAGTATTAATAGTATTAGTAATTGTAATGGCCCGCAGTCCTATTCGCGTGATAGGAGTAAATTTGTGAACTCCGTAAAATTTTTAAATCCGCCGTATGGTTATAGTATTAGCCGAACCGTTGGCCTTACCCCGCCGACTGTAATTATTCCGCCGCTGGCCCGCTTTGATGACGATGGTATTTCATCGATCCTTGAGATAGACTTAGGCGAACCGCAGCCAGATATTTACATCTGTCCGAAGTTAAGTAAGAGTCAGTGCGATGCTCTTAAAGCAATTATAGATAGGAATTATTTAAATCCGATCGATGTTAAATACAAAGACCATGATTATAAAATGAGGATTTGTTTAACGGATGATACGCCGTTTCATTGCTCACCGAGGGCACTTTCTGTATTTGAGAGGAACGAGGTATGCAAAAGGGTGAAAGACTTGATGGAAAAGGGAATTATCCGAGAAAACAAGTCTCCCTACGAATCCGCTGTTAAGCTTGCTAAGAAAAAGAACGGTGAATTGCGCATGTGCATTGACTACCGTGCACTGAATAAGAAAACGATTAGGGATAACCTTCCGCTGCCTCTTATCGAATATTGTATAGAGTTTCTAGGGGGTAAACGATGGTTTACATTATTGGATTTGAAAGATGGTTTTCATCAAGTAGGAATGGATGAAAATTCAGTGAAGTTCACCTAATTCGTAACACCAGATGGGCAGTAGGAGTATGTTCGGATGCCGTTTGGGTTGAAGAATGCACCCGCTAATTTCCAGCGGTTCTTACATGATATATTCCAGGATTTAATCGAGACGGGTAAGATGATTGCCTACCTGGACGATATTTTGATAGCAAAAACCGACTTCGAACCTCACATGGAAATTGTTGCTGAGGTTCTGCCCCGCCTTAGTGAAAAAGGGTTGGAACTTAAACTGAACAAGTGCAAGTTCGGTTATGACGAATTAGAATACTAGGGTTATTCTGTGAACGTGTAGGGAATTCGACCGACTGATGCTCACATTCGAAATATTAAGCAGTACCCGATGCCGAGGATCATCACGAGTTGCACCGATGTATCGGGTTGTTCTCGTATTTCCGCCGATTCGTACCGTCATTTTCCAAAATAGCTAAACCGCTTTTAGAATTATTACGTAAGGCTTTTCGGGAGCTACGCGACAAACTTGTTACTGCACCGGTGTTGGCTATTTATAGTCCCGAAAGGGAAACTGAGTTGCATTGCGACGCAACTAGTTTAGGGTTTGAGTCAGTCCTGATGCAGCGCCAGGATGACAAAAGGTTTCACCCAGTCGCATATTTCTCGAAAACAGCCACTCCCGCAGAATCTAGATACCATAGCTTTCAGCTAGAGACCCCAGCCATTATCTACTCATTACGAAGTTTCCGAGTATACTTGGAAGGTGTACCGTTTAAAATCATCACAGATTGTAACTCGCTTACCCTTACACTCAGCAAGAAGCAAGTGAACCCCAGGATTTCTAGGTGGGCACTAGAGCTCGAAAACTACGACTACATGATACAGCACCGAAGTGGGAAGTCTATGGGGCACGTAGACGCGTTGAGCCGATGTCATGTAGTCGCTGCTCTAACTAGTGACTCATATACAAGTATCTCAGAACAGAGACCCAGAAATTACAAAAGCTCAGAGAAGTTAGAAATAGAAGCAATCGAACATTACGACTTGCAAGATGGATTGGTCTTCCGCAAGGTCGAAGGGAATCGACTGTTACTTTACGTGCCAGTCGAAATGAGGGACAACTTATTAGAATGGTGCATGAAAAAGTTGGTCATTTAGCGGTCGACAAATGTCATAATCAGATTTGGAAAAATTATTGGTTTCCTAATATGAAAACCGAAATCGAACGATTTATTAAGAACTGTATCAAGTGTATCATGTAATCAGCGCTCGCCGGATCACACGATCGCAACATGTACAGTATACCCAAGGAGCCAGTCCCCTTTGACACAATTCACATGGACCATTTCGGACCATTGCCCGCCTTAGTTTCTAAACGAAAACATATCCTAGTCGTAATTGATGCCTTCACGAAGTTTATGCGATTATATCCGGTCAATTCGACTAGCACAAAAGAGGTATGTGCGTCGTTGGATAAGTATTTCAGTTACTATAGCCGTCCAAGGCGTATAGTAACCGACCGTGGTACTTGCTTTACTTCACTCGAGTTTGCAAGTTACCTGCTTCGACATAATGTGGAACATGTCAAAGTTGCCGTCACGCCCCCCCAAGCCAACGGGCAGGTTGAGCGAGTGAATCGGGTGATCAAGGCCATCTTAAGCAAAATAAGTGAGCCAGTCAACCATGCAGACTGGGCTAGTAAGTTGTCACAGGTGGAGTATGCCAACAATAACACTGTCCACAGTTCGGCGAAGGAGTCCCCGAGTAAATTGCTGTTTGGAGTGGATCAACGCGGAACGGTTATTAATGAGCTTACCGAGTATTTGGAAGATAAGTTTAGTCATGGGGCGACCCTTGACCTCGAGGCCTTCCGGTCAAAGGCTTCGGCAGCTATTAGGAAATCTCAGGAATACAACGAGAAATACTTTCTGAACCACAGTGTATCCGCTAAAACTTATACAGTTGGTGACTTTGTAGTAATTAAGCATGTCGACACCTCTGTCGGCACTAATAAGAAATTTATTCAGAAATATCGGGGTCCATATATTATTCATAAGGTGTTGCCGAACGATCGTTATGTAGTGAAGGACATAGATAATTGTCAGCTAACACAATTACCATATGACAATGTTATTGAAGCCGCTCGTATGAGGAAGTGGATTACTCCGACGACGAGCCCTACAAAGACTAATATAGAGAAGGCAACACAGGACTAATTAAAGGTCCTAAGTCTCAGGGTGGCGCTTTGTTGTTGAAAATCTTTTATAATTAATATAGCGATCGAGGTCGATCGTACGTAAGGTTGGCCGAGTTGTAAGGACTTAGATGTTAAAGTAGCTTCAGTATATCCTAGCGCCATCTATAATTAAGTAGAATAAGTTAAAAGTACGGCCATGTTATATTTGCATGGCCATGTGGTTATAATATATTTCCGGAGGAGGAGTCACTTTTGGAGTGACAGCGAAGACGAGAGGAAGCAATAAATGGTATCGACTAGAAAAAATTAAATCGACCTTTATTTTTAAAATCTGATACTGTTTACAATTGCAAAATATTGTTTTACTTACTTTTATTTGATCATTCAGGACCTCAACAATTGCTTCGCAAGTTTCGTTGACAATACGACCAATAGAATGTTCAGATATAACACTGATTAATTTTAATTCCGAAGTGTCGTTTCATTTGAGGTTCGTGTCTGAAATTAGTCACCACAGCTCGGATAATATCACGGATAAAAGAGAACAAGAGAGAATTATAACTGCACGAAATGATTGTCATCTTGGAATTATTACATCAGAATTTTTCTTGTTCCAGTGGTCGAAGAATTTCCTAGAAGTTTCTGGCTATCAGAAACTTCTGCTATATAAGGACAGATGGCGATCAAAAAGGCGCAGTTGGTTTAGAACAGTGGCGAAGAGATTGGAAAAGTGATAATGGGCGAAGTTGTAATTTGGTGATAAATTGAAAGTTGAGAGTGAACAAGAAGAAGTAATTAGTTTGGATTTGTGAATTAAGTAATTGAAAGGAGATAAAGTGATTTGAGAGGAAAGAGACCTTGTAAGAAAAGAATTTGCGAAGAATAGTATAGTGTGAACTTGAATTGTTTTATAGACTAGAAAATAAAGAAATAAATTTCACAGAATATCGTTTTATCTACTCGAGCCGTAGCTTGCATATTACATTGGTGTCAGAAGCGGGATAAAACTTATTCTGTGAATAACTATTTCCGTGGTGTGAACTTGCACAATAAAAAAAAAAAAAAAAAACCATTTCTGTGTTGAGTTAATTAGTTGCGCAAAATGGGTCGCAAATTGGGAAAATTAACTATAACTCAACTAAAGGCAGAACTCAGTAAGCGGAACCTCGACACAACTGGGGGAAAAGATGCCCTACTGATTCGTTTGGAAAAAGCAGTAACGCAGGAAGGTGAAAATCCGCATGACGTAGAGTTTGACGTGGGAGAGGAACCAGCAAGTACAGTAGCCGACCCGGATATAACAAGTCTGCTCCTGCAACTTAAGTCAGTCATGGACGAACAAAGGAAAACAATGGAAAACCAAAAGAAGTCTCTGGAACTTAAGCTCGATGACCAAAAGAAAGCAATAGACGACCAAAAGAACTCTCTAGAACTTAAGCTGGACGAACAAAAGAAAGCAATGGACGAACAAAAGAAAGCAATGGACGACCAGAGGAATTCTCTAGAACTTAAGCTGGACGAACAAAAGAAAGCAATGGACGAACAAAAGAATTCTCTAGATGCTCTGGAAAGCAAACTTGGTGAGCAAAACAAGAACTTGGAATCCAAATTCGAAGCGATCGAAGAGAAAATCGAGAAGGTCGAGACGCAACTCGAAAAAGTCGAAACTAGATTTGATGAAAATTTTGAGAAACATGAAACTCAGTTCGGGAAGACTCAGTTTGAAAAAGTGGATACGCAATTCGAGATAGTAGGAAAACAAGTCGAAAATATGGCTAAGGAGCTCAGCAACGTGAAGAGACAGAAAGCACGGGAATATTCCACTGACGGTCTGAGAAGAAAGGAGATGCAGCCTCCTATCTTCGATGGTCAAACATCATGGCCAATTTATAAAAGGCAATTCGAAGCGGCCGCAATGACCAATAGCTGGGACAATGAAGAGAAGCCCATTGCACTCACACTTGCACTGGGGGGTCCAGCTGCGGAGCTCTTGCAGACCATCCCGGAAGATAAACAGCAGAACTACGACTCTCTGGTTCAGGCTATCGAGATGCGGTTTGGGTATGAACACATGCAGCAGGTGTACAGGGTTCAGCTGCGTAGTCGAGTCCAGAAAAGGGAGGAAACGCTCCAACAGTTGCAGGCGGATATAGAGCGACTAGCCCATCTTTCATACCCTAAAGCCGGTGAGGAGCAATGGCGGTGGAAGCTTTTATTCAGGCCATAGAGGACAGACAACTGCAAATGGCTGTAAGGATGGCTGAAAAGCGAACACTCCCCGAGGCATTGGCATTCGCTTTGTCAATGAAGGCTGCGGACCAAGCATACCAGGGAATACACCGTGTCAGGGAAATGTCCGTCGTGGAATGCTCATGCCAGAAAACAGCCGTCATGGATGAAGACAAAGCTCGCGGAAGTCAAATCCGTTGCTGGAATTGCAACCAAACCGGACACCTACAACGGCAGTGCAGAAGTGCACCTAGACGAGGAAATTGTCCACATTGCGGAAGTAGGAGAAGCAGAGAGGAAGCATCCTGTCGGTCAGTCTTCCCAAAACCAGCAGTCGGGAAATGCGTAAGGACCAACTTCGCGGGGCAGAAGTTGGTTACTGGAATCGAGGCCCCCAGGACCACCATTCACGTTTCGCAAACCAAACGTGGTAACAAGAGCCCGACAGTGGAGGCACTAATCAACAAGAAGAAGTGCGTAGCCACCATCGACACAGATGCCACCGCCTCCATTGTAAGAAGAGATATCGTCAGAAGCTCATGGCTGCACAACACCAACAGCTACTGCCTGAAGACTGCAACAGGGGAAATGGCGAAGGTGTTTGGAGAAGTTCGTCTTACGATTACTCTGGCGGGACTGACGTTCTCCCATGCGTTTCTGGTGGCAGATATATGCGACGAGTGCATCATCGGAATAGACTTCATGAAAGCAAATGAAGTAATCTTGGACATCGGGATTCAAGTACTGAGGTATCGAAATGTGGAGATTCCGATGGTGTACGGAAACGAGAATGCCGTAACTCGCAGGACAGTCATCAGCAAAGACGAAGTTTTGCCGCCGTCTTCAGAGACAATCATTTGGACGAAGCTGGAAGGTGATCTTGGGAGCCACCGATTCTACATAGTAGAACCAGACAGAATTCTCAAGACTACATCGTGGGAAAGACGTTAGTCGAACCAAAGAACACCATGGTTCCAGTGAGAGTTTTGAACGCAAGACCACACACTGTCAAACTAAGGCGAGTGGAGGTGACTGGAAAATGCACGCCGATTACCGCCGTCACAACAATATCTGAACGTGATGTTCCAAAACCTCTCTCATCACCTTGGACAGCGGAAACGAGAGAGACGATTCTCCAGTTCAGTGAGCTGAATCAGGAGCAGCGAACTATGGCAGAGAATCTTATCAATGAGCACGCTGATGTATTTGCCTCACAGGACGGAGAATACGGCCGAACACACCTGGTACAACATCGAATAGACACTGGTGATACGAGACCTAGTCGTCAGCCTGCTAGGCGCCTTCCATTTGCAAAGCAGACAGAAGTTGCAGAGATGGTGTCGGCAATGGAGAAAGAAGGTCTGATTGAAAGTTCCAAAAGTCCGTGGGCATCACCGGTTGTACTGGTTAAGAAGAAAAATGGCAGCACGCGGTTCTGCGTGGACTATCGGCAGCTCAATTACGTCACCAAGAAAGACAGCTACCCTCTGCCACGGATTGACGACACGCTAGACACACTATCAGGAGCCCGATGGTTTTCCACTCTCGACTTGAAGAGTGGCTACTGGCAGGTACAGATCCATCCAGAAGACCGGGAGAAAACCGCCTTCACCGCAGCAAATGGGCTATGGCAATTCACGGTAATGCCATTCGGGCTGTGCAATGCTCCGGCGACTTTCGAGCGATTGATGGAATGTGTCCTGCAAGGGTTAACATGGAAAACCTGTTTGGTATACTTGGATGATGTCATCGTCGTAGGAAAAACGTTTGCGCAATACCGAGATTGTCTCGTCTCGTAGTGATGGACTACTTCAGTAAGTGGCCGGAAGCGTTTCCGATCCCTAACCAGGAAGCCAGAACCGTGGCGGAGCAGATCGTCTACAATTGGGTTAGCAGATTCGGTGTGCCCTTGGAATTGCATTCTGACCAAGGGCGGAACTTCGAGTCAAGAATCTTCCAAGAGATGTGTCAACTACTCGGAATCAAAAAGACAAGGACAACCCCGCTTCATCCACAGTCGGACGGTATGGTGGAGCGTTTCAATAGGACTTTGGACAAACATCTCTGGAAGATCGTAGGTGACTACCAACGGGATTGGGACCGGCAGATTCCCTTGTTTTTGATGGCCTATGAGCCCAGAAATGAAGAAGAGTACGTGGCGGACCTTAGCGAAAGGCTTAGGGACATACACCAAAGGACCAGAAGCCAGATTAAGATAACGAGCGACCACATGAAGACCGGGTATGATGCCAAGGCAACAACGTCAGGATTCCAGGAAGGAGATCTAGTGTGGCTGTATAATCCCCATCGCCAAAAGGGGAAATCACCTAAGTTGCAGCAGAACTGGGAGGGTCCCTACAGAATAATAACCCGCATCAACGATGTTGTCTACCGCATCCAGCGAGAACCAAGGGCCAAAATGAAAGTGGTTCATGTGGACCGACTGAGTCGATACAATGGCCGAAGGGATGTGTTTCAAAGGCTTCGAAGTGCCCACCTGAAGCTCAACCCCAAGAAGTGCGCCCTGTTTAGAGCAGAAGTCAAGTACTTGGGGCACATAATTTCAGCGAAAGGAGTGAGAACCGATCCAGAGAAGGTCGAAGCGGTGAAAAACTGGCCAGTCCCCAAGGATAAACACCAACTAAGGAGCTTCCTGGGCCTAGCCACCTACTACAGACGGTTCGTGAAGGATTTTGCCGGGATCGCAAAGAGCCTGCACCAGTTGACGGAAAAGGGAAAACAATTCAAATGGTCAATTGAGTGCGAGAAGAGCTTCAAGGCACTTAAACAACGGCTATGCGATGCCCCGATACTGGCTTACCCCACTCCCGGGGAAACGTTCATTGTGGATGCAGATGTTAGTAATGTCGGTGTAGGAGCCGTACTCTCCCAGGTGCATGACGGCCAAGAGAAGGTGGTTGCGTACTTCAGCAAGGTGCTCTCTAAGCCAGAAAGGAACTACTGCGTGACAAGGAGAGAACTTCTAGCTTTGATCTTGGCTACGAAGCATTTTCACAAATACCTCTACGGGAGGAAGTTCGTTCTTCGCACAGACCATGCAGCCTTAAAATGGGAGTGAATAAGACGCTAGAAAAGGTACGAGAACGTTTTTATTGGTTAAATGCGAAGGAAGATATTGAAGACTGGTGCAGAAAATGCGACGTGTGTTCAGCTAGCAAGGGTCCGAGAATCAAAACTCGAGGTAAGATGCACCAATACAACGTGGGAGCACCTTTCGAACGAATCGCCATTGACATCGCAGGGCCCTTTCCGGAAACCGACAATGGTAATCGGTATATACTCGTAGTAATGGACTACTTCAGTAAGTGGCCGGAAGCATTTCCGATCCCTAACCAGGAAGCCAGAACCGTGGCGGAGCAGATCGTCTACAATTGGGTTAGCAGATTCGGTATGCCCTTGGAATTGCATTCTGACCAAGGGCGGAACTTCGAGTCAAGAATCTTCCAAGAGATGTGTCAACTACTCGGAATCAAAAAGACAAGGACAACCCCGCTTCATCCACAGTCGGACGGTATGGTGGAGCGTTTCAATAGGACTTTGGACGAACATCTCTCGAAGGTCGTAGGTGACTACCAACGGGATTGGGACCGGCAGATTCCCTTGTTTTTGATGGCCTATAGAAGTGCCGTGCATAGCACTACTCGACATACGCCGTTCGAAATCTTATTTGGTGGAATAGCTCGTTTACCCAGTGAGGTGAAATTTGGATCTCCTACCAATGAGCCCAGAAATGAAGAAGAGTACGTGGCGGACCTTAGGGAAAGGCTTAGGGACATACACCAAAGGACCAGAAGCCAGATTAAGATAACGAGCGACCGCATGAAGACCAGGTATGATGCCAAGGCAACAACGTCAGGATTCCAGGAAGGAGATCTAGTGTGGCTGTATAACCCCCATCGCCAAAAGGGGAAATCACCTAAGTTGCAGCAGAACTGGGAGGGTCCCTACAGAATAATAACCCGCATCAACGATGTTGTCTACCGCATCCAGCGAGGACCAAGGGCCAAAATGAAAGTGGTTCATGTGGACCGACTGAGTCGATACAATGGCCGAAGTGAGGACACACTTGTTCGGGACGAACAAGTCTAAGAGGAGGGCAGTGTAACATAATGTAGCATAATAGCTACGCCCTCGAACAGGCAACAAATTCCGAAGTGTCTTTTCATTTGAGGTTCGTGTCTGAAATTAGTCACCACAGCTCGGATAATATCACGGATAAAAGAGAACAAGAGAGAATTATAACTGCACGAAATGATTGTCATCTTGGAATTATTACATCAGAATTTTTCTTGTTCCAGTGGTCGAAGAATTTCCTAGAAGTTTCTGGCTATCAGAAACTTCTGCTATATAAGGACAGATGGCGATCAAAAAGGCGCAGTTGGTTTAGAACAGTGGCGAAGAGATTGGAAAAGTGATAATGGGCGAAGTTGTAATTTGGTGATAAATTGAAAGTTGAGAGTGAACAAGAAGAAGTAATTAGTTTGGATTTGTGAATTAAGTAATTGAAAGGAGATAAAGTGATTTGAGAGGAAAGAGACCTTGTAAGAAAAGAATTTGCGAAGAATAGTATAGTGTGAACTTGAATTGTTTTATAGACTAGAAAATAAAGAAATAAATTTCACAGAATATCGTTTTATCTACTCGAGCCGTAGCTTGCATATTACAATATCATTATTTTTCGATAGTGGAGTAGTGAAGTTGGCGGATGAACATCATTATTGGTTCGGTTGTGAGATTAGGATCGTGAGTTAAATTGTGTACTTGGACGAGAGAAGAAACTGAAGCGCTAATAGAAATTTATGAAGATTGTCCTGCTTTGTATAATGCGAAGCATGAGGATTATGTAAATAAAAAAAAAGAGAGGAACAATTAAGTAAAGTGCAAAGACGATTAAGTCAATTAAAGCCAAATGTGACTGTAAAACTGATACGGCTAAAATTACGAACACTACGTTAGCAGTATTGTAAGGAAAAAAATTTACTGATGAAATCAAAAAAAAGTGGTGCAGGGGCAGCTGATGTACATATATATTCCGAAGCTGTGGTGTTTCGAGAGGCTGCACTATTTGCAAGACGTAGGCGATGAGACATCGGGGGAATCGAATATCGTAGTGTTTTCGAAAGAACCTATGTACATACATTAACAGTAATACATAACATAATACACATGAACAAAAAAACGGGTTTTACTGTGTGTGTCGGGAAAGAAGTAGGTATTACTGTTTTTGTTTTTTTTTTCTTAATCACTTAAATAGTATTTCTGCTCATGTTTTCATGCTATTTGATTGATTTTCTTCCAGAACGATGTCGATAGAATAATAGATGAAATACCACATGCCATAAATATGGAAACTGAACAACCAAACAGGGTAATTTTAAGATTCAATAATTTTTTTATCTTACATATACTACATATGTACATACATACATATATATATGTATGTATGTATGTAATAAAATTGTGACACATTTTTCCTTTATATATTTAGAACAAAACCAAGCGAAAATCAGCGATTGAAACCCGAGCAATAGGTATGGACATGGACGCAGCCACGGAAATCCTGAAGAAACTGCACACACAAAAAGAATAATCTCCGCTGCGCCCATTCGTTAACATGGTTGAAGCAGAAATGCTGGTGTTAAACGAAGAGCTGCAAATAGAAACGAGTAGTGGAAGATTTTGGACATATTAAGGGAAGCGCAACGAAAAAACTTAGTCGCGAAATATTCAGCGGCAATGTTTTTTTTTTTTTTTTTATCGAGTGCTATTTTTTTTATAATTTTTTTATGTTTTTAGTGCTTTTTCTTGTATTTTTTTCATCCAAGTGCTGTGTATATATATATATATATATTTTTTTTTTTTTTTCTATCGTTACCTACACCTACCTAAACTACCTACACCTAAACTATGTAAGTCGGCCATGGTCAAGAACAGCCAACCTCAAACATTAAACAGGCTACCCTGGATTATGAGGAAACGACGAAGGAGTTTCCTCTCTTTCGGCTAGCCACCAGAAATGACCGTACTGACATCAACATCCCGACTCGATACCGCCCTACTAAACCGGAGACGCTCCACACTGCCGTGTGCAACGTCTCTGTCGTAGTTGAGTCGCCTATCCACAGCTGTCCGAGCAACGTGGAAGATTAGCGGCACTGCCAATCTGTCCTGGATCAGACCTTTCTTATCAAAATAGAGGAACGCCTCTGGGGGAACAAAGCCGTTAAGGCGCACTCTCTCATGATACTCGTAATTGGGGCAATAAGCCCCGAAGATCAGGTTGTTCGTCGAGCTCATTGCTCTTGCAATGTGCCTTCGAATCAGCTTGATAATGAAATTATCCACTCTTATTAGGTTAGCCCTGTTGTATAGGACGTTATTGGGATAGAATTTCATGTACTGGGACTCTGGTGTTCTGTATAAATGAAGGCAAGCCCGAAGGCAAGCCCTCTCAAACACCCGAATCTTTTCCAACAAGCTTGCTCCCACGTTGAACCACACGGGACATCCATATACGAGCGTGGGCCGGATGAGGGCCATGTAGCAGATTACCGAGTTGCTTGCTATAAAAAAGTCTCTTTGTAAGGGCAAAAGCACCTTTGGCTCTGGCCAGAGCAGCATCTATATGTTTGTTAAAATATAGATATTGGTCTAACCAGAGCCCCAGGTATCTGACTACACCTGGACTCGCAAGTGGCTGTCCGTGCGGTCCAAATATTGAGAACTTTCGCCAATTCTTTCTGGTATCCCTAGAGGCACCAGACAACGGCGTCCTAAAAAGAATGGTTTCCGATTTCTGGAAGTTGATCTTCAACTTCCAGTCATCGCAATATCGCTGAATCTATCGAAGTCACGTTGCAAGAGAATTGTAATGACCTCGATTTTTGGTCCTGATCTGTACGCGTTCAAGTCGTCTGCATACGCTATGGCATGGTGAAGTAATCCTATGAGATCGCTCGTGTAAATGTTGAAAAGGATCGGTGAATTAACTGCACCTTGTTGCAGACCATTTTTAATTAGAAATGTTCCAGCAGAAGTCACATTGCCATTTTTGACGATGAACTGTCTACTGGTGAGCATGTTATGAAGTATGTACAGCAGTGGTTTGCTTATGCCCAGCCTGCTTAGCTTGTAGAAGAGTCCCTCTAACCATACGGTGTCGAAGGCCTTCTCCAAGTCAATCAGGCAGGCACCCGTGCACTGTTTCTTGCTTTTGTTCCATTGGATATCCGATACCAGTTTAGACGCGGCATGTATTGTATCATGCCCCGCCTTAAAACCGAATTGGTTATCCGGAATTATATTATTGTTCTCAGTCCACTTAAGCTGGCCTCTATTGATCACTTTTTCGAATACCTTGCTGATGTTCGGAAAGAGACTTATCGTCCGGAGATTTGCCGGATTGGAGGTGTCCTTACCCCTTTTGGGGATGGGTTGTATCACTGCTGTTTTCCAATGAGCTGGATAATGTGCATTATTCAGCGCATTGTTAAACAGAGTGGTGTAAATGTCCACCGCTTCTAGAGGGAGATGTCGAAGCACAATGTGCGACACTCCATCGATTCCTACATATTTCTTCCTCCTCAATGAGTTGAAGATCGCTTGGAGCTCCACCTTCGATATGTACGTGGGATGTACCCTTTATCGGCGATGACATTATTTGCCATGTTATCGTCATTGAACTCGGTAAAACCTATGTTCTCGGATCGCCAGTGCTCTATATCATTTCGAAGGTAGAAGTTGTGCACAAGGACGCGATTTTTCAGGTCGTGGTTCGGGCAAATGGTATCATTCACCTTATACACTTCCTGGAAAGTCGCTCCTATAGCCACTACCTTCTCCTGCGGATCTTCGATCACAAAGAATTTGTCATCCTCTACTGCGTTATCTGGATCTATACCTGCTGTTATAAGTATTCGTCCATTGTTCGTCGTTCGGGGGATCTTAAGACACGGAAGGTCGTTTTAATTATTCCTCCGAAAAATATTATTTATTTGCGGGAACATACTCGGGTTGTTGGATTTTACAGCCCGAATTTTGTTGTTCCAATGCAAACTTACAGAAAGTCTGTAATTTTCTCTAATTAATTTTTGGAGGTTTTTAATCAACGACTTCAGCATCCTACCCTTTTAGTTTTGTCTGTCAGTAAACTGTCTGTACAAGGTTTTTAGTCTCGACAGCAGTCTACTTTTGTGTTGGTGTAGTTCGTCAATTGTTGCATTACGGAATATGTCTGCGTTGTCAGTATATTGATACCGAGGTATCGTATTGTCCATAGTTCGTTTAATTGTCTCGTCCATTTGTTTTAGGTACCAGTCAATCTCCTCGTTTGACAGATTCCTATTGGACGGTGGGTAGAGCGAACTCGAGGAGAGTGCTCTTGTCAAAGTTCTTGAGAAGCCAGTCCAACGCGTCCTACTATAATTGTAGGAGTACGTTTGGACAAACTCCTCTAACTCCGCAATTTCGTTGGGAATCGTTATTACGGCACTGAGTCCGCAATGGTCACTGTCATACACAAATGTGTGCAGACAGTTTATAGTTTGTGGGTCCATGTCGGTCAGTTGTAACCGTACGTCGAACAGCATAAGATCCATATAGAAGCCGCTTCTAGGAAACGACGGACTATCTGTAGCTTTCAAATCGAGTTTATACTCGACACTGTGCCGACCCCACCAATTGAATAGTAGGTTCCCTCTAGGATTAGGTGTGTTGTTTCCCCAATCTCTATGTTTGGCTTTTAGATCTCCGGCCATGATGAAATAATTCTCCTCCGACTCCAGCCTTAATCATCGAAAAAGTGTCTCGAGCTCTGAAATAAATAAAGTAGATTGAGTAGCTTCAGGTGCATAGAGTGCGACCAAGTACATCCTCTTTCCACTACGGAGAGGGATGCACACGATACACGCTTCCAGCTCCTGGAACCTTCGCACTTCACCGCTGTACATAACTTTAAATTGCAGTTGTTTGCTTATGAAGATCGCAACACCTCCTCCTTGTGTGGAGTTGGGTCGGTCTCTTCTGACAATATTGTATTTATTGTGCCCCAATTTGTGCTTCTGGGATAGCTTTGTTTCGCTAACCATAAGCACATCAGGGGTTTGGTCTTCTAGCAACTTAAACAATACGGCTCTTCGCTCGATCCTAATCAGTGAATTCACATTCACCGCAAGGATCTTCAAGGGTTGCTCCTCCATGTTCGTACCCATTACGACTGGAGGTGCGTTAGGCCCGGCAGAAGTGCGTAGATCTGGTCCACGCGCTTCGCCTGCTCCTGTACCTGACGCTGAAGCTGCTCCATCTGCCCTTGGATAGAGAGCAAGATGGCCAGCAAGTCAGTTTGAGCCCCCGGTGCTCTAGGCGCTGGGGCCTGAGAAGCAACCTTCGGTCTTTTGTGTTCCGCGTTTGCCCGACCTGCCGCCATTTGGGCGTAGGTCACTTGGGGAGTCACGGATTGTGTTTGAATTGGAGCAGGTGGACGTTTCACTACGACCTTCTCCTGACGAACCAGATTTACTTTCTTAATATACTGGAACTTAGGACAACCGATAGTTTGCGGTGTGTCCCGAGTTCCTGCTTAAAGCACAGGAGAGCTGGCTCTTTTCCGCCACTCCATCCTTACCCAGAGTGCAATCCTCTGCTTTGTGGTTGTTTCCACACTTGACACATCGAGGCTGCATTTCGCAGTTCGACGCGGCGTGCCCGAACCTTTGGCAGCGAACACATTGTAAAATGTTTTCGCTCCTTCTTAATTTTTCCCAGGCGACAACCTGGTAGTCTAGGACTTTAATACTCCTTAGACTATCCAACTTGCTATTGGGTGAAAGCTTAACTAGGAAGAACGGCAGTTTCCGCTTCTCCCTTTTTGCCTTAGCTGTGGTGAATGGCTTGACCCCTACAAATTCGAGCTCGTTGCACTCTTTCTCTTTAAGCAGCGCAAGGAGCGTCTGCGGATCAGTAGACGGGTCAATCCCCCTCAGCAGCATTGTTTGCCGCTTTTCCCCCTTCGGGGTGAAGGAGAAGAACTCCGTCGTCGTGTCCTTTAACAAATCTTTAATTTTTTTATACTGTTCCACTGTATTGTAGTGGATAGAATGCCTGTCTACATTTAAACGTTTAATAGAAAAATTATTTCCTATGGCCGACTTACTTAGTTCGATGGTATCCTTCAACTCCACCTTGTAGGTATTTATTGGCGGCACCCTCGCCTTTGTAGTCGTCTTCTGTTGCGGTTGTTGTTGCTGTTGTTCCTGCTGCTATTGCTGCTGTTGTTTCTGTTGCTGTTGCTGTTTCTGCTGCTGTTCCTGCTTTTTCTGCTGATGTTGCAGCATTTTCTGCTGCTGCTGTTATTGTTGCAGCGTTTTCTGCTGCTGTCGTTGTTGCGGTTTATTCTGCTGCTGTTGTTCTTGTTGCTGCATTTGCGGCCGCATTTGTTGTTGTTGCAACTGGTCTTCTGGCTGCTTCCGTTGTTGTTCGGAAGGGCGTTTGGAGCTCTAGCTGCCGCTCCCTTTCTCTTCTTGCCACTTGTTTGGCCTTAATGGCAAGCACCCTCTGCTCTAGCTGTCTGATGCTGCTAGTCAGACTTTGAACCTCTTCATCCTCATCATCCGATTCGGAGGACGCCAGAACTGCGAAGCAATTGTTATTATCTCCGATGTAGCGGCCTTCCCCGCCGTCGGAGATGTACGGGAAGTCGACAGAGTCATCCGACCTTTGTCGCTTCTT
The DNA here is from genome assembly GCA_963082735.1 of Pocota personata. Classification (NCBI taxonomy): domain Eukaryota; kingdom Metazoa; phylum Arthropoda; class Insecta; order Diptera; family Syrphidae; genus Pocota; species Pocota personata. Next base: position 25,558,993 of record OY720433.1, on the reverse strand, counting down.
TTCTGCTGCTGCTGCTGTTGTTGTACCCGGCGCCCCTTCCCTCACTCCACCTGGCAGCTGTACAGCTGAAGCTCATGTGGAGGGACGCTTAACCAGATTGGGAGACTGTTTTAACTTCCTTCTCCTCTTTGACGGACCATCTGCAGCCACTGTTGCTTGGTGGCCTGATTTCACTGCCTCATCGGCTGATACTTTATTATCAGCTGGTCCCGCTAATGGGAGCGCGGACCGCTCACTATCCATCGCCTGTTTCTTATTACTTCTTAGTTTTTATGCACTATTTTGTACAAGTTATAAAAAAAAGTCTAAATTGAGCCGAAACACGTCTGCGCACTATGAAAGTCTGTGTACGACTGATATTTCTTGCATATGAAGAATTCCGTGTACAGGAAATGCCAAGAGATCCAACAGATTTCTCCAATATTCGCTTTTCACCATCTCCGAACAAGAAATAATTTTCCCAATTGTCTATAGGAGAAAGCATCCACATCCAGCGCTTCGCTTCACATCGAAACACCAGAACAATCCACTTCATCTTCGCACTCGAAAAACATTTTAGAGGTAGCAATGCAGGCCATCTTCGACGACGACGTCGAGAACTACGATGACGATTTAAATTTAACTCCAATATAAATAAGATATCTTTATATATGTATATATGTGTATATATTTTTTTTCAATTCATGAATTACTTATTTAATATGAACTATGTATATATGTAAGTTAATATATATTAATAAAAACATTGAAAGAAATAGTTGTTTATATATATTGGCTTTGCCAAGGTATTTCTCCTTCCACAGTGAAATATTCAGCAAAGCTGTACGTACTGCAGACGCAACTCTTTGAGGGTTCCTTGGTGCATGGTGTAAATTATCTTCCACTGAATGAGGCTTAGGACCGCTTGGTAAAACATCAACTGTGTAGTATTATTTGCTAACATGGAATTGTTAAAATAAAGTATTATAACCTCAGATGTGGGGTACTGCATAATCTATTAAAGTAAAATTGTGTGGAAAAAACCTATTGATTCAGGTGATAAAAGAGGATTTGTTTCGTTCACTATGAGCCGAAATCTGACTCGTGTTCAACTCTTTGAGGCTTTACGTGTGGCCGGCGTTGATGTACAGCACTGCCATACTATCACAAGTCCGATCGCTTTTCGAGCAGCATGATCTGGATACCAACGAACCGGAGAAGGAGACTTCAGCAAACGAGACTTCAGCGAACGAGACTTCCTCTAAAAGAGACCCCAATAGGGCGGCTGTCGCCAATGTTTCGAGCCTTACGTACTCCACGGATCCTGGTACCTCTGTAGACGCTGGGACACGGATGGACGATGGCGTGGAACACGCAACTTCTGACCCCGACGCCGATGAGGAGAGAGAACTGTTGCGCTTGGGGAGGCGCAAGGAAATTTTGGGATTGAGGAAGGAGCGGGCAGAGATGGAGTGCACCAGTCAACCAGGAAGAAGTGTTGACTTTTCGGACAACGAGAACGAGATTGCCCCTTTCACTGGTGATGATTCATATGGAATCAATAAGTGGGTGGTGGACTTTGAGGACGTCGTCCACTCCCTAAGATGTGATGAGCGGTGCAAATACCTCGCCGCCCGACTAATGATGCAGGGCACCGCAAAAGTGTTACTCCGAACAGCCCGTGTCGACAGCTGGGGCTCATTGAAGATTTTACTGTTGGAGGAATTCGATAGACGAGCGAGCAGACACGAAATTTATCGCCAACTGGGTCAACGGTCCCGCCGTCAAGGAGAATCCCTTCTCCGCTATGTACTTTCCATGCAGGAAGTAGCGGCCTACGCAGATGTTGAGGAATCAGACCTCATTGAGTTCGTCATCGATGGCCTCGGCGATACTCCGTCCAACGTGTCGATCCTGTATTCGGCAAAAGCAATTGGGGAGCTTAAAAGCCTGCTGCCTCGATAAGAGAAAAAGAGAGTGGCTAAACCTACGTCAAACTCCAGGGCCGTATCTATGACTTCAGCAAACTGGAGCATGTCATCAACGTCGACCGACGGTCAGGTCATCCGCTGCTTCAACTGTTCCACCTACGGGCACATTGCCGTAAATTGTCAAAAGGATAAGCGACTCCCAGGAGCTTGCTTCCGCTGCTCCGACCCTGGACACATCTATAAAAACGGCCCGAAGGCACCGAAGCTAAGACGAGTAGGAGCTATCAGAGAAGACAGCAGTGACTCAACAGGCGAGGATCCCGAAGAAGTCGTACGCAGGTTGGGGGCAGTACAAATGGTAAGCGTTGCTTTTAAGATAGGAGATAAGTTCACAAAATTTAATAATTTTAGATCTCTTCTGGACACCGGCAGTCCGATTAGTTTTGTACGAGCATCGCTGCTGCCTGAAGATATCTCAGTTGGGGAATTGGTGTATTCCAACTACAAGGGGCTAGGAGGTGTTAAGCTTCATACATATGGTACAGTGCATTGTTATATTAAAATAACCGATTATATAAAACAAACTTCTCTTCTGGTTGTTCCAGATGAGATCACCCCTATGCCTTTGTTGATAGGCCGCGATTTGCTTCAACTTTTTGGCATACACCTCGGAATAATTTTAGGAAAAACAGAGATACCTTCAGAGCAGATGCATAGACGATGTAAATCCTTTTTTCAGCTTAATAAAGAGTTACGTAATAAACAGCTGTATTTGTGCACTTATGATCAGGGTAGTGAAAGGACGGAAAGTCTAAGTAGTGAGTTGGCAATTACGGGTTCAAAGGGGGAATGTTTAGGTAATTTACCAGGTTGTTGTTTCCCAGAGTGTCTCCAGCCGGGCAGAAATGAAGATGTTAGGGGACGATAATACTAACCGTCAGTGTGACGTTCTTAGTGGAAACGAGAAAAGTTCGTATAGGCGAAGGGTATCGAAAAATTTAGAGTCGGACGTAGATTCCTTTCTCAAAGTTTCATCTGACGGTTGGAATATATTGCCAATAGAGCCTGACTCGACCGAAAGTTTAAACATTTACCCGGACCTTCCGCCATTTACTTCGGCTAAAGTTGTAAATTTAATAAATGAGAGTTATATAAATTTCGACCGAACAAAGGTCGCTCCCCTAGAATTTGAGATGCGTATCCAGTTAACTAAGGATACTCCTTTCTACTTCCAACCAAGGAGATTTTCCTTCATGGAGAAGCAGGAGGTAAATAAAATTATTAAGGATCTCTTAGATAAGCAAATTATCCAAATCAGTGAGTCTCCTTATGCATCCCCATTGTTCTTGTGTGTGGATTACCGTGCCCTTAACAAATTTACCGTCCGAGACAATTACTCTCTTCCTTTAATCGATGATTGCATTGAATACCTGGGAGGAAAGAAAATGCTTAGTGTGCTTGATCTAAGAGTGGTTTTTACCAAATTAATGTTTCTCCGAGTTCAACTCATCCCACTTCTTTTGTCACGCCAAGTGACCAATAAGAGTTCCTTAAGATGCCTTTTCACCTATAGAACGCGCCGAGTGTTTTTCAAAAGTTTATTAGTCGAGTGTTAAGGGAGTTTATAGAAGGAAATGAAATCATGGTCTATATGGATGATGTTATCATCGGTAGCAAGAATTTGGCGGAACATTTAGAGCTTCTTGGGTCGAGTCCTGAGACAGCCCATTCATAGGGCTAGAGTTAAACATTCCTAAGTGCCGTTTCGCATATTCGACTATAGAATATCTAGGACTCAGGGTTAACAAACACGGTGTTCAGAATAGCGACTCACATGTGCAAGCTATTTCCCGGTATCCGATTCCAACGAATGACAATGAGCTGTGCTCATTTTTGGGCCTTTGCTCCTACTTCAGAAGATTTGTTAAGTCATTCTCACGGATAGCGAAACCTTTGTATGAACTACTGAAGAAGGATAAAGATGCATTTTTAAATTACCCTCCCGAGTGTGTGACCGCCTTCCGTAACCTTAAAGAAGCTTTAACCTCTCCACCAGTGCTGGCGATATACAATCCTACACGGGAAACCGAGCTGCATTGCGATGCGAGTTCCATCGGCTATGGTGCGGTTCTTCTTCAACGACAAGCCGATGGCAAGCTTCATCCAGTAGCTTATTTTTCAAAGAATACAACCCCTCAGGAGACTAGGTATCATAGCTTTGAACTTGAAACCCTTGCGATCATTTCGTCGCTTCGTCGCTTCCGAGTTCATTTGCAAAGAATTCCGTTTACTATTGTTACAGACTGTAGCTCACTGACGTTAACTTTAAACAAGAAGAGTATGAATCCAAGAATCGCACGATGGGCTTTAGAGCTTGAGAATATTAAATATAAAGTAAAGCACAGAAGCGGGGTTAATATGGGTCCCGCGGACGCCTTAAGTAGATGCAAAGTAGTGTCAGCTGTCGGATATGCAGACACAGAATGCCGACTGAGCACTGCTCAAGTTCTTCTTCAGTGCTAAGTGGAGCAGGTAAGAGTAATGCCGACACCACGGGTGGATGTACGGTGGTGACAGTTGTCAACTCCGAGGACATTGACTTCCAACTGAGGGCTGCTCAAAACCGGAATGCAGCTATTTCGGAGCTAAGAGAAAAGTTAGGATCAGCCGACTGCAGACCGTTGGCTCTGCAAGACGGTATCATCTTCAGAAGAAATCGAGCTGGTGAGCTTCGTTTCTATGTTCCGAAAGATATGGAAACTAATCTCATAAGATTCATACATGCAAAGATTGGGCACCTGGGTATAACTAAATGCGTTAGTCAAATTCGTCTGCATTATTGGTTCCCCAATATTCACAAAAAGGTTGAGAGGTTCACGAGGAATTGTATTCGGTGCATTATGTACTCGTCGCCTGTGCACTCGAATAGGCGAAACTTATTTAATATACCAAAAGAGCCATGACCGCCTTCCGTAACCACACGATCCATCTTGATCACTTCGGTCCACTTCCGGCTATCCGGTCCAAGCGAAAGCATATCCTCCTGGTCGTGGACGGATTTACAAAGTTTGTAAAATTGTATCCCGTCGTATCGACAAGCACGAAAGAAGTGTGCGCGGCACTCAGTAAATACTTTGAATACTATAGCAGGTCGTCTAGAGTGATTACCGATAGTGGTACTTGTTTTACGTCCCTAGAGTTCAGTTCTTTCCTGGTGGATCGTAATATAGCTCATGTGAAGGTGGCTGTCCTCGTTGGCATGCTAGATAAGTTGTCTGAGCCGGTGGAACATTCCGACTGGGTTCGAATATTGTCCCAAGTAGAGTACGCATTAAATAATACGGTCCACGGGTCCATCCTCATCACACCAAGCAAACTTAATATTTCCAGCAACGCTTATCATGATAATCTAATTTTAAGTCGTTTCACTCTGTTAATTTGAATTAAGCTGATGATGTTAACTCTAGACAACTATTATTTCTGCCCTCTAAAGTATGACGAACGACATCCCATAAGTAATAAATTAAAGGTTCTCGAGTCGTTTCCTCTGAGACTATGTTCGTCCTACTCTGGAGGAGTTGTTGAATCTAGCCATACTTGTTTCATTATTGTAATTTAGCTTTAAGGGTATGATCTTGCTGCGTATTATAGTACTGTAAGAAATTTGTAAATGTTGTTAACTTTAGGAATGCATACGAGCTGTTACTCGTTGATCGTGGTCGATCAACTTTGTCAGGTTGGCCGAGATGTAGTATTATTTGCTAACACGGAAAAAACTTTGTTTCTGACTGTACCCAGACCTCATGTGAAGCGTATTAATAACGCCATCTAGTGCTCAAAGGTAAACCAACCTGACGAAGGAGGTCGGCCATATTATTGAAGTTAGTTGAGCAACAGCATGATAGCAGAGCAGAAGGGTTAGAATAGAACAATATCCAATACGCCATTGTTAAACTTAATTATTGTTAAAATAAAGTATTATAACTGTAATACTATTTTTTTCCAGCAAATAATTATGCAGAGCACAACAAGCTTTGACAATTTTTTTTTTTACTTTTCCTGGTCGCAGATATATTTGAGTTTGAAGAACTCTGAATCTATTGGCTAGAATTGCAAAAGAATATTCAATAGTCTGACTAGCATGGCTGAGGCGAAAATTAAAAATTCTTTTGGATTTCTCCGTACTATTGTAGCAGTATGGCTTTAGCAAATTGTTTTCTAGACCAAATGCGTCATCTCCCATAATAGAGTACGGCAACTTTCTCTGTTATTCCCTCTTATTTTGCCACTCGGGAAATATTTATCTGCATTATTTAAAACAGTTCTTAGGTGGCTGCGATTCAAAACTCCTGCATCACTTATCCTTCCGTTGCAGCCTATGTCAACAAATATAAATTTATAGTCCGCACTACACATCGCTAGCAAAACGATGCTAATGAAACCCTTATAATTATAATAAAAAGCGCCGTGTGCTTTCGACGCTCTAAAAGCGATATGCTTCCCGACAGAGAGGAAATTGCCATTTATTTGACAATTGTTCTGCAATGTTTTTCCAATCTTTAACATTTGTAGGAAACTGAAATAATTAAAAAATATTTAGTATATATGTACACATGTACAATAATATATATACATATATTCACTTTTAAAAATTTGGTTTTCAAACTCATATACATATATGTATTTCTGTGCAGCACGTCATCATAATATTGGATATAAACGAGAGTGACAGTTTACTTTGGTATTCTAGACTTCTGAAAGATTCGCCCGTCGCCAAAAATCGTAGGCACATTGACAACGATTCCTCTGTGGGAATCGCAGCCCTCATACACGTATCACTCTTTTCAATAGACCTTCGGACATATCCTATTAGCTCCAGAAAACAGTCTTCGTCTATTTAGAGATAACGACGATATGCATCTTTATCTTCCAACAGCAGTTAATTGCGCAAAAGTTGATAAGAACTTTTTTCTTCTCTTTGCAATCTCCACGATTTAACCCACTCCCGAGTTCGCTTTGTCTTTTTTGTTCCATTTGTTGCGAGTACAGCTGCTGATGAACATATAACTACTACGCATGCTAATTCTTCTATGTTATACATTTTCTTTGCAAGTGCGAACTTAGCTACATATATGCTCTGCGATAACATGCGGTCTCCACTTGCGATGAATCCATCGCATACTTTAAAGCATGCTTTCATTATCGCAAGTGGAGACCATTATAGCAGCCATATTTCCATGGCATGCGATAGAAAGCATGCTTTCATCGCATACCATCTATGGCATACTTTATCGCAAATAGAGCTGTCACTTTTGCCATTTTCTTTGTTTGTGGTTTTTCTGCGGTTGTGACTTTTGGTTGTGTGAGCGCAACGACATCTACCTGTCGATTATTTTCCTCCTTTTTTTCTTGCCATTAGGCACCATTGGTTTCTGTGTATTTTACTATGTCATATTACTACGTAATAAAGAATTCAATTTTAGTTTTTGGTAAAGACGCACGCCTTTGATTTTCTTTTAACACGCAATCCTCATATTGCACCACGAATTTCATAACAGAGCCACACTGTTACATGGCGCAGCCGGTATCTCAACCTACATACAATAAAGAAACAACAAACACCCGACAACAAAATGTCTCTCGTCCAGCAACTCTTAGAAACGACCATCGACGCAGAAATTCTGAACCAGTTCACGAAGGATGCACTCCAAACAGAAGTCAAATCAAGAGGACTGGAAACAACAGCAACAACAAAAGATGAGTTAATTCAAATCATAATCAAACACAATAAAATCCTATCTACCCTTAAAGCAAGGAAAATCGAACCATCAGCAGGTACTTCTAGTTCGGTAGGGACTTGTCCAGCAGTTATTCAGACTGTCGTCATCAACCCAGACATGACGCAAACGATTTTGGAATGCAACGGGGAAGATAGCAACTCCACCGAGCAATTCATAAAATCCATCGAAAAAGCCGCAAAAATAAACGGATGGAGTGACGAGGTTAAATTAGTATTCTGCACCAGCAAATTAACGGGCATTGCAAGAAACTGGCAGAACTTCGAAGGCGATTCAAGGGACGACTGGAATATATGGCTCAATTCATTCAGGAAACGATTCATAAAGACACCAACATTACGCGAATGGAATGACAGAGTAAATGCACGTATCCAACGGCCGAACGAATCTATAATCCAGTACTTCAGCAGTAAGTTAGATATTATTTCTAAGCCCCCAAAGAATGTAAATATTCCTACGGAAGATCAAATTGCGTATTTACTCGAGGGTGTTGCTGACAATACAGACCGCCGTATTCTACGCATTGGCACACCTTCGACCATAACCGAACTATTCGAACTGGGGCAAAAACTTGACGATGACACAAAACACACCAGCAAACAGTTCCACAACACAACAACAATGTATCGCAACACTAGAACGCCACAGTCCTTTACAGACAATAATTTCAAGAAACCAGCATACACAGAAAATACAAAAATAAATACTTATGTATGCCCACGCTGTAAAAAAGGTCAACACCCCGTTTCGCAATGTCCAATACCATGTTACACATGCAATAGAACTGGTCATTCACTGAGCAACTGCCCAAATAAACCATCTCCAAAACAAGCAAACTGCGCATTGAAGTCAAAAGGTGGTGATCGAGGCTTACCCATCGTAGATGCCTATGCATTCGATGGAAAACCTATTTCCACTCTTATCGATAGCGGTGCTGAACAGTCAGTAATCGATCGTCGTTCTATACCACCTGATTATGCAGTTCAAAAATACGAAGGCTCAGCAATAACTTCCATTGACAATGAGTGTAGACCTGTAGGACAAATTGACCTATTCGTTGCAGTAGGCGACATATGTTGCACATTTGGTCCTGTAGCGGTGGTAAAGAATGCACCAATACCACTGATACTCGGCAGCGATTGGAGAAAGGCCAATAACATCACCATAACTGTCGAAACGAACGGAGATGTCCAATTAAAACAAAATACGAACTCAGGCTACACCACACACACAAATATAAATTCCTGCATATTAAAACAAAGCCAGTCTATACCACCATGTATTCTAAAAGAAGTCGAACATCAAATCTCAACATTTCCGAAATCTATATCTCCAACACAAATTCAAAAATTTCGAGAAATAGTCAGCAACAATTTACAAGCCTTCTCGACAGACAACGAGATTTTAGGATACTGCACCATAGATCAACATTCCTTACGTACAATAGATGATATACCAGTTCGCAGAAAGCCCTACCGCTATTCATGGAGCGACCGCCAGTTCATAAACGAAACATCATTGAGACAAATACCGGCGATGAGGAAGAGTTGCCAACTGAACAATATTCTACGAGTGATGGGTCATCAGTATATCAAATGGAAGATAGTGACAAAGAAGAAGACATTGAGGAAATCGTCGACCGGAAGGATACAGCACCGGTTCGCTCCCGAAAACCACCAAGATGGCTCCAAGACTATGAGAGGTAAATTGCCAGGAGTCAATTTTACAAGAAGGGGTCGTGTGAGCGCAACGACATCTACCTGTCGATTATTTTCCTCCTTTTTTTCTTGCCATTAGGCACCATTGGTTTCTGTGTATTTTACTATGTCATATTACTACGTAATAAAGAATTCAATTTTAGTTTTTGGTAAAGACGCACGCCTTTGATTTTCTTTTAACACGCAATCCTCATATTGCACCACGAATTTCATAACAGAGCCACACTGTTACAGGTTGTGAGTTTTTTTTTTGTTTGCTTTGTTTGCTTTGTTTTTCTAATTTTATTGGTTTATTTTTTTTGTGTGCAACAATGGGTGATTGGAAATTAACTCAAGACGAAGTTATCAAACTGATTAATAATTATTCGCAATTTGAAAGTTTGTGGAATTGCAAAAGTGACGAGTATAAATGGCTCGACTTAAAAAAAAAATGCATGGATTCAGCTTTCGAAGGAATTTGGAAAAAGCGTGGAGGAGTTGAAGTTCCCACATTAAATCTTTCAACAAATGTGCTTCCAATTCGTGAAGTGTTCGTCTTTCCAAAAAGGGATTAACCCAAAATCGGTGTTTCCTTTTTTTTTCTGTATACCTGCCAGCTGCTTTAGCGCTTGTATTGCAATGATGCTCTCTATGTATCTATTCGTTGCCATTCTCCACTATACTGAAAAAGTATGCGATGAAATGCCCAGCATAGAAAATCAGACAGTTCTTCTGCTGTCTGCTTTCTGCGATTGCTTTTGCGATCAATTTATCGCTCCATTTCACTCATTCCACCCCTATACTTTATCAAAGTAGCGCAGCAGTGAGCACTACAGTTTGTAGGCACTACATGACTGCTCACTACGCACTCAAAAGTATTTATCTAAGCAGGGTCTATGCAACGTAAAAAAAATTTACTAACACACTCTCCCATGCTGGATGAGTTTTTGACTGGTGTATATGCAGCTTTACACACATTCTACGTTTATATGCATACTTGAATCCAGCTTCAACCCGGGTTGAAATTCATATAAACGTAGATCGAGTTGAAATAGGATTGACTCAACTCGACACAGCTAACAGAGCTGGATCGAGTTAGAAAAATGCATGTATACCTGGTGAACTGACATGTTGTCTCTGTATGTGTGTGATTTCAGATAGCGAATCTAACACAACAGAGCACTAACACAATCAAAAGCAGAATGTCTGCTATACTTATCTGTCAGTTCAACCACGTTTGAATTTTTCAATCTTTCGACTCGGTGTGTAGAAAGACTCAGATTGAAATCTTAACTCGATCCCAACTCGTTCCCTCGATTCTGCATATAAACGTGGTAACAGAGTCTTGAAACGAAAGACACTACTAAATACTTAGGGAAGGGCGTTGAGAAGTAGAGGGGGTAGTCGGTGCCGGCCGGGTAGAAGAATCTGAAAGACTTTCGTGTCTTTTCTTTTGCCTCGTTCGTAATTGTTTTCATTTGCTTCATTCAATTTTTCTCAGCGTCGAGTGCGTATCGTGCGGAAGAGACCACGTAGAGTGATTTTTGATATTTCTGTTGCTCGCTTCATTCGTATTTTGCTATATTCGGTGGTGGTTGCCGTGGTAATATAGAAATTACACGACACGCACTCGACGCTGAGAAAAAAATAATGAAGCAGAGACACAAGTAAAATATGAATGAAGCGAGAAAATCTGAAAGACTTTTGTGTCTTTTCTTTCGCCTCGTTCGTAATTGTTTTCATTTGCTTCATTCCTTTTTTCTCAGCGTCGAGTGCGTATCGTGCGGAAGAGACCACGTAGAGAGATTTTTGATACACGATGAAACTAGATGCATGCCTCATCTTCGAAGCGCTATTACACGGTGAAACCAGATTCATGAATCTAATTTGACAGTTCTCTTTATTTCTCCTTCGGTGTTGGCCTGTGTACTTTAAAATAAATAATCAATTGGAAGAAAAAATATTTCTGTGATTATTTTGTTTTGAATTTTTATAATTAAATAAATAAAGAATTTATTATAGAAAGGTTGTGTGTGTTGAAATAAAGTACCAATCAAGAAAGAAGTAATCATATTGGCACAGAAGTTCCAAAGTGAGCTCTCTGGTCCACACAACTTCGTTTACCATTTTCGCTACAAAAAAAATACGTCTACGCGCAATAAATCCTTAAAAAAACTGGGTATGTTCCGGTGCATTGTATACAATTTTCCTCTTAGTACAACGAAACTATATGAGCGCAACGAATCATAAAAAAAAAAGCTGTGTATGATCCGGTGCATTATATAGAAGTTTCCTCTACGCACAACGAAACCATATGAAGCCAAATAGTAAAAAAAAAAAATTAAGACAGGAGCAAAGAGAAACGTCAAATTGTTTCACGGAAAATTGTATCCACGCGACACAGGTGGATTTTTTTCCGTCTAATTTTTCGAAGTTTTTCTCTCTTTTGCACTTACGTTGTTCGAAGTGTCGCATGCATCTAGTTTCATCGTGTTATAGCAGACATGCATCTAGTTTCATCGTGTAATAGCAGACATACTCAGATCGAAATCTCAACTCGATCCCAACTCGATTCCTCGATTCTGAATATAAACGTGGTAAGCAGCACACAAAAAGACACACCAAAAGAGAATAGAGAAGTGTCTTACATTTCGAGTTTCCGCGTGTAAAAGTGCTCTTAAGGACAGCAAAGGAGCTTCCGTGAACTCACTTCGACTATAAGCCCCAACTCCTCTCCTGCTAAGATATGGCAAAACATCCGCCGTCTGACTGGAAATCCCACCCCACTCGCTATAAATGGCATGAAATCCAGTAATAGCATTATTACAGATCCACTAGAAATATGCAATTTTATTGCACAAACTTGGTCAAAGATTTCGGGAAATAAAAATTTTTCTAATACATTTATTGACGAAAAAGCCGAGATACTTAACAGCACCCCACCTCAACATGCAACCAAACCGACCACGACACATCGAAAAACCGATATCGCTACTTGAAATTGAAACTTCACTAAATAAAGTTAAGAGCAAGACACCAAGCAGAGATAGAATATCCTATCCAATGCTGAAAAATCTCTCCCAGGAAACTAAGCAAAGAATTATCCGCCTGTATAACAATGTTCTAATTACCGCGGTTATTCCCCAAACCAGGAAAACGGCTACAATACCACCTATCCCAAAAACAAACAAAGATAAGACTTCAGTCCAAGTATATCGCCCAATCTCCCTTATCTCATGCTTGTCTAAAATCCTGGAAAAGATAATAGCTAAGCACTTACTATGGTCTGCTGAAACAAACAAACTTATCAGCGCTAATCAAGTAGCATTTAAAGCCAACAGAGGATGCGTAGATGCCCTACTTCACATTGATTATTTTATTTCGAAAGCATTATCTGCTAAAAATCATGTTCCAATCCTCACCCTTGATTTTGGAAAAGCTTTCGATAGAATAGGCATTCATGTTGTTCTGAAAAATATGATAAAATTGGTCGTTGGAAGAAAGATATATGGTTACGTCAAATAATTTTTAACCAATGGAAAATCCTGCATTAAAACAAATAACGCATACTCCTCCAACCCCCCATTGCATAACGAAACCCCCAGGGATCACCTATGTCTGTAGTTTTATTTATAATTGCATTTGAGGACATAAACACAATTTTATTAAAACATCAACTACTGGATCACTGCCTTTATGCAGATGATATACATATATATTGTAATATGCGAGCTACGGCTCGAGTAGATAAAACAATTATTCTGTGAAATTATTTCTTTATTTTCTACTCTATAGAACAATTCAAGTTCACACTATACTATTCTTCGCAAATTCTTTTCTTACAATGGTCTCTTTCCTCTCAAATCACTTTATCTCCTTTCAATTACTTAATTCACAAATCCAAACTAATTACTTTTTCTTGTTCACTCTCAACTTTCAATTTATCACCAAATTACCACTTCGCCCATTATCACTTTTCCAATCTCTTCGCCACGGTTCTAAACCAACTGTGTCTTTTTTTGATCGCCATCTGTCCTTATATAACAGAAGTTTCTGATAGCCAGAAACTTCTAGCAAATTCTTCGACCACTGGAACAAGAGAAATAATTCTTGCAGTTATAATTCCCTTTTATCCCTAATATTATTCGTCTCTTTCGTTGACATAAGCTGTGGAGACTTCGTCCCAGACACGAACCTCGAATGAAAGGACAGTTTGAACCAAAATTCTGCCAGAATGGAAAGTCACTTCGGAATTTGCTGCATAGACATAGGAGCGTAGTTATTATTATGCTACACTGCCCCCCTTTTAGACGTGTTCGTCCCGAACAAGTGCATCCTCATTTCGGCCATTGTATCGACTCAGTCGGTCCACATGAACCACTTTCATTTTGGCCCTTGGTCCTCGCTGGATGCGGTAGACAACATCGTTGATGCGGGTTACTATTCTGTAGGGACCTTCCCAGTTCCGCTGTAATTTAGGTGATTTCCCCTTTTGGCGATGGGGATTATACAGCCACACCAGATCTCCTTCCTGGAATCCTGACGTTGTTGCCTTGGCATCATACCTGGTCTTCATGCGGTCGCTCGTCATCTTAATCTGGCTTCTGGTCCTTTGGTGTATGTCCCTAAGCCTTTCCCTAAGGTCCGCCACGTACTCTTCTTCATTTCTGGGCTCATTGGTAGGAGATCCAAATTTCACCTCACTGGGTAAACGAGCTATTCCACCAAATAAGATTTCGAACGGCGTATGTCGAGTAGTGCTATGCACGGCACTTCTATAGGCCCGTTGGTAGTCACCTACGACCTTCGAGAGATGTTCGTCCAAAGTCCTATTGAAACGCTCCACCATACCGTCCGACTGTGGATGAAGCGGGGTTGTCCTTGTCTTTTTGATTCCGAGTAGTTGACACATCTCTTGGAAGATTCTTGACTCGAAGTTCCGCCCTTGGTCAGAATGCAATTCCAAGGGCACACCGAATCTGCTAACCCAATTGTAGACGATCTGCTCCGCCACGGTTCTGGCTTCCTGGTTAGGGATCGGAAACGCTTCCGGCCACTTACTGAAGTAGTCCATCACTACGAGTATATACCGATTACCATTGTCGGTTTCCGGAAAGGGCCCTGCGATGTCAATGGCGATTCGTTCGAAAGGTGCTCCCACGTTGTATTGGTGCATCTTACCTCGAGTTTTGATTCTCGGACCCTTGCTAGCTGAACACACGTCGCATTTTCTGCACCAGTCTTCGATATCTTCCTTCGCTTTTAACCAATAAAAACGTTCTCGTACCTTTTCTAGCGTCTTATTCACTCCCAAGTGGCCTCCGGACGCCCCGCCATGCATTTCCTGTAACACCTCCTTGACCCTCGTCCGCGGTACGACAAGCTGCATTACAAACGACTTTCCGTCGGAGGATTCCCATTTTCTTCTCAGAACACCTTCTTGGACATGGAGGGAGTCCCAATGCGCAAAATATGCCTTTAAGGTCGGGCTTCTGTGAGAGATGTCCTGATGATCCGGTTTCTCCATGTTCTCCTTCCAGGCCAGAATCGGCTCGATATCCGGGTCTTCCTTCTGAGCGTTCCGGATCTCACCTACGCTCCAGCCGGCGATAGGTTCGGCTCTCCTTCTTTGGATGGAAACCAGCTCCCGTTCTTCCTGACGCGCACAATGTTTACAATCCGTTCTGCATGGTCTCCGGGACAGTGCATCCGCATTAGAGTGGAGTTTTCCTTTACAATGCTGTATTTCGTAGTCGTAGATTTGCAGCCTTTCGATCCATCTTGCGACCTGACCCTCAGGACTCTTGAACTGTAATAGCCATTTTAAGGCTGCATGGTCTGTGCGAAGAACGAACTTCCTCCCGTAGAGGTATTTGTGAAAATGCTTCGTAGCCAAGATCAAAGCTAGAAGTTCCCGCCTTGTCACGCAGTAGTTCCTTTCTGGCTTAGAGAGCACCTTGCTGAAGTACGCAACCACCTTCTCTTGGCCGTCATGCACCTGGGAGAGTACGGCTCCTACCCCGACATTACTAGCATCTGCATCCACAACGAACGTTTCCCCGGGAGTGGGGTAAGCCAGTATCGGGGCATCGCATAGCCGTTGTTTAAGTGCCTTGAAGCTCTTCTCGCACTCAATTGACCATTTGAATTGTTTTCCCTTTTCCGTCAACTGGTGCAGGTTCTTTGCGATCCCGGCAAAATCCTTCACGAACCGTCTGTAGTAGGTGGCTAGGCCCAGGAAGCTCCTTAGTTGGTGTTTGTCTTTGGGGACTGGCCAGTTTTTCACCGCTTCGACCTTCTCCGGATCGGTTCTCACTCCTTTCGCTGAAATTATGTGTCCCAGGTACTTGACTTCCGCTCTAAACAGGGCGCACTTCTTGGGGTTGAGCTTCAGGTGGGCACTTCGAAGCCTTTGAAACACATCGCTTAGATTGTCTCGGTGTTGCGCAAACGTTTTTCCTACGACGATGACATCATCCAAGTATACCAAACAGGTTTTCCATGTTAACCCTTGCAGGACACATTCCATCAATCGCTCGAAAGTCGCCGGAGCATTGCACAGCCCGAATGGCATTACCGTGAATTGCCATAGCCCATTTCCTGCGGTGAAGGCGGTTTTCTCCCGGTCTTCTGGATGGATCTGTACCTGCCAGTAGCCACTCTTCAAGTCGAGAGTGGAAAACCATCGGGCTCCTGATAGTGTGTCTAGCGTGTCGTCAATCCGTGGCAGAGGGTAGCTGTCTTTCTTGGTGACGTAACTGAGCTGCCGATAGTCCACGCAGAACCGCGTGCTGCCATCTTTCTTCTTAACCAGTACAACCGGTGATGCCCACGGACTTTTGGAACTTTCAATCAGACCTTCTTTCTCCATTGCCGACACCATCTCTGCAACTTCTGTCTGCTTTGCCAATGGAAGGCGCCTAGCAGGCTGACGAATTGGTCCAGTATCACCAGTGTCTATTCGATGTTGTACCAGGTGTGTTCGGCCGTATTCTCCGTCCTGTGAGGCAAATACATCAGCGTACTCATTGATAAGATTCTCTGCCATAGTTCGCTGCTCCTGATTCAGCTCACTGGACTGGAGAATCGTCTCTCTCGCTTCCGCTGTCCAAGGTGATGGGAGAAGTTTTGGAGCATCACGTTCAGATATTGTTGCGACGGCGGTAATCGGCGTGCATTTTCCAGTCACCTCCCCTCGCCTTAGTTTGACAGTGTGTGGTCTTGCGTTCAAAACCCTCACTGGAACCATGGTGTTCTTTGGTTCGACTAACGTCTTTCCCACGATGTAGTCTTGAGAATTCTTCTCTGGGTCTGGTTCTACTATGTAGAATCGGTGGCTCCCAAGATCACCTTCCAGCTTCGTCCAAATGATTGTCTCTGAAGACGGCGGCAAAACTTCGTCTTTGCTGATGACTGTCCTGAGAGTTACGGCATTCTCATTTCCGTACACCATCGGAATCTCCACATTTCGATACCTCAGTACTTGCATCCCGATGTCCAAGATTACTTCATTTGCTTTCATGAAGTCTACTCCGATGATGCACTCGTCGCATATATCTGCCACCAGAAACGCATGGGAGAACGTCAGTCCTGCCAGAGTAATCGTAAGACGAACTTCTCCAAATACCTTCGCCATTTCCCCTGTTGCAGTCGTCAGGCAGTAGCTGTTGGTGTTGTGCAGCCAGGAGCTTTTGACGATATCTCTTCTTACAATGGAGGCAGTGGCACCTGTGTCGATGGTGGCTACGCACTTCTTCTCGTTGATTAGTGCCTCCACTGTCAGGCTCTTGTTACCCCGTTTGGTTTGCGAAACTTGAATGGTGGTCCTGGGGGCCTCGATTCCAGTAACCAACTTCTGCCCCGCGAAGTTGGTCCTTACGCATTTCCCGACTGCTGGTTTTGGGAAGTCTGACTGACAGCCAGATGCTTCCTCTCTGCTTCTCCTACTTCCGCAATGTGAACAATTTCCTCGTCTAGGTGCACTTCTGCACTGCCGTTGTAGGTGTCCGGTTTGGTTGCAATTCCAGCAACGGATTTGACTTCCGCGAGCTCTGTCTTCATCCATGACGGCTGTTCTCTGGCATGAGCATTCCACGACGGACATTTCCCTGACACGGTGTATTCCCTGGTATGCTTGGTCCGCAGCCTTCATTGACAAAGCGAATGCCAATGCCTCGGGGAGTGTTCGCTTTTCAGCCATCCTTACAGCCATTTGCAGTTGTCTGTCCTCTATGGCCTGAATAAAAGCTTCCACCGCCATTTCGTTGATAAGCTCCTCACCGGCTTTAGGGTATGAAAGATGGGCTAGTCGCTCTATATCCGCTTGCAACTGTTGGAGCGTTTCCCCCCTTTTCTGGACTCGACTACGCAGCTGAACCCTGTACACCTGCTGCATGTGTTCATCCCCAAACCGCATCTCGATAGCCTGAACCAGAGAGTCGTAGTTCTGCTGTTTATCTTCCGGGATGGTCTGCAAGAGCTCCGCAGCTGGACCCCTCAGTGCAAGCGTGAGTGCAATAGACTTCTCTTCATCGTCCCAGCTATTGGTCATTGCGGCCGCTTCGAATTGCCTCTTATAAATTGGCCATGATGTTTGACCATCGAAGATAGGAGGCTGCATCTCCTTTCTTCTCAGACCGTCAGTGGAATATTCCCGTGCTTTCTGTCTCTTCACGTTGCTGAGCTCCTTAGCAAGATTTTCGACTTGCTTTTCTACTTTTTCAAACTGAGTCTCTATCTTCCCGAACTGAGTTTCATGTTTCTCAAAATTTTCATCGAATCTAGTTTCGACTTTTTCGAGTTGCGTCTCGACCTTCTCGATTTTCTCTTCGATCACTTCGAATTTGGATTCCAAGTTCTTGTTTTGCTCATCAAGTTTACTTTCCAGAGCATCTAGAGAATTCTTTTGTTCGTCTATTGCTTTCTTTTGTTCGTCCAGCTTAAGTTCTAGAGAATTCCTCTGGTCGTCCATTGCTTTCTTTTGTTCGTCCATCTTAAGTTCTAGAGAGTTCTTTTGGTCGTCCATTGCTTTCTTTTGGTCGTCCAGCTTAAGTTCTATAGAATTCCTTTGGTCTTCTATTGCTTTCTTTTGTTCGTCCATGACTAACTTAAGTTGCAGGAGCAGACTTGTTATACCCGGGTCGGCTGCTGTACTTGCTGGTTCCTCTTCCACGTCAAACTCTACGTCGTGCGGATTTTCACCTTCCTGCGTTACTGCTTCTTCCAGACGAATCAGCAGGGCATCTTTTCCCCCAGTTGTGTCGAGGTTCCGCTTACTGAGTTCTGCCTTTAGTTGAGTTATAGTTAGTTTTCCCAATTTGCGACCCATTTTGCGCAACTAATTAACTCAACACAGAAATCGTTTTTTTTTTTTTTTTTTCTGTGCAATTTCACACCACGGAAATAGTTATTCACAGAATAAGTTTTATCCCGCTTCTGACACCAATGTAATATGCGAGCTACGGCTCGAGTAGATAAAACAATTATTCTGTGAAATTATTTCTTTATTTTCTACTCTATAGAACAATTCAAGTTCACACTATACTATTCTTCGCAAATTCTTTTCTTACAATGGTCTCTTTCCTCTCAAATCACTTTATCTCCTTTCAATTACTTAATTCACAAATCCAAACTAATTACTTTTTCTTGTTCACTCTCAACTTTCAATTTATCACCAAATTACCACTACGCCCATTATCACTTTTCCAATCTCTTCGCCACGGTTCTAAACCAACTGTGTCTTTTTTTGATCGCCATCTGTCCTTATATAACAGAAGTTTCTGATAGCCAGAAACTTCTAGCAAATTCTTCGACCACTGGAACAAGAGAAATAATTCTTGCAGTTATAATTCCCTTTTATCCCTAATATTATTCGTCTCTTTCGTTGACATGAGCTGTGGAGACTTCGTCCCAGACACGAACCTCGAATGAAAGGACAGTTTGAACCAAAATTCTGCCAGAATGGAAAGTCACTTCGGAATTTGCTGCATAGACATAGGAGCGTAGTTATTATTATGCTACAATATTATATGTAAATTTAGTGATATGAACAGAAGCAAAAACTTGTTTAAACTCGCTATTGAAGATATTTTAGAGTGGTCAAAAAGACCAAGCGCCAAATTGTCAATCCAAAAATGTAAACTGCTTCATATTTGTCGTAAAGTGAATTGATCACAACTTAACATCAATGTAAATAATGTACAAATTGGAAATGTTAGCAATTTACGAATTTTAGGATTAGTCTTTAATAATAAATACTACTGGAAACAACACTGTTTAGAACTTAAGAAATCCCTAGCTGCAAGAACTAATATTGTAAAATATTTAGCTTGTAAAAAAAGCAGTCTTCATATAAACACTCTTTCAACCATTACCAAAATGTTAGTTTTAAGCAAAATCAACTATGGGTTGCGGACACTGTCCGCAATCAACCTTAAAAACAATAAAACCCGTGTACCACCAAGCGGCTAGAAGAAGCATAAACGCTTTTCCTACTACTCCTATAAAAAATATTTTAGCAGAAGCAGGACTACCGAGCATTGAGGAACGAAGAGATGCTATTACTTTAAAGCTATTTACAAAACTTGCTTTTTCCAAAAACACAATAATCGATTACGATGCAAAGAAGGCACTGAATCAAAAACTTGCAAAAAGAATACCATCCGTCATCGCCACTATCCTCGAAAAAACAGTGCTGATAGAATTTCCAGGTAAACGAAAACACACTGCTGCTCCACGCTACCCCCCATGATTAATTAACTTTGAATCGCTAATGACTCTAGCCAGTTATAAAAAAGAAAATTCCAGCAATACAACCTACTGTCAACTTTTCGCAAGCATCTCATCAGATTTAAAATCGGATGGATGGAATTTAATCTTTACTGATAGATCAAAAACGACGGAAAATACATCATACACTGCTTCATTTGAAAATGGATCCATTGCCTGCATTAGTTACCTGCCTGAATTTGCCTCGATATTTACAGCAGAAGGTTTCGCCATCTTTCAAGCCACGAAGACAGCAATGAAACGCCGAGGAAAACACATCATATGCTGAAAACGCTGACATTGCAGCTAAGTCGGTCAAAAATGTTCCGGTATATAGATTCAATATCTACACGAAATTAGATTTGATAAAACTGATTCAAGAAACTACAAAAACTCATATTAAAAACGACTGGATCTTATATCTGTGGTCACAAGGAAAAACCACTTAAGTCTGTTTTAATCATT
Source organism: Pocota personata (assembly GCA_963082735.1). Classification (NCBI taxonomy): domain Eukaryota; kingdom Metazoa; phylum Arthropoda; class Insecta; order Diptera; family Syrphidae; genus Pocota; species Pocota personata. The sequence continues at coordinate 25,538,356 of OY720433.1, read as the reverse complement.
TTTTCAATAGAGCAGTTTAAAGTTTTTGACAAACGCGTGAAAATACAAATGACTCTATTGGGAGTTTGGAAACCCCGATCGCGTTGAAACAAAAAGTAAATTAAATATAGTTTTACTCTTTCTTAGTTCAAAATTAAATTTTTTGAAAAAAATAACTGTAAACGATTTTATTGACAAAACTAATACTTTAATCGTTAGGGCCTTTTAGGTTTTTCATCATAAAAAATCCTATCTGGAGTTTAGTTGTTTTTCCATTTTAAAGAAATTTTTTTTTCTGGTCTAAAGTCCACTTTAGGTGTTTTTGCTTGTCTATTGTGTTAAATTATCCAGTTCTTATGTCGACTTTAGTTCTAATTCCTAAATTAATAATGAAAATAATATCGACTTTGGATGTTCTCAGCAGAGAATGAGAACCAACTTTGATCCTTGAGATATAAATAAATTTTATTTATTTAAAAACTAATACGATTAAAAATACAAAAAAAAACAACAAACTTTACTTCATACAATGCAAATTAATAAAAAAAAGGAAAAGTTAGACATAATTTAAATTAAAAACCAAATTTAAAAAAGTGTTTTTTAATGGTCATCGTCACTTCTTAAATCTGGATGAGTGTTGAGTTCGGTGGAACTAGTTTTGAGGTTTTTATAAAAAGAATGAAAATCTCGATTTATGTATTGTAATAAATCCATAAGATCTTTTTTTTTAGCTTACGATAAGATTGGTAAATCTTCAATATTTTTTAAATGATCCAATGTGATTGTCGATGATCCTCGTTTGACTAACGGTAAAAGGTTAAATGGTTCTTCAGGATTTAAGTTTGTTTTATACAAAATTTGGTTATAAAGGGTCGTTAAATTTTAAGGGCCGATGCATTTCATTTGACATTTCTCAATTTCAGACTAACTCAATTTGAACCATGAAAAGATACACAATCGAGCAACGCGTCAAAGTTATTCAGGCTTATTATGAAAATGGGCGTTCAAATCAAAATGCATATCGTGCATTTCGTGATTCTTTCGGTCAATTTAATCGTCCAAATGTGCGTACAATCGGAAAAATCGTGCAAAAATTTGTGCAAACCGGGTCTGTAGGAGATGTGAAAACACCAGTGCGTGCTCGTACTGCTCGTACTGCAGAAAATATTGCTGCTGTTCGCGATAGTGTGGCTGAAGAGCCGTCCACCTCAACTCGTCGTCGTGCCCAAAAATTGCATCTCTCACGCTCGTCGTTTATGGCCCGAATTGGAAGATATGGATGTGGACGATATATGGTTTCAACAGGATGGTGCCACTTGCCACACAGCTAACGAAACAATGGCTCTTTTGCGCGACAAATTCAATGGCCGTGTTATCTCATGTGGTGGCGATGTCAATTGGCCGCCAAGATCATGTGATTTGACACCGTTGGACTTCTTTCTTTGGGGTTATTTGAAAGAAAAGGTGTACGTCGATAAGCCAGCAACAATTCAAGAGCTAAAGGATGAGATAATTCGGCACATTAACGGCATAGAACCTCAATTATGCCTCAGCGTCATCGAAAATTTGGACCATCGGATGGAGGTGTGCCGCCGAGGCGGCCATCTGGCCGATATTGTGTTCCATACATAATTGAACCATACCAATATTATCATAATAAAAAGAAATGACAGTAATTTCCTAAATAATTTATGTTTTATTCAAAATCAACATCGGCCCTTAAAACTTAACCACCCTTTGGTTGTTTGTATAGCGGATCCACCTTACTGAGTTCCATATAAGTTTCGGGCTTTCTGGATTACATCGTTTCCAGTTAAAATTATTTTTCGAAGAAACTTTAATTTTTGAATTAATACTTCCGATGAACTGATACCAGTCCCTTGGCACACTAATTTCAACATCCATTTTTTTCTTTTTTCGTTCAATTAATGCATGATCAGAACCACGCTCTAGGTGGGAATGGCCAGGTTCCAAAAATTTATGATCTATATATTCCAATGAAGGATTTTCATTAATGAACAGAAGGAACATAGCAGAAACAAACGAATTTTTATTTTGGCCGAAACATGAGTCACTGTAGAACGTTATTTTAGTGACAGAAGAAGGCAAAGATTGTAGATGCTTGAAAACGCATGAAGCAATCTCATTTCCACCCCGCCGCGCAATTCCATCGTGCCACATAAAACAACCGGAATCATTCGTTTTTAAATCATGAATAGTGAGATTGAAGGTCTAAAACTGCCTTTTATAAAAACTAACTGAGTTCCTCAAGAATGGTGTTGGTAGGCACTGTTGTAAGTCAAACGTGAACGCTCCCATATCGTTGTTTTGTCGAGCATTCTCCTTATCGACCCTTTTTTGTTCAAAGCCAAAGTCTTCTTTTTTCGCATGAATTTGTTTCTGCTCTACCAAAACTTGTTTTTCTTTTAATCTTGGGCTATTTTTATCTTAGATAAAAATCCATCGCAAGTTGAGCACGTGTAAATATTTCTGAATATTTGGTAAGGCTTACAGGATTATAAATTTCATCACTATACATCCGATCCATTATGGAAAGATTTAAACTGCCATGAATATATTTATTGGATGTGTGGCGACGGCTGTAATGGCTTTCATACGATGGGAACTTATTTATGTGGTTGTATACTTCCTCTTCTTGATCCAGTGTTAGTTTGTTCACAGGAATCCCCTTACCCCGACAATTCTTAAACGGTTCGCTTGGACTTGAAACTTTTTTGGCTATTACGTTTTTGATGAAACTTTCCGTTTCAGAAAAACATATCGTAAAATGTTTTCGGCAAACTTGTGTATGCATCCCATCATATTCCAAAAAGTACTTCACTGAGGTTTCACGGCGTCGCTTTCTTTGCATTGCATTAAACAGAATATTACATTTTTTATTTCCTATAGTCAGAAGACTTCCTATGTATGTATAAAATTCTCTGGTTATAGGTTCCCAAACCCCAATACTGGTTAAATAGTTGTTTTATCTGCTCGAATGAAATTTTGTCTTGGCAGTTGCTTCAACACATTCCAAAGGGTTATGGAACTCTTGCATGCTTAACTTTTCCAGAAAGTGTTTTATATGACTTTCCAGTGTTCCTTAATGTCTGACGTAAGCGTTTTTTATTCTTGATTTTCGATTGTGGATCATCGTTGTTGAACGGAATATCCAAAACTTCGCTCTTTTCACTTTCTGGGTGCGAATCAGAAGAAGTAACACTATTATTTATTATAGATCAGGGTCTTTTATAGAATCATCGGAATTTTTCCATTCTGGCAAATTATCATAAGTTATATTCGCTGATGTAGATATTGTATATTCATTGTTGAACTCATTTAAATTGTCTAAAATAATGTAAAACTGAAAATGTATCCTTAAAAAAATAGTGTTCTCACTTTTGAATACATCTATACCGAAGTCAAATCCGTTCGTCGATGATTTAGTTTCATTACGTATCTCAGGAGAGTAATCATTCTTTTCTGATATAATTTTGTGGGTCGAATTCGAATATTGATAAATTGCATTTTTGTGAAGCCATTGGTATATTGACTTTTTTGTAAAATTTGTTTCAGGAGATTCAGAAAATGTAAAAGAACTTAATTCAATGTTTTCTGTGCAAATCAAAAAAAAAAAAAAATTTCGACGCTTCTTAAAAAAATTTAAAATATACATCGTTTTACCAATATCTTTATTTTGTTCTGGTGTAGAAGTTCTTTGCATCACAAAAACCTTTTGTCGACCCGCGGCTTAACGATAGAAGTTTCAGAACTTCTTCTTCCAAAACAAATATCCTTGATTGGTGATTGTTGCTTGTTTGATTTTATTTACTAAATTATTTAAACAATTAAACTCAAGAAAAAAGGTAATTCAGTAATAACTACTTACATTGATATAGAAATCTTTGAATCTTCTTGGCTGCAGTCAACGTCGTGGGAAATTAGTTTCACCATGTGGATTAACTTCTGGCTACCAAAGGAAAACGAATGATCTCGAATTTTTGCATACGTGATTTGCTCAAATAGCTCAATGAAGTAATTTCCCATGGCGTTGCCAGAACTAAAATTACAAATTTTGAAAATGAAACGGTTTAAAGGTTTGATTACATGTGCCACATAAAACGGCTCGATGACATCCCCGGGCCCGTCTGAGCTCTAGGGCGAAGACTCCAAATCCAAACAGGCGAGCCTACCAACCGCTCTTTTCGCCATGATAGCTCCGCTTGACAAACAAACGTCGGCCGTCCGCACGACTCCATCCGGCCTCGGGTAAACGCATGTCACCCTCCCAAGCTTCCACGCAGAATGAACTTCACCCGGCTGCACAACAAGAACAATGCTGCCGACCACCACCGGTTTCGTGTCTTGGTGCCACTTTGATCGCCTCGTGATCTCCGGAAGGTATTCAGAGTACCAACGCTTTGTGAACTCTCTCATTAAGTGCTGCGCTCGTCGACTATACAATCTACTCCATTGATAATGTCCAGAGATAACACCGGGAGCTGTAACATCTCGGTCTCCGTCACCGAAAAGGATTGAATTTGGCGTAAGTGGCCTTGGGTCCTCTGGGTCCACAGGAATGTGAGTCAATGGCCGCCTGTTGATCTGCCCTTAAGCCTCCAATAACGCATTCAGAAGAACATCTTCTCGCGGAATCACTCCTCTTAGAATAAACTCCAAGCTGGACTTGATGGACTTGATAAGACGCTCCCAGGCCATTGTCACTATAAATAAATTTGGTGACGACACGGTTAATGAGAAAACGGCGCACCGCCATGGTACACTGGTCCAAATTAAGATCATTGAGCACCTCAATATGCACGGCCCGGAAACTCAAACAGGTAAATATCATCCCATATCGCTTAGCCGTGCCTCTTCCATATTTAACGGTCATTGGTCCAAAGCAGTCCACTCCCACGTGACTAAAAGGTCTCAAGTCGAAGGCTAACCGGCCCTCAGGTAGCTGACCCATGAGTGGCATGACTGACTTCGCTTTAAGCCTCTTGCACATAAAACACCTTGATTTGACTCGCGTCACTGCTACGCGTATGCATATAATCCAAGCCCTTTCTCTTATGTCGGAAATCGTTGTTGCTATTCCCGAATGAAGATTCGCTTCATGATGATGCTGCACCAGTAAATCGACCAGAGGATGGGATTTGGGTAAGATCGCTGGATTGCGCGCTGCGTAGGAAATATTTGCTCCTTGCAATCTCGAATTTAGCCGTATTGTACCCTCGTCATCCATACTTGGCGTCAAACTCAATAACGTACTAGTGGGATTTAGGCTTCGTTTGGCTCGCAGATAAGCAACTTCAACTGGAAAAGCTTCCTGCTGGATCTTCCTAAATAACCAGTTCTCGGCCCCGAGAATTTCTGGTGGTGTAACGAAAATCTCCTTCTCAGTTGGTTTCCTTTTTAAAATGTCCTTAAATCGAAGTAGCAACGCCACAACTCTCACCGCTGAAAACCATCTTGAACGGAACCTCGGCTTCAACTCATCAAAAATCCCGTAGGAAATGTTTTGCTGGTGCACATTTACGGAAAATATAGGGTTAGAAACAATCTCGCTTACCTCATTTCCAGCAGCTTTGCCTGGTGATATAGGCCAAAGATCTTTGGGAAGCTTCAAAAATGCAGAACCTGCAAACCATCTTCTGCTATCAAAGGTCCCCGATAACTCACTCCATCTGGTTCCGTCGTCAGAACATTATCCGCAGATCTAATAAACCACCATTGATGCGGATCAGTAGTTTCTAAAATCTCACCAACACGAACTGCCACAAAGGATGGAAACTTGAACTTGGACGAACTGATCCATGAGAGCACCGCCTTAGAGTCGGACAGGAAAATCACCTCGGAAGCCTGAATTGTGTGGGACTTCTTAACCGTTTCTGCTATCCGCACTCCAAGCACAGCCGCCTGCAACTCTAAACGGGGCACCGATAACTTCTTAACTGGTGCCACCCTCGCCTTAGCCAAGGCCAGCGCTATCTCCACCATTCCTTGTTGCTCGAAACGCCAATATGATACAGCAGCAAAAGCCTTCTCCGAGGCGTCCACGAAAATGACCAAACTTATCTTCGATGAGTCTGGGGTCCGTAACGTATACAAACGAGGAATTTTTACCTCCTCGATTTCCCTTAGACACTTCAAGAAGTCCAACCACTGACTCTCAACACGCCGGATATTGGCTCGTCCCAACCGTAACCCTCACGCCAAATTTCCTGCAATATAACTCGGCCCCGAATGATGAAACAAGAGATTAGGCCAATAGGGTCAAATATTCTCATAATGGTTCTTAGAATCGCTCGTTTCGAAATCTCAGCTCCTGGCTCCGACATCTTCTTCAGGCTCTCCCCATCACTCAGTTTATAAATTAAATAATCTGAAGAGGGGTGCCAAAACATTCCCAGTATCTTGGTGACGTAACTCTCGGAGTCATTAGGATCAATGCTGACCAGGTTTGACCTTATATTCGCTTCCGGTATCTGGTCCAAAAAGGCCCGACTATTCGACTGAAAACCCACCAGGTCGAAATTCATAGACTTGCAGATTCTAATAGCGTGTCTGTTCACAGCCACAGCTCTTTCCACCGTGTCGTGACTATTGAAGTAGTCGTCTACATACGTACGAGACCATCCACTGCTTCAGGACACTGCTCCCGGAAACGGTTAGCATGGAAGTTCTTCACGAATTGTGCGGAAGCGGGAGAACATCGAGGCCCAGACATCATCACTTGCATGATGTACACTGATGGCTTTCGAGAAGTATCACCATCTCTCCAAAGAATCCGCTGGCACTGTTGGTCTGCTTCGCTGATCTTTATCCTATGGAACATCTCTCGAACGTCCGCATTCACAGCAATTTGTCGCTCGCGAAATTTGAAAAGTCCAGCGTGAAGAGATACAAGGTTAACTGGACCCTTTAACAAGTGAGAATTTAAAGAAACTCCATTCACCTTTGCGGCCACGTCAGCAACATCCCTGGCCTTTGGAGGAACTTTGTTCTTGTTAAACACGATGAATGTTGGGGCATACCAGACTCTAGCCCATTTTTTACTTAACTCGTCATCTGATGCAATCCTTGCATATCCCTTGTCCACCAATTTCCGCATGTGCTGGTTCTTCCACTCTAGCAATTCAGGACTCTTCAGCAGCGACGTCTCCAAACTAATAAGTCGTTTCTCCGCCATGGGATAACTGTCCGGTAGCATAACCTCGTCCGAGTCCCACAGCAGGCCGATTTCGTAGTGATCTCCAACTTGACGCAGGGTACGCTCCATCACCCCTATAGCTCGAATATCCGCCTGGCATACGAAGTTACCCCTTGGAGGTCGCACCCCAAACTCTTCGGTTGTGAAATGACGCTTGACTAGATCGTGTAGCTCTTCACCCTGATTGATGCTCTCATGAAAGTACAATTGCGAGGGCCTTCTTGGTGGGTTAACACAAGAGACGTTGGGCTCGGAGTTTGTTTTTCAGAAAACGGTCCAACCGAGGAGTGTTTTGATAGCCTGTGGTTCTTCGTCCCTTCCACATCGCTGGCTTCTACCTACCAGAAGCTTGGCTTGATCTAAGCCCACTAAGATCCTCGGCTTTGCATCACGGAGATCTGTCAGCGGTAGACCCTTAAGATGGGGATACGACTCCTTTAAAACAGTCGTGTTGATACTCTGACACGGCAACTCCAGACCCTTCACAGTATATATGTCCCGTAGCATGTGCCGCTTGCGCTTGTTCACGGCAGAAACACATAAATTGGTCCGCAATGAATCCTCAACTCTGGAAACTCCCTTTGTCCATTGGAGGGTAAGCTGCTCTGGTTCACCTCCTAACTCCAGTTCGTCGGAAATGTTCTTCTCAACCATCGTAATCGAGGAACCATCATCCAAAAACGCGAAAGTGTTCAATGATTTATTATTTTTCCCATATAAACGTATGGGAACAACCTTGAACATAACAGGAGCCTTATGTCCCATATGCGACGAATGAATCTGCGGTGGGGGAACGAACGGTTGAGCTGATGAATTTAAAGATGACTTCGAACTTGATGGATGAAGTAGAGGATGGTGGTGTTTAGCACAGCCTCCAACGCCACAAGACTTCTCTAGCGAACAAGCTCTCCATTTATGTGGCGCCGGATCCAAACATCTAAAACAGATCCCTTTGTCCTTCGCGAAAGCGAACCTTTGATCAGTCGACAAGGCCTTAAATTGTCTGCACTCAGATAACGCATGTTGGAAAACTCCGCACTTGACACAAGCACCATTGGAGTAAGCTGGTTGATGGGTGAGCACTCTTCGGGATGAACTTGCACTGCTGACCTTCTCACAAAGTGACGACCTTGCTGGTTTTGATATCTCCGGCGGCAAATCAAATAATTTCTCGGTGAGGAACACTGCAAAATCCTCTAGATTTGCGTCCAACTTCGATAACTTTTGCTTCCGCCACTCATGATACAACCCAGGAGGCAATTTACTCGCCAAATCAGTCAAAACGTAGTTATTGTCGAGCTCCCTTTCTAAATCCATGGATTTGATATCCGCGACAAACCCATTCAATGTCACAGCCCACTGACGAAGTTTCGTATCACTGCCTGAAACTAACGCTGGCAGCTTAAGCAGATTGGAAGTGAGACTGTGAACTAAAACGTCGGGTCTACCATAAATCGCACGCAAAGAAACCATGATCGCATCTGCATCTGTCCAGTACCTCAAACGATCACTCACGAGGTGATGGGCTTCCCCTGTTAGTGCCTCTTTAGACGAGCAACATTCTCCTTTCCACTGTATCTACCCTCCAGGGTAGTGGACCTGAACACGGATTCAAAATATGGCCATTCCTTCCTGTCATGCCCTGAGAAAGACGGCAACTCCTGCACCTGGCCACGATTCAAAATCGTCAGTAATTTTGCCATGTCTGACTGATGGCACGAACTGTCCTGCGAACTAACTTTGGCCTGGGTAATATCCTCATGGCAAGGCTTAACCTTGGCTTGGCCACCATCTTCAACACTAGTCTTGAATGACACGGGAGTGGAGTGAGAAACTTGATGGGAACTTACCAAGTTTTGTCGGTGTCTGAAACTGATTTGCCTAATTGCTTCCAGCCTATCGCTGGCAAGCTTGTTTACCTCTTCAGACCGCGGAAAATCTGCAACTTGTTGAACTGGAACCGAAGATGCTTCTTCCAACTTCTTCTTGAGCTTGTCCATTTCATCCCTTAACGTAGCGATTTCCTTATCCTTCTCCTCAACAGATGACTGAGCCACTTTCGCCGCCTCAATCAAAACGTCCACAGAAGCCAAAATATCAGCGTCAGCATTACTGGCGACACCTGAGTTTGCATCTCCTTCCTTGGTTTGACTTCCTTGACCATCGCAATCCTTTAAGCGACAGAACCAAGGAGTAGCTGTGTCAAATAACTCCGGAGTAAACTCGGCGCACGCGTAGTGCCACCAGCGTCTGCATCTCTCACAGGAAACCATATCGTCGTCATCGGCTAGACGGCAACTTGGATTAGCGCAGCTGTGATCTGCTTCCAGCATCGTAACAATAGCAATTTCCACAATTCGTTTTTTTTTTTTTCAATTAAATAAAATGATGTCGACCCGCGGGTTAACGATAGAAGTTTCAGAACTTCTTCTTCCAAAACAAATATCCTTGATTGGTGATTGTTGCTTGTTTGATTTTATTTACTAAATTATTTAAACAATTAAACTCAAGAAAAAAGGTAATTCAGTAATAACTACTTACATTGGTATAGAAATCCTTGAATCTTCTTGGCTGCAGTCAACGTCGTGGGAAATTAGTTTCACCATGTGGATTAACTTCTGGCTACCAAAGGAAAACGAATGATCTCGAATTTTTGCGTACGTGATTTGCTCAAATAGCTCAATGAAGTAATTTCCCATGGCGTTGCCAGAACTAAAATTACAAATTTTGAAAATGAAACGGTTTAAAGGTTTGATTACATGTGCCACATAAAACGGCTCGATGACACCTTTCTTGAATGATCCTCTTTTTCTGGAAAAAAAAAAGTACATTTCATTTTTCATTTTCATTTATTCAATTTTTCAACAACACTTACACTAGGCTTTAACAATCTTTAAGGCATAAATGTTGACATTTTCATTACATTATTTAAAATTAGAATTGAGATGACATGACAAAATTAGAATTACTTAGTTTAAAACTTCATGTTAAATTCTGCGGTTAAAATAATTTCAATAGAGAAATGAGACAATTTATAATATTAGATAGTATTATTTGTGTCTGCAATTTATGTAGACGTAATATGCCGAAAGAGAGTATCACAAAAATTATTCGCATCGTGGAGTCTTCTTACGCTGAGAGGAAGTGCGTTCCAAAGGCGAATGGCATGAATAAAGAATTGGTGTTCCGAGACCTGATAAGTAACGCGAGGTGGAACCAACGTCAAAGAACGTTGTGATTGTGCGAATTTTAGTTTTTGGTATAAATATTGAGGCTGTTTGGTGGTTATGACTTTGTGTAAGTACTTGATTGTGCAAAACTCAAGATACTTTTCTAGTGTACAACCAAGTATTTTCTTAGCATAGGCGGAAACATGTATATATATGTACACGTATCTTCTTAACCCAAAAACATAACGCGTTATATTGTTAAATGCAACTTGTAATTTGCGTGTCATAATAGCGTTATTGCAACAGAAAATTTGACAGTTGTATGTAATTAAGGGCACGAGTAGAGTTCGTGCCAAAATTAGTCTTGTATTTGTCGGTGTGAAGTTTTGCGATAAAGATAGATTTCGGACACATCCATAGATTTTGCCAATTAATGCCAAGATATGGTTATCCCAGCACAGCGTTTCACTGAACCAAACCCCCAGATTTTTGGCTTTGTGGACAAATTCAATTTGAACATTTCCAAGTTAAATAGGGGGTAAAATATTTGAATCATGAACATTTCTGCTGATTACAAGGCATTTGGATTTATCTGGATTTATACTTAAAAAATTGTCCTTGGACCAAGTAAGTATATTATTCAGATCCTCATTGTGTTTATAAGCAGCATTATCGATAAGACCGCGTGCACTACTTATGTACAGTTGCACATCGTCGGCATACATATGCACTGCGGAGTTGTGAACAACGTTCAAATACCAAACCCATTACTATTAAAAAAAAACATTAAAAAATATAAATTCCAACCACGATAACGGTTGATTCATATACGACAACGTCTACTTCTCGAAACAAACTTTCTTGCTTCGGTCGACGACCTACCCCCTGAGTTACGACGTTTGTGTCCCTTTTTGGCTCAATTTTTAAACGGCAAAGCGAATGCAACCCTCTGAGGCTCTACAAAAAAGATCTTTTGAAGCAAAAGTTCTCGGTGTCAGCGCGACCGACGCACGCAACACCAGACATTTAAAAAGGCATGTCTAGGCAATGATAATAGATTAGCCCATTGTTTTTTGTATCAATTTTGTGATGAGGTCGTAGGTCGTAATTTAGATTCGTAATTTAGATTCCGATTTAAGGCAAGTTTAATTGCTTTCAAATAAATCAAGGAAGTATCATATCTTATAAAAACAGGCCTCTTCTAAAGGACATTCGGGCTAAGTTAAAATTAAATCACTCTTACCATCAGCGCCTGCTTTTTCTTTAAGCATCCGCGTCAATGCCAAAAGTTTTTGCGATCGAGACATCATACTTCTCGTTTAGTTTTTTTTTTTCAAAAATTATTTATAAAGTTACAAGGGACAACACAAGGAAACAACACAAGGAATAACAAAGTTCGTTTAAAAACACAGGAAACACAACTGTAACAGTGTGGCTCTGTTATGAAATTCGTGGTGCAATATGAGGATTGCGTGTTAAAAGAAAATCAAAGGCGTGCGTCTTTACCAAAAACGAAAATTGAATTCTTTATTACGTAGTAATATGACATAGTCAAATACACAGAAACCAATGGTGCCTAATGGCAAGAAAAAAAGGAGGAAAATAATCGACAGGTAGATGTCGTTGCGCTCACACGACCCCTTCTTGTAAAATTGACTCCTGGCAATTTACCTCTCATAGTCTTGGAGCCATCTTGGTGGTTTTCGGGAGCGAACCGGTGCTGTATCCTTCCGGTCGACGATTTCCTCAATGTCTTCTTTGTCACTATCTTCCATTTGATATACTGATGACCCATCACTCGTAGAATATTGTTCAGTTGGCAACTCTTCCTCATCGCCGGTATTTGTCTCAATGATGTTTCGTTTATGAACTGGCGGTCGCTCCATGAATAGCGGTAGGGCTTTCTGCGAACTGGTATATCATCTATTGTACGTAAGGAATGTTGATCTATGGTGCAGTATCCTAAAATCTCGTTGTCTGTCGAGAAGGCTTGTAAATTGTTGCTGACTATTTCTCGAAATTTTTGAATTTGTGTTGGAGATATAGATTTCGGAAATGTTGAGATTTGATGTTCGACTTCTTTTAGAATACATGGTGGTATAGACTGGCTTTGTTTTAATATGCAGGAATTTATATTTGTGTGTGTGGTGTAGCCTGAGTTCGTATTTTGTTTTAATTGGACATCTCCGTTTGTTTCGACAGTTATGGTAATGTTATTGGCCTTTCTCCAATCGCTGCCGAGTATCAGTGGTATTGGTGCATTGTTTACCACCGCTACAGGACCAAATGTGCAACATATGTCGCCTACTGCAACGAATAGGTCAATTTGTCCTACAGGTCTACACTCATTGTCAATGGAAGTTATTGCTGAGCCTTCGTATTTTTGAACTGCATAATCAGGTGGTATAGAACGACGATCGATTACTGACTGTTCAGCACCGCTATCGATAAGAGTGGAAATAGGTTTTCCATCGAATGCATAGGCATCTACGATGGGTAAGCCTCGATCACCACCTTTTGACTTCAATGCGCAGTTTGCTTGTTTTGGAGATGGTTTATTTGGGCAGTTGCTCAGTGAATGACCAGTTCTATTGCATGTGTAACAGGGTATTGGACATTGCGAAACGGGGTGTTGACCTTTTTTACAGCGTGGGCATACATAAGTATTTATTTTTGTATTTTCTGTGTATGCTGGTTTCTTGAAATTATTGTCTGTAAAGGACTGTGGCGTTCTAGTGTTGCGATACATTGTTGTTGTGTTGTGGAACTGTTTGCTGGTGTGTTTTGTGTCATCGTCAAGTTTTTGCCCCAGTTCGAATAGTTCGGTTATGGTCGAAGGTGTGCCAATGCGTAGAATACGGCGGTCTGTATTGTCAGCAACACCCTCGAGTAAATACGCAATTTGATCTTCCGTAGGAATATTTACATTCTTTGGGGGCTTAGAAATAATATCTAACTTACTGCTGAAGTACTGGATTATAGATTCGTTCGGCCGTTGGATACGTGCATTTACTCTGTCATTCCATTCGCGTAATGTTGGTGTCTTTATGAATCGTTTCCTGAATGAATTGAGCCATATATTCCAGTCGTCCCTTGAATCGCCTTCGAAGTTCTGCCAGTTTCTTGCAATGCCCGTTAATTTGCTGGTGCAGAATACTAATTTAACCTCGTCACTCCATCCGTTTATTTTTGCGGCTTTTTCGATGGATTTTATGAATTGCTCGGTGGAGTTGCTATCTTCCCCGTTGCATTCCAAAATCGTTTGCGTCATGTCTGGGTTGATGACGACAGTCTGAATAACTGCTGGACAAGTCCCTACCGAACTAGAAGTACCTGCTGATGGTTCGATTTTCGTTGCTTTAAGGGTAGATAGGATTTTATTGTGTTTGATTATGATTTGAATTAACTCATCTTTTGTTGTTGCTGTTGTTTCCAGTCCTCTTGATTTGACTTCTGTTTGGAGTGCATCCTTCGTGAACTGGTTCAGAATTTCTGCGTCGATGGTCGTTTCTAAGAGTTGCTGGACGAGAGACATTTTGTTGTCGGGTGTTGGTTGTTTCTTTATTGTATGTAGGTTGAGATACCGGCTGCGCCATGTAACAGTGTGGCTCTGTTATGAAATTCGTGGTGCAATATGAGGATTGCGTGTTAAAAGAAAATCAAAGGCGTGCGTCTTTACCAAAAACTAAAATTGAATTCTTTATTACGTAGTAATATGACATAGTCAAATACACAGAAACCAATGGTGCCTAATGGCAAGAAAAAAAGGAGGAAAATAATCGACAGGTAGATGTCGTTGCGCTCACAACAACACTAAAGTCTACTTTAGACAACACTTATTCTTTCTTTAAATATGGAAAAAGAACTAAAGTATATTTATGAAACACTTTTTTTTAACTTTTGTTACAGAAGAGCAACCAAACTCGAGATTAAATTTTCACGAACTGAATTACTGACGGGGAAAAAAACTCATTTTGCCTTTGGGAATAACCACTAAACTGAAGTTTAGTCGTTATTCCCTTTTAAAAAAATGAACAAAACAAAAAATATTAACACGGAAAAACAGCTAAACTCAAGTTTAGCTATTTTTCCTCGGCAAAAAAATGTTATAATTGTATAAAATTAATGTGGAAAAACAACTAAAGTCAAGTTAAGTTTTGATTCCTTGTTGTAAATCTTACAAAAAAATTATCTTAAGTCAACTTTAGATAATAAATTTGTTTTTTTTTTTAGTTTGGTTGTTTTTCCTTAATCTCAACTAAAAAAAGTGACTTAAGCTGTTATGTATTTTTGAAATTGTGCCCACATTTTTAAAGATAAAAAGCTGAAAAAAATTTACAAAATTGATTTGAGTACGCTGATTAGATTCAGCGTCAAAATCTCAATTTCGTCTAAAGTCGACTTTAGCGGTTATGGTTTGTGGCCACTGATATCACCATCACTATAAGAAAGTAAACCCTGATAAACACACGCCGGAAAAAAAATCTCTGATTTTCTAACAAAAGTAAACATTGTTATATAATTTTAACTCATTATAGAGCCAATAGTCTCTGCAGCTAGGCTCGTTAATCTTAATATTAGCATGTTATTTTAATTGCCTGTTAATAAACAATAATAACAATAATAGGGCCAGTAAGTTAGAATATATATAAATGAATTAAAATTAATAAAAAGCTAAAAAAAAAAGAAATTGATTCAATTTGGATTAAAAATGATTTAAATCGAATCGAAATAAAGTTTACTCAAATCGACAGCGTAATCGAGTCCAAAATGTGAATGCCGAAATTTGAATACAGTTTCTTCTCAATCCTTAGATCATTCATATTTACGTGGTAAAGGCCAGAGACTCTGATTCCATCCATTTCATTTTGCCATTTCGGTACGGAACTCAAAGTTGAAATCCATTTGTTTTAATTTTAATCTTCATGTTTTCAACAACCCACCTCGTTTTAAAATATTAATTTATCGCCCTCCATTCACTGGACTTAGACGAAAACACTCTTGCGAATCAACTCTAAACTATGTTGTAGCGGACTGGAAGGAGATAATACATAACAATAAGAAAATTGCAGCGGTATGTATGGATCCTAGAAGGGCATTTGCAACGTTGGACAGGTTGATTTTATTGAAAAATATGTATAGTTACGGAATAAGAGGAGTTGAATTTAAGTGGTTTTGATAGAACGAAAACAAGTCGTTAAGTTGAATGGGTACCGCTAGGATATATTTTAGGTACATTGTTGTTCATACTTTATATTAACGATATAAAAAAGGTTTTAAAACATTGTAAAGTATATTGAAGATGTTGAGTTGTTTAACTCCATTAAAAAGTTGATAATAGATATAAATAATATAAAATATTATTTGAATATGAATAAACTTAAATTAAATATAGAAAAAACTAAGATAATGTTACTGATGAAAAATAATATAATAAATTAAATAAATGAATTTCAATGTGTTAAAGAAACAAAATACCTAGGAATAATAAAATACAGTGAATTGAATTTTAATAAACATTTTGAAATGGTTTATAAAAAATCGGTTTTTTTCGCAGCATAAAAGGAAAAATTTGTATTGCTATGGCCATTAAAATATACAATTCCATTGTACAGCCCCATTTTGAGTATTGTTCAACAATACAATTTTTTGGATCTGAATTAATGTTAAATAAACTACAGCTTTTACAAAATAAGGGAATGAGAGATATATTAGGATGTAATCGTTATACCTCGATAAATAATATGTTAAATGCCTTAAAATGGATGTCTGTGAAACAAAGGATAATTATGAATACCTTAATGTTTATTTTTAAAGTAAAAAATAACTTAATGCCATCTTATTTGCAAAGACAAATCACAATAAAAAGTGAAATGCGTTCATAAAATTTAGGAAATAATAACGGCTTTAATTTACCATTTTTCAAAGATAGAAGAACACAAAATTTGTCATTTTATAAGGGTATACAGATTTACAATAGTCTTCCTAATAATGTTAAAATAGAAACTAATATAGTAAGCACGCAGCTATATATTTTGTTAAAAACAATTATTGATATGTATTATTGTAAAAAAGGAGCTTTGAAATAGCAAATTTAATGCTAAATAAATTTTCAACTAACTAAATAACTCACCGTCACTTCCTTTTGAAGGTAAAAATTGTGAAATTTATTCCCCTATAGAAAATTTAAATTTTGCAGATAATTATTTAAGATTGGCAATGCTTAGCACATAAAACGCCAAAACAAAAGAGAAGGCTGTAAATAAAGTAATTGTTAAATCAGAATGAAATCTGCTTAAATTTGTGCAAAAACTGGACATTTACTACAAGTTGCTAAATTTTTATCTCCGGAATAAATTTTTCAGAACTAATATTTTCATATTATTGTCCTTTCTAAATTTTGTGTTTGACATTGGCCGCATTAAAATACAAATAAGTAAATAATGCAGGAACTTCAAGACATAACAGAATTGTTTCGTTGCGAAAAGGTTCAAAATAAATATTTAAACGTGGCTGCGCCAATGGTACGTTACAGTAAGTAAGTGACACCGACTTGTAGTGCTTTAAAACTTTAAATTTAATATGTGAATGTATGAAAATAATCTTTAGATTGGAGTTTCGAAAGCTTCTACGGCAAAACAATGTGAAACTATGTTTCACTCCAATGATAATTGCAGATTCATTTATCCGCAGCCAGGAAGCACGTTTAAATGAGTTCACGACGAATAAGGGTAAGAATTCAATAAAATGCATTACTATACAACACGCTAAGACTCACTATTCTCCAGATGATCATCCCCTTATAGCGCAATTTGCAGCACAAACGTCTACAGAAATGTTGGCAGCTAGCGAATTAGTCTACCCTTACGTTAATGGTGTAGATTTAAACTCTGGTTGCCCACAATCATGGGCCATATCCAAAGGATATGGATGCGCTCTACTCCGAAAGCCAGAATTAGTTCAAGATATTATTCAGACATTGCGTCGAAATCTCCCATCCATATTTAGCTGTTCCGTGAAACTGCGTTTGCTGCAGGAAGATATAAAATCCACTGTCGATCTTTGTCGGATGTTGGAGAAATGTGGAGCTACTTTTCTCGTTATCCACGGTCGCACACAGTGGCAGAAAATCTCACACGCACTCGATATAACTGCAATGGCAGAGATCAAGAAATCACTTCAAATTCCACTAGTTGTGAACGGAAATGTTAAGACATTACAAGACGCCAATGAACTGTATGAACAAACTCAAGCCGATGGAATAATGGCAGCAAGAGGTATTTTAGCAAATCCTGCGTTATTTACCGGCACGCAACAGACAACGATGGAATGCTTGCAGCAGTGGCTGGATATAGCACATGCGGCTGGAGATGATCTCTCATTTCAGTGCTTTCACCATCACTTGACTTTCATGTGGGGCAAGTTTATGCGGCGAAGAAATCGCGTGCAGTTTAATAATTTCTCGAAGAAACACCAAGTGTTTGAATTTTTAAAGGAGATGTATGGCATCCGTCCAAGACAATTAGAAAATTGGATGCCGTATACAGTTTGTGAGTACGATGAACATTTAATTGGCAAATATTTCCCCCAAACGACGACGGTCCCTGTCGAATCCATTCAACAAAACTGGAATTCTGCTGAAAATGGTAACTTTTTTACTACGTTCAAAGAAAATATTATTGATGTAACTGATGGTGCCGATCTGTCCTTTCAAAACGGATCAATTTTTGATTTGTAAATAAGAAAGACTGCGTTAGTGTATACTGCTTTATAGATTGTCTTTATTGTGTTCTATATATTTTATCACTACGTATGTAGTATAAAAAAGGCGCTAATCTCGAGAACTACCCTAAATAAAATATTAAAAATATTGTATATGTATCCTAAAATACATTTAATTAAATGAAAAAAATGCTAATCATCAGTTTCTTGGATGTAGGAATCCTCAATGAATAAGCATTGCTTGTGGGGCTGAATATTTAGGACTAGCTAGAAAATAGCGGAGAATAAAATGGTAAAGCTGGTGATGTCGAAGAAATAATAGTGAATTCGGTTAATAATTTGTGCTAGTTGGCGAATAGGCACTACTTGGTGAAATATGTGTTTTGTCCTCTAATCGAAAGGCGTGGGATGCCGGATAATTTGAATTTGTAGATTAAATTAGCAAGTCTGTGAAAACTTGACGTTGGAGAATACCTTCTTGATTAGGGGTTCAAAGTAGTCGTCCTTGACAAATCGCGTAGTTAGATTCTTATCCGTCATATCTATGCGATCTAGTTCATTACGTACCAACCACGGACAGAGTATGTACATATGCGTGGAGGATCAAAGTGGCAAATCGTAGTAATTATTCACAAAATACTGATCTACAGACTAAGAGTTGTGGATCTGAATCGTAGAAAATCGCTGTTAAGAACACTTAGCCACTTAAGAACACTTAGCGATGGAGCTTTATGTCGCTTAAAAGCACATATTTATAATCTCCTTGAGACAAAGTTACATTTACCTACGGTACACCAGCAACATGAAAGCGTTACCCAGTATAATCTGGGTAGCAGGTTCACCAAGAGATTAAGTGGATAACACACCCACCATTTCACTGAGATTCACCTGAGCTTGCTAAAATAAAGTGGCATTTCTATTCCCATGCTTTGAAAAAAAATCATAAGCCACCACCATTACACATTGCTGCGCAAATCTGTTACATCGTGAACTCCACGCGTTTGTTTTTATATGGAAAATTGTTTCACGGTGGGCAAATTCGGGAGTTTAATAGTTCCTTCACAGATCCTATTATGAATTCAAAAGCCGAAATAGAAAGTTTAAAGTAGATTGGGTGATATAAGAAAAAATGTAAATAAACTATAACGACTATCGAACTAAACTATTATAAAACGAAATTACCTATTTGTGAATCCTTATTCACATGCTTCCATTCTGTAGTCAACTCCAGGGCTGTATATTTACTGTGATAATAACCACGCAAATAGTTTTACCCTCACATAAATCATAAACGTACGCCAATTATTTTCGCGGATGTTCTTTACATTGCGTAGGAATATCTTTGATTCGGATTATTAGGAGATATTAACGTCTTGGACAGACGATCAATTTTTTGCATCAATCAGATTGAAAAAAAATGCCTAGGTACATGATTGAAACAAATTCCGATATACTCCTTCAATCTTCCTTTCAGTCCTGTCTTCAAATGCATAAATAGATGTGATAGGCAACACTAGTTGGGTTGGATAAAACAATAATTAATAGGTAACACTGGTTGGGTTGGGGAAAACAACGATCATTCAATAAAGAGAGCGCAAAGACAACGAACGGTTTTTTTTTCTTTTTTTTGATATAGCTAACAGATCAGAAGTGGGATAAAGAAAAACTGTACCATCGGCTGTTTGCTTTTTTTTAACTCATTGAATTTAACTAAGCGGGAGTTGGTTTTTTTTTCCTGTGTGGCTGGTCGTCTGGATTTTTTCCTTCTTGACAAATCGGTACAAAGCGTGTGAGTGGATTAAGCAGAGAGAATGGCTGATCAGAAGACTCGCGAAAAAGCGTTTGCAGCGATGAGCAGAGACAACCTGCGCGAGGAGTTTAGAGCCAGAGGTTTGGAGTCATCCGGCCTGAAGGATGACCTGGTTGAGCGGCTGGTGAGGGCAACAGACCCACCGGCATGTGCCACTTCGTCAATGAACATGTTGGACCAGGCGGGTCAGGGTGATGACGAGCCAGTGCAGCATGGAGGTCAGACGAAACGGCGGAGTGGTGATTCTGGAATGAGGTGGGGCTCCTGTGGCGATGACGAGTCGGAGGGGGGAACCCTGAAGAGTCATGCAGAAGTGCTGTTGCTCTGAGGAGAACTCCAAAAACTGCAGGGGAAATTGAACGAGCTGCTGGAAAAGACAGCTAAACCAGAGTCGGCAATAGACGGCGAGCGGCCGCGAGGAGACGCCTGAAGGGAGAATCGGCAGAGCAGATACAATGTGCGAGATATAGCGGACATGATCCCAGAGTTCAACCCCAAGAACCTGTCAGGGCTGTCATCCAACGCGTGACGACGGAAGGTGAGAGACGTTCAGCGTGTCTACGTGCTGGAGGAGCACCTTATGTTGATGGCGGCGACCTCGAGACTGGAGGAGGCCGCCAAGATTTGGAACTCTAGCCTCACCTGGGAGTCAATAGACGACTTCTTCTCCGAGCTATGCAGTACGTTCCCGTCGACGGACGAAGAGGCGGACATCCACGAGGCGCTGCGAGAGAAGCGGCAGAAGGCGAGGGAGGATTTCGAGGAGTTTGTCTTTGCAATGAAGGCAATTGCATCGCGGGGTAATATCCGAGAAACCTCCCTATTCAAATACGTCGTCCAGGGCATGGCCGACACTCGGTTGAAGGAGGCTTTTTGGGCAGCAAGGCCAGCGTCCGTTGGGGAGATGCTGAAGCGAGCGAGGTGGGTTTCTGGACTGAAAGTCAGAGATCGGCAGCGAGAAGGCGGCGATGAGAAACACGACCCAGGGCGGCCAAGAGCTGAGAAAAGTCAGAAGGGAAACTGCTTCCGGTGCCGCCAAACAGGGCACTTTTCGAGAAATTGCCCACAAACACATACCGATCCGCCATCGAGTACAGTTAGCCTCAGCAGGACCACAGGTACAGGTACTCGAAAGCAACAACTGCTAATAAGAAGCGAGCAGTCGGAGTACTTGAAGGAGGCCCGAGTCAACGGGTACTTGGTGACAGCGGTCGTGGACTTAGGAAGTGATTGTGTGACTCTGCAGAAATCAATCGCAGACGAGGGCAATCTTAAATATGCGAAATTCAAGACAACCCTCAGAGGATTTGGCGGCGGAGGATGCACGACGATTGGAAAACTACGTACAGAGGTATCCGTGGATCAGCTGATTTCGAAGTGTGACGTCTTAGTGGTTCCCGACGGCAGCCAGCCGTACCAGCTGATCATTGGACGGGCGCTTCTCGACCAACCCCAGGTACAGATAGAAAAATCTTTTAAGAAACTGTACATCAGGGCGTGTGGTCAAGTTAACGAGAAAGACGAGAACGAAGCCGATGCGAAGCGAAGGAAATCAGTGGCAGGTGACACGAAAAAGTGAGCGGCTGTTGAAGGTGAGGTAAACAATTTCGAGCAGAAAATTAAACCAATGGGTGCAGTGGATGAGCAAAGCAGCAGAGAGACTGAAGAGACGAAACAGAAAGAGAGGCTAACGATTGAGGAGCTGGATGTTGGCGATATCAGCGTAGAGGATGGTGCGAAACTACAGAACCTGGTCGACAATTACCGTGACTGTTTCGCTAAAAACGCAAGCGAGCTGGGTGAGTCGAGTTCCATTCAATTGTCCACTTCCAGTATCGGTTGCCCTTTGACAAACGAGGTACTGTCACCGAGAAGTTCAAGGAACTGCTGCTGCAGGTGTTGTTCGCCCGTCGACATCGGAGTTCTGTTCGCCGATCGTTCTTACTAAGAAGAAGGACGGGACAGACAGGTTTTGCATCGACTTCCGGGCACTTAACAAAGGGACTGTTAAGCGAAAGTTCCCGATGCCGGTTATTGAGGAGGTGTTGACGGCCCTGAGCGGTCAGAAGTACTTCAGCGTGCTGGACTTGGCTTCCGGCTACTACCAGATACGGATGGAAGAAGGCAGCAAGAGGTACACTGCTTTCACGACAGACAAGGGGTCATTCGAGTTCAACCGAATGCCATTCGGGCTTGTCAATGCCCCGGCGCACATTCAAGCGTGCATGAACTCGGTAAAGGCGCAGCTACTGAAAGGGGATGCAGAGGTCTATCTGGTAGAAGGTCTTAAGAAGCTGGAGTGGTTCCTGAAGGCTGTAAAAAAATTTGGGCTTACGCTGAACGTAAGTAAATGCATATTTTTCAGAACTAAGTTTACATTTCTCGGATACCAACTAGACGAGTTTTTACTGAGGCCGAGCCAAGGGAAGTCGGAGGCTATCATGAGGTTTCCAACTCCTAGAAATCTCCACGAGGTGAGGCAGTTCCTAGGCCTGACGGGGTTCTTCAGGAAGTTTGTGAGGAACTACTCACATATCACCGTACCCTTGACGGAGCTGATGAAGGAGGAGCGTGGGTTTGTGTGGGGACCGCTTTAGGAAGAGGCATTACAACAGCTGAAGAGAGTCCTCTGCAACCCGCCGGTGCTCACGATTTACAACCCCGAGTGTCAACACGAAGTGCACATAGATGCGTCAGCAGTTGGGATCGCAGGGATTCTGTTCCAACGCGCGAAGGATGATTCGCTGTTTCGACCGGTACTTTCGGAGGAGAGAAGCAGCGTTGCAGAACATCCAGCAGGTGCAACGAGGCCAGAAGTACAGATACGACCGAAGGCATCGCAAGCCAACGCAGTACGAGGAAGAAGACCTTGTTCTGATCGAACATGTGGCGGGGGCGACAGGTGATTCGAGGAAGCTGGAACCTGCGTATCGAGGGCGGGACATGATCATTCGAGTACTGCCAAACGAACGATACGTGGTTGAGGACATCCCAGGTATGCAGCGGACCCAACGCAGGTACACGGCAGTGATGAGTGCCGAGAAATTGAAACCTTGGTGCGAGTCGCCCGTTGAGGGATTCACGGGCGGTGAGTACGAGGAAGACGACGACGAGGGGGACTATGTACATATAATTTCTGTTGACTTGTTATAATGAATTGTATTGAATAAAAAAAAATTATTGAAAAAAAAGTGGGAGGGTTGTGATCCTTCTACTTCGGATCATAACTTCGCCGTAAAGGAAAAGAAAAAGAACAAACTATAATTACTAAGAAAAATGGAAGAAGAAAAAACGTAGTACAAGTGCTGTGAATTATTTTTTTTTATATTATTTAATTTTTTTTTATATCTAAAAACTAGCTAAGACTATCTAACACTAAGCTATGTAAGTCGGCCATAAAATAAACAGCCAACTTTAAAAAGGCTACCCAGGATTGTGAGGAAATTACGAATGAGTTCCCTTTCTTTCCACTAGCCACCAGAATTGTCTGTACTGACGTTCTACGTCCTTTACATGGCGACTCTATACCACAAAACTAAACCGGAGACGCTCCACACTGCTATGTGCAACGTCTCTGTCGTAGTTGAGTCGCCTAACCACAACTGTCCGAGCAACATGGAATATTAGGGGCATCGCCAATCTGTCCTGGGTCAGACCATTCTCATCTAGATAGAGGAACGCTTCTCGGCGAACAAAACCGTTAAGGGATACTGTATCGTGGTACCTGTAATTGGGGTAATAATCCCCAGACATCAGGTTGCTCATCGAGCTCATTGCTCTTGTAATGTGTCTTCGAATCAGCTTTATCAGGAAATTATCCACTCTTATTAGGTTAGCCCTGTTGTACAAAACCTCATTGGGATAGAATCTTATGTACTAGGACTCTGGTGTTCTGTATAAATGACGGCAAGCCCTCTCAAACACCCGAATCTTTTCCAACAACCTTGCTCCTACGTTGAACCGCACGGGCATCCACGTACGAGCATTTTGATATTATATTTGATATCATATTGATCTAATCAGAGCCCCAGTTATCTGACTACACTTTGACAAGTAATTGGCTGTCCTTGCGGTCCCACTATTGAGAACTTTCGTCAAATCTTTCTGGTATCCCTAGAGGCCCCAGACAACGGCGTTCTAAAAAGAATGGCTTCCGAATTCTAGAAGTTGATCCTCAGCTTCCTGTCATCGTAATATCGCTGAATCTTATCGAAGTCACGTTGAAAGAGAAGTGCAATGATTTTGATTTTTGGTTCTGATCTGTACGCGATCAAGTAGTCTGCGTACGATACGGCATGGTGAAGTGATCCTATTAGATCCGTCGTATAAATGTTAAAATGGATCAGCAGAAGTCACATTGCTATTTCTCACAATGAACTGTCTGTTGGTGAGCATTTTATAAAGTATGTACAGCAGTGGTTTGCTTATGCCCATCCTGCTTAGCTTGTAGAAGAGTCCCTCTAACCATACGGTGTCGGAGGGTTTACCCAAGTCAATCAGGTAAGTACCCGTGCATTGGTTCTTGATTTTGTTCCATTGGATATCCGATACCAGTTTAGACGCGGCATGTATTGTATCATGAGGGTGCCCGTGGTGTAGTGGTAACATCATCGCTTGTCACGCTGTTGATTCACGGTTCGAATCTGACGTCAAGAATCATCTATTTATTTCGCATGAAATAAATAAAAAAGTCGATCACTTGCGAAAGCTAAGTCGACTCTACTGTGAAGGCATAACACTGGCAGTAGAGTCGTCATATGGCTAAAATGCAACTTGATCGTGATGATGACACCAGCAGGATGGAAAAAAATACTGTGAATCATAAGCAACGACAATAATAGCGAAAACAAAAAAAATACTCCCCAGTTATCTGGACAGCCACCCTTGGAGTTTACAGAAACTTAATACCACCTGGGTTTCAAACTACACCACTTTGTCTTTCTCTCTGTCTCTTCCCTTTTCCACAAAACGCACGTGTTCTAAAAAAAATTAGTATAAGGGTATTCATATCCCCTTTAACACGTGCAAATTATAAAAAAAAAAAAATAAAAAAAAATGCCTCGCCTTGATACCGAATTGGGAATCCGGAATGCTTTCGTTGTCCTCAGTCCACTTAACCAGGGTTCTATTGACCACTTTTTCGATTACCTTGCTGATGTTCGGAAGGAGACTTATCGACCGGAGATTTGCCGATTGGAGGTGTCCTTACCCCCTTTGGGGTAAATACTGCTGTTTTTCAATGCGCTGGATAATGTGCATTATTTAGTGCATTGCTGAATAGAGTGGTGTAAAAGTCCATCGCTTCTGGAGGGAGATGAAGCACAATATTTAATTCCCACAGATTTTTTCCTCCTCAATGAGTCGAAGATCGCTTGGGGCTCCACCTTCGATATGTACTAGGGATGTACGCTTTCATCGGCGATGACATTATTTGCCACTCGGTAAAACCTGTGTTCTCGGATCGCCAGTGTTCTATATAATTTTGAATGTAGAAAATGTGCACAAGGACACGATTTTCCAGGTCGTGCTTCGGGCAAATGGTATCATTCCCCTTGCACACTTCCTGGAAAGTCGCTCGTATCACCTCTGCCTTCTCTTTCGGATACAAGCGATCATAAAGAAGTTGTCATCCTCTGCTGCGTTACCTGAATCCATAGCTGCTGTTATCAGTATTCGCCCATTTTTTGTCGTTCGGGTTATCTTAAGACACGGAAGGTCGTTTTGACATTTTCGGGGTGTTGGCATTTGCAGCCCGAATTTTATTGTTCCAATACAAATTTACAGAAAGTCTGTACTTTTCCATAATTAATTTCTTAAGGTTTTTTATCGATAACTTCAGCGTCCTAACCTCCGAGTTTTGTCTATCAGTAAACTGTCTGTACAAGGTTTTTAGTCTCAACAGCAGTCTACTTTTGTGTTAGTGTAGTGCTTTAATTGTTGTGTTGCGGAATATGCTGCGTTGTCAGTATGTTGATACCGAACTATCGTACTGTCCGTAGTTCGTTTAATTGTCTCGTCCATAGAAGTACGTTTGGATAAACTCCTCCAACTCCGCAATTTCGTTGGGAATCGTTATTGCGACACTGAGTCCGCAATGGTTACTGTCATACATAAATGTGTGCAGACAGTTTAAAGTTTGTCAGTCCATGTTGGTCAGTTGTACCGTACGTCGAACAGCGTAAGATCTAGATAGGAGCTGCTTCGAGGAAGCGACGGACTATCTGTAGCTTTCAAATCGAGTCTATACGGGACATTGTGCCGACCCCACCAATTGAACAGGAGGTTTCCTCTAAGATTATTGCGTTAGTTCCCCAATCTTTATGTTTGGCGTTTAGATCTGCGGCCATGAGGAAATAATTCTCCTCCGACTCCAGCCTTATTCATCAGAAAAGTGTCCCGAGCTCTGGAATGAATAACGTAGTTTGAGTAGCTTCAGGTGCATAGAGTGCGACCAAGTACATCTTCTTTCCACTATGGAGAGAGATACACGCTTCCAGCTCCTGGATCCTTTGCACCTAACCGCTATACACTACCTTGAATTGTAGTTGTTTGCGTATGAAGATCGCAAGACCTCCTCCTCGTGTGGAGTTGGATCGTGTAAAATCATAACCACTTCTTTATTTTTTGCTGCCTCTGTCTATCTTTTCAGCTTACGTCGTGCAATTAATATTGAAGAGAAGAGATTTGAGTAAAAATAAAAAAATAAAAATACTTACTTTGTATGAATAAGATATGGGTATCAAATGAAAAGTGACGATGCGCTGATTTTAAAGTTTTTTTAGTTCCTTTACTTTTAATTTATCGGGTTTCGAGGAAAAAAAAAACTTCCAAAAAAGGTATTCAAATTAAAAATAATTAATTCAATGACAGTAGTCGAGTCGATTTCTGATCGACAATGTATATATATATTATATATATATATTACTATTATATTTGTTAATTATATTTGTAATTTAGAAATTTTAAGTTTCTGCGAAGGATAATGCAAATCTGGATCCGGAAATCCGGGCGATTACAATCTTAAAATTAGTTTTTCGCTATTTTATGCAACACACCACGCGGTGCACAAAATCTGAAAATGAAACTGAATTGGAAGTATTCCAAGGTCAAAGGAAATCATTTCAACAGACCATCAGAAGCAATAGGCTGGCACCATCAGATTTTTTTTTTTTTTATATAATGCGCGCGCCGAAGGGGATATGAATACCCTTAATCTGTTTCATGGCACGGACGTTAGGCAAACGGGGGAAGAGAAACAGAGGAGGAGCCTATGCACGTTGGCTTTGAATGTTTGAAGGTTGTAGTGATGGGAAAATACAGAGCCTGGTAGATCATTCCACATTTGTGTTGTTCGGCTTATAAATGAATCCCTATATTTGACAGTACGACCTAAGTTTGGCTTTAGGGTAAACTGATGTGCATTCAAAGCATGTCGCATATTGCGGGTGAAATTTTGAAGGGGAGGAATGCAACTGGCTATTTCGCTGGAGCATTTTTTATAAAAAAAAAAACCATAAAACACTGCAGCATTTTTGGCGACCTCGAATATGTGATCGTTTCATCGAAGATTGTTATTAGTACACATACCGAGTCTTTCGGTTTCAATGATGCAAGCACCATCCATGAAAAATGGTTGAGAGTTTTGGTTACGCTTGAGAGACAGAAGACATCATTGTATTTTGGAAGCATTAAATTCCACTCTGTTGGTTGAACCCCATTTAATTATGCTGTCCAGGTCGGAATTTAATGTGTTTAACATACGTTGCCATTCCCTTTCTATGGCCGAAGAGCAAGGATGTAATTTCTAATCCATTGAAGAAGAGACTCATCGACGCCGTATGCACGCATTTTCGACAAAAGAGCGTGATCCCAAACTCTGTCAAATGCCTTTGAAATATCAAGCGCAACCATCTTGGTTTCGCCGAAGTGAGGGAGAGATTGGTTCCACTTCTCGGTGAGATATCCCATCAAATCACCAGTGGACCTGTTGCTACGAAAACTATACTGCCGGTCATTAAGGAGTTTTCGTGAATCAAGATATTTCATAAGCTGACGATTTATCAGCGTTTCCATGACCTAGGAAAGAAGGGACGTAAGTGCAATGGGTCGGTAATTGGACGAGGAGGAAGAAAACTTACGCAGAGGTTTTGCCAGCGTAGAAGAACACCTCTTCAGAACTATGGGGGGGATACCATCTGGACCAGCGGATTTGTGTATGTTAAGACCTTTGAGTTCTCCTGCAACTGTACGAGTGCGAAAGTGGACTTGTACCATGGAAAATTTGACGCTCTTAAATACAGGTGGAGACGAAGCATTATCTGGCAGCGTGGAATTCGCTGCAAAGTGAGCAGCAATCAGATTGGCTTTGTCTAAGGAGCTGACAGCTGGAATGTCATTGTAAATGAGAGTGGGGTTGGCAGACGAGGCAGAATTTTTAATATTTTTGACGAATGACCAAAAATGTTTACTACCTTTGGGACATTGTAGGATTTTTTGCCTCACTTTTTGGTCATGTAAGAATTTTACACGTCGAATATGGGCATCACAGTCTTTTCTGGCTTGTTTAAACTTCTTGCGGTTTTCCTCAGATTTGTTGTCTTTACTAGTATAAGACCGAAAACTTATCTCTTTTAACCTGATAGCCTCTTTACAACTCTGGTCAAACCACGAGTTTGCCTTAGGTTTAATGCTCTTTATTCTGTTAGCAATAAAGTCATTCATACCTAAGAGTACAGTGTTAGTGATCATATCAGCAGCGGCATCCGCGTCGCTATCGAGGAAGCATAGCGACCAGTTAAAACTCCTAAAGAAGCTATTGAGGGCACTCCAGTTGGCTTTCTCGTATTGCTATACTTTTCTTTAGGAGTTTTTGCTTTAACTGTGTGGTCGGAGTACGAGAATTTAACTGATACGATATTATGGTCAGACCGACCTAGACGCGCTAAAACATCAATGGTGTATTTATCAGGGTGCAAAGTAAAAAACAAGTCCAAATTGTTGGCGGACTGACTTTCAATGGCCGGTATACGCGTATTCTCATTTACAAGCTGAGTCAAATTGTATACCTCAGCGAAAAGTTCAACATACCTTCCTCCGGGTGTTGTCTGGCCAGAATGTTGAAGCCAATCTGAATTGTGTATATTGAAGTCGCCCGCAATGACGATTTCAGTATGAGGGTACAAGGAGTCCATTCGAGTAATGGAATCGGACAGCGGATCAAATTCGTCAAAAGTTGAGTTGCTCTCCGCACTAGGGCTTCTGTAAATAAAGCAGTAGTGAATTATTTGCTTACGGATGGTGAATTTTAGCCATTTCAGATTGAATTCCGGGTTGGAACAGTGGCCATACTGTGGTGGAACTTGGTAAGCAATATCACTTCGGACGTAAATGGCGAGGTCACGGTGGGGAGAGAATAATGACACTGAGTTATATCCAGGTAGTTTCAAATCGGAAGATTCTTCAACTACCTGTATTTCGCTTAGTGCCAAAACAGCTGGTTTATGGGAATGGGCGTGGGCGTACACATCAAAGAAATTCGTTCGAAGCCCATGAATGTTGGTAAAATCAACCCTAAATTCCCTCATCACTACAACATAGAAACACAGTTTCATCCATACTTTGCCACCTCATCGACGACGTCCGAATTCGTCATCGCTGCAAGTTCACGCTGCAAGTTCACATACAGATCTAAAGATTCGCCGCTGCCATCATTGTTTGACATCCACCAACATGACATTTTGGAACAAGCGTCCAATGATGACACCGAGATTGTGTCACATGTAACGACCGACTTGAAGAATGGGTATCAGAACAGCATGTTTATAATGGAAACCCATTATGTAAGCCTGGCATAAGTCAAGCACAATCCAAATGTGCCCTCAAATACATCGGGAAATACCATCCCTTTTGGCAACAACGTCGATCATTTGCTTAAATCAATTTTTAACCCACGTGATACTTGGATTGGAACCAACATTCTAGATGCGCCTTCGGTACCCCCTTCTCAGACAGCAACACACACGAATATAATAAAATAAAGTATTTACCCACAACAGCACTTCCAATCTGCAAGAAAATACTCAAAT
The DNA here is from genome assembly GCA_963082735.1 of Pocota personata. Taxonomy (NCBI): domain Eukaryota; kingdom Metazoa; phylum Arthropoda; class Insecta; order Diptera; family Syrphidae; genus Pocota; species Pocota personata. Next base: position 25,508,374 of record OY720433.1, on the reverse strand, counting down.
ATACAACCACTATTACGATCAAATCTCATCTGGCAATTCACCAAACTTAAATTACCGTCAATTGGCTACGATGCGTATAGTGCCCAAGGATCTATCGAGTTTTTCTGGTCGTGACGAAGAATGGCCATTGTTTATAAGCTGCTATGAAAATACAACGCGATCGTGTGGTCTTTCGAACGATGAAAATCTTATTCGTCTTCAGAGAAGCCTGAAAGGCATATCATTGGAAGCGGTCAGAGCCAAGCTGATGTATCCTGACCAAGTGCCCAACATTATATCAACAATTTTACAACAGCAGCTGTAAGTTTCCTGAACAGCGTAGAAAGTTCATCGGTTTGAATCTTAAACTTAGGTGAGAGAAGGTGAAGCGCCATTTACTTTGTCGTACATGCCTTGTCAATCATTTCAATCGCAGGTGCACATCAAATAAAGATGTGAGGTGAATAATTGCACATATAGACACCACAGCTTACTGCTTGAATATAAAGCATCTTCTAACCCTGATGCAGTAGTCCAAATTAGTAATACCCATTTAAGTAACCAACTTAATATACTAACCGTTTATAATAAAAATATACCGTTTATAAACGGTTCATCTGTCACACTCATGGTGGCAAGGTTAGCTGATGAATTAAAATTGGAAGGTAAAAGCGACCCGCTCTGTTTGAGATGGACCTCTGGTACTCACAGGCTAGAACATAATTCGAAACGAGTTAATTTATATATCTCGGAATATCAGTCAACAAAGAGGTTTCCCCTACAGCAAATACGCACTGTTGAATCACTAAATCTACCGCACCAGACAATGAACTTTAAAGAAATAAAACAACGTTTCCCATACCTGGCAAACATTCCAGCAAGGTCGTATCAAGATGCGCAACCCCTTATCCTAATAGTTACTCTATATGTGAGTGCCAATCCAAAATGGATAAACGGCTTGAGGAATTAGTTAAAAGATATTTTCAGATTGAGAACGTCGGTTCAAAAGATATAAAACGGTTGATGAACGCAAGCGACCTTAAAGCACAATCAATATTGGAGGGTTTAAATAAACGTGTTGGTGACCACTTTGCGGTGCCCTTGCTGTGGAAGGGAGATTTATTAGAACTACCCGTACATAGATTGGCATGTTTAGGAAAACGGCTTAGTCGAGAACCAACACTCAGAATGAAACTTAATGATCTGATTTCATATTACCTAGATAAAAGCTATACTCGTAAGTTATCCACTGAAGAGTCTGAGTGTAAAATGAACAAACGAGTATGGTATTTGCCTATATTCCCGTTGGTCAATCCAAATAAGCCCAACAAAATGCGCATTGTGTGGGACGCTGCATCTAGTGTCACTCAATTCACTACTTTTAACCGGACCCGGTAGTTTATCTCCTCTCTTTGAAGTCCTCCTTCGTTTCCGGCAACCAAAATTTGCCATCTGTGGAGACATCAAAGAGATATTCCACCAAATAGCAGTCGTTGAAGTCGATCAGTATGCCCAACGGTTTCTCTGGAGAGACCAGGATACAGGAATAGTTGAAGATTATATGATGCAGGTAATGACTTTCGGCTCCACATGTTCCTTATGCTGTGCACAGTTCGTAAAGATCAAGAACGCTGAGCAGTATGCGTCGCAATTCCCAAGAGCCGTGGAAGCCATTACGAAGAATCACTACGTCGATGACTTTTTCGACAGTTTCGACTCGGAAGAAGAGACAGTGCGTGTAACAAAGGAGATCATACATATTCACCAAAAGGGTGGATTCGAGATTCGGAATTTCAGGAGCAATTCGGAAAGCGTACCACTACAACTTGGAGATACATAAATCGGCATACTTTGAAATAAGATTTGAAAATCGAATGAGTCTAAGCGAATCTGAAAAGATACTAGGTATGTGGTGGTCACCTGCCGAAGACTTGTTTTCTTTTCATTTTCATTCGCGAAAGCTTAGCACTGAGGTGATAGAAGGACGGCTAGCTCCAACAAAAAGAGAGGTTCTAAAGACGCTTATGAGTATTTTCGACCCCTTAGGACTCATGGCGAATATCATGACACTGTTAAAAATTCTTCTGCAGGAAATATGGCGTGCGGATACTCAATGGGACGATCAGATTCATTCCGAACACTTTCACTTTGCGCTATTTTCATCGTGGAAAAAACTTAAAAAAACGATGGCCTACGTACTTCGTTACATAAATCGCTCACGAAGCAAATGGAAAACGCGCGCCTACTTAAAGAACAGAATACTGGCGAGTGACAGCTCCGGTGAAATATTGGAGCCGTCAGAAATTACTGCGACCGAGAAATTGTACAGACCTTGTCAGTATGAGAATTTTAAAAATGAGTGGATGGTGTTAAAACAAAATAAAGAAAAAGATAATAGCAGACCTGAGCTGGATAAAACGAGTTCTTTATACAATATGAATCCTTACATGGACTCTAACAATGTCATTCGTATCAGAGGCCGCGTCGACGCATCTGAGTACATTCATCATAATTGTAAAAGGCCGATTATATTACCGAAAAACCATCGTATAACTCTTTTCATCATTCAAGACTTTTACGAAAGATACAAACACCAGTTTTGTGAAACGGTTGTAAATGAGCTTCGACAACTATACTATATCCCAGCATTAAGGGCTACGCTAAAAAGGATACAATTTAGTTGCCAGCTATGCAAGATTCGTAAAGCCTGTGATGGGGGAGTTACCACCAGCGAGACTTAAATCGTTCATCAGACCATTCTCTTACGTGGGGGTTGATTATTTCGGACCTATGATGGTGGTTGTGGGGAGACATTTGGAGAAACGTTGGGGGGTGTTATTTACCTGTCTTACCGTTAGGCCGATCCACATTGAAGTGACACACAGCTTGTCCAGTGGAATTTTATTCCACCGGCGTCACCACATATGGGGGGAGCTGGGAAAGACTAATTCGTTCAGTGAAACAAGTACTGGTCCAAATTAAAACTAGCCGAAATCTGAAGGATGAGCTGTTACTCAGAATGATGGCGGAAGCCAAGAGCATAGTCAATACGAGACCGAAGCGTTGACACCGAATCACTTCCTTCTGGGTTCATCAAGCGGCAATAAATTTTCCGGAGATTTCGGTGGTAACCCTACTATATTGAAGACAAACTGGATTGCCTGGGAGTAATGTGGAAACTTATTCTGGAAAAGGTGGATCAAAGAATATCTTCCCACCTTAACAAAGAGAACAAAATGGTTTCTTCCTTCAAAACCAATAGCGTTAGGGGATATTGTAAGAATAGTAGACGAAAATAGTCCGAAAAACTCCTGGCCAAAGGAGAGGGTAACACAAACGACTCTCAGCAAGGACGGGCAATTACGATCCGCCTTAATTAAAACCAAAGATGGTGTATACACACGAACAGCAGCAAAACTAGCAGTCTTAGAAGTGGATCGGCCTCAGAAGGATAACCCGAACGAGGATTCAGCTTACCAGGGGGGAGTGTTGCCACGCCTGGCAACGCCGTCCAACTGCACCCAAAATGACAGAAGGTTTTTTCAGCCTGATAGTAGTGCAGCATTTAGCAAGCGTTCTTTTCTAGCAAGATCGTGCAACAGGAAGGACAACAAGAGAAAATAAACGTAAAACATGAATTATATATATTATATTTGTTAATTATATTTGAATTTAGAAATTTTAAGTTTCTTCGAAGGATAATAAAAATCTGGAGAAAACTTGTCATTCTCACCGGGTGATTACACACAAGCTAATCATTTATAATGCATTAGCTAATAACTATATAATTAAATAAAAAATAAAAACTATCGATAGTCAGGCACCCAACTATTTGACAGGTGAAGTGACAAAACATAAATGCCTCTCACTTTTGGATGTGTCACAATCCATCAATGCAATTACTTCTAATTACTTTATTATGACTTATATATCTGTAAGTATTACCACGTTTATATGCAGAGTCGAGGGATCGAGTTGAGACTTTGATCTGAGTATTTGTACACACCTAATCGAAAGATTGAAATGTTCTAAGGTGATTGAACTGACAGATAAGTATAGCAGCCATTCTGCTTCTGATTGTGTTACTGTTGTGTTTTGTTAGATTTCTTATCTGAAATCACACACACACATAGACAACATGTCAGTTCAACCACTCAACCCAGGTATATATGCATTTTTCTAACTCGATCCAGCTCTGTTCTGAGTCAATCCCATTTGAACTCGATCTGCGTTTATATGAATTTCAAGCCGGGTTGAAGTTGGCTACAATTCTGCATATAAACGTAGTAAATAATGGCGTGCTTACACTAGTTACGAATTTATTTATTTGCCACATGGCAAAGTATATTGCTGGTGCTTTTAACTTTAGGTCATTAAGCGGCCCTTACATGGTCAATCGATTGACATCAGTCACTTACATGGGTTTGTGAAAATGTATCTATATGCATCGCACACATTAGGTGAAGTCTGATTGACGAAAATCAAAACATATTTGATTTTGCATGACCAGCGTCATGCTGATTGATGTGTGTAAGGGTTGGATTGACATAATTACTTCATTGTGTGTTGTGTCGCGGAAGAGAAAACATGTCTGTCGCTACCGGAAAATTGAGGGACGATGACGCCCGAGCATAGAATTAATTGAAACTTATTGGTTATTTTCGAGATATGGGATGTTTATGGGATGTGAAAAGGAAAGATTTCAGCGACCAAAACAAATGATTGCAACAATATGAAGTTTTACTACAAAAATATAAAGAAATGTATCCTGGTGCATAAAAAGCGAATGTTACTTTATGCAAAGTGCAAGAGCAATATATGAAATTCAATCGTCCGTTTAACTCATTGTACATCCGTACACCACGAAAACTTACAAAAACCAAAAATTTAACGTCAACCTGTGTAAGGGGTAGCGTCAATCTACACATATAGCGGATATACAGTGTACGCAGTACACGTTCTATCTCACTCCTGCTCAGGTGCAATTGACCAGAGAAGACACTGTTTAAGACTAATCTCATGCAATTAATTTGTATTTATTTATTATTGTTAAATTTTCTTTTAAATATTTTTTGTTACTATCTGTTACTTTGTTTAAAAATCATGTGACCCACTGTACATCATTTGAATCGAACCACTTTCCTCAGTTGCATCCTAACTAAATTGCACGCACTGAGGATCACGCGATGCACTTGCACTCACACACACATCAGCGCACCCGCTCCTACATTGTGATGACACATACGCACGCTCTCCTGCACTGCGTATGTGTAATCGGATGCTGGTATGTGTAACTGCAGATGAACTTAGAAACAAGCGATTCTCTTTCACTTGGATTTTGGTCGCAGCAGGCATCACAGGTTGTTAGGTATCCATTAAAATAAATACCTATTGTAAATAAATTTGAATCTCTCTGCGTTTTTTTTCTTGTTTGAATCATCGTTATTCTTCGTCGATTAATTAAACTAAATCCCAGCCATAATAAGACTGGTCCTTCTCAGCCGCATAAAAAAATTGAATCATCCTGTGTTTTTTTTTCTTCCTTTTTTGGTGCATTTATGATAGACTTATCGGTAGCCATAATTACTTCCTAAAGTTCATTAAATTCGTTATTGAATTATTTGTTGAAGATTAATCGCGTTGAACTTTCGATTTGGTTTAATTCTGCTTAATATCGAACTCTCGTCTTCAATCCAATCATGTGTAAAACGAATTCGCTTAAGATAAAATGTGGTCATGCAAAAGGTCGACTAACGCGCGCGGAAGCTTTTATAGAGACAATTGGTGATAAAACACCTATCGAAATGCTACAATGAGCTGTTAGACAATGCGAATGATGATGAAGTTAGGGAACTAGAAACTGAGTTCGACGAGTATGAGAATAAATATTTTAACGCGCATTCCAGTCTGATAAGAGCCATCAATCAAAGGCAGTCTCTTTCAAAAGGGGCGGACAAGTCAGTAGTTGAACTCTTGGCGAACCAGCAATCGACATTGTTGGATCGATTGAAGTCTACTGCAACCAACTCTTCAATGATTAACCTGCCAAAAATTAGCATTCCACTGTTTTCGGGCAACAATAAGGATTGGCCATCGTTCCGCGATTTGTTTACGGGCACAGTAGATTGTAAACCTGATCTCACAACAACGCAAAAGTTTCACTACATGAAAATGTTTTTACGCGATGATGCTGCAAATCTGATAAAACATATACCCATCTCCGATTCAAATTATATTGAAGCGTGGGAACGCCTTGAAAATAGGTATGGTCGTGTCCATCTAATAGTACAGTCGTATATACAAACGTTTTTGTCCTTGCCGTCAATTCATACGGGCAATGTGCAGATGCTTCGAAAGTTATCTGATGGTGCGGATGAACTCATTCGGGGACTCAATGCAATTGATCAAGCCGGTCGCGATCCGTGGATAATTTATCTATTGTTAAATAAAGTGGACTATGAAACGAAACAAGCGTGGGCAGCGGAAGTCGGCTCTCGTAACGATTGTACTGTTGCTGAACTTTTGATATTTTTACAATCGAGGTGTGATGCACTTGAATCATGCCAATCACTTATTCGTCCGATAGTATCGCGGAATAAATTACAAGGTCAGGTAAAATCTCATTTCGCTGCATCCCTTGAAAATAAATCGAAATGCCCCAAGTGCGACGGTGATCATATTTTACCACAATGCTCGCAATTTGTGTCACTAGATATCGATTCGCGTCGAAGTTTCGTGAAATGCAAATCGCTTTGCTTCAATTGTCTTCGCAGCGGTCATTCATGCAACAATTGTCGATCCACATTTCGCTGTCAGATATGTAAATCTCGTCACCATTCTTTGGTTTATTCATCAGCATCCGATTCTGCACCTGTACCATCTGTATCGAACAACCGTTCATCTGATTTACCGGCCTTATCCAGCGCACACCACTCTACACCGAAACCTATCGTTAACAATCATTCGCTTGAGCTTGGCCATCGAAAACAGACCATACTCCCAACCTTACTGGCTAGAGCTCAAGATAATCAAGGGAAATTTGTGAATTGTAGGATTTTGCTTGATTCGGGGTCACAAGTTTCTTTTATTACAGAATCCTTTGCCCAGGTGCTCGGTCTTCGTCGCAGACACGCTCGCATACCAATTCTTGGCTTATCAACCACCGAAGCAGGATACACAAAAGGATGCATTTCATTAAAATTGCACTCACGTTGTAATTCATCTTCTTTATCGGTCGACGCATTTGGTCTTCGAAAGCTGACTTCGAATCTGCCTTCTCATGGCGTTGATATTTCTTCTTGGCCACAAATCTCGAGGTTAGAATTAGCTGATCCTTATTTCAATCAACCAAGTGCTATTAATGTTTTGTTAGGAGCCGATAAGTTGTGGGGAATTCTGAGGGAAGAGCAAATTCAAGGTCCTCTAGGTACACCTGTTGCTCAAAATACATCGTTTGGCTGGGTTATATCCGGTGAAGCTTTTGACCCTAGTCAATCCAATTCATTTTCGTCGTTCCACTCTACTATTGGTGTTGATCTTCTGCTGCAAAGGTTTTGGGAACTGAAGGATGTCACCCCCTCAAAAGATCGATGCTTCAATGAGAATCAGGCAGAAATACATTTTCGAAGGACATTTTCCCGTTCGTCGGAGGGAAAGTACATCGTTCAATTGCCCTTTAAATCTTCATCACCAAACTTCGGAAACTCATTGAAATTGGCGGTATCTCGGTTGAATTCTATGGAACTTCGTTTTCAATTAAACCCGGAACTTCATAAGGTATATTCTAAGTTTATGCAGGAATATCTGACGGTAGGTCACATGAGATTAATTCCTCCGGAGGAGGTGGACAAGGCTACCGGGAAACATTTCTATTTACCGCACCATGCAGTGTTTCAACCGGACAGCTCCTCAACGAAATTGCGTGTAGTCTTCGATGGTTCAGCCAAGGATTCCTAAGGACAGTCATTGAATAGTCAATTGCTAATCGGTCCTTCAATTCAGCGAGATTTAGTAGGTGTCTGTTTGCGTTTTCGCCAACATTGCTACGTCTTCACGGCCGATATTGTGAAGATGTTTCGTCAGATATGGGTTCACGATCAGGATACTGACTTTCAACGCATCGTCTGGCGTGAAACTCCTGCTGAACAGATCAAACATTATCGTTTGTGTACCGTCACATACGGTACTGCCCCCGCTCCATTTTTGTCTGTTCGTGTGTTGAAACAACTTGCTGAAGATTATCAGGCTGAATACCCTTTCGCTTCTCGGGTCCTTTTAAGCGACGTATATGTAGATGACGTGATGACCGGCAGCAGCTCAGTAGAAGGCCTAATTAGTCTACAGAGCGAATTGATTGAGCTTTTATCTAAAGCCAAGTTAGAACTCCGGAAGTGGACATCGAATTGTTGGCCTTTACTATCCAACCTACCTCAAGATGCCTGTGAATTCTCGTGGTCTAATCCTGAGCAATCGAAGATGTGGATAAAGGTGCTAGGAATGTTTTGGAGTCATGCTAGTGATGAATTCTCATTTCACATGGGGAAATCGCGGGAAACACCTTCACCGACAAGACGAACTTTACTGTCGGAAATATCACGTATCTTCGATCCATTAGGATTTTTAGCTCCTTCGGTAGTATTGTTCAAAATCCTGTTCCAAGAGCTCTGGTCATCTAAGTTAAAACTAGGATGGGACGATCCATTACCTCTTCACCTAAGTCGCAAATGGATAAATTACCGTGAAGGGCTTCACTTATTTGAAAGGATTCGGGTTCCTAGAAATATCTCTTCATTAGTATCTGAAGAAATTCAGCTTCATGGCTTCTCTGGTGCCTCCTCGGTGGCTTATGCAGCCGTTATATTCGCTCGCTGCAAGACTGATTCAGGCAAAATCAAAACGACTATCGTCGCAGCAAAGACAAAAGTTGCTCCTCTCAAACCAGTAACGATCCCTCGTCTCGAGCTATGTGCCGCTCTCTTATTAACTCGGTTGTTCAGCCTAGTAAAATCGTCGATATCAACCAAAATCTCCAAGGTCTTTGCGTGGTGCGATTCAGAGATCGTGCTACATTGGCTCTCTTCACCTCCTCGTCGATGGAATACGTTTGTGGCCAACCGAACAGCTGCTATTCTCGAATCGATTCCGCATCCGAATCAAATCCAGCAGACTGTGCATCGCGCGGTATTCTTCCGTCAAATTTAATCAACCATAATCTTTGGTGGAGTGGTCCATCTTGGCTATCCGCAGCAGAACAACACTGGCCTATATCATCATTTACATCACAGGAATCCACGTGTGAGGCCGCTATCGTGGAAGAAAGGCGCTTACCGAAAGTCACACTCACTGCAACGATAGAAAATGACACTCTGCAAAACCTCATCATCAAAGTCTCTTCGTGGGATCGATTGCAAAGGATAGTCGCATATTGCCTTCGTTTTCTATCAAATTGTCAAATACCTCAATCAAATCGACATGTGTTCGGGCTCAGCCTCAATGAAATCCAAAAGGCCAGATTAACTATTTTGAAACATATTCAACAACAAGCATTCGCAGATGAAATTCATCATCTTACCAGCTTAGTTCTTCACAAAAAGCGGAAAGAATATATAAATTTCTTTCTTCCGTTTCTGACAAACACCGTGACGTCAATCTCAATCCAGCAATGCTTTCGAGCATGTTTGGTTGTTGAATCGACTTTCAGCGAAGAAATCACAGCCGAGTTCGGTAATTCTTAATTTTTAAATCCAATGCAATTCAATTCAATTTATTCAATTTTGTGGTATGTACATTAAGATAAAATCTTTTATAGTACTTAGAATTACTATAGAGATCTAGACATGTTTAATCATTTTGAATACAAAACTTAAAAATTAAGATACAAAATTTCATGGTAGAATATAGTGTGTAAGGGAATATACAATACATAGTTTAAGTATGCAGTGAGAAATAATCAAGGACTGCATTTTTGAAGCGTGTGGTATTGGAAATATTTCTTATACTTAAAGGTAAGGAATTCCATAATTTAATCGAGTGGATGAAAAATAGTCGGAATGAGTTTAAAAAGCGATGACGTGATGGAATTAAGCTAAGGGTCCTGAGCGAACGAACGAAATAAAGTTTTTCGTACAAATACTCTGGCGTCTTGTTTTTTATAATATTGTTTAAGAAAATACAATTTCTAGCGTTGATGTATTGTTGAAGAGTGGTACCAAGCAAATTCTTTGAATATTCAGATACATGGTCATATCTTCGAATACCATAAACATATCTCACCGCATCATTGAAAGCTACTCGTAACTTTCGTTGTGACAGCGAATCTATATTACAGTATACTACTTCAGCATAAGTTGTTAAGGGTAACACAAGACTTTTAACAAGCTTCCTTCGAGTTTCAGTTGTCGTAAAATTAGCAGTTATCCAAAGCTTGCGAATGCATCCATATATACGCCTGATTACAGCGTTGGTGTGATTGTATCCAGAAAGCTTACAGTTAATAACGAATCCTAGACTAGTTACAGTGTCAGCAACTTTAAGTTTACTCCTAGAGAGAAGCACATAAGGCAGAAGGTTAAAGTCGAGTATTTGATTGGATATTGGAATAAACTGGGATTTCGTCGGACAAGCTCAGTTATGCTATTAACTGGCATAGCCGAATATAGCTGAACATCATCCGCATACAGGTGGACAGAAGTGTATTTACAGACAGATGACAAGTCATTTATAAATATACAAAACAGAATTGGGCCCAAAACAGACCCCTGAGGTACGCCCTGTTTCACAGCAAGAAGTTCTGAGGAAGAATCGTAAGTCACAACCCTCTGAAATCTATTGCAGAAAAAACTTTCAATAAGTCTCACTGCTCCGCCACCGAACCCAAAAAATTTTTTTAGTTTCCACAAAAGAATTTTGTGATTTACTTTACCGAAATCCTTCGAGAAATCCAGCAGACAAAGAAGCGTAACATGTCCGCTATCATAATTCTGTCTTACATCTTCCATTATGTTGACCATAGCTGTGGAACAACTGTGGTTTGCTCTGAAACCAGATTGTCCCGCATACAGTAACCGATGGAGAGATAAGTGTTTAAGAATCTGTCTTGCTATGAACTTCTCAAAGACTTTCGACAAGCACGGCAAAATGCTGATGGGTCTGAAATCAGCAGCGGAGACAGGAGTCACCTTTTTTGCAACAGGTATTACTCTAGCAATCTTCCATGACTTAGGGAAAGTTGACGTTGTGATACAGCGGTTTATAATATGTGTTAGGTGGGATATGATGTAAGGCAGAATGAGTTTAATGAAACGCAGAGGTAACCCATCTTCACAAATTGAGTTTGATTTTATGGCTGCAACACAGCTAATAACCTCATTTTCACTTACCGCTTCCACTTCAAAGTTCCTTAACGAATGCAGAAATGGGTTGGAGCTTTCAGCTAAATTGAAACTTAACTCTTCAGTACTATTTTCAACAAAAAGCTTATTCAACAAATCGGGATCAAATTCACTCTCAGCGCTATTTTTGGCATTGGAGATACCAATCTGTCGCAAGTTATTCCAGAGCTTTTTGGGAGAGAGGGATGTGCTCAGTTTAGAAGCGTAGAAATTTCTTTTAGCAGTTCGTACTACATCAGTTGAATGGTTTCCATTTACTGTAAAGCTTGTTGCGAGCTTTGATGATATCAAGAACCTCAGTCGTAAACCAAGGGCAGTTTTTATTACGGATGTTCACGGTTTTAGTAGGTACATGACGAGTGTATAGCTGAGAAATAATTTCCTGGAAATGGTGCAGTTTTTCTTCAGGATCTGAACTCAATCGACAGCAACCAGCAGTAAGGGCAGAATACTGAAGAGCATCCATGTAAATAGAACAGAAATCTTTTTAAGTAAAAGACAGGGAAACAGCAGAGTGATTAAAATGAATGTTATATGTACAAAAGAGGAGATCGAGATCCTAAATGCAATCTAAAGAAAGCTGATCGAAAATGAGAACAGAGGAAATATCAGATACGATTGCTAGATCCAGGAGTTTGGGAGTACAGTTTTTGGTATTGATTATCTGGAGTCCTAAAGCAGAGGCTAAATCTTTTATCTGAAAAGCACTAGTCGTTTTTAAACAGATCGGCATTAAAATCTTCACAAAGAATGATATTGTAACATAATGTAGCATAATAACTACGCCCTCGAACAGGCAACAAATTCCGAAGTGTCTTTTCATTTGAGGTTCGTGTCTGAAATTAGTCTCCACAGCTCGGATAATATCACGGATAAAAGAGAACAAGAGAGAATTATAACTGCACGAAATGATTGTCATCTTGGAATTATTACATAAGAATTTTTTTTGTTCCAGTGGTCGAAGAATTTGCTAGAAGTTTCTGGCTATCAGAAACTTCAGCTATATAAGGACAAATGGCGATCCAGACCACGCAGTTGGTTTAGAACCGTGGCGAAGAGATTGGAAAAGTGATAATGGGCGAAGTTGTAATTTTGTGATAAATTGAAAGTTGAGAGTTAACAAGAAGAAGTAATTAGTTTGGATTTGTGAATTAAGTAATTGAAAGGAGATAAAGTGATTTGAGAGGCAAGAGACCTTGTAAGAAAAGAATTTGCGAAGAATAGTATAGTGTGAACTTGAATTGTTTTATAGACTAGAAAATAAAGAAATAAATTTCACAGAATATCGTTTTATCTACTCGAGCCGATTACATTGAACATATTATTCGAACATATTACATTGGTGTCAGAAGTGGGATAAAACTTATTCTGTGAATGACTATTTTCGTGGTGTGAAATCGCACAATAAAAAAAAAAAAAAAAAAAAAAAAAAAACGATTTCTGTGTTGCGTTAATTAGTTGCGCAAAATGGGTCGGAAATTGGGAAAACTAACTATAACTCAACTAAAGGCAGAACTCTGTAAGCGGAATCTCGACACAACTGGGGGAAAAGATGCCCTACTGATTCGTCTGGAAGAAGCAATAAAGCAGGAAGGTGAAAATCCGCATGACGTAGAGTTTGACGTGGGAGAGGAACCAGCAAGTACAGTAGCCGACCCGGATATAACAAGTCTGCTCCTGCAACTTAAGTCAGTCATGGACGAACAAAGGAAAACAATGGAAGACCAAAAGAAGTCTCTGGAACTTAAGCTCGATGACCAAAAGAAAGCAATAGACGACCAGAGGAATTCTCTAGAACTTAAGATGGACGAACAAAAGAAAGCAATGGACGAACAAAAGAATTCTCCAGATGCTCTGGAAAGTAAACTTGATGAGCAAAACAAGAACTTGGAATCCAAATTCGAAGTGATCGAAGAGAAAATCGAGAAGGTCGAGACGCAACTCGAAAAAGTCGAAACTAGATTCGATGAAAATTTTGAGAAACATGAAACTCAGTTCGGGAAGATAGATACTCAGTTTGAAAAAGTGGATACGCAATTCGAGATAGTAGGAAAGCAAGTCGAAAATTTTGCTAAGGAGCTCAGCAACGTGGAAAGACAGAAAGCACGGGAATATTCCACTGACGGTCTGAGAAGAAAGGAGATGCAGCCTCCTATCTTCGACGGTCAAACATCATGGCCAATTTATAAAAGGCAATTCGGAGCGGCCGTAATGACCAATAGCTGGGACGATGAAGAGAAGTCCATTGCACTCACACTTGCACTGAGGGGTCCAGCTGCGGAGCTCTTGCAGACCATCCCGGAAGATAAACAGCAGAACTACGACTCTCTGGTTCAGGCTATCGAGATGCGGTTTGGGGATGAACACATGCCGCAGGTGTACAGGGTTCAGCTGCGTAGTCGAGTCCAGAAAAGGGGGGAAACGCTCCAACAGTTGCAGACGGATATAGAGCGACTAGCCCATCTTTCATACCCTAAAGCCGGTGAGGAGCTTATCAACGAAATGGCGGGGGAAGCTTTTATTCAGGCCATAGAGGACAGACAACTGCAAATGGCTGTAAGGATGGCTGAAAAGCGAATCCCCCCCGAGGCATTGGCATTCGCTTTGTCAATGAAGGCTGCGGACCAAGCATACCAGGGAATACACCGTGTCAGGGAAATGTCCGTCGTGGAATGCTCATGCCAGAAAACAGCCGTCATGGATGAAGACAAAGCTCGCGGAAGTCAAATCCGTTGCTGGAATTGCAACCAAACCGGACACCTACAACGGCAGTGCAGAAGTGCACCTAGACGAGGAAATTGTCCACATTGCGGAAGTAGGAGAAGCAGAGAGGAAGCATCCTGTCGGTCAGTCTTCCCAAAACCAGCAGTCGGGAAATGCGTAAGGACCAACTTCGCGGGGCAGAAGTTGGTTACTGGAATCGAGGCCCCCAGGACCACCATTCAAGTTTCGCAAGCCAAACGGGGTAACAAGAGCCTGACAGTGGAGGCACTAATCAACAAGAAGAAGTGCGTAGCCACCATCGACACAGGTGCCACTGCCTCCATTGTAAGAAGAGATATCGTCAGAAGCTCCTGGCTACACAACACCAACAGCTACTGCCTGAAGACTGCAACAGGGGAAATGGCGAAGGTGTTTGGAGAAGTTCGTCTTACGATTACTCTGGCGGGACTGACGTTCTCCCATGCGTTTCTGGTGGCAGATATATGCGACGAGTGCATCATCGGAATAGACTTCATGAAAGCAAATGAAGTAATCTTGGACATCGGGATGCAAGTACTGAGGTATCGCAATGTGGAGATTCCGATGGTGTACGGAAACGAGAATGCCGTAACTCTCAGGACAGTCATCAGCAAAGACGAAGTTTTGCCGCCGTCTTCAGAGACAATCATTTGGACGAAGCTGGAAGGTGATCTTGGGAGCCACCGATTCTACATAGTAGAACCAGACTCAGAGAAGAATTCTCAAGACTACAACGTGGGAAAGACGTTAGTCGAACCAAAGAACACCATGGTTCCAGTGAGAGTTTTGAACGCGAGACCACACACTGTAAAACTAAGGCGAGGGGAGTTGACTGGAAAATGCACGCCGATTACCGCCGTCACAACAATATCTGAACGTGATGCTCCGAAACCTCTCCCATCACCTTGGACAGCGGAAACGAGAGAGACGATTCTCCAGTACAGTGAACTGAATCAGGAGCAGCGAACTATGGCAGAGAATCTTATCAATGAGTACGCTGATGTATTTGCCTCACAGAACGGAGAATACGGCCGAACACACCTGGTACAACATCGAATAGACACTGGTGATACTAGACCAATTCGTCAGCCAACTAGGCGCCTTCCATTGGCAAAGCAGACAGAAGTTGCAGAGATGGTGTCGGCAATGGAGAAAGAAGGTCTGATTGAAAGTTCCAAAAGTCCGTGGGCATCACCGGTTGTACTGGTTAAGAAGAAAGATGGCAGCACGCGGTTCTGCGTGGACTATCGGCAGCTCAATTACGTCACCAAGAAAGACAGCTATCCTCTGCCACGGATTGACGGCACGCTGGACTCACTATCAGGAGCCCGATGGTTTTCCACTCTCGACTTGAAGAGTGGCTACTGGCGGGTACAGATCCATCCAGAAGACCGGGAGAAAACCGCTATGGCAATTCACGGTAATGCCATTCGGGCTGTGCAATGCTCCGGCGACTTTCGAGCGGTTGATGGAATGTGTCCTGCAAGGGTTAACATGGAAAACCTGTTTGGTATACTTGGATGATGTCATCGTCGTAGGAAAAACGTTTGCGCAACACCGAGACAATCTAAGGAATGTGTTTCAAAGGCTTCGAAGTGCCCACCTGAAGCTCAACCCCAAGAAGTGCGCCCTGTTTAGAGCGGAAGTCAAGTACCTGGGACACGTAATTTCAGCGAAAGGAGTGAGAACCGATCCGGAGAAGGTCGAAGCGGTGAAAAACTGGCCAGTCCCCAAAGACAAACACCAACTAAGGAGCTTCCTGGGCCTAGCCACCTACTACAGACGGTTCGTGAAGGATTTTGCCGGGATCGCAAAGAACCTGCACCAGTTGGCGGAAAAGGGAAAACAATTCAAATGGTCAATTGAGTGCGAGAAGAGCTTCAAGGCACTTAAACAACGGCTATGCGATGCCCCGATACTAGCTTACCCCACTCCCGGGGAAACGTTCATTGTGGATGCAGATGCTAGTAATGTCGGGGTAGGAGCCGTACTCTCCCAGGTGCATGATGGCCAAGAGTAGGTGGTTGCGTACTTCAGCAAGGTGCTCTCTAAGCCAGAAAGGAACTACTGCGTGACAAGGCGGGAACTTCTAGCTTTGATCTTGGCTACGAAGCATTTTCACAAATACCTCTATGGGAGGAAGTTCGTTCTTTGCACAGACCATGCAGCCTTAAAATGGCTATTACAGTTCAAGAGTCCTGAGCAAATCTACGACTACGAAATACAGCGTCCTAAAGGAAAACTCCACTCTAATGCGGATGCACTATCCCGGAGACCATGCAGAACGGATTGTAAACATTGTGCGCGTCAGGAAGAACGGGAGCTGGTTTCCATCCAAAGAATGAGAGCCGAACCTATCGCCGGCTGGAGCGTAGATGAGATCCGGAACGCTCAGAAGGAAGACCCGGATATCGAGCCGATTCTGGCCTGGAAGGAGAACATGGAGAAACCGGATCATCAGAACATCTCTCACAGAAGCCCGACCTTAAAGGCATATTTTGCGCAGTGGGACTCCCTCCATGTCCAAGAAGGTGTTCTGAGAAGAAAATGGGAATCCTCCGACGGAAAGTCGTTTGTAATGCAGCTTGTCGTGCCGCGGACGAGGGTCAAGGAGGTGTTACAGGAGATGCATGGCGGTGCGTCCGGAGGCCACTTGGGAGTGAATAAGACGCTAGAAAAGGTACGAGAACGTTTTTATTGGTTAAAAGCGAAGGAAGATATTGAAGACTGGTGCAGAAAATGCGACATGTGTGCAGCTAGCAAGGGTCCGAAAATCAAAACTCGAGGTAAGATGCACCAATACAACGTGGGAGCACCTTTCGCACGAATCGCCATTGACATCGCAGGGCCCTTTCCGGAAACCGACATTGGTAATCGGTATATACTCGTAGTAATGGACTACTTCAGTAAGTGGCCGGAAGCATTTCCGATCCCTAACCAGGAAGCCAGAACCGTGGCGAAGCAGATCGTCTACAATTGGGTTAGCAGATTCGGTATGCCCTTGGAATTGCATTCTCACCAAGGGCGGAACTTCGAATCAAGAATCTTCCAAGAGATGTGTCAACTACTCGGAATCAAAAAGACAAGGACAACCCCGCTTCATCCACAGTCGGACGGTATGGTGGAGCATTTCAATAGGACTTTGGACGAACATCTCTCGAAGGTCGTAGGTGACTACCAACGGGATTGGGACCGGCAGATTCCCTTGTTTTTGATGGCCTATAGAAGTGCCGTGCATAGCACTACTCGACATACGCCGTTCGAAATCTTATTTGGTGGAAAGCTCGTTTACCCAGTGAGGTGAAATTTGGATCTCCTACCAATGAGCCCAGAAATGAAGAAGAGTACGTGGCAGACCTTAGCGAAAGGCTTAGGGACATACACCAAAGGACCAGAAGCCAGATTAAGATAACGAGCGACCGCATGAAGACCAGGTATGATGCCAAGGCAACAACGTCAGGATTCCAGGAAGGAGATCTAGTGTGGCTGTATAATCCCCATCGCCAAAAGGGGAAATCACCTAAGTTGCAGCAGAACTGGGAGGGTCCCTACAGAATAATAACCCGCATCAACGATGTTGTCTACCGCATCCAGCGAGGACCAAGGGCCAAAATGAAAGTGGTTCATGTGGACCGACTGAGTCGATACAATGGCCGAAGTGAGGACACACTTGTTCGGGACGGACAAGTCTAAGAGGAGGGCAGTGTAACATAATGTAGCATAATAACTACGCCCTCGAACAGGCAATAAATTCCGAAGTGTCTTTTAATTTGAGGTTCGTGTCTGAAATTAGTCTCCACAGCTCGGATAATATCACGGATAAAAGAGAACAAGAGAGAATTATAACTGCACGAAATGATTGTCATCTTGGAATTATTACATCAGAATTTTTTTTGTTCCAGTGGTCGAAGAATTTGCTAGAAGTTTCTGGCTATCAGAAACTTCTGCTATATAAGGACAGATGGTGATCCAGACCACGCAGTTGGTTTAGAACCGTGGCGAAGAGATTGGAAAAGTGATAATGGGCGAAGTTGTAATTTTGTGATAAATTGAAAGTTGAGAGTTAACAAGAAGAAGTAATTAGTTTGGATTTGTGAATTAAGTAATTGAAAGGAGATAAAGTGATTTGAGAGGAAAGAGACCTTGTAAGAAAAGAATTTGCGAAGAATAGTATAGTGTGAACTTGAATTGTTTTATAGACTAGAAAATAAAGAAATAAATTTCACAGAATATCGTTTTATCTACTCGAGCCGTAGCTCGCATATTACAATATGTTCATATACAACTGAAAATTCAGAAATAGCCGAGGAAAAAGGTTGAGGAGAACAACTTCGGTTAGGATTATAGGCACACGCAACAATGCATTTAGAGCAGCCATCTTGTATTTCGACAACTAAATACTCCACATCTAACTCAACCGATTTACAAATTATTTTGCAATTAAGAGTAGATTTGCAGTAAATTGTTATTCCACCTCCCCACGTACATGTTACTCTATCATTTCTAAAAATTTTATAGTTAGGTATATTGTAGGTAGTGTCAATAACATCAGGCCAAAGCCAGGTCTCGCTTACCCAAACAACATCAACACCAGAATTTGTTAACATATGTTTAAGATAGTCTAATTTATATTGATTAAGGCTACGTGCATTTAAATGACACACTTCAAAACCATCACGACATTTTGAAAGAATATTCAGCATTAAGTGCGTCGATTTTTCGTCCACACTGTAATTGGAACATCTACTGTTCATTTTATGTCAAAAACAATACAGACACAAGAGACAAAAATAATACCACAGACTAAAAAAAAAAAAGTATACAACAGAAGAGCGACAGATAAAAAAATATTAAGAGAGAAACAATAAAAAGAGCAAAACAATAAGAGTTTGTTTAATTTCATAAATGAATACGATACGGTGATTTTAATTATTCATAACAGCAAAAGCACCAGCAGCAATGGAATGGAGATCATCAGTACTTTCGATAGAAAAGCTTCTTCCGTTTGCCATCTTCTTAGCATAAACAATTCCGGATTTCGAGAAAACAGAGAACAGTAGTTTTTTCCTCTAAGCCCAAGCGCACTATGTAAGAGTAAGCGCGAATGGTTGGTTAAGCTCTCATTCAAGGGTGGCCGTGTTGTAGTGGTAACATCAACGCTTGTCACGCTCTTGGTTCACGGTTCAAATCCTGATCTCAACAATCATCTATTTATTTCGTCTGAAATAAATAATAAAGTCGATCAATTGCGAAAGCTTAGTCAACTCTACTGCGAAGGCATAACACTGGCAGTAGGATGGTCATATGGCTTAAATGCAACTTGATCGTGATGACGACATCAGGGTGAGGGAAAAAAATACTGTGAATCATGAGCAACTACAAAAAGCAAAACAAACAACCTCCCCAGTTATCTGGACGCCACCCTTGGAGTTTACTGAAACTTAATACCACCTAAGTTTCAAACCCACTACACCAATCTTTCTTTCTCTCTCTCAATTTTCTACAAACGCCCGTGCCCTGAAATAATTTAATGGTATTCATATCCCATTTGGCGCGCGCAAATTATAAAAAAAAAAAAAAAAGCAGCTGTCGTTTGATTCAATGCCTAAATTATTGAGTTTAAGCACTTTGTTGTGTTGTGTTCTTTTCGATAATTAGCTGCAGCTTTGAGAACAGAATTTCTTTCCAATGAGTTGTTGAATTTCAAGATAATAGATGATGAGGCAGTCTGTGAGGAATTTTTGTTGGTGTTATTTCACCCTTTTGCACGAAAGGCGGCAGCTAAGAGAGGCGGGTTATAGTTGATAGTGTGACATAGTTTATTAAAGAGATGTGTCAGATTCTTGTCTGGAAGTTCGGGTACACCATAAAGGACAGCATCAATAGCGACTTATTTCCACTCCAAGGCATTGACCTGTTGTCGGAGAGCAAGAATCTCAGCATTATGCAATTGAGCTGCAGCTGAAGTGTCATCATCCATTTTATCAATGCGAGCAATTATGTTGGAGATTTGTTGAGAACTTGGATGGTGGCCGTGATCAAAAAATGTTTGTGATTGGATGGAGGTGTAAACGCGAATCTAAAGAACAAGTTTGAAAGACAGAGAGATATGATTGTAATACTTCTTGCAGTAACGTCAGAGAGATAAATCAAGATATACCACGTTTATATGCAGAATCAAGGGATCGAGTTGGGATCGAGTTGAGATTTCGATCTGAGTATTTCTACACACTGAGTCGAAAGATTGAAAAATTCAAACGTGATTGAACTGACAGATAAGTATAGCAGACATTCTGCTTTTGATTGTGTTAGTGTTCTGTTGTGTTGGATTCGTTATCCGAAATCACACATGCACAGAGACAACATGTCAGTTCAACCCTTCAACCCAGGTATACATGCAGTTTTCTAACTCGATCCAGCTCTGTTAGCTGAGTCGAGTTGAGTCAATCCCAATTCAACTCGATCTGTGTTTATATGAATCTCAAGCCGGGTTGAACCTGGCATATAAGTATGCATATAAAAGTAGTAATAATAAACGTAATGAGACTGAAATGGCAGATGAGGGTGAATAGTGTGACATGTACTCGGTAATAACGCGAATCTCAATTCTATATCGATGCAATTTTAATCCGATTGTAGTCCGATCCCTCAATCCTTCAAGTAAGATGGGTAATTTCTTCGAGTGCACTTTCTGACGACTTC
The DNA here is from genome assembly GCA_963082735.1 of Pocota personata. NCBI lineage: Eukaryota > Metazoa > Arthropoda > Insecta > Diptera > Syrphidae > Pocota > Pocota personata. The sequence goes on along the minus strand of OY720433.1, from coordinate 25,487,561 downwards.
TTTGCAGTTCTCTGAAAATTTCCAACTCCCGTTTCCCTTTTTCGCTTGCAAACAATTCTGATTGGCATGATTGTCTGTTGAATGGATAGGATAGAATAATAGTTGAAATGAGAGGGAGAAAAATATTCCTCGCAGTACTAAATGAACTCGAAAAAACCAGTATTGAATGGAATTTCGTTGTGTATTTCCTGTGTGCATCGTGGAGAAATATGAGATATTTAACTGAAAATGAGATTTTGGGGATTGAAATATATTTTTTTTTTTTCACAAAATCATAAATTACAAAAACAAATTTCTATTGTAGTATTCACGCTGCTTGTATCTAGTCTTCTTTCGTTGTAAAAGTGTATAGTTTTCTCACAATACGACAAAAATATATACTGGCTGTCATTTTGTTAAACTTTTACACTTAAGCAATGCTCCAACGCTATTGTTCTAGAAAGTGTAAAAGTGTAACATTGAATTGAACATGTTTTTGACAGCTGGTTGTTGTGGTTTAGTCATCTTAAATAATAATTAATAATTTCTTTAAGTGGAAAGACTTGGCCGAAATATGGACAAGGAAAATGTGGAAAATAAATAAAAAGCGCCGAAGGGAAAATTGAATGATAAGGAAACTTCTCTCATCTTGGACTACATCCAAGAGACAAATGCGAGTGTGCTCACTCGTTGGTGTAAAAAAAATACACTTTTACAAAACCAAACACAACGAAGCTTGAATACCCCTTATATTTTTTGCATTTGAAAATAACAAAGGTATCAAGCAGACAAATCGTGAGGCCTAGCAAGAAAAAAGAAAACGAGATAAAATAAAAGTAAAAATTAAGGCCTCGCCGTCGTTCTCTATTTTATCTACAATATATCTTCCGCTGCCATTTTGTCCAGATGACAGCATTCAGCTTACAATTCATTAGGATGCATTTACTCCAACTTATTCCTGCCAGTTCCACACCACTCAATTTCGTTTGCAGGTTTAATATACTTAAATGGTAATGGTATTGGAGGTATGATAAGTTCCATAGTGTTTAGTATTTGATAAAAACAATTATGTTTCTGACATAATTTGAACGAAGTATTTACTCTTACAATTGCAATACGTGTGACTGTCGATTGACGATACAAGTGTAGGGAGGAGCAAAAGGACACCGGCCGGGACGCAATTAGTATGCGTTATGTTGTGGAGGTGAATGTTATTATTTTTCTAAGATGGTTTATAATTCGAACATTGTGTATTAAATGAAGAAACTGAGTCAAGCTATTGGCCTTCAGAGGGTAGCGCGGCGACGAAATTATAACACTCAACTTAATAGTGATCAAACACATTATGTCAGCAGTAGAGAGGTAACCATGTCCAGTTTATAGAGGATTCGTAATAGAGATACTCTAGCACATGGAGTTTACAATGCTTTTGAATGAAGAGAGATATCTTGTATAGAGTGGTGTTCGTTAAATCATAAAGCAGGGTGTACAGTACACCTACAATTTAATTCACAATATATTTAACCATCATTTCTGCTCCCAATACGATAATGCAGAGCATTTATTGAACAATTGTGTTGCATGTGTATATCCGGCTTAAGAAAAGTTCCACTGTATTGCCGATAATTGCACGTTGGAGAATCAGCGTGCAAGTCATTACTTTTAAAAGTCTGGTTGAATTCTACTCTAGCACACTTATTGTAATATTTGAGCTCGAGCTCGAAAGACAAAACTGTCTTCCATGTAATTAAACGTTTTATTTAAAAATTCATAAATTCACTTTCGGTTTCAATTCAAAATTACACTTCGATTTTATCACAACGAAGATTAATTAAATTAATGTGATGCGTTAAAGCGTTTGTAACTTGAATAGTTTATGGTTATTTTGCATTGCGCTTGAATGTCATATGTGTGTTTTTTTTAAATCATGAAATATCCCAACAGTGCTCCTCTACTTTATTCATCAAAACTTTTGCAGCCCGATCTTTTCTAGAAAGTAAAGAAACAGACAATTTTTCTTCAGAAGCCATCCCTGCAAAAGGTACCTCCTACATTCCACGATCCACACCTATATTCTACACACTTTTCCTTTTCTTTTGTGATGTCGGTCGGTTTTTCATCTTGTGTTGCAAAAAATATTAATTTACCACATGTAATATATCGAATTTGTTATAAAAACATAAAAAATCCGCTTATTGCACATCTCTAACTAATTTAGACCAAAAAAGTGAGTGTACTACTCGAGAAATTAGCAAATTATTTTGAAAGTTCGTTTGCCACATATATTTTGTTATTTTTTTTTTTGTGGGAAGGGAAGTTGCCACCTCCAAATTTAGACAATAGGCACAAACAGAACAAGTATATTTTTTCCCATTTTGATAATGAATTTTAATTTTGGGGGAATTATAGAATACATAACTATGACATAACTTTTTAATAAATCTCTGAAATCTAAAAATTATTAAAAATATACTTATTATATTAAGTAGTCACATTATACAGTGTAGCAATTTTTTTTTTGACACGGGCGTATTTTGATTGCTTCCTCCATAATAATAAATAAAAAAAATTAATAGCAAGCAGCACCACTAGCAAGTGCAAGCAATGGATTTGTACCAGAGTAGGCGGAACGATCGAAGGCATCTGCTGTACGACAGACAGAGAGCGAATTTAATGGCTACACAATCTTCCCTGCTGTGCTTTGATTGTTTTTCCTACATTCTGAAATTTTGTGTTTCACCTCAGGTTTTTAACTCGTGTTAAGAAAATTTCTATGACTTAAGAAAAACTGTATGTGAAATAGTGGTGAGAATGAGATTTCTCGATTTTTATATTTGGTTTTATCTATATGAGAATAATTGTTGCAATATACATATATTCATAGTGCTAGTTCAAATTCAAGTTTAATTGTATATTCCAGATGTTTACGATTCAGTAGTTAACCCCGAACAGGGGCTCCTATTTAAAAATAAGAGCAACTATAAAATTCTAGAATCAATAAAAAAAAAAATAGCCCTTCAAAGCCTGATCCAAAGATTGGAAAAATAAAAAGGCAACATGGATGACAAAAATTGCCAAGAAACCAAAGTAATATATCATATTGATGATGAGACAACACCGTATCTGGTTAAAATTGCTCAGCCTTCGTCGCAAGTCACTCTTAAAGATTTTAAAATGGTACTGAATAAGCAAAGCAATAACTTTAAGTATTTTTTTAAGTCAATGGACGCAGATTTTGGGTGAGTTCTGCAAAATTATATCTGTGAATTTCACAAATTTGTTGGTTGTCTTTTTCAGTGTTGTAAAGGAAGAAATTGCTGATGACTCTACTATATTGCCTTGCTTCAATGGGCGTGTTGTATCATGGGTTAGTTAAAAAGAGAAATCATATCAACATATTTACGTTAATAAAAAAAATATTGTGGAAAGCCTTGACTTGTAGGTTTATCCAGTTTAGAGAAACCTTTCAAATTATAGTTTTGATCAAACCAGTAGAAGTTGACAAACATTATACATACATACTTCATATAGGTATAATGTATGAAGAATGTTTCCAGCTGCCGCAATCAATTTTTTTTGACGATTCTAAGAAAAATGTTTTATTTCTTGTTTATTTGTTTAATGTCTAGCTTGTTTCTGCGGATGGTTCTAACCAGTCAGACAATTGCTCTGAGGTGCCAACGAGCGAAATAGACAGCCGAACTTGCACAAACCCTCGTAATCAACAAAAAATGATCAGCGGAATTCCTGGTAGTGGGTGTGGTGGGGGTGTACACGTTGGAGTTGGTGGAATACAAACTGCAGCCGGCGTTATGGTTGGCGGTCTAATGGGACTAGGAATGGGTGGCGGTGGTGTTGGAGTACCCAATCAGATGATGCCACCACTTACGTACCAATCTGCATCGGTACTATCTAGCGATTTGGACTCGACAAGCCTTTTTGGCACTGAAAGTGAACTCACTTTAGATCGTGATATGACAGAGTGTAGTAGTATACAAAGATTACAAGTACGTAAAAAACCACAGAGGCGTAAAAAGCGAGCACCCAGCATGTCGAGAACCTCTAGTTATAGTTCGATAACGGATTCGACAATGTCATTGAATATAATTACCGTTTCTATCAACATGGAAGCAGTCAATTTTTTGGGAATTTCTATTGTTGGTCAATCAAATCGTGGTGGAGATGGAGGTGCGCTGATCTATATACTTTAAGTGAAGTACTAATTTCAAAAATTAAAATTTTTGTCTGCAGGCATTTATGTTGGCAGTATTATGAAAGGGGGTGCTGTTGCATTAGATGGACGCATAGAACCCGGTGATATGATTTTACAGGTACACATTGCAAACCTATAGTAGACGTTTTCCTTAATACTCTTTGATTTTTTAGGTAAATGACGTTAATTTCGAAAACATGACAAATGACGAAGCTGTCCGAGTCTTAAGGGAAGTTGTTCAGAAGCCTGGTCCCATAAAACTGGTCGTCGCAAAATGCTGGGATCCAAATCCAAAAGGTATGCTTTTACGTACAAAATATCATTTTTATTGAAAATAATTTGCACATAGGATACTTCACTATACCTCGTACCGAACCTGTCCGCCCCATTGATCCTGGTGCTTGGGTCGCTCACACACAAGCTCTAGCGTCACATGATAGTATTATACCTGATATATCAGAGCCAATTAAAGAGCGTCTAGATCAGAATAATCTAGAGGACATTGTTAAGGCAATGACAAAGCCAGATAGTGGTTTAGAAATCCGTGATAGAATGTGGCTCAAAATTACTATTCCAAATGCATTTATTGGTAAGCGTCAGAGATTTCAAGTAAATTCGTTTAATGTGAATTTATGCTCAAAATAGGTGCCGATGCTGTAAACTGGGTCTTGGAGAATGTCGAAGATGTGCAAGACAGGCGGGAGGCAAGGCGGATAGTATCATCAATGCTAAGAAACAATCTAATTAAGCACACTGTTAATAAGTTGACATTTTCCGAACAATGCTATTACGTTTTGAGTGATGGCAAAAAACAAAATTGTAAGTTTATATCTGTAGACTGGTTTACTAACATGCATATATATTCATCCTGATTTATAGGTCGATCTACTGTCAGCCTTGGTGATACCGAAAGCATCACTAGCGATATCGCGCCACTGCCGAATCCTCCAATCTATATGCCATATTCAGGTGATTATTATTGATCATGTTGTTAGAATTATTGACTTTATGTTTTTACTTTAGCCACTTACAATCCAAGTCATGGTTATCAGCCAATCCAATACGGTCTTACTGAACGACACATTTCATCAGGTATTGGTATTGATGTTCTCATTTAATAAAATTTGTTTATGGGTGGTAATTTTTTGTTTTTTAATTTGCAGGTTCAAGTAGTTCCGATGTTTTAACGAGTAAGGATATTTCAGCATCACAAAGTGACATAACGTCAATAATTCACCAAACAAACCAAAGTAAGCTAAATTCGTTAAGTTCTTACATCGCATATTTACTTCAGCGACACTGTGTCTATTTAAAATTCTTCATTCCTATTCTCACCTTTTTTATCGTAACTATTTAAATATTTAACAAATGATAATATTGAGGCACTGCACAAATTTTATACAAAATTCTCAAATATCAATCAGATCAACCGATTTAATTTAATTATTACGTTATGTGATTTACAATTGATAGATAATTAAGTAATGTCGAAATTCATTACCCTAAGTATAGCGTTAATTCAGAAACGCATCGCTGCAGTCGTGACGCAGCATGATCCCTGCAAAACATTCAAAAACATAAATTCGTGCATATTTTTTAACGTCAAAAGTTTATTTTTGCAAAGTTGATGGATCTGATGCCGCTCGTAATCCGTTAGACTAAAGAATATAAATTTATAAATCTTTCAATGATTATGAGTTACAGCCAATTTTTTATCTTAGCAAACGTGTTTAAATGAGAACTTTCAGATAAAATATTATGTAATATTACGTTTGCATATGAGTACACAAACGAATCTAATGTTTGTACAATTTTCTCACTTACCTTACTGTATTAAATTTTGCATGTTATCACTGGCTTCTAAATATTATTCGATTTTACGTAATGTCATTTTACTATTTGTTTTTTGCAGTGACTATAACAAACGGTTCTAATAAATCATCAGGATCTTCCAATCGCGGGAATACTGAACAAGATGTTTCGGGTACTCAATACTAATAAGAGTTTTCTCATTCGTTACTATTCTTTTCATGCTTGTACTAAGTATTTACCTACTTGGTTCTTATCACAATTTGATTTATCTTTAAATTTTCTTATTGTATTTAATTTTCGATTTTAATAATTTGTTTATCATTTTGTATTTCATCACTATTTAACATTGATTTCGTTTTATTTTCAGTATTTAATTACGTGTTGTGAGTTATGAAAAGAACAAGTCTACATTGGAAAAGTATAATTACATTTTTTATAATAAATCTAATAATAATCAAAGTAAATAAAATTAAAATAAAAACCTGTGCAGGATACATACATATTTACATTTATATGTGTAATAAACATTTTCTATGCGAATTTCAACTCATTAAACTTAAGTTTATGAAAAGAATAAAAAAATAGTATTTTGCCATAAAAGAGGTGATTATATTTTCATATTTAATATCAATTTTATTTAAACATCTTTCTTTGTTTTAATCAATTGCTGTAAATTTAAATTACTACAGGGATTGAAAGTAAAAGAGTATAAGTAATAATGATATGCGCAAAATGCAATTACCTGCAGATTTTTGGAAACTATGTAATATAACATGATTACTATTTTTGTAAGATTCAAAATTTGTTTCATTATGTAACAAATTTCACATACACTTAATATATAAATACATTCGAACACAAACATTTCTTTATTTTTTCCAATTGTTTTATTTACATATTTGTGTTTAAAAAATGATTTCGCCTATCGTTTTTAATGAAAGCCTTTTTGAATTAATTTTAATTTTTGAATAAAGTATTTTATTACATTTTGTTTATATTTTTTTATTTTCTTAACAAATTCTGCAAAAGGGTATACACGAATATTTAAACTTATTGTTATATTGTTATACAAAGATACTAAATCTAGTTTCATCTTATTAAATTTAACATAAAACATTTCCCAGAAAAAAAGAAATCGCATGTATACAGGAATCATTAGAATTTAATTATAAATAAAGTATTTATAATAATGATTTAAGTAACAAGCAAGTAAAACGAGTTGTAACAGCATATAACGAAAGATTATTATTTAAATTTATATTACAACCGGAGGTATGTAAAATTAAGAAATAAAAGTTAATAATACAAATCTCTTTATTTAATGGAGGAGAAGGACACAAATTAAGAGACATCAGCATAGCAAGGAACTAAGGTTCCGGGACAGTCCCGAATTTTCAGTCCCTATCCCGATTTTTTACAACTCGTTCTTGGTTCCGAATTTATAGTATGTGTCCCGAATTATCCCGAAATACTGTAGTATGAGAACGTAAAAGTTTAAATGCATATATTTATTTAAGTAGTGTAGTTTGCCAACTGAGAATACAAGCGTAACTTGAGAGACGCGCGCTGCACCGGCCGCATAAACAGGGTATTCCCCATCTAGCGTTTATCTTAGAAAAATTGTTGTGGAATCGCTCACAGCTCTCAGTTGTAGTTCAGACTGTAACTTACAGACAGCATTGCAATTTTCAATTGATATACTCGTGTTAATTCGATTGTGATTTGAATTTATAATATTGTAACATAATGTAGCATAATAACTACGCCCTCGAACAGGCAACAAATTCCGAAGTGTCTTTTCATTTGAGGTTCGTGTCTGAAATTAGTCACCACAGCTCGGATAATATCACGGATAAAAGAGAACAAGAGAGAATTATAACTGCACGAAATGATTTTCATCTTGGAATTATTACATCAGAATTTTTCTTGTTCCAGTGGTCGAAGGATTTGCTAGAAGTTTCTGGCTATCAGAAACTTCTGCTATATAAGGACAGATGGCGATCAAAAAGGCGCAGTAGTTTCTAAACTGTGGCGAAGAGATTAGAAAAGTGATAATGGGCGAAGTTGTAATTTTGTGATAAATTGAAAGTTGAGATTTAAAAAGAAGAAGTAATTAGTTTGGATTTGTGAATTAAGTAATTGAAAGGAGATAAAGTGATTTGAGAGGAAAGAGACATTGTAAGAAAAGAATTGCGAAGAATAGTATAGTGTGAACCTGAATTGTTCTAAAGACTAGAAAATAAAGAAATAAATTTCACGGAATATCGTTTTATCTACTCGAGCCGTAGCTCGCATAGTACATTGGTGTCAGAAGTGGGATAAAACTTACTCTGTGAATAACTATTTCCGTGGTGTGAAATTGCACAAGCAAAAAAAAAAAAAGAAGAACAAAAGAATTCTCTAAACTTAAGCTGGATGAACAAAAGAAAGCAATGGACGAACAAAAGAACTCTCTAGTAAGTAAACTTGATGAGCAAAACAAGAAGTTGGAATCTAAATTCGAAGTGATCGAAGAGAAAATCGAGAAGGTCGAGACGCAACTCGAAAAAGTCGAAACTAGACTCGATGAAAGTTTTGAGAAACATGAAACTCAGTTCGGGAAGATAGAGACTCAGTTTGGAAAAGTGGATACGCAATTATATATATAGAGCAACTAGCCCATCTTTCATACCCTAAAGCCGGTGAGGAGCTTGTTAACGAAATGGCGGTGGAAGCTTTTATTCAGGCCATAGAGGACAGACAACTGCAAATGGCTGTAAGGATGGCTGAAAAGCGAACGCTCCCCGAGGCATTGGCATTCGCTTTGTCAATGAAGGCTGCGGACCAAGCATACCAGGGAATGCACCGTGTCAGGAAAATGTCCGTCGTGGAATGCTCATGCCAGAGAACAGCCGTCATGGATGAAGACAAAGCTCGCGGAAGTCAAATCCGTTGCTGGAATTGCAACCAAACCGGACACCTACAACGGCAGTGCAGAAGTGCACCTAGACGAGGAAATTGTCCACATTGCGGAAGTAGGAGAAGCAGAGAGGAAGCATCTGGCGGTGATAACATCCATCCTGTTAGTCAGACTTCCCAAAACCAGCAGTCGGGAAATGCGTAAGGACCAGCTTCGCGGGGCTGAAGTTGGTTACTGGAATCGAGGCCCCCAGGACCACCAAGTTCGCAAAAGTTTCGCAAACCAATCGGGGTAACAAGAGCCTGACAGTGGAGGCACTAATCAACAAGAAGTGCGTAGCCACCATCGACACAGGTGCCACCGCCTCCATTGTAAGAAGAGATATCGTCAGAAGCTCATGGCTGCACAACACCAACAGCTACCGCCTGAAGACTGCAACAGGGGAAATGGCGAAGGTGTTTGGAGAAGTTCGTCTTACGATCACTCTGGCGGGACTGACGTTCTCCCATGCGTTTCTGGTGGCAGATATATGCGACGAGTGCATCATCGGAATAGACTTCATGAAAGCAAATGAAGTAATCTTGGACATCGGGATGCAAGTACTGAGGTATCGAAATGTGGAGATTCCGATGGTGTACGGAAACGAGAATGCCGTAACTCTCAGGACAGTCATCAGCAAAGACGAAGTTTTGCCGCCGTCTTCAGAGACAATCATTTGGACGAAGCTGGAAGGTGATCTTGGGAGCCACCGATTCTACATAGTAGAACCAGACCCAGAGAAGAATTCTCAAGACTACATCGTGGGAAAGACGTTAGTCGAACCAAAGAACACCATGGTTCCAGTGAGGGTTTTGAACGCAAGACCACACACTGTCAAACTAAGGCGAGGGGAGGTGGCTGGAAAATGCACGCCGATTACCGCCGTCGCAACAATATCTGAACGTGATGCTCCAAAACCTTTCCCATCACCGTGGACAGCGAAACGAGAGAGACGATTCTCCAGTCCAGTGAGCTGAATCAGGAGCAGCGAACAATGTCAGAGAATCTTATCAATGAGTACGCTGATGTATTTGCCTCACAGGACGTAGAATACGGCCGAACACACCTGGTACAACATCGAATAGACACTGGTGATACTAGACCAATTCGTCAGCCTGCTAGGCGCCTTCCATTGGCAAAGCAGACAGAAGTTGCAGAGATGGTGTCGGCAATGGAGAAAGAAGGTCTGATTGAAAGTTCCAAAAGTCCGTGGGCATCACCGGTTGTACTGGTTAAGAAGAAAGATGGCAAAACTCGGTTCTGCGTGGACTATCGGCAGCTCAATTACATCACCAAGAAAGATAGCTATCCTCTGCCACGGATTGACGACACGCTAGACACACTATCAGGAGCCCGATGGTTTTCCACTCTCGACTTGAAGAGTGGCTACTGGCGGGTACAGATCCATCCAGAAGACCGGGAGAAAACCGCCTTCACCGCAGGAAATGGGCTATGGCAATTCACGGTAATGCCATTCGGGCGTGCAATGCTTCGGCGACTTTCGAGCGATTGATGGAATGTGTCCTGCAAGGGTTAACATGGAAAACCTGTTTGGTATACTTGGATGATGTCATCGTCGTAGGAAAAACGTTTGCGCAACACCGAGACAATCTAAGGGATGTGTTTCAAAGGCTTCGAAGTGCCCACCTGAAGCTCAACCCCAAGAAGTGCGCCCTGTTTAGAGCGGAAGTCAAGTACCTGGGACACATAATTTCAGCGAAAGGAGTGAGAACCGATCCAGAGAAGGTCGAAGCGGTGAAAATCTGGCCAGTCCCCAAAGACAAACACCAACTAAGGAGCTTCCTGGGCCTAGCCACCTACTACAGACGGTTCGTGAAGGATTTTGCCGGGATCGCAAAGAGCCTGCACCAGTTGACGGAAAAGGGAAAACAATTCAAATGGTCAATTGAGTGCGAGAAGAGCTTCAAGGCACTTAAACAACGGCTATGCGATGCCCCGATACTAGCTTACCCCACTCCCGGGGAAACGTTCATTGTGGATGCAGATGCTAGTAATGTCGGGGTAGGAGCCGTACTCTCCCAGGTGCATGATGGCCAAGAGAAGGTGGTTGCGTACTTCAGCAAGGTGCTCTCTAAGCCAGAAAGGAACTACTGCGTGACAAGGCGGGAACTTCTAGCTTTGATCTTGGCTACGAAGCATTTTCACAAATACCTCTATGGGAGGAAGTTCGTTCTTCGCACAGACCATGCACCCTTAAAATGGCTATTACAGTTCAAGAGTCCTGAGGGTCAGGTCGCAAGATGGATCGAAAGGCTGCAAATCTACGACTACGAAATACAGCATCGTAAAGGAAAACTCCACTCTAATGCGGATGCACTGTCCCGGAGACCATGCAGAACGGATTGTAAACATTGTGCGCGTCAGGAAGAACGGGAGCTGGTTTCCATCCAAAGAATGAGAGCCGAACCTATCGCCGGCTGGAGCGTAGATGAGATCCGGAACGCTCAGAAGGAAGACCCGGATATCGAGCCGATTCTGGCCTGGAAGGAGAACATGGAGAAACCGGATCATCAGGACATCTCTCACAGAAACCCGACCTTAAAGGCATATTTTGCGCAGTGGGACTCCCTCCATGTCCAAGAAGGTGTTCTGAGAAGAAAATGGGAATCCTCCGACGGAAAGTAATGCAGCTTGTCGTACCGCAAAGGAGGGTCAAGGAGGTGTTACAGGAAATGCATGGCGGGGCGTCCGGAGGCCACTTGGGAGTGAATAAGACGCTAGAAAAGGTACGAGAACGTTTTTATTGGTTAAAAGCGAAGGAAGATATCGAAGACTGGTGCAGAAAATGAAACGTGTGTGCAGCTAGCAAGGGTCCGAGAATCAAAACTCGAGGTAAGATGCACCAATACAACGTGGGAGCACCTTTCGAACGAATCGCCATTGACATCGCAGGGCCCTTCCCGGAAACCGACAATGGTAATCGGTATATACTCGTGGTAATGGACTACTTCAGTATGTGGCCGGAAGCGTTTCCGATCCCTAACCAGGAAGCCAGAACCGTGGCGGAGCAGATGGTCTACAATTGGGTTAGCAGATTCGGTGTGCCCTTGGAATTGCATTCTGACCAAGGGCGGAACTTCGAGTCAAGAATCTTCCAAGGAATGTGTCAACTACTCGGAATCAAAAAGACAAGGACAACCCCGCTTCATCCACAGTCGGACGGTATGGTGGAGCGTTTCAATAGGACTTTGGACGAACATCTCTCGAAGGTCGTAGGTGACTACCAACGGGATTGGGACCGGCAGATTCCCTTGTTTTTGATGGCCTATAGAAGTGCCGTGCATAGCACTACTCGACATACGCCGTTCGAAATCTTATTTGGTGGAATAGCTCGTTTACCCAGTGAGGTGAAATTTGGATCTCCTACCAATGAGCCCAGAAATGAAGAAGAGTACGTGGCGGACCTTAGGGAAAGGCTTAGGGACATACACCAAAGGACCAGAAGCCAGATTAAGATGATGAGCGACCGCATGAAGACCAGGTATGATGCCAAGGCAACAACGTCAGGATTCCAGGAAGGAGATCTGGTGTGGCTGTATAATCCCCATCGCCAAAAGGGGAAATCACCTAAATTGCAGCGGAACTGGGAAGGTCCCTACAGAATAGTAACCCGCATCAACGATGTTGTCTACCGCATCCAGCGAGGACCAAGGGCCAAAATGAAAGTGGTTCATGTGGACCGACTGAGTAGATACAATGGCCGAAATGAGGATGCACTTGTTCGGGACGAACACGTCTAAGAGGGGTGCAGTGTAGCATAATAATAACTACGCTCCCTAGAAGTATGATGCAACAAATTCCGAAGTGTCTTTTCATTCTGGCAGAATTTTGGTTCGAAGTGTCCTTTCATTCGAGGTTCGAGTCTGCGGTTTCCACAGTTCATGTCTACGAAAGAGACGGATAATATCACGGATGAGAGGGAATTATAACTGCAAGAATGATTGTCATCTTGGAATTTCTCTTGTTCCAGTGGTCGAAGAATTTGCTAGAAGTTTCTGGCTATCAGAAACTTCTGCTATATAAGGACAGATGGCGATCAAAAAACGGGGCAGTAGTTTTTAAACTGTGGCGAAGAGATTTTGTGATAAATTGAAAGTTGAGATTTAACAAGAAGAAGTAATTAGTGTGGATTTGTGAATTAAGTAATTGAAAGGAGATAAAGTGATTTGAGAGGACAGAGACCTTGTAAGAAAAGAATTGCGAAGAATAGTGTAGTGTGAACCTGAATTGTTCTATAGACTAGAAAATAAAGAAATAATTTCACAGAATATTGTTTTATCTACTCGAGCCGTAGCTCGCATATTACAATATTGTAGCATAATAATAACTACGCTCCCTAAAAGTATGATGCAACAAATCTACTCGAGCCGTAGCTCGCATATTATAATATATATATATATTTTTTATCAACGGTGCATTACAAACATACGTGCTAAGGATATGTTTTACTGCAGTTTAATTCAATTTATTATTTATTTTTACCATTGATTTTTTTAGTAATGGGTTAAAAAAAAGAAAGCGTACATTTAACGAAGACCTGCAGAAGGAATACCAGTTCATTGAACAAATTATAGCGATTCCGATGTACGGTGCAATACATGTTCTTCAAAATTTTCAATAATTTTCCATCTGGTGGACATACAGATATTAAACTTCATATAAATAGTAATAAACATAAAGTGTCAAACTCTGCAGCTGCATCTAGCTCGTCATTAAAGAATTTCTTCAAACAGGAAAAAAATGTGTGATAAGCAAGAAGAATTAGCTGCAGTAGAGGGTACTTTTGTATACCATAATATTTGCCACAACCGTAACTTTAGGTCTATGGATTGCACGTCCAAGTTGTTTCAATTGGCATTTGAGCCTAAATTTAGATGTGCGCGAACCAAGGTAGAAGCAATAATGTTAAATATTTTCATGCCTTACGGTTTAAGAGCTTTGCACAGTGATTTGGCAAAATGTTCATTTGTTTCAATCCTAGCTGATGCGTCCAATCACAAGGAAGTATAACTTTTTCCAATCCTTGTTAGATTTATAGATTGGAGATATGGAGTTAGAGTAGAAATTTTAGAATTTAAATCCTTACCTGGTGAAACATCCGATATTGTCAGCGACTATTTAACTACCTGTCTTGAAGAAAACAATTTAAAAGGAATAGTTATTGGTCTTTGTACCGATAATACAAATTCTAATTTTGGAGGAGCTGATAGACGTGGAGAAAATAATGTTAAATGTTTTTTTTTTTTTTTTTTATAATTTGCATGTGTTAAAGGGGATATGAATACCCTTATACTAATTTTTTAGAACACGTGCGTTTTTGTGGAAAGAGGAAGAGACAGAGAGAAAGAAAGATTGGTGTAGTGGGTTTGAAACTTAGGTGGTATTAAGTTTCTGTAAACTCCAAGGGTGGCTGTCCAGATAACTGGGGAGTATTTTGTTTTGATTTCGCTATTATTGTCGTTGCTTATGATTCACAGTATTTTTTTCCGTCCTCCTGATGTCATCATCACGATCAAGTTGCATTTTAGCCATATGGCCGCCCTACTGCCAGTGTTATGCCTTCACAGTAGAGTTGACTTAGCTTTCGCAATTGATCGACTTTTTTATTTATTTCATGCGAAATAAATAGATGATTCTTGACATCAGGATTCGAACCGTGGATCAATAGCGTGACAGGCGATGATGTTACCACTACACCAGTTTTTAAACTGAAACGAACCTTAACCATGATTTAATTGGAGTCGGATGTGTAGCGCATATTTTCCGTAACAGCTGATGTTTTGCCAGTTGATATAGAAATGATTATTTCTAAGATATACTTATACTTTAAATGTTATGCTGTTAGAGTAGAAACAGTGAAACATTTTTGCAACTTCGCAGAAACCGATTTTCCCATGATACTAGGGTATTCACAAACAAGATGGTTAACATTACTTCCCGCCACGTTTTTACCACTGAAGGCTTATTTTCAATCTCAAGAAAAGTATACTATGCTTATTTCAAAATTCTTTGAAAATCCAGTGGCAGATGCTTGGCTGCATTTTATTAACGCTCAGGCTTCAATATTTCATAAATCTATTACAACTGAAAATCAAACTGCGTCTGTATTTGATGTAATTGCTTCAATGGAAGCGCAGAAAGCTTCAATATTGACCAAGATAGAGGATAACTTTATTTCAACAAATGTTAAAAAAAACTAGAAAAACTTGAAGAGAATGGAGACGTGTCACAAAACGAAGTTATTGAATTTCGAGAAGCTATTGTTTCATTTTATCAGAGTGCTCTTATTTGGAATGGACAAAAAAAGGATTTCAGGAGGTGGAAATGTACAACTCGATTGTATTAAATGAAATCCCTTCTTGGAGCCTTTTTGTTAATTAATAAAATGATATCAAACCATAAATTATTCGAAATTGATTATATGAGGAATATGTTTAGCTTAAATAATATATCAAGGAAGAAAAAATATTGGAATGGTCAAAAAATAAGACGAGCCCAGTTCAGAGGCCGATCACTTTTTCGTGCCTCTGCTCGTATTGTGGCCGTTTTTCGCGCATCATCGCATCAATTGAAGTCGATACCGTTCCCCAGTGATGGTTTCGTTGAGTTTCATCAGTTCATAATAAATGGTACCGACCTGGTCCCACCAAATGATCTTCGCAGCGTGAATATTCGGCCGAGCCGACGACGTAGCATGACCGGGCAGGCCCCATGACTCTTCTTTGGGTTGCTGTAATGAATCCATTTTTCATCACCCGTCACTATGCAATGAAGAAAACCCTTCCTTTTTTGCCGCTGGAGCAGTTGTTCACAGGCGAAAAATCAACGCTCAACGTCCTTTGGCTTCAAATCATACAGAACCCAAGTTTCTTGTTTGGAATCATTCCAAACGCATGCAATCGCTTGGAAATGTCTTGACGGGTAAATCCTAATGCTGAAGTAAGCTGTTCTTGCGTTTGGCATGGATCCTCATCGAGCAATGCCTCCAATTCAGCGTCTTCGAAGGAGCCTTCCTTCACGCGGACGGTCGTCAACATCGAAATCACCGTCTTTGAAGCGACGGAACCAATCACGGCACGTTGTTTCACTTAGAGCAGCATCTCCGTAAACTTTTTGGAACTCTCGATGCGCTTCAGCCGCCGTTTTCTTCGAATGAAAGAAGAAAATCAACACTTCTCGCAAATGACGATTATTTGGCACAAAATCAGACATTTTCACACAACCAAAAGTATATGACGCCAAAACAAAATTACTAATGTGTTAAAACAGTTTATTTACCATATGTCTAAGCTCGGTTCATGACGTTTTGGTTATGTCAAAATCGACCAGCACTTACTGCTGGAGCCATCTATTGAGAACTTAGTTGCGCACCTAATATTATAAAAATTATGTATCACTATTAAAAAATAAAACAAACATTATTTATTTTTATGTATATATAGAAAAAATTATATATATATATATATATGTATATATTATTTCACTTACATATTTTGGCTACAATCTTGTTAAATTACTCCGAATGTAAGTGTTACATTTTGTATTGTTCTTCTTTACATTCCTATTCGTTATTGCTCGATGCACTATTTCTCTTTCGAATTTAACCAACAACGAGTGCGGGCGCATTGGTAACATAAGTACACTAAACACATTTATACTACACAATTTTGTTGAATAAAATAACATTTGCTGAATTAATTCATATCACACAATCATTACACATTTACACAATTATTTAAAAAAATTTCTATACACATCCGTTCCAATACATTTTATGGTCCTTTTACCAGCCGGATGAATTTTGATCAGTGCATAGTGATTTAAATAAATTTTAATCGAAGACTGATTTATGATATGCATGCTGCATGTATGATTGGGTGCTCCGAGTGCCTAGTAGTTGCATGAATATTTGAAAACATTTGGATAAACGGCTTTCAAGGTGCTCTGAACACTTTAACCAAGCCTTGAAAGCCGTTTTCTTTTCCCGTATCACTAATTTAGCTTCATCTGTCCACCACCATGTTTCTTTGGCTTCTTGGCTTGGGCCTTTCGACGTTCCAACCAGTGATTTGGCTCTCTCCAAGCAAGATCGCTGTAGGGAATCCCATATATCTTGTGCTCTGCATTCCTTATCACCGACCTCATACTCGTAGATGATGGTAAAGAGGTAATTTTCGCCTTTTCCTTTGTCCAGCTTGTACCAATTGATTCTCTCAGCCATTTTTGTTTGGTTATTTATTTTCTTCCCCGTCTCCATAAAAATTTCTCTCAGAAGGAGATGGTGTTGCTGGGCGATCGCCTCTCCCAGGATCACTTTGCAATCTTTAACCAGGGGCTTTATGAAACTGGCTACCAAATGGGAGTCAATCTGGGTTTCATTTCCACCACTGCTGTAAGTGATCAGATGACGGCTTTGTTTGACGAACATGGTATTAAGCACGATGAGACCGTATGACTTCCACATGCTTAGGATGTCTTCACCTGGAGAATTCCTGGTGCCGTACCCCAGTCTTCCATGGCAGTCTTCATAGTTCGTTTCGTTTGACTTCCCGATATCTCCGCCAGCAAACAAAAGCTCTTCCTTTGAGATGTTTTTGGTGACGTTGTGAAAATCCAGCCAAAATGCATCTTTTTCTCTCTGTTCGCATCCGACTTGAGGAGCATATGCGCTAACAATATTCCACCCTCACCCTGTATCACCAATTTGAGAAACATCACACGGTCTCTAGAATTTGAAATGGTCAAGATGTTGCCAAGTAGCTCTGCCGCGAGGATCATAGCAATTCCGTTTTTACCTCGTTCCGATCTATAGTAGAACATCTTGTAAGCTTTTGTCCTAACGTTCAAGAAACGCGCCCGTTTCCCGGTGTTTCGCCATTTCGTTTGTTGTACACACAAGATGTCCACTCGCCTTCTAATCATCATTTCTTCAAGCTCATAGCTGCGACCACTCATACTTCCAAGGTTCCAACTAGCGACTCTTAGGTTACACCTAAGCCGTTGCATTATTTTGCTATTCCTCGGAAACCAAATAGCTCTGACCCGAGCATTTCTGCTCGCCTCAGGATCACAACCATGCATAGCATTAGTAGTGCCTGGCGGGGTAGTGCTTTTCTTTTCAGCGTACTTTTTAATAATGCTAGGGTTTAAGCGTTTTTGGGTTTTGACACGTGCATGCTCCTGATTTTTGACTTAGGTTTGATCTTACTCTTACATCAATGGTGATCTCCAGTCATGTCAAACCACGGATTGGCATGCACACTTGCGGGACAGTTTTAAGATGGTATATGTGTCGCTAGGCTCACCATGATATTTTAAAATTGCCTAGATGAATAGAGATGAAAAATCTCGCCTTGAAGTGATATATAGATGTTGCAAAGGTCTCGCGGAGTGCGCCCAATTTGAAGCAAAAAGTATGGGAGGCGTCTATCGGGAGTTGGAGGAAATATCGTCTTCGGGGTCCGATAATAACCAGGCTATCCAGGAGCTTCAATAAAATAATTTGAACAAGGGAACAACTATCTTCAAAATAGCCGCACAGAAAAAAAATTCTCTGGAGATTCGTTCCCCAAAGTTCATTAACATCAACAATCGCATGTATACAGGAATCATTAGAATTTAATTATAAATAAAGTATTTATAATAATGATTTAGCAAGTAAAATGAGTTGTAACAGCATATAACGAAAGATTATTATTTAAATTTATATTACAACCGGAGGTATGTAAAATTAAGAAATAAAAGTTAATAATACAAATCTCTTTATTTAATGGAGCAGAAGGACACAAATTAAGAGACATCAGCATAGGAAGGTACTAAGGTGACCATACGTCCCGAATTTCACGGGACAGTCCCGAATTTTCAGGCCCTGTCCCGATTTTTTACAACTCGTTTTTTGGTCCCGAATTTATAGCATGTGTCCCGAATTATCCCAAAATACTGTAGTATGAGAACGTAAAAGTTTAAATGCATATATATTGTAATATGCGAGCTACGGCTCGAGTAGATAAAAAGATATTCTGTGAAATTATTTCTTTATTTTCTAGTCTATAGAACAATTCAAGTTCACACTATACTATTTTTCGCAAATTCTTTTGTTACAAGGTCTCTTTCTTCTCAAATCACTTTATCTCCTTTCAATTACTTAATTCACAAATCCAAACTAATTACTTCTTCTTGTTAACTCTCAACTTTCAATTTATCACAAAATTACAACTTCGGCTGTTATCACTTTTCCAATCTCTTCGTGCGGTTCAAAACCGACTGCATGGTCTCGATCGCCATCTGTCTTTAAATAGCCGCATTTCTAATAGCCAGAAACTTCTAGCAAATTCTTCGACCACTGGAATAAGAAAATTCTGATGTAATAATTCCAGGATGACAGCTGCAGCCAATAATCTCTTGTTCTCTCTTATCCGTGATATTATCCGAAATGTGGAGACTAATTGCAGACACGAACCTCGAATGAAAAGACACTTCGGACCAACATTCTGCCAGAATTAAAAGACACTTCGGACCAAAATTCTGGCAGAATGAAAAGACACTTCGGAATTTGTTGCATTATGCTACATTATGTTACACTGCCCCCCTCTTAGACTTGTTCGTCCCGAACAAGTGCGTCCTCACTTCGGCCATTGTATCGACTCAGTCGGTCCACATGAACCACTTTCATTTTGGCCCTTGGTCCTCGCTGGATGCGGTAGACAACATCGTTGATGCGGGTTACTATTCTGTAGGGACCCTCCCAGTTCCTCTCCAACTTATGTGATTTCCCCTTTTGGCGATGGGGATTTCACAGCCACACTAGATCTTCCTCCTGGAATCCTGACGTTGTTGCCTTGGCATCATACCTGGTCTTCATGCGGTCGCTCGTCATCTTAATCTGGCTTCTGGTTCTTTGGTGTATGTCCCTAAGCCTTTCCCTAAGGTCCGCCACGTACTCTTCTTCATTTCTGGGCTCATTGGTAGGAGATCCAAATTTCACCTCACTGGGTAACCGAGCTATTCCACCAAACAAGATTTCGAACGGCGTATGTCGAGTAGTGCTATGCATGGCACTTCTATAGGTCATCAAAAACAAGGGAATCTGCCGGTCCCAATCCCGTTGGTAGTCACTTACGACCTTTGAGAGATGTTCGTCCAAAGTCCTATTGAAACGCTCCACCATACCGTCCGACTGTGGATGAAGCGGGGTTGTCCGTGTCTTTTTGATTCCGAGTAGTTGACACATCTCATGGAAGATTCTTGACTCGAAGTTCCGCCCTTGGTCAGAATGCAATTCCAAGGGCACACCAAATCTGCTCACCCAATTGTAGACGATCCTGGTTAGGGATCGGAAACACTTCCGGCCACTTACTGAAGTAGTCTATTACTACGAGTATATACCGATTACCATTGTCGGTATCCGGAAAGGGCCCTGCGATATCAATGGCGATTCGTTCGAAAGGTGCTCCCATGTTGTATTGGTGCATCTTACCTCGAGTTTTGATCCTCGGACCCTTGCTAGCTGCACACACGTCACATTTTCTGCACCAGTCTTCGACATCTTCCTTCGCTTTTAACCAATAAAAACGTTCTCGTACCTTTTCTAGCGGCTTATTCACTCCCAAGCCATGCATTTCCTGTAACACCTGCTTGACCCTCGTTCGCGGCACGACAAGCTGCATTACAAACGAACACCTTCTTGGACATGGAGGGAGTCCCACTGCGCAAAATATGCCTTTAATGTCGGGCTTCTGTGAGAGATGTTCTGATGATCCGGTTTCTCCATGTTCTCCTTCCAGGCCAGAATCGGCTCGATATCCGGGTCTTCCTTCTGAGCGTTCCGGATCTCATCTACGCTCCAGCCGGCGATAGGTTCGGCTCTCATTCTTTGGATGGAAACCAGCTCCCGTTCTTCCTGACGCGCACAATGTTTACAATCCGTTCTGCATGGTCTCCGGGATAGTGCATCCGCATTAGAGTGGAGTTTTCCTTTACGATGCTGTATTTCGTAGTCGTAGATTTGCAGCCTTTCGATCCATCTTGCGACCTGACCCTCAGGACTCTTGAACTGTAATAGCCATTTTAAGGGTGCATGGTCTGTGCGAAGAACGAACTTCCTCCCGTAGAGGTATTTGTGAAAATGCTTCGTAGCCAAGATCAAAGCTAGAAGTTCCCGCCTTGTCACGCAGTAGTTCCTTTCTGGCTTAGAGAGCACCTTGCTGAAGTACGCAACCACCTTCTCTTGGCCGTCATGCACCTGGGAGAGTACGGCTCCTACCCCGACATTACTAGCATCTGCATCCACAACGAACGTTTCCCCGGGAGTGGGGTAAGCCAGTATCGGGGCATCGCATAGCCGTTGTTTAAGTGCCTTGAAGCTCTGCTCGCACTCAATTGACCATTTGAATTGTTTTCCCTTTTCCGTCAACTGGTGCAGGTTCTTTGCGATCCCGGCAAAATCCTTCACGAACCGTCTGTAGTAGGTGGCTAGGCCCAGGAAGCTCCTTAGTTGGTGTTTGTCTTTGGGGACTGGCCAGTTTTTCACCGCTTCGACCTTCTCCGGATCGGTTCTCACTCCTTTCGCTGAAATTACGTGTCCCAGGTACTTGACTTCCGCTCTAAACAGGGCGCACTTCTTGGGGTTGAGCTTCAGGTGGGCACTTCGAAGCCTTTGAAACACATTCCTTAGATTGTATCGGTGTTGCGCAAACGTTTTTCCTACGACGATGACATCATCCAAGTATACCAAACAGGTTTTCCATGTTAACCCTTGCAGGACACATTCCATCAATCGCTCGAAAGTCGCCGGAGCATTGCACAGCCCGAATGGCATTACCGTGAATTGCCATAGCCCATTTCCTGCGGTGAAGGCGGTTTTCTCCCGGTCTTCTGGATGGATCTGTACCTGCCAGTAGCCACGCTTCAAGTCGAGAGTGGAAAACCATCGGGCTCCTGATAGTGTGTCTAGCGTGTCGTCAATCCGTGGCAGAGGGTAGCTGTCTTTCTTGGTGACGTAATTGAGCTGCCGATAGTCCACGCAGAACCGCGTGCTGCCATCTTTCTTCTTAACCAGTACAACCGGTGATGCCCACGGACTTTTGGAACTTTCAATCAGACCTTCTTTCTCCATTGCCGACACCATCTCTGCAACTTCTGTCTGCTTTGCCAATGGAAGGCGCCTAGCAGGCTGACGAATTGGTCTAGTATCACCAGTGTCTATTCGATGTTGTACCAGGTGTGTTCGGCCGTATTCACCGTCCTGTGAGGCAAATACATCAGCGTACTCATTGATAAGATTCTCTGCCATAGTTCGCTGCTCCTGATTCAGCTCACTGGACTGGAGAATCGTCTCTCTCGTTTCCGCTGTCCAAGGTGATGGAAGAGGTTTTGGAGCATCACGTTCAGATATTGTTGCGACGGCGGTAATCGGCGTGCATTTTCCAGTCACCTCCCCTCGCCTTAGTTTGACAGTGTGTGGTCTTGCGTTCAAAACTCTTACTGGAACCATGGTGTTCTTTGGTTCGACTAACGTCTTTGCCACGATGTAGTCTTGAGAATTCTTCTCTGGGTCTGGTTCTACTATGTAGAATCGGTGGTTCCCAAGACCACCTTCCAGCTTCGTCCAAATGATTGTCTCTGAAGACGGCGGCAAAACTTCGTCTTTGCTGATGACTGTCCTGAGAGTTACGGCACTCTCGTTTCCGTACACCATCGGAATCTCCACATTTCGATACCTCAGTACTTGCATCCCGATGTCCAGGATTACTTCATTTGCTTTCATGAAGTCTATTCCGATGATGCACTCGTCGCATATATCTGCCACCAGAAACGCATGGGAGAACGTCAGTCCCGCCAGAGTAATCGTAAGACGAACTTCTCCAAACACTTTCGCCATTTCCCCTGTTGCAGTCTTCAGGCAGTAGCTGTTGGTGTTGTGCAGCCAGGCGCTTCTGACAATATCTCTTCTTACAATGGAGGCAGTGGCGCCTGTGTCGATGGTGGCCACGCACTTCTTCTTCTTGATTAGTGCCTCCACTGTCAGGCTCTTGTTACCCCGTTTGGTTTGCGAAACTTGAATGGTGGTCCTGGGGGCCTCGATTCCAGTAACCAACTTCTGCCCCGCGAAGTTGGTCCTTACGCATTTCCCGACTGCTGGTTTTGGGAAGTCTGACTGACAGGATGGATGTTATCACCGCCAGATGCTTCCTCTCTGCTTCTCCTACTTCCGCAATGTGAACAATTTCCTCGTCTAGGTGCACTTCTGCACTGCCGTTGTAGGTGTCCGGTTTGGTTGCAATTCCAGCAACGGATTTGACTTCCGCGAGCTCTGTCTTCATCCATGACGGCTGTTCTCTGGCATGAGCATTCCACGACGGACATTTCCATGACACGGTGTATTCCCTGGTATGCTTGGTCCGCAGCCTTCATTGACAAAGCGAATGCCAATGCCTCGGGGAGTGTTCGCTTTTCAGCCATCCTTACAGCCATTTGCAGTTGTCTGTCCTCTATGGCCTGAATAAAAGCTTCCACCGCCATTTCGTTGATAAGCTCCTCACCGGCTTTAGGGTATGAAAGATGGGCTAGTCGCTCTATATCCGCCTGCAACTGTTGGAGCGTTTCCCCCCTTTTCTGGACTCGACTACGCAGCTGAACCCTGTACACCTGCTGCATGTGTTCATCCCCAAACCGCATCTCGATAGCCTGAACCAGAGAGTCGTAGTTCTGCTGTTTATCTTCCGGGATGGTCTGCAAGAGCTCCGCAGCTGGACCCCTCAGTGCAAGTGTGAGTGCAATGGACTTCTCTTCATCGTCCCAGCTATTGGTCATTGCGGCCGCTTCGAATTGCCTTTTATAAATTGGCCATGATGTTTGACCATCGAACATAGGAGGCTGCATCTCCTTTCTTCTCAGACCGTCAGTGGAATATTCCCGTGCTTTCTGTCTCTTCACGTTGCTGAGCTCCTTAGCAAGATTTTCGACTTGCTTTCCTACTATCTCGAATTTCGTATCCACTTTTTCAAACTGAGTCTCTAACTTCCCGAACTGAGTTTCATGTTTCTCAAAATTTTCATCGAATCTAGTTTCGACTTTTTCGAGTTGCGTCTCGACCTTCTCGATTTTCTCTTCGATCACTTCGAATTTGGATTCCAAGTTCTTGTTTTGCTCATCAAGTTTACTTTCCATAGCATCTAGAGAATTCTTTTGTTCGTCTATTGCTTTCTTTTGTTCATCCAGCTTAAGTTCTAGAGAATTCTTTTGTTCGTCCATTGCTTTCGTTTGTTCGTCCAGCTTAAGTTCTAGAGAATTCTTTTGTTCGTCCAGCTTAAGTTCTATAGAATTCTTTTGGTCATCGAGCTTATGACTTTGATCTTCTATTGCTTTCTTTTGTTCGTCCATGACTAACTTAAGTTGCAGGAGCAGACTTGTTATACCCGGGTCGGCTACTGTACTTGCTGGTTCCTCTTCCACGTCAAACTCTATGTCATGCGGATTTTCACCTTCCTGCGTTACTGCTTCTTCCAGACGAATCAGTAGGGCATCTTTTCCCCCAGTTGTGTCGAGGTTCCGCTTACTGAGTTCTGCCTTTAGTTGAGTTGTAGTTAGTTTTCCCAATTTGCGACCCATTTTGCGCAACTAATTAACTCAACACAGAAATCGTTTTTTTTTTTTTTTTTTTTTCTGTGCAATTTCACACCACGGAAATAGTTATTCACAGAATAAGTTTTATCCCGCTTCTGACACCAATGTAATATGCGAGCTACGGCTCGAGTAGATAAAACAATTATTCTGTGAAATTATTTCTTTATTTTCTACTCTATAGAACAATTCAAGTTCACACTATACTATTCTTCGCAAATTCTTTTCTTACAAGGTCTCTTTCTTCTCAAATCGCACGACCAAAAGAATTCTCTAGAACTTAAGCTGGACGAACAAAAGAAAGCAATGGACGAACAAAAGAAAGCAATGGACGAACAAAAGAATTCTCTAGATGCTCTGGAAAGCAAGCTTGATGAGCAAAACAAGAACTTGGAATCCAAAGTGATCGAAGAGAAAATCGAGAAGGTCGAGACGCAACTCGAAAAAGTCGAAACTAGATTCGATGAAAATTTTGAGAAACATGAAACTCAGTTCGGGAAGATAGAGACTCAGTTTGAAAAGGTGGATACGCAGTTCGAGATAGTATTAAAACAAGTCGAACATTTTGCTAAGGAATTCAGAAACGTGGAGAGACAGAAAGCACGGGAATATTCCACTGACGGTCTGAGAAGAAAGGAGATGCAGCCTCCTATCTTCGATGGTCAAACATCATGGCCAATTTATAAGAGGCAATTCGAAGCGGCTGCAATGACCAATAGCTGGGACGATGAAGAGAAGTCTACTGCACTCACGCTTGCACTGAGGGGTCCAGCTGCGGAGCTCTTACAGACCATCACGGAGGATTAGCAGCAGAACTACGACTCTCTGGTTCAGGCTATCGAGATGCGGTTTGGGGATGAACACATGCAGCAGGTGTACATGGTTCAGCTGCGTAGTCGAGTCCAGAAAAGGGGGGAAACGCTCCAACAGTTGCAAGCGGGTATAGAGCGACTAGCCCATCTTTCATACCCTAAAGCCGGTGAGGAGCTTATCAACGAAATGGTGGTGGAAGCTTTTATTCAGGCCATAGAGGACAGACAACTGCAAATGGCTGTAAGGATGGCTGAAAAGCGAACACTCCCCGAGGCATTGGCATTCGCTTTGTCAATGAAGGCTGCGGACCAAGCATAGCATTGAATACACCGTGTCAGGGAAATGTCCGTCGTGGAATGCTCATGCCAGAGAACAGCCGTCATGGATGAAGACAAAGCTCGCGGAAGTCAAATTCGTTGCTGGAATTGCAACCAAACCGGACACCTACAACGGCAGTGCAGAAGTGCACCTAGACGAGGAAATTGTCCACATTGCGGAAGTAGGAGAAACAGAGAAGAAGCATCCTGTCGGTCAGACTTCCCAAAACCAGCAGTCGGGAAATGCGTAAGGACCAGCTTCGCGGGGCAGAAGTTGGTTACTGGAATCGAGGCCCCCAGGACCACCATTCAAGTTTCGCAAACCAAACGGGGTAACAAGAGCCTGACAGTGGAGGCACTAATCAACAAGTAGAAGTACGTTTGAGGACCTACCTTACGGCAGTATAATTTCCTTGAGAAGCGCTAATTTTTGTTCAGTGTATTGAAAAGTGCACTTTGTGAGGTATAAACTAACTGTATTTTCAACTGTCTTATTCCTTGTTTTTCGTCATTTTGTTTCCTTCTTCTCTGTATTGTTGGTTGAGCGGTGCGAAATAAATATAACAGACAGGAGTTTCGCTGTTAAGTAAAAGTGGTTAAAAAGAATTTTAAAAACAAAAACTGCTCAAAATTTATTTAAATCGGTGTGCATTTCAATAAATTGTGTAAGTTGCTTAATTTTTTATCAAATGTTCCATTTTTTCCAAAAAGAAAATGCCAAGAGAAACAGCACTGTAAGTGGAAGAGAGAATGAAGTTTTTAAGCCTGAAAGTGAAGGGCTTAACCATTCGCCATATAGCATCAAAAGTGCAAAGAAATAAGGACACTGTACATAATTTCAAAAGAGATCTTTTCGTCCACCAAAAGTCGGTGAAAGGGTTAAAAGGGCAAATTAAAAGCTAAGCCGTTAACGAACAAATCAGCCCTTCCCAAATGAGGCTCCAGTTATCTCTTCCAATAACAACAAGAAGAGTTCAACAAATTTTAAAACAGGATGAATTCATTTTATGTCAAAAACGATTGCCGACACCTAAGCTCCTCCCACGGCATAAGGAATCTAGATTAAACTTTGCCGAAAAATATAAATTCTGGGAGACCCAATGGCAATCTGTCATTTTTAGCGATGAAAAAAATTGAATCTTGATGGTCCTGACGGAGGACAGAAATATTGGAGGGATATTCGCCGAGAGCGCGAAACTCGATACTCAAGAAACTTTCAAGGGGGCTCTCTCATGGTGTGGCCTGCTTTTGGATGCAAAGGAAAGACTCCAATCTGTTTTGTTTCGCATAAAATGAATTCATAGAAATATGTTGAATTGCTGGACAGTGTCCTTATCGATTTGGGTGAAAATCTGTGGGGGGAAAACTGGATTTTCCAGCAGGACAACGCAGCCATACATGCTTCGGCATACACTAACAACTTTTTAGAGTTGCATAACATCCCTACTCTTGGCTGGCCTGCCATAAGTCCTGACTTAAACCCCATAGAAAAACTATGGGGAATATTATTGAAGCAGGTTTATTCAGGTGGACGGCAGTTCGAATCCCTTGTGCAGCTGAAAACCGCCATACAAGAAAAGCGGCTAAAAATTGATATATCTACTCTTCAAGGTCTGATTAATTCAATGCCTCGTCGCCTGTTGTCTGTTCTGGCACAAAAAGGAGGCAGAAGGAAGTATTAAAATATTTTTAATTTTTTTTTTAAATTATTCTAGAATTAAATTTTAAGTTTTTGTCTGTTATACTTATTTCGTTCAGTTCTGTAATAAATGTATAAATTTTTTTTCATCTATTAAATACAAACATAAAATCAATTATTGTTTTTTGCTGTGTTTTAAGTGCTTAATTCAAAGGAAACAAAGTTCTCAAAATTGAACAAAATGTTTAAATTTTTTAAGAAATTTTTGCTTGTCCCTTATAATTATTTCGCGTACTGTAATTTCGATTATTAGTCACTTTCACTTAAGTAGGCCAAAAGCAGTGATCAGTTATTATAAGGGCATAAATATAAAATGCAGTATGCAAAACTCATATTCATATTCATTTTCAGAGCAAATTTGTGTCCACAAAGTTTACAGAGTTTTTATTTATTTAATCAAGTGTTGAAAATAAGGTACATTCATACAGACAAAATAACAAGCACACAACATAAGCCCAACCATTTGCACATATATATATACGATCTATACAGATGCTCCATATCCATCCAACGTGTCGGCATCAGAACGTGACCGCAGTCGCACAAAAATATTTTTTGTGTCTCTTTTTTGCAGTGAAGGTAAACAAGCTTATGTGTGAGTGACACGATGGACTAAAAAGTGAGCAGAAAAAACAAATGTTCTGTGTTCTGATTTTTTCCCTTTTGTAAGAAGTTTAAGCTTTTTAACAAGCTTTTTTTTTAGTGAATTTCGTTTTCATATATCACTTCTTTCCATATGAATGAGAAATGCTATTAGCACAGATAATAAACTACCCAGATGTCGCACACCCATATAAAAAAATTAAGCATATTTTTATCCTGGCAGACAACGTGGTAGCAGACAAAGAGCTTTCAGAATAAGTACAACAAATAAAGCTTTTTCTTTCTGTTCACTCCGTTCGCTCGTGTGGGAAAAGTTATTTTTTCATCGTGTAGTGTGACATGCAAACGAACGAGGTGGGAAGTGTAAAGGGGTATGTGGGAAGGGGCATGAAGATGCATGACGGTGTGATTTCCATACCATCGCAGCAAAAGAATAAATTTTCATGAATGGAAGTTTTGCAAACGCGTATGCGTTGTATATGAAGAGAAGGTTTGAGAGATTTTGCTCGAATATCAATCATTTATATTTTCAGGTTAATTACTAACATACATATGTATATTGTAACATAATAATAACTACGCTCCAACAGCCCATTCCAAAGTGTCTTTTCATTCGGGGTTCGTGTCTGCGGTTAGTCTCCACAGTTCATGTCTACGATAAGAGACGGATAATATCACGGATAAGAGAGAATTATAACTGCAAGAAATGATTGTCATCTTGGAATTATTACATCAGAATTTTTTTGTTCCAGTGGTTGAAGAATTTGCTAGAAGTTTCTGGCTATCAGAAACTTCTGCTATATAAGGACAGATGGCGATCGAGACCAAGCAGTTGTGGGAACTTGGTTATGTTGCCACAATAAAACAAACAATGTCGGAACCGGATAACTAATTATTTTTTACTTTTATTTGATAGCTACTAACTAATTAACAATCTAACGCGGTGGACTTGGCAATTGGCTGGTGTCTGTGTCGCTCACCGATGAAAAAGGAAAAAGGGCCGATGAATTTTGCCAGGAAGCTAACAATGCGTTCTCTTACGCTGTTGATGAAGGAGGTGTTAGTGTGGCGCATGGAAACTTCCTTAGCACTGTGGTGGAAGAAGTGTTGCTGGAGTCGGCATGTCCGCCACATCCACTCCCCCTCCAGTGACCTAACTCGTTGAGGAGGGGAACGATACTGTTTTCTTGGCTCTCGAGTAAGTTCTGAGCGGTCTGTCCATCGTTGTTGATAAGTTTTTTTCTGGGACACTGGATGACTTTGGTGTTGACAAATCATCGTGTCGAGTTGAATCAGTCTTCGCAATGAAGGCTGGCTTGAGGCGGTCCGTGGATATGGCTTTCTCGATGCCATTGATGCGGATGATGAATAGTCGGTCGTTGATGCGCTTGATGACTTCATGCGGACCAGAGTAAGGGGGATCCAGTGGTGGTTTGACAGCATCCACTCTGAGGAAGACATGTGAGCAGGTATACAAGTCCTTCAGGATGAAGAAGCGTGACTTGGTATGATGAATTGTCGGCGTAGGTCGTACCTTCCTGATGTGCTCACGGAACTTCTCAAGGAAGATGTTGGGATTGGCTGGTAGGTCTTCTGTGAGAAAGAACTCTCCTGATATCCTAAGGTCGGTTCCAAAAAGCATTTGTGCTGGCGAAGCGTTTAGGTCTTCCTTGATGCATGTTCGGAGGCCAAGGAGAACTGTTGGAAGTAGTTCGGGCCATGGCGTTGGGGCGTGACATATGAGTGCGGCCTTGACTGTGCGATGCCACCTCTCTATTAGGCCATTGGATTGCGGTCGGTAAGGTGTTGTGTGGATTTTGTTGGCTCCAATCATGTTTGCCAGTGCTGTGAAGAGTCTCGACTCAAACTGGGTTCCCTGGTCCGTCGTGATGGTTAAAGGAGTGCCGAATTGTGAGATCCAGTTCGTGTAGAAGGCCGTGGCGACTGTGTTAGCTTCGATGTCCGCGAGTGGTGCTGGAACAGGCCAGTGTGAGAACCTGTCGACCATGGTGAGACAGTAACGAAGACCATTGGTGCTTGGAAGCTCGATGATGTCAAGATGGATGTGATCGAAGCGATTGTCAGGTAACGCTGTTCTTGCATTTTTCGAGGGCAGGCTCCGATTCTAGTGTCCATTGAATCTTGCGCTTGTCGTGCTTTTTTGCGTCCTTGAATCTGCGCTGCGTGTGGAATGCAGCGACGGTAACGTCGCAGGTCCGTGATGGTTTCCGGCTTCGGGTAAGAAAGGATGGCTTGGACTCTGTCTAGCGAAGGAGAGTAGCCATGTTGACTGAGTAAGTATCCTAGATAAATTACCTCTTCTTGGCCCCATTGGCACTTACCGAGATTGGTAGTGAGATGATTATCACTTAGAATCTTGAAGACCGTCTCCAGGTGAAGTTTGTGTTGATGTTGATCCTTGGAGAAAACAATGATGTCATCAATGTAGCAGGCCGCAAAAGAAAATCTTTCAGAAGATTGTCCATGTGCCGCTGGAACGTCTGCGTGGCATTACGAAGACCAGGTGGCATTCCCAAGAATTCAAAGAAGCCAAACGGCGTTGTAACGGCCGTCTTTTGAATGTCCTTTCGAGCTACCGGTATTTGGTGGTAGGCTCGCTCCAAATCGATAGTTGAAAAGACGGTGCATCCGTGGCAACGTTGGAGCACGTCGTCGATATATGGGATCGGATAGCGATCAGGAACAGTCTGCCCATTAAGACGTCTGTAGTCACCAGTTGAGCGCCAGCCTCCCAGTTTCTTGGGCACCATATGCAAGGGACTGGCCCACTGGCTACTGGATGGTTGTATGACACCATGGTGTAGGAGAAGCTCGAAGTCGTCCTTGGCTGCCTTCAGCTTTTCGCCAGTAAGGCGTCGTGGGCGTTCCGCAACCGATGAACCCGTGGTGTGGATATGGTGTGCGACAGGGTTGTCTGTTTTGGTAGGAGGAATAGGAGCCGGTCTAGTAATGTTGACGTATTTGCAGAGTAGTTCCCTGTAGGCAGGTGCTAGCATTGATGAGGAGTTGCTGGATGGACCAATGGTAGAGATGCTGTGGATGGCAATCTCACACAGCTGGCATGGAGCGGTGACTTTTGTTAGTCGGTCGATGAGGCAGCGGCCCTGAAGGTCAATGAGTAGGCCATAGTAGGTGAGCAGGTCTGCCCCAATGATGGCTCTCTTCACATCAGCGACGACGAAGGTCCACCTTAGAGGACGGCGAATTCCAATGTTCAGAACAAGCGATAACTGTCCGTAGGTGTTGATCACAGAATTATTTGCAGCGTAGAGCTTAAGGTCCGTTGGCTTAGCGTTCCTATTTGTTCCTGTGCGTGGAATGATGGAGATGACGGATCCTGAATCGACCAGGAACTTCATGTTCGTCCGACGATCGGACAACAATAGGCGGTGTTCGGTGGTGATGATGTTGTTGTTGCTGTCGCCTGCAGCCTGTGCCGACGACAGCGGAATTAGTTTTCCGACGATAACGCTGAGATTTGGTTGAAGCTGCATGGGGGTTTGCAGTTGCGAGCGTTGGAACCCCATTTGGCGTGGAAGTAGCACACAGCGGTTGGTGTTGGTGATGCCAGTCGTGTGCCAGGTTGTGATGATGATCGTGACCTGTTGCTAGGAAGCCTGGACAGCTTACTGAGGACTTCTCGGTTGAGAGTAATCAACTGGGTTAGTGAACGTCTAATTTCAATGAGCTCTTGGTTCACTGTGTGCGTTGAAATTGCATCGTGTTGGGATGGTGATGGTGTTCGCCTAGAGTAGGTTGACGTGGCCATTACTGTTGGGCCCGGACCATTCTCCATGAGAGTGTCTGCACCGGAAGCGAGCTCGTCGAGTGTTATTGCTCGAAAAATTCTCAAGAAGCTCTGTACGCTTGGTGGAAGCAAAGCGAGCCATCTGACGCGGAGGACGTCCTCCGAGGCTCTGTCGCCAGCGAGGCTTCTCATCTGTCTGAGAAATTGAGATGGCTTCTTGTCACCTAGCTCGAGTTCCGTCAGAGCCTTATGCAGTTGGCGATCTGCAGAATCGGAGAGACGGTTTAAAAGATGACTCTTCAGGGTGGCATACTTATCTTTAATTGGCGGAGTCCTAAGAATGTCTGAGACTTGCAATGCATCGGATCCAAGGTGGTATTTGCTGGCATCAGAACGAATATTATTTGCCTGGAAGATGGATTCTGCCTGGAAAAACCACAGCTCAGGGTTTGTCTTCCAGAATGACGACATTCGGCAGTTGTGAATCGCTTCAACGTTGTGGCTGGGAGGTGCTGTCTGTCCAGTTGAGGTGGATGAAAAAAATTCCTGTCTTTGGTTGGCAGCTGGAGGAATTGGTGAATCATCGGCAACAGTGTGACGTGATGCATCGTCCTGCTCACGTGAAGGTGTATGCTGAAGAGGCATGGCCAGGAAGAATGATCGGTATTCACGTGGGAAAAGAATAAGTCCACGTCGTGTGTTGGAACGAGAACGAAAGAGGTTAGATCGCAATCCGTCCCGATCACGTCGGGGTCACCAGATGTGGGAACTTGGTTCTGTTGCCACAATAAAACAAACAATGTCGGAACCGGATAACTAATTATTTTTTACTTTTATTTGATAGCTACTAACTAATTAACAATCTAACCCGGTGGACTTGGCAATTGGCTGGTGTCTGTGTCGCTCTCCGACGAAGAAGGAAAAAGGGCCGATGAATTTTGCCAGGAAGCTAACAATGCGTTCTCTTACGCTGTTGAAGAAGGAGGTGTTAGTGAGTCGCATGGAAACTTCCTTACCACTGTGGTGGAAGAAGTATTGCTGGAGTGGGCATGTCCCCCACACAGTTGGTTGTGAAAACCAACGTGAAGAGATTGGAAAAGTGATAATGGGCGAAGTTGTGATTTTGTGATAAAATGAAAGTTGAGAGTTAACAAGAAGAAGTAATTAGTTTGGATTTGTGAATTAAGTAATTGAAAGGAGATAAAGTGATTTGAGAAGAAGAGACCTTGTAAGGAAGGAGTTTGCGAAGTATAGTGTAACATAATGTAGCATAATGCAACAAATTCCGAAGTGACTTTTCATTCGAGGTTCGTGTCTGCAATTAGTCTCCACAGTTTGGATAATATCACGGATAAGAGAGAACAAGAGATTATTGGCTGCAGCTGTCATCCTGGAATTATTACATCAGAATTTTCTTATTCCAGTGGTCGAAGAATTTGCTAGAAGTTTCTGGCTATTAGAAATGCGGCTATTTAAGGACAGATGGCTATCGAGACCAAGTAGTTGGTTGTGAACCGCACGAAGAGATTGGAAAAGTGATAATGGGCGAAGTTGTGATTTTGTGATAAAATGAAAGTTGAGAGTTAACAAGAAGAAGTAATTAGTTTGGATTTGTGAATTAAGTAATTGAAAGGAGATAAAGTGATTTGAGAGGAAAGAGACCTTGTAAGAAAAGAATTTGCGAAGAATAGTATAGTGTGAACTTGAATTGTTCTATAGA
This sequence comes from Pocota personata, assembly GCA_963082735.1. Classification (NCBI taxonomy): domain Eukaryota; kingdom Metazoa; phylum Arthropoda; class Insecta; order Diptera; family Syrphidae; genus Pocota; species Pocota personata. The sequence goes on along the minus strand of OY720433.1, from coordinate 25,454,056 downwards.
CTAGAAAATAAAGAAATATGTTCCACAGAATATCGTTTTATCTACTCGAGCCGTAGCTCGCATATTACAATAGTATAGTGTGAACTTGAATTGTTCTATAGACTAGAAAATAAAGAAATAATTTCACAGAATATCGTTTTATCTACTCGAACCGTAGCTCGCATATTACAATATATTACATACATATACTAAAAAAATTAAAAGGCATAAGAAAATTGTCTCCAAGGAAAAAATGTCCCGGAAAAGAAGGAAGTGCGAAATTGCATACTGTTCTATAACTAAAAATGAATTGCCTGATGGAAAATTATTTAACTTTCCTAAAAAAAGAACAGTTAAATACGATAAATGGCTAGCTTTAGCAGAGGAGTCTTGGGAACACATAAAAAGCCTCAAAACGCCCTATATATGCAGTAAACATTTTAAGAATGCCTTTATTGGAAAGAAATATTTTTAAAAAAAAATGCTTACCCTTCTCTCTTGTTAAAACGAAGTGTTGCTATATCTGATGACGAGTTCATTTGTTTTGATCCAATGAGAGCTAAGGTTACATATGAAAACTGCAATAAATTAGTACTGGATTCGAATGATGTTACAGTAGAAGAACTAAACTTGTCTTCAAAAAGGTTATCAAGAAAGAAGATTCAACGTTGAATTTACTTGCGCCAACTGTGAGACTCATATAAAAAGGCTATCTTTTTATACTAAAAGAATTGAGAGGCTTAAGTAATTGAACAATAACTTAAGGATAACAATAAAAGGAAATCGCAAATCGAAAATAAATTTGCTGCAGAGAATTCATCGTTTAAAGAGGACAACAAATATAAAATATCCAAGAGAAAATTGATTTATTGCTTGGTATTGATCAAAATACTAAGACATTTTCGAAGCACATTCTATCTGAGAGTACAAAAAATACATTGAAGAGGAGAAGTGGATTTCGCAGTACATTTTTTTCCGTTCGTCTTCCGTATACAACTTTTTACGGGATCAGCTTGTACTACACTTGCCGCCCACGTCTTCATTACATACATAGGTGGATTAAGATTAAAAGTCTGTCACCTGGAATAAATAGAAATGTCCTAGAGGAAATAAAGAAAATAACTTCGACATTATCCCCAAAAGAAAAAAGAAGTCGTGATTATATTTGATGGGATGAGCTTTCAGACGAATCTAACCCACAATAAATTCAAAGATGAAATTGAAGGTTTTGTTGATTACGGAAGGAATCAAAGATCTAATATATGCGCTAAGTCTGTGTGCGTTTTTATGATTCGGAGTGTATGCGAAAATTTTAAGCAAGGTTTATATCATGTCGTTTGTCGAAGCAATATACGAGTTAGAGGTCTGCATGAATGTATTCATTTGCTCTCTCTACACGTGTACTCTATTCATTGCAATAATTCGAACAAGTGTACAGCAAAAAAAGAATACCACACCACAAAAGACAGTTGATGTACTCGGTCACCTGATAGCAAAATGAGTGCAGTGTTTTGTTTCTCTCCCACATTTTGGGTGCTTGAACTTGCTTGATGTGAGCAAATAGTTTACAGTGTTAACTGTAAAGAATACACTGAGTATACTGAGTGCACTGAATAAAACGATTGCAAATACTAGATGTTTTCTAGTATAAAACAGTGTACTCAGTTTAGTGTACACTTTTTTTTATGAATACCCAATTTATGAATACCCATTTTTTATGAGTACACTGCACTAAGTGTTTGGTTTGGACCTCTAATACGAGTACCTATGAAACAACTTGAGATTGAGGTATATAATTGTATTGATATATGCGCGGAGCTGAAACCAACCGTTAGAGCTATTTGATGTGATCAAGGACCCACAAATCGTAGTTTATATAGTAAACTTAATCTAAATGAAAAAAAACTTTAACTTCACTTACAAAAATAAATCCATATATGGAATGTATGATATTCCTCATCTTATAAAGAGTATTCGGAACAACTTACTTAAATACAATTTGACCACTTTTGATGGAATTGTTAATTGGAAGGTAATTGAATACCTTTATAACACAGAAAAAAGTACTACTACCAAAATATGTCCAAAACTTACATCGGCACACATTGATCCTACTGAGTTTCAGAAAATGAACTTGAAGTTGGCTGCACAAGTTCGAAGCAGATCTGTAGTCTGCGGCATTGAAGCTTTAATAAATGTAGCCCAGTTTGCAAAATCTACAGCTGAATTTATAAAAAAAAGAAAAAAAATAGATCGACTTTTCGACCTATTAAATGGAAAACCAGCACTTATACGAAATGATCAAAATATGCATTTTATACAATAAATGAAGGATTATATATTAAACACCGAACCCACAAACGCAAGAAATAGATCATTTTGTTTCAAAGGCTTGGCCTTAACTATAGAAAGCGTTTTAAGAATAAGAGACACATTATTCATGGATCATAATGATTTATATTGCATTTATGTAAATAAATTTAATCAAGATCCGTTAGAGAACTTATTTGGTAAATCTTGGTAATCCAAGAGTCTCCGTATTTAACTCCCTGCTAGCCAAAGTTATATCTATAAAATTTTTATTCAAATCGAAATGTTCCAACTGCGAAGAAGACGATTCGGAATATCTACAGGTTGATTGGAATGCTATTTTGCAGAGTGATATAGAAGAACAAATAATACTTACCCAGGAGCTATCACAAAATCACGACATTCTTAAGAATGAGGAATGCTTTGAAAATAATATGAATACCCAAGAGCTTTACAAAATCACGACATTCTTAAGACTCAGGAATGTTTTGAAAATAACATGAATACGAACAATATAGTTAATCCACCAGATGAAGACGCAATATCAGTCAAGGTATCGCAGGTCAACGACCTCGCTACAAGATACTTTGCCGGATACTGCTTCTTTAAAACAATAAAAAAAAATGAACAAAATCTCTGAAAATAGTGCTGAAGAAATGTCAAAGGACAAATAGAATTTCGATCTAACGGAAGTATTGATAAAATTAAAAGAATATGAAAATTCAAAAGGAAATACGGTTCTCTTATGGCCGTCGGAAAAATATTTTCAAGTATGCCGTCTTCCTGTACAAATATTTTCCGAATACTTTTGAAAACTACCTAATCAAAGAATGTATAAAGGCAACAAAAATACATTTTCCGAATTGGTTCAATGTATGTTATGACCACTAAATTAATTTAATAAATTTCCTAATAGTGGTTTTGCTCTGAAAAAATTGTAAATAGGTCCTTGATAAGAATTTAAATAAAAGTAGAATTTACAGAAATAAAATAAAAAAAATTGCTAAATGTAAAGTTTACAGAGTTTTTATTTATTTAGTCAAGTGCTGAAAATAAGGTACATACATACTGACAAAATAACAAGCACACAGCATAAGCCCAACCATTTGCACATATATACAGTGTTGGCCAAAACTAAAGCACGAAATGGCCTCACTTTGGAAAATCGCTAAAAGACTATGAAAAACCTATGATAATTTTATAGTTTTTATTTTTATTAAATGACAATATATTAGTCTTCAATTAACAATTATCATTTTTACTATACCTATTAACATATTAAAAAAACAACAAAATAATTCAAGACATATTAAAACTAAAGCACATGCACCCTATTTCGTTCGTAGTTAGTAAATTTTAGGGCTTATTTTCAATATGCTGCAAAGTTTACTGTTTGTATTCTCAAGAAAGTTCTAAAAAATGAGAAAGAGAACTAGTTGTGTATCGTCGGCGTCTTAGATTAAAGCTTATAATAATTAAAATAAAAAAGTGATAAAATGGCTCGCAAGAAATATTCTAATGAAGTAAAAGAAAAAATAGTGTCTGATTTTAATAACGGTGAAACAGTAACATTTATTGCCAATTAATTAATATCTCGATTTCGTGGTCGGGGAAATGTTCGAACGGTTTATAGTGGCGGTAGACCCCGAATAACCAGCAGTCGCTCTGATAAACGAATCATCAGACTTATCAAAAAGGACCCCTTCACATCATCAAGAAGTGTAAAAAATGAATTAGGCCTAGAGACATCAAGCAGGACCATCCGGCGAAGAGCTGTTGATAGTGGCTTGCTATCTTATCGTGCAATAAGAAAGCCATTCATTTCCCAAAAAAATCGACGTGCAAGACTGGAGTTTGCAAGGGCGCACTTAGACTGGACTGTGGCAAAGTGGAAAACAGTACTCTTTTGTGACGAGTCGAAATTTAATTTAAAGGGATCTGACGGAGTCCGTACGGTACGAAGACCGAAGGGCGAACGTCTAAACCCCCGATTTACTAAGGGCACAGTCAAGCATGGTGGAGGCATTATTCCTGTCTGGGGATATTTTTCCAGTCAGGGAGTTGGGCCAATTCACAAGATTAGTGGTATAATGGATCGTTTCATGTACCGGGAGATTCTTCAAAATGTCATGCTTACTCATGCTGAGGAAAATATGCCGTTGCGATGGATCTTGCAACATGACAACGATCCTAAACATACCTCTAAACTTGTGAAGGATTAGCTTAACGAAAGTGGTATTGCTGTTATGAAATGGCCAGCACAATCCCCTGACCTCAACCCCAAAGAGAATCTATGGGAAAATGTAAATCAAAGGATTGATCGCACGAAATGCAATAATTTAGAGTCCTTGCTTCACCAAACGGAAATTGCCTGGAATAACATCCCCATGCATATAATTGACAACCTCATTACTGCCAACAACCTCATTACTGACAACCTCATTACTTGGCGATGTGCTGCCGTAATAAAAAATAATGGTTATGCCACGAAATATTAGCATTAAGTTTTTTTTTTTATTTATGAATTCAAAAATGTTCTTTAATTTTGTCCAATTATTTTTTAATATGTCTTGAATTATTTTGTTGTTTTTTTTAATATGTTAAGAGGTATAGTAAAATTAATAATTGTTAATTGAAGACTAATATATTGTCATTTAACAAAAATAAAAACTATAAGACTATCATAGGTTTTTTTAATGGTTTTTGGTATTTTTCCAAAGTGAGGTCATTTCGTGCTTTAGTTTTGGCCAACACTGTATATACTGTAACATAATGTAGCATAATAACTACGCACCAAAAGTAAGCAACACATTCCGAAGTGTCTTCCTTCTGAACACATTCGAGGTTCGTGTCCACGGATAGAATAGGATTATGTCTAAGACGACGTTGCGGAATTAAGAGAGCATTATAACCGCAAGAGATTATTGGCTGCAGTTGTCATCTTGGAATTATTACATAAGAATTTTCTCGTTCCAGTGGTCGAAGAATTTGCTAGAAGTTTCTGGCTATCAGGCAGTGGCAGTTGGGTTTTGAACCGCACGAAGAGATTGGAAAAGTGATAATAGGCGAAGCTGTAATTTTGTGATAAATTGAAAGTTGAGAGTTAAAAAGAAAAAGTAATTAATTTGGATTTGTGAATTAAGTAATTGAAATGAGATAAAGCGATTTGAGAAGAAAGAGACCTTGTAAGGAAAGAATTTGCGAAGAACAGTATAGTGTGAACTTGAATTGTTCTATAGACTAGAAAATAAGGAAATAATCTCACAGAATAACGTTTTATCTACTCGAGCCGTAGCTCGCATATTACATTGGTGTCAGAAGTGGGATAAAACTTATTCTGTGAACAACTATTTCCGTGGTGTGAAATTGCACAATAAAAAAAAACAAAAAAAAAAAACCATTTCTGTGTTGAGTTAATTAGTTGCGCAAAATGGGTCGCAAATTGGGAAAACTAACTATAATTCAACTAAAGGCAGAACTCAGTAAGCGGAATCTCGACACAACTGGGGGAAAAGGTGCAATACTGAGTCGTCTGGAAGAAGCAATAAAGCAGGAAGGTGAAAATCCGCATGACGTAGGGTTTGACGTGGAAGAGGAACCAGCAAGTACAGTAGCCGAAACGGGTATAACAAGTCTGCTCCTGCAACATGGACGAACAAAAGAAAGCAATAGAACACCAAAAGAAGTCTCTGGAACTTAAGCTCGATGACCAAAAGAATTCTCTAGAACTTAAGCTGGACGAACAAAAGTAAGCAATGGACGAACAAAAGAAATAAATGGACAAACAAGAGAATTCTCTAGAACTTAAGCTGGGCGAACAAAAGAAAGCAATGGACGAACAAAAGAATTCTCTAGAACTTAAGATGGACGAACAAAAGAATTTTCTAGATGCTCTGGAGAGCAAACTTGATGAGCAAAACAAGAACTTGGAATCCAAATTTGAAGCGGTCGAAGAGAAAATCGAGAAGGTCGAGAAGCAACTCGAAAAAGACGAAACTAGATTCGATGAAAACTTTGAGAAACATGAAACCCAGTTCGGGAAGGTAGAGACTCAGTTTGAAAATGTGGATACGCAATTCGAGAGAGTAGGAAAGCAAGTCGAAAATCTTGCTAAGGTATTCAGCAACGTGAAGAGACAGAAAGTACGGGAATATTCCTCTGACGGTCTGAGAAGAAAGGAGATGCAGCCTCCTCCTCCTCCTCATGGCCAATTTATAAGAGGCAATTCGAAGCGGCCGCAATGACCAATAGCTGGGACAATGAAGAGAAGTCTATTGCACTCACGCTTGCACTGAGGGGTCCAGCTGCGGAGATCTTGCAGACCATCCCGGAAGATAAACAGCAGAACTACGACTCTCTGGTTCAGGCTATAGAGATGCGGTTTGGGGACGAACACATGCAGCAGGTTTACAGGGTTCAGCTGCATAGTCGAGGCCAGAAAAGGGGGGAAACGCTCCAACAGTTGCAAGCGGATATAGAGCGACTAGCCCATCTTTCATACCCTAAAGCCGGTGAGGAGCCTATCAACGAAATGGCGGTGGAAGCTTTTATTCAGGCCATAGAGGACAGACAACTGCAAATGGCTGTAAGGATGGCTGAAAAGCGAACACTCCCCGAGGCATTGGCATTCGCTTCGTCAATGAAGGCTGCGAACCAAGCATACCAGGGAATACACCGTGTCAGGCAAATGTCCGTCGTGGAATGCTCATGCCAGAGAACAGCCGTCATGGATGAAAACAAAGCTCGCGGAAGTCAAATACGTTGCTGGAATTGCAACCAAACCGGACACCTACAACGGCAGTGCAGAAGTGCACCTAGACGAGGAAATTGTTCACATTGCAGAAGTAGAAGAAGCAGAGAATAAGCATCCTGTCGGTCAGACTTCCCAAAACCAGCAGTCGGGAAATGCGTAAGGACCAACTTCGCGGGGCAGAAGTTGGTTACTGAAATCGAGGCCCCCAGGACCACCATTCAAGTTTCGCAAACCAAACGGGGTAACAAGAGCCTGACAGTGGAGGCACTAAACAACAAGAAGAAGTGCGTGGCCACCATCGACACAGATGCCACCGCCTCCATTGTAAGAAGAGATATCGTCAGAAGCTCATGGCTGCACAACACCAACAGCTACTGCCTGAAGACTGCAACAGGGGAAGTGGCGAAGGTGTTTGGAGAAGTTCGTCTTACGATTACTCTGGCGGGACTGACGTTCTCCCATGCGTTTCTGGTGGCAGTTACATGCGATGAGTGCATCATCGGAATAGACTTCATGAAAGCAAATGAAGTAATCTTTGACATCGGGATGCAAGTACTGAGGTATCGAAATGTGGAGATTCCGATGGTGTACGGAAACGAGAATGCCGTAACTCTCAGGACAGTCATCAGCAAAGACGAAGTTTTGCCGCCGTCTTCAGAGACAATCATTCGGACGAAGTTGGAAGGTGATCTTGGGAGCCACCGATTCTACATAGTAGAACCAGACCCAGAGAAACATTCTCAAAACTACATCGTGGGAAAGCCGTTAGTCGAACCAAAGAACACCATGGTTCCAGTGAGAGTTTTGAACGCGAGGCCACACACTGTCAAACTAAGGCGAGGGGAGGTGACTGGAAAATGCACGCCGATTACCGCCGTCGCAGCAATATCTAAACGTGATGCTCCAAAACCTCTCCCATCACCTTGGACAGCGGAAATGAGAGAGACGATTCTCCAGTCCAGTGAGCTGAATCAGGAGCAGCGAACTATGGCAGAGAATCTTATCAATGAGTACGCTGATGTATTTGCCTCACAGGACGGAGAATACGGCCGAACACACCTGGTACAACATCGAATAGACACTGGTGATACTAGACCAATTCGTCAGCCTGCTAGGCGCCTTCCATTGGCAAAGCAGACAGAAGTTGCAGAGATGGTGTCGGCAATGGAGAAAGAAGGTCTGATTGAAAGTTCCAAAAGTCCGTGGGCATCACCGGTTGTACTGGTTAAGAAGAAAGATGGCAACACTCGATTCTGCGTGGACTATCGGCAGCTCAATTACGTCACCAGGAATGACAGCTATGCTCTGCCACGGATTGACGACACGCTAGACACACTATCAGGAGCCCATGGTTTTCCAAACTCGACTTGAAGAGTGGCTACTGGCAGGTGCAGATTCATCCAGAAGACCGGGAGAAAACTGCCTTCACCGCAGCAAATGGGCTATGGCAATTCACGGTAATGCCATTTGGGCTGTGCAATGCTCCGGCGACTTTCGAGCGCTTGATGGAATGTGTCCTGCAAGGGTTAACATGGAAAACCTGTTTGGTGTACTTGGATGATGTCATCGTCGTAGGAAAAACGTTTGCGCAACACCGAGACAATCTAAGGGATGTGTTTCAAAGGCTTCGAAGTGCCCACCTGAAGCTCAACCCTAAGAAGTGCGCCCTGTTTAGAGCGGAAGTCAAGTACTTGGGGCACATAATTTCAGCAAAAGGAGTGAGAACCGATCAAGAGAAGGTCGAAGCGGTGAAAAACTGGCCAGTTCCCAAAGATAAACACCAACTAAGGAGCTTCCCGGGCCTAGCCACCTACTACAGACGGTTCGTGAAGGATTTTGCCGGGATCGCAAGGAGCCTGCACCAGTTGACGGAAAAGGGAAAACAATTCAAATGGTCAATTGAGTGCAAGAAGAGCTTCAAGCACTTAAACAACGGCTATGCGATGCCCCGATACTAGCTTACCCCACTCCCGGGGAAACGTTCATTGTAGATGCAGATGCTAGTAATGTCGGGGTTGGAGCCGTACTCACCCAGGTGCATGATGGCCAAGAGAAGGTGGTTACGTACTTCAGCAAGGTGCTCTCTAAGCCAGAAAGGAACTACTGCGTGACAAGGCGGGAACTTCTAGCTTTGATCATGGCTACGAAGCATTTTCACAAATACCTCTATGGGAGGAAGTTCGTTCTTCGCACAGACCATGCAGCCTTAAAATAGCTATTACAGTTCATGAGTCCTGAGGGTCAGGTCGCAAGATGGATCGAAAGGCTGCAAATCTACGACTACGAAATACAGCATCTTAAAGGAAAGCTCCACCCTAATGCGGATGCACTGTCCCGGAGACCATGCAGAACGGATTGTAAACATTGTGCGCGTCAGGAAGAACGGGAGCTGGTTTCCATCCAAAGACTGAGAGCCGAACCTATCGTCGGCGGAAGCGTAGATGAGATCCGGAACGCTCAGAAGGAAGACCCGGATATCGAGCCGATTCTGGCCTGGAAGGAGAACATGGAAAAACCGGATCATCAGGACATCTCTCACAGAAGTCCGACCTTAAAGGAATATTTTGCGCAGTGGGACTCCCTCCATGTCCAAGAAGGTGTTCTGAGAAGAAAATGGGAATCCTCCGACAGAAACTCATTTGTAATGCAGCTTGTCGTGCCGCGGACGATGGTCAAGGAGGTGTTACAGGAAATGCAGGGGCGTCCGGAAGCCACTTGGGAGTGAATAAGACGCTAGAAAAGGTAGGAGAACGTTTTTATTGGTTAAAAGCGAAGAAAGATGTCGAAGACTGGTGCAGAAAATGCGACATGTGTGCAGCTAGCAAGGGTCCGAGAATCAAAACTCGAGGTAAGATGCACCAATACAACGTGGGAGCACCTTTCGAACGAATCGCCATTGACATCGCAGGGCCCTTTCCGGATACCGACAATGGTAATCGGTATATACTCGTAGTAATGGACTACTTCAGTAAGTGGCCGGAAGCTTTTCCGATCCCTAACCAGGAAGCCAGAACCGTGGCGGAGCAGTTCGTCTACAATTGGGTGAGCAGATTCGGTGTGCCCTCGGAATTGCATTCTGACCAAGGGCGGAACTTCGAGTCAAGGATCTTCCAAGAGATGTGTCAACTACTCGGAATCAAAAAGACACGGACAACCCCGCTTCATCCACAGTCGGACGGTATGGTGGAGCGTTTCAATAGGACTTTGGACGAACATCTCTCGAAGGTCGTAGGTGACTACCAACGGGATTGGGACCGGCAGATTCCCTTGTTTTTGATGGCCTATAGAAGTGCCGTGCATAGCACTACTCGACATACGCCGTTCGAAATCTTGTTTGGTGGAATAGCTCGGTTACCCAGTGAGGTGAAATTTGGATCTCCTACCAATGAGCCTAGAAATGAAGAAGAGTACGTGGCGGACCTTAGGGATAGGCTTAGGGGCATACATCAAAGGACCAGAAGCCAGATTAAGATAACGAGCGACCGCATGAAGACCAGGTATGAAGCCAAGCCAACAACGTCAGGATTCCAGGAAGGAGATCTAGTGTGGCTGTATAATCCCCATCGCCAAAAGGGGAAATCACCTAAATTGCAGCAGAACTGGGAGGGTCCCTACAGAATAGTAACCCGCATCAACGATGTTGTCTACCGCATCCAGCGAGGACCAAGGGCCAAAATGAAAGTGGTTCATGTGGACCGACTGAGTCGATACAATGGCCGAAGTGAGGACGCACTTGTTAGGGACGAACAAGTATAAGAGGGGGGCAGTGTAACATAATGTAGCATAATAACTACGCCCCAAAAGTAAGCAACACATTACGAAGTGTTTTCCTTCTGAACACATTCGAGGTTGGTGTCCACGGATAGAATAGGATTATGTCTAAGACGACGTCGCGGAATTAAGAGAGAATTATAACCACAAGAGATTATTGGCTGCAGCTGTCATCTTGGAATTATTACATCAGAATTTTCTTATTCCAGTGGTTGAAGAATTTGCTAGAAGTTTCTGGCTATCAGAAATACGACTATATAAGAACAGATGGGGATCGAGGCAGTGGCAGTTGGGTTTTGAACCGTACGAAGAGATTGGAAAAGTGACAATAGGCGAAGTTGTAATTTTGTGTTAAATTGAAAGTTGAGAGTTAACAAGAAGAAGTAATTAGTTTGGATTTGTGAATTAGGTAATTGAAATGAGATAAAGTGATTTGAGAAGAAAGAGACCTTGTAAGGAAAGAATTTGCGAAGAACAGTATAGTGTGAACTTGAATTGTTCTATAGACTAAAAAATAAAGAATTAATGTCACATAATAACGTTTTATCTACTCGAGCCGTAGCTCGGATATTACAATACGGTCTATACAGATACTCCATATCCTTCCTACAAGCGTGTCGGCACAAAATATGTTTTTTTTTCTTTTTTACAGTGAAGGTAAACAAGGGTATGTGTGAGTGACACGATGGACTAAAAAGTAAGCAGAAAAAACAAATTTTCTGTGTTCTGTTTTGTAAGAAGTTTAAGCTTTTTAAAAAGCTTTTTTTTAGTGAATTTCGTTTTCATATATCGCTTCTTCCCATATGAATGAGACATCTGGGTAGTTTGTTATCTGTGCTAATAGCTACGGTGCAGCCCCGCATTGAGACAGCGACCATACTATTATTAATAAATATAAACTTATACATGTAATTATAATAGATTAAAAGAATAAAAAAAAAAAATCTTATTGTAATGTAAATGGGCCTTTAAGATAATGTAGTAAAAGTTGTTTTACGCCAGGCAGCGCTTGTGCTCTTGGTGCATATAAAATATATAAAAAGTCAAGTGTATTTTACCCTCCCTTTTTTCCTTATTTTTTTGCTTTTTCTTTCTCTGCACAGCGCTTGTCGGTACGTCATGAAATTCACCAAATAAAGTTAATTTTCTTTTGTTTTAAATTGGTCTACGTTATTATTTATTAAAAAAAGGTTCAAAAGGTTATGGGCCCAGTCCATGCCGTTTAAAAGTAGAGTAGTGTATAAATTAAATTCATTCAACCAAGAAAATCACTTGCGCAGTTATTTTTTTAAAAAAAAAAACTACTGTCGCTGCGAAAAGTGAACTCTGCTCAGACACTGGACTTAAGCGGTAGTTTTAGTTAAGACACAAAAAAAAAAAAAAAAAAATACACGTGCTTGTCTTTTTTAAATGCAACTACAGTCGTTGCTGGTACTCGTATAACATAGCTACAATTAAAACTTTGTTTAATAGATGGGGAAAAATTTAGTGTAGACCGGTTGGAAGGTGGTTTTAGATGAAGCAGTATTTAGAAGCGGGTGATTTGTGGGACGTCGTTGATGGCACAGGGGTAGCTCCAGTAGTCAATGCTACAAATTATGCAACACTTATTGTTGGATGGAAGAAGACGGATGCTGTTTGTGATTTAAATATACATATATATTTTTTTGCTTGCTCTCGGTAAACTAAATCAATTATTGTACTCTATATATAAAAAAAATTTTCTTTGCTTGCTCTCTGTAAATTAAATCAATTGTACTCTATATATAAAAAGTTTAAAACGCTCTCTCGCGCTCTCGCATCGTCTGCATGCACTGAGTGTGGGTGGTCAGCACTGCAGCTTGCCTAAACGACGAATTTCTTTTTCTCTGCCACTTGGATGTCAGTCACCGCAGCAAGCAGACCCACCGGCTAAGTATCCCTACGCTATCTCAAAATAAATAAATAAGCAATTATTGTATCCATAGAGCGTCTTTTTCTTTACATATACTTTCGGTGCAGTATCAAATCAAAAGGAATTAACATTAATTCCCATCATCCATTCGCAATCATAAATTGGTCCTTCGCAGCCGGATTAAATAAATACATAATTAATTTATTCATTTAAAGACAGAAATAACTTGTGAGAGATCCATGTGGTGGATTCTATGTATGTGCATGCGTTTTGTATGAAAAACCACGTGTGTGATTTCTTTGCTGGGCTTTGGTAGAGCTAAAGAAAAGCAATTAAGATAGTTCCTCGCGACAGTATCCCTTCGGGTTATATCACGTGTATAATTCATTAAGTTATTCTCTCGCGTAAAAGCTAAGCGTTTACCTGGGTTTTTTTTTCGTTTAACTGCGTGTTAACAGTTCGCATAAAATGAATGCATTAAAATTAAAGCGCGGAAATGCAAAAGGTCGGTTAACTCGTGCCGCGGTTTTTGTGGAATCCATAGGCGACTCTATTTCTACGGAGATGTAGGAGATTAAATTGACCAAGTTGGACGAAGCTTGGTCAGAATTTAGTTTGCTTCATGGTGAGTGCTTGGAGCACATGGAAGAAGGTTTCGATGAATTTGAAAGTGAGTTCGCTGAGTATGAAACAATATATTGCTTTACGCATTCCGAATTAACAAAATCGATTCGTAAAAGACAAAGTGTGGTGCAATCGAAAGACAGTAAATCGGTTTTGGAACGTCTTGCCAATCAACAATCCTCATTTCTTGAGAACTTAACTAGCTCAGCCAGTACCAGCTCGACCATCAACCTGCCGAAGATAATAGTGCCACCATTCTCGGGTTGTTACAAGGATTGGCCTTGTTTTCGCGATTTGTTTACGGGTGCAGTTGATAGCAAATCGAACCTCTGCAACACAAACATTTCATTATTTAAAATCATTTTTGCGGGATAATGCCGCAAATGTAATTAAGCACATTCCCATCTCAGACGCGAATTATATTGAGGCGTGGGAAACGCTCGAAAAACGATACGATCGTGTAAATTTAATTGTACAGTCTTTCATAGAATTGTTCTTGTCGTTGCCTTTGATAGGTGTATCAAACGTGCAAATACTTTGAAAAATTTCAAACGGTGCAGACGAAGTGATTCGGGGTTTAAATGCACTGGATAGAAATGATCGCGATCCGTGGTTGATTCACCTCTTATTAACGAAACTTGACCCAGATACAAAGCAAGCTTGGGCAGAAGAAGTCGGTTCTCGAGATGATCGTTCGATAACGGATTTAATTGACTTCCTTGAGTTACGGTGTGACGCACTCGAATCGTGTCAATCCCTAAATCGTTCCGTTGCATCGCGGGGAAAACAATCCATTCCAATTCGAGCTCATCTAGCAAAGTCATCTGAAAGTCATCCGTCTGCCCCATGTGTGAAAATGACCATATCATACCCCAGTGTTCTCGGTTTATTGCTTTAGATATTGAATCGCGTAGAGCATTCGTAAAAAATCATTCACTATGTTTTAATTGCCTTCGAACTGGCCACTCATCCAACAAGTGTAAGTCTTCGTTTCGTTGTCGCATCTGCAAGGCTCGTCACCATTCCTTAGTTCACCAGGATGACACAAGAGACATTCCCTCTACGAAATCGTCTGATCCACTTCAGTCTCGCTCAGCAAACCTACATTCTACGTCACCATCTACGTCTCCATTCGTAACCAACCACTCAATCAAATTTAGCCTTCGAAAGCAAACTGTGCTTCCAACCATTTTAGCTAAATGTCGAGACAGCGAATGGAAAAATTTTGATGGTCGTGTTTTGCTCGACACGGGATCACAATGTTCGTTCATCACCAAATCGTTTGCCCAAAGGCTCGGGCTTCCGCGTAAGCCCGTAATACTCTCGTATTCCTATCGTTGGGTTATCATCCCAAGAAGCAGGATATACAAAAGGATGTATGACACTACAGCTTTGTTCTCGTTATAATTCGGAGTCCCTATTCATTGATGCATTCATTCTTGGGAAGTTGACATCCAATTTACCATCCAACTCGTTCGATATATCTTCATGGGAGTATCTTAAAAATTTAGATATGGCAGATCCATATTTCAATGCTTCCAGTGCAGTCGATATTCTGTTGGGAGCAGATAAGGTCTGGGCTATTCTGAAAGCAGAACAACTTCATGGACCCCAAGGCTTCCCTATAGCGCAGAAAACATCGTTTGGGTGGGTGGTTACCGGAGAGTTAGTCGATATGAAAATCGATCGTCGAGAATTAACTTCTTTTCACTCAACTGTTGACCTAGATTTTCTTCTACAGCGATTTTGAGAGATGGAAGAGGTTTCCACTATCAAAGCCAACAATATTTTAAATGACCCAGCTGAAGAATATTTTCAGAAATCTGTTAGCCGTTCAGAAGATGGAAGATATGTCGTTTCACTTCCATTTAAAACCCCTTGCCCCAGTTTCAAAGGCACTCTACAATCTGCAATTTCGCGTTTGCATTCAATGGAACGTCGGTTTAAAAATAATCCCCAATTGCACAATCTTTATTGTTCGTTTATGCAAGAGTATCAAGACCTTGGCCATATGCAGCTTATTCCCCATGATCAAATTCAAAACCCACTCGGGCAGTACTTTTATCTACCTCATCACGCGGTGTTTAAATTCAACAGCTCATCTACAAAATTACGCGTTGTGTTTGATGGTTCTGTAAAAGATTCGAATGGACAATCGTTAAATAGCCAACTGCTGATCGGTCCTCCAATTCAACGCGATCTAATCGGTGTGTGTTTACGGTTTCGGCAGCATCGGTATGTGTTCACAGCCGATATCGTTAAAATGTTTCGCCAAATATGGGTTCGCGACCAAGACATTGACTATCAACGCATTGTATGGCGTCAAAATTCCAGTGATCGAATTAAACATTATCATCTGAAAACCGTGACTTATGGTACCGCTTCTGCTCCCTTTTTGTTAGTACGCGTCCTGAAGCAGATTGCGGAAGACTATAAATCAATATACCCAAATGCTACTCGAATCCTTCTAAATGATGTCTATGTCGATGATGTTATGACGGGAGCAAACTCCGTTGAAACGTTACTGGGCTTTCAGTCAGAGTTAGTTGCGCTGTTATCCGAAGCGAAACTGCATCTCCGGAAATGGAGTTCTAATTGTTGGGTTCTTCTCGCTAAGCAATCACCGGATGATTGCGAGTACTCATTCGTCGACCCTGAACGTCCAGAGACCTTTATAAAGGTGCTAGGCATGTACTGGAATCCAGCTACTGGCTTGTTCTCATACCGCATGGTTCCATTAAATCCATGTTTCTCTCCAACAAGGCGACAACTGCTTTCCGAGATATCGCGTATTTTTGACCCACTCGGATTCCTGGCGCCTTCCGTTATTCTCTTTAAACTTATATTTCATGAGCTATGGTCATCCGATTTAAGACTTGGATGGGATGACCCTTTACCATCCGACCTCTCAGACAGATGGATAAACTATCGCAAGCAGCTTCCGTATTTCGAACGAATTTGCGTTCCGCGAAATGTGTTTTCTTCCGAAGAACTTTTAGAACTTCACGGCTTCTCGGATGCTTCTTCGGTAGCCTATGCCGCCGTCGTTTACGCTCGATGCAAAACCGTTTCGGGTAATTTTAAAATCATTATCATTGCAGCAAAGACTAAAGTGGCTCCGATCAAACCTGTTTCTATCCCGCGTTTGGTGCGGTTTTACTGGCTCGGTTGTTAACTTCAGTTAAATCGTCGATAGATGCCAATATCTCGAAAACATTCGCTTGGTGCGATTCCGAAATCATACTGCATTGACTTTCGTCACCCCCTCGTCGCTGGACAACGTTCGTGGCTAACCGTACCGCTGCCATTCTCGAGACTGTACCGAGGTACTCGTGGCGCTATATCAAGTCGGAGTCAAACCCGGCTGATTGTGCTTCGCGCGGAGTTACTCCTTCCAATCTTTCAGGGCATATTCTGTGGTGGAGCGGTCCACCCTGGTTGTCATTATCCGAAGATCACTGGCCCAAACCTAACTTCTCTTTGAATGTGGAGATGGCACCCATAATAAGGGAGGAAAGGCAAATTCTAAGGCATGTACTAGTCACGTCGTTTGATGGACATGTCATTCAGAACTTGATCGACAAAATCTCTTCGTGGAATCGTTTGCAAAGGATAGTCGCTTACTGTCTCCGTTTTATTTCGAACTGTCGGGTAAACCTATCTAAGCGAGTAACACAGGGATTGAGTTATCCGGAAATCAAAACTGCTAGACTACTCATCCTTAAATTCGTGCAGCTCAAATCCTTTAAGCATGATTTACATCAACTGAGAACCAACCAACATCTCACCTCAAAATCAAGGCTGTTGAAATACTCGGCATTATTGGACAATGATGGACTTATTCGCGTAGGAGGACGCATAAAACACGCAGCCGTATCCTATAACATTAAACACCCTATCATAGTCCCAAACAATAATAATGTTGCCTCGCTCATAATAACAGATATCCATCAACGCTATTTACATGCTGGAGTATCAGAAACATTTACCTTCGTTCGGCAGCAGTTTTGGATATTGGGTAGCCGAAACTTGATCCGGAAAATTATTCACAGATGCAAGCCATGTTTTATGCAGCGCAAGTTTACTAGTCAACAGATCATGGGCGATCTTCCAGCACAACGCATCCAACCTAGCCGTCCATTTTCGAACACCGGTTGCGACTACGCTGGTCCACTGACCATTAAATCATCTCGGACTCGTAAACCAAAGTTATCAAAGGCATACATTGCGCTATTTGTCTGCATGTCAACGAAAGCTCTACATCTCGAAGTGGTGACCTTACCACTGATGCATTCATCGCAGCTTTAAGGCGGTTTGTTTCTCGACGAGGAAAATGTACTAATATCTACAGCGACAACGGTACTAACTTTCAGGGAGCTCGTCGGTGTTTAACTGAGATGCACAAGCTAGTCATGAGCCAATCTCATAATGATATCATGGCTTCCGCTCTTGCTAAAGATGGAATCACCTGGCATTTCATTCCTCCTTCTGCCCCCCACTTTGGTGGCCTATGGGAGGCTGGCGTCAAGTCAGTAAAGTTACATTTGCGTCGTGTAATAGGGTCCTCTAGCTTAACGTTTGAAGAATTGTACACTGTTCTTACCCCAGTCGAAGCTATTCTAAATTCTCGTCCTCTATGTGCAATCTCTGATACTGATTTGAACCCATTAACCCCAGCTCATTTCCTTGTAGGTGAACCACTAACAGCCGTTCCTGAGCCTAACTATTTGGACACTGCAACTAATCGATTGTCACACTGGAATCATCTTCAAAATATGGTTCAGGGATTTTGGACGAGGTGGCATACCGAATACATCACGACGCTTCAGGAGTGATCTAAATGGCAACGACCAAGTCCAAATCTGAAACCTGGAGATCTGGTGGTGCTAAAGGAACCTAACCTTCCTCCCACGAAATGGTTGCTGGGTCGAGTACAAGAGGTGTCCCCAGGCGCAGACCAACGAGTACGAGTTGCCACTGTCAAAACAACTGCAGGAACATTCATCCGATCCATAACTAAGCTGGCGCTGCTACCAACATCCTGAAACTCGTTTCAGGGGGGGCGGGATGTTTGTGATTTACATATACATATATTTTTTTTGCTTGCTCTTGGTAAACTAAATCAATTATTGTACTCTATATATAAAAAAGTTTTCTTTGCTTGCTCTCTGTAAATTAAAACAATTGTACTCTATATATAAAAAGTTTAAAACGCTCTCTCGCGCTCTCGCATCGTCTGCATGCACTGACTTTGGGTGGTCAGCACTGCAGCTTGCCTAAACAACGAATTTCTTTTTCTCTGCCACTTGGATGTCAGTCACCGCAGCAAGCAGACCCACCGGCTAAGTATCCCTACGCTATCTCAAAATAAATAAATAAGCAATTATTGTATCCATAGAGCGTCTTTTTCTTTACATATACTTTCGGTGCAGTATCAAATCAAAAGGAATTAACATTAATTCCCATCATCCATTCGCAATCAGATGCCAAAGCGCGGAGTGCAATTTCAGGAGCATGCATACGCAGCCGTTGCTTCAAATAATGAATTGTGAAACGGCATGTGGAATGTGGACGACACTCAAGAGCACTTATGAACAGGCTTCAAAGTCAAATATTTTATTTTTACAACAAAGATATTACAGCTTCGTAAAGGATCCATGTGACGATATAGCGACATTTCTATCTAAACTTATGAAAATTGTGCAGCAGATGAAAGATCAGAATGAAAGTGTATCCGATTCGATGGTTATGACAAAGATATTAATGTCATTACCGGCCGAATTCAATCATTTTCATAGCGCTTGGGAGTCAACTAGTGCGAAGGAACAGACGATGGCAAATTTGCGAGCACGGCTCATTTCAGAGGAGCTTCGATTAAAATCGCAAGGTCAAGTTGAAAGCGTAGAAGCGTTGGTGGTGAAAAAATTTTTTTCGAAGAAAACTTATTTTAAAAGGAGTAATGCTCTGAATCGAACCAGAGAAATTAGTAATAAAAATGAGAAATTTATAGGCTCATGTTTTTTGTGTGGTGAAAGAGGTCACTGGAAGAGAGACTGTTCCCGCAAGAAAAATGAATCCAGGGTAAGGTCGTCTGATGCTTTAATGTGTCAAGTTTCTTTTCCAGCTGACAACAAAGACGTTTGGGTTTTGGATTCTGGTGCAAGTGACCACATGAGCCATCGCCGTGAATGGTTCCAAAACTTCAGGGAGGCATCGATTGGAGTAACAATTGGAAACGGTGCAAAGATCGTATCCCAAGGAAAAGGTGATACAAATATTTTGGCGTTCAATGGTGATGAATGGATTAAAAGGCGTATCACAGATGTACTATACGTGCCGGAAATTCATTTTAACTTATTTTCTTCAGGAAAAGCCATGGATCGTGGGTATCAGCTGCGATCGAATAACAAGCATTGCGAGTTGTTGAGTGATGGTGATGTTGTTGCAGTGGGAGCTCGGTATGGAAAATTGTTCCGGATGTTTTTCAAGGTTGTTGACCTAAGGTATAATGAAGGGGCTATTGCAAATGTGACAGTGAAGAAGGTTTCACTTCGTGTGTGGCACGAACGTCTTGGACATCAACATGCTGCACATGTTAAAAAGTTCTTACAGCGAAGGGATATCGTTTTCATCAACGAGGAGTTAGCGTCTATGGAAAACACCATCATGGGAGTTTTAAAATTCGTGAAGATATATCAACAACATGTGGTGAAATTGTTCATGCAGATGTGTGCGGACAGTTCTTACAGCGAAGGGATATCGTTTTCATCAACGAGGAGTTAGCGTCTATGGAAAACACCATCATGGGAGTTTTAAAATTCGTGAAGATATATCAACAACATGTGGTGAAATTGTTCATGCAGATGTGTGCTGATGGAAGAAAACTCGCTTGGTGGATCCAGGTATTTTTTGTTATTGAAAGATGATTTTTCCCATTTCCGCAGCGTTTATTTTTTGAAACAAAAATCGCAAATAGCATCAAAAAATTTGTGAAAATATCACAATAGGAGCATGGCCATAATATTCGTGTTTTCAGATCTGATAACGGCACTGAATTTGTCAACGGTGAAGTGAGCAAATTTTTTAGTGATATGGGCATTTGTCATCAGCGCACAGTTCCGTACACGCCTGAGCAAAATGGGTGCGCTGAGCGAGAAATGCGAACCATTGTTGAATCAGGGAGAACCATGATTTATGCAAAGAGAATGGAGCAGAAATTTTGGGCAGAAGCTGTCAACAAAGCAGTTCATGTTTTGAATAGATCAGGAACAAGTAATGTTGCGGACAAGTCACCGTATTGTGGTACCAACAAGCCATCAAAAATGGCTCTGAAGTGTTTGTATACGTTCCAAAAGAGAAGCGACGTAAATTTGATCCGAAAGCAGCCAGTCGCGTGTTTGTTGGATATGACAACAATTCAAATGGGTATAGAGTCTGAAACTCTAGAACTAATAAAATCGAAGTAGCACGAGATGTTTTTTTTTGTCTGAAAAATCAATGGCAGTACTTGATATTGACAACGTTGGGAGAAATCCAATGAAGACGAGATACAGGTACAATACGAGGCGAGATACAGGTACAATATGAGCACCATCCGGAAGCGGATGGTGCTGACATAGAGATAACGCCGGAGGACCAAATAAATGACGGTGCGATTTGTAGTATTGACAACAAAAATGTAATTGAAGGTCGTCTTCGAGATCGAGAACGCAGGGTACCATCACGTCGACGACTATCCTTCGATGAAACAGCTAGTCATATGGCCATGTTGGTGGTCAATGAAGAACCAAAAATATATGAGCAGGCGATTAAATCAGATGAGCATAAGCAGTGGGAGAAGGCAATGGATGAAGAGTACGATTCGTTAATCAAAAATCGTACATGGATACTGGTCCAGCCATCAAAAGACTAGAAGGTAATTGATAATCATTGTTGTGCGTGGTTTTACACAACAGTATGGAGTGGATTATCTGGGAATGTTTAGTCCTGTACTAAAGTTTTCATCCATTCGAACCATCCTAGCACCGGCAGCATCAAAACGTATGTGGCTGAGGTAGTTCGATGTAAAATCCGCATTTCTAAATGGCGATTTAGTGGAAGATGTTTTCATGAAGCAACCGATTGGCTACGATGATGGCAGTGGTAATGTGTGCAAATTGGTCAAAAGTCTGTACGGCCTGAAGCAGGCATCACGCTGCTGGAATGAAATAAAAAGTTTGCATCGTTTATATCAAATTTTGATTTAAAGGCTAGTGTATCTGATCCATGCGGTTTTGTTCATAATGGTGATGAAGGAACGATCATTTTAGCCATTTATGTCGACGATGGTGTGGTTGCAGCGGAAAACGAAAAAGCTATACTGCAGGTGCGTGACCATTCGCGAAAGGAGTTCGAAATCAAAGTATTTGAGGCAAAATGTTTTTTGGGGCTCGAAATCGAACAGCAGTCAAACGGTTCAATTCATGTTAACCAGCAGGCGTATGCACAGGAAGTTCTTCATCGTTTTGGTATGGAAAACTGCAATGCAGTAGCAACACCCTCAGAAAGTTCACAAAATTTGAGCGATTTTGAGACAAATACGAAAACCAATTTTCCGTATCGAGAGGCAGTTGGTAGCCTAATGTATTTGGCGGTGGGAACAAGACCGGACATTAATTTTGCAGTTGGAAATGTTAGCAGATATATGGAAAAGCCGGCCGAAGCTCACGTGAATGCAATAAAACGCATTTTGAGATATATAAAGGACACTTCGGACATGGGCATACACTTTCAAGGGGGAAACGATTTAACATTTTGCGGTTATAGCGATGCAGATTATGCAGGTTGCAAAAGGACTGCGCGATCAACATCTGGTTCTGTGTTTGTTTTCGGTGGTGATGTCATCAGTTGGGGCTCATAACGTCAGAAAGCAGTGGCATTATCGGCAACGGAGTCTGAGTATATGGCGGCGTCGCATGCTATTAAAGAGTTGGTCTAGTTGAAAAGTCTTTTAACAGAATTAATGCAGGACGAAATAGTTCCTCGGTTTTTTTACATGGACTATCAGAGCGCAATTAAATTGGTAATTGGTTAGAAATCCAGAATATCACAAACGCACTAAACATATTAATGTACGATACCACTTCATCCGAGAAAAATTTGAAGACGTGTTTTTTCAGTTGGAATATCACAAACGCACTAAACATATTAATGTACGATACCACTTCATCCGAGAAAAATTTGAAGACGTGTTTTTTCAGTTGGAATGTGTGTCAACGAGTGGGCAGCTAGCAGACATCATGACGAAGGCATTACCGAAGATAAAGCATCAACATTTTTGCTCACTGATGAACATTATATCAAGAAAGAATAAATAAGATTTTGTTAACGTATATTTTGTTTAAAATAAGTAACATGAATATTGTAAATTTTTTTGAATTTCTTTTAATCTTTTAAAATCATTTGAAACAACTTGTTACTAAAAGTGGGAGTATTGTTATGTAAATGCGCCTTTAAGATAATTTAGTTAAAGTTGTTTTACGCCAGGCACATAAAATATATAAAAAGTCAACTGTATTTTACCCGCCCTTTTTTCATTATTTTTTTGCTTTTTCTTTCTCTGCACAGCGCTTGTCGGTACGTCATGAAATTCACCAAATAAAGTTAATTTTCTTTTGTTTTAAATTGGTCTACGTTTTTATTTATTAAAATAGGTTCGAAAAATATTTCTAAAAAAAGTCTTACGGAGTTCTTATATGTATTTCCTGTGCTCTCCAACGATAGAGAACTATCGCCAATTCTTTCTGGTATCCCTAGAGGCCCCAGACAACGGAGTTCTGAAAAGAATGGTTTCCGACTCCAGAAAGTTGATCTTCAGCATCCAGTCATCGCAATATCGCTGAGCCTTATCGAAGTCACGCTGCAAGAGTGTTGCAATGACGTCAATCTTAGGTCCTGAAGAGATCTGTTGTGAGTTAGGATAAAAGGTTATGAATAATCTTATATTATTATAGGACATGGGCGTTATGAAGAAGAGAGAGAGAGAGAGAAAGAAAGATTTAGTGTAGTAGTGGTTTGAAACTCAGATAGTATTAAGTTTCTGTAAACTCCAAGGGTAGCGTCCAGATAACTGGGGAGCTTGTTTGTTTTGCTTTTGTCGATGCTCATGGTTCACAGTATTTTTTTCCGTCCACCTGATGTCATCATCTCGATCAGGTTGCATTTTCAGCCATATGACCACTCTACTGCAAGTGTTATGCCTTCGCAGTCGTTCACAGACTTTCATAGAGTACACACGTGTTTCGGCTTTTCATTTAAAATAGGTGTGATTTTGAAGTAGAAAGTTAGACAGTGGATATTCAAGTGGCGAATTAGCCTAGTGGTAGTGGTGGTGTTCTCTCAGTCATTCACAGACTTTGATAGAGTACACACGTGTTTCGGCTTCTCAGTTAAAATCGTGGTGCTTTTAAAGTAGAAAGTTAGACAGTAACATCTCAAGTGGCGAGTTGGCCTAGTAGGAGTGGTAGTGACCCGTCAACCCGGGGGCTTGGGTTCAATTCCCAGCCAGGAAAAATTTGGACTTTTTTTTTTTTTTTTAATAATTAAATAAAGTGTGAAAACAAGAATCTGGTGATGGATAGTGAGCAGTCCGCGCTCCCAATAGCGGGACCAGCTGGTGGGGTGACAGCATTAGCCGATGCAGTACAGATAGGCCAGCCTGCAACAGTCTCAACTACAAGTACGGGGAAAAGGAGAAGAAAACTAAAACCTTCTCCCAACTTGGTAAAGCGTCCCTCCAAATCAGCTACAGTTGAACAGCTGCCAAGTGGAGCGAGCGAAGGGGCGCTGAGTACAGCAACAGCAGCAGCAGCAGATAAGAAGCGGCAGAGGTCGGATGACTCTGTCGTCTTCCCGTACATCTCCGACGGAGGGGAAGGGCGCTACGTCGGAGACGACAACAACTGCTTCGCAGTTCTGGCTTCCTCCGAATCGGATGACGAAGAGGAGGAAGTCCAAAGTCTGACTAGCAGCATCAGATAGCTAGAGCAGAGGGTGCTTGCCATTAAAGCCAAACAAATGGCCAGAAGAGAAAGGGAGCGGCAGCTAGAGCTCCAGCGCCCTTCCGAACAACAACGGAAGCAGCCAGAAGGCCAGCTGCAACAACAACAAATGCAGCCGCAAATGCAGCAGCAAATACAGCAGCAGAAGCAGCAGCAAGAACAACAGCAGCCGAATAAGCTGCAACAACAACAGCAGCAGAATAAGCAGCAACAACAACAGCAGCAAAAAACGCTGCAACAACCACAGCAGCAGCAGAGAAAGCAGCAACAACCGCAGCAACAGCAGCAGCAGCAGCAGCAGCAGAAACAACAGCAACAGCAACTTCAGCAACAGAAGACGAGTACGAAGACCAGGGTGCCGCCAATTAACACGTACAAGGTAGAGTTGAAAGACACAATTGAACTATGTAAGTCGGCCATTGGCAATAATTTTTCAATTAAACGTTTAAATGTAGACAGGCATTCTATCCACTGCAATACAGTGGAACAGTATAAAAAAATTAAAGATTTGTTAAAGGACACGACGACGGAGTTCTTCTCCTTCACCCCGAAGGGGGAAAAGCGGCAAACAATGCTGCTGAGGGGGATAGACCCGTCTACTGATCCCGGAGACGCTCCTTGCGCTACTTAAAGAGAAAGAGCGCAACGAGCTCGAATTTGTAGGGGTCAAGCCATTCACCACAGCTAAGGCAAAAAGGGAGAAGCGGAAATTGCCGTTTTTCCTGGTTCAGCTTTCACCCAATAGCAAGCTGGATGGTCTAAAGAGTATTAAAGTCATAGACTACCAGGTTGTCGCATGGGAAAAATTAAGAAGGAGCGAAAACATTTTACAATGTGTTCGCTGCCAAAGGTTCGGTCACGCCGCGTCGAACTGCGAAATGCAGCCTCGATGTGTCAAGTGTGGAAAGAACCACAAAGCAGAGGAATGCACTCTGGGTAAGGATGGAGTTGCAGATAAGAGCCAGCTCTCGTGTGCTTTATGCAGGAACTCGGGACACACCGCAAACTATCGGGGTTGCCCTAAGTTCCAGTATATTAAGAAAGTAAATCTAGTTCGCCAGGAGAAGGTCGTTGTGAAACGTCCACCTGCTCCAAATCAAACACCATCCGTGACTCCCCAAGTAACCTACGCCCAAATGGCGGCAGGTCGGGGAAACGCGGAACAAAAAAGACCGAAGGTTGCTTCTCAGGCCCCAGCGCCTAGAGCACCGGAGGCTCAATCTGACTTGCTTACCATCTTGCTCTCTATCCAAGGGCAGATGGAGCAGCTTCAACGTCAGGTACAGGAGCAGGCGAAGCGGGTGGACCAGATCTACGCACTTCTGCCGGGCTTAACGCACCTTCAGTCGTAATGGGTACGAACATGGAGGAGCAATTATTGAAGATCCTTGCGGTGAATGTGAATTCACTGATTAGGATCGAGCGAAGAGCCGTATTGTTTAAGTTGCTTGAAGACCAAACCCCTGATGTGCTTATGGTTAGCGAAACAAAGCTATCCCAGAAGCACAAATTGGGGCACAATAAATACAGTATTGTCAGAAGAGACCGACCCAACTCTACACAAGGAGGAGGTGTTGCGATCTTCATACGCAAACAATTGCAATTTAAAGTAATGTACAGCGGTGAAGTGCGAAGGTTCCAGGAGCTGGAAGCGTGTATCGTGTGCATCCCTCTCCGTAGTGGAAAGAGGATGTACTTGGTTGCACTCTATGCACCTGAAGCTACTCAATCTACTTTATTTATTTCAGAGTTCGAGACACTTTTTCGATTCCTAAGGCTGGAGTCGGAGGAGAATTATTTCATCATGGCCGGAGATCTCAATGCCAAACATAGAGATTGGGGAAACAACACACCTAATCCTAGAGGGAACATACTATTCAATTGGTGGGGTCGGCACAGTGTCGAGTATAAACTCGATTTGAAAGCAACAGACAGTCCGTCGTTTCCTAGAAGTGGCTCTTATCTGGATCTTATGCTGTTCGACGTACGGTTACAACTGACCGACATGGACCGACAAACTATAAACTGCCTGCACACATTTGTGTATGACAGTGACCATTGCGGACTCAGTGCCGTAATAACGATTCCCAACGAAATTGCGGAGTTGGAGGAGTTTGTCCAAACGTACTCCTACAATTATAGTAGGACGCGTTGGACTCGCTTCTCCAGAACTTTAACAAGAGCACTCTCCTCGAACTCGCTCTACCCACCGTCCAATAGGAATCTGTCAAACGAGGAGATTGACTGGTACCTAAAACAAATGGACGAGACAATTAAACGAACTATGGATAATACGATACCTCGGTATCAACATACTGACAACGCAGACATATTCCGCAATGCAACAATTGACGCACTACACCAACACAAAAGTAGACTGCTGTCGAGACTAAAAACCTTGTACAGACAGTTTACTGACAGACAGAACTCGGAGGTTAGGACACTGAAGTCGTTGATTAAAAACCTCCAGAAGTTAATTAGAGAAAATTACAGACTTTCTGTAAATTTGCATTGGAACAATAAAATTCGGGCTGTAAAATCCAACAACCCGAGTATGTTCCCGCAAATAAATAAAATATTTCGGAGGAATAATCAAAACGACCTTCCGTGTCTTAAGATCCCCCGAACGACGAACAATGGACGAATACTTATAACAGCAAGTATAGATCCAGATAACGCAGTAGAGGTGAACAACTTCTTTGTGATCGAAGATCCGCAGGAGAAGGGAGAGGCTATATAAGCGACTTTCCAGGAAGTGTTCAAGGTGAATGATACCATTTGCCCGAACCACGACCTGGAAAATCGCGTCCTTGTGCACAACTTCTACCTTCGAAATGATGCAGAGCACTGGCGATCCGAGAACATAGGTTTTACCGAGTTCAATGACGATAACATGGCAAATAAAGTCGTCGCCGATGAAAGGGTACATCCCCCGTACATATCGAAGGTGGAGCTCCAAGCGATCTTCGACTCATTGAGGAGGAAGAAATCTGTAGGAATCGATGGAGTGTCGAACATTGTGCTTCGACATCTCCCTCTAGAAGCGGTGGACATTTACAGCACTCTGTTTAACAATGCGCTGAATAATGCACATTATCCAGCGCATTGGAAAACAGCAGTGATACAACCCATCCCCAAACGGGGTAAGGACACTTCCAATCCGGTAAATCTCCGGTCGATAAGTCTCCTTCCGAACATCAGCAAGGTATTCGAGAAAGTGATCAATAGAGCCCTGCTTAAGTGGACTGAGAACAGTAATATAATTGCGGATAACCAATTCGGTTTTAAGGCGGGGCATGATACAATACATGCCGCGTCTAAACTGGTATCGGATATCCAATGGAACAAAAGCAAGAACCAATGCACGGGTGCCTGCCTGATTGACTTGGAGAAGGCCTTCGACACCGTATGGTTAGAGGGACTCTTCTACAAGCTGAGCAGGCTGGGCATAAGCAAACCACTGTTGTACATACTTTATAACATGCTCACCGGTAGGCAGTTCATCGTCAAAAATGGCAATGTGACTTCTACTGGAACATTTCTAATTAAAAATGGTCTGCAATAAGGTGCGGTTAATTCACCGATCCTTTTCAACATTTACACGAGCGATCTCATAGGATCACTACACCATGCCATAGCGTACGCAGACGACTTCTTCGCGTACAGATCAGGACCAAAAATCGAGGTCATTGCAATTCTCTTGCAACGTGACTTCGATAAGATTCAGCGATATTGCGATGACTGGAAGTTGAAGATCAACTTCCAGAAATCGGAAACCATTCTTTTTAGGACGCCGTTGTCTGGGGCCTCTAGGGATACCAGAAAGAATTGGCGAAAGTTCTCAATCGTGGGACCGCACGGACAGCCACTTGCGAGTCGAAGTGTAGTCAGATACCTGGGGCTCTGGTTAGACCAATATCTATATTTTAACAAACATATAGATGCTGCTCTGGCCAGAGCCAAAGGTGCTTTTGCCCTTACAAAGAGACTTTTTTATAGCAAGCAACTCGATGCAAGGGTAAAGGTAATCTGCTACATGGCCCTCATTAGGCCCATGCTCGTATATGGATGCCCCGTGTGGTTCAACGTGGGAGCAAGCTTGTTGGAAAAGATTCGGGTGTTTGAGAGGGCTTGCCTTCATTTGTACAGAACACCAGAGTCCCAGTACATAAAATTCTATCCCAATGAGGTCCTATACAACAGGGCTGACCTAATTAGAGTGGATAATTTCGTTATCAAGCTGATTCGAAGGCACATTGCAAGAGCAATGAGCTCGACGAACAACCTGATCTCCGGGGCTTATTACCCCAATTACGAGTATCATGCGAGAGTGCGCCTTAACGGCTTTGTTCCCCCAGAGGCGTTCCTCTATTTTGATGAGAAAGGTCTGATCCAGGACAGATTGGCGGTGCAGTTAACGATTTTAACGTTCGAAAAGATAAAAAAATATTTTTTATGGAGACTAACGTCTCTTTATTACTTCAACTTAACTCTAAAGTACAATTTCAACTTACACTTCTACTTATAGCCTAAAAATGTCTGCTCATCAATTTACTGAATGTGGGAAAATATTCCAGACGGGAATATTACACCTCACTTTGATAAATAGCTTATTCTGCATTATCAGCATTCGACCTGACTGGCGCGTGTGCTGATAGTGCAGAAATGGGTGCGTTAACTCTTCCCTCCTTAAAGGTCTACGGCCCGTAGATCAGCAATTTAGCTTAGTAGGTTGGAAGAGGTCATTTATCTGTGGTATCTGGATTTGGATTTTTTTCTCTTTTTTACATTTGTTTCTAAATAATATAATTAATATAATAGTAGTGATTAACAGATATATAATTAAATTTGAAATGAAAGAAATATTGTTCGTTACAGAAAATTTATGTATCTTTCTTATATTTTCTAGGTGCAGATCATGTAAATACTCTAAATCTAATTTTACGTCTTTAATTGTTAAATTGGTCTGTATTATGGGTGGTAAAATCTGGAAGGTTCTTACTTCTTTGTTATAATAGCTCTTGTCGTTGATTGATATGATATCTTCATTGAATTCTATAAGGAAGGTTCCATTTAAGGTTTTGGTGTCATTCCAGTGCCTTAAAGTTCCGTTGAAATTTGTTAGGAATATTGTATTATTAGTTAGGAGTTCTACGATTGGCTTCCGGGAGAATTGATGGTCGCATCCGGCGTCTTTACCTTTTAGAAGCTGGCTGATGCAGTGATCTGGAGGCAACTCTTGTATCTGGTTCTCATTGCAAATTGTTATATCCCTCATTTTTGCGCACGGTTCTTTGATTCCGTATTGCTCTTCCTGGATTGTGAGTAGCTCCTTGATTTCTAGGTGGATTCTCATGTTGTTTTTTACTGTAGATCTGATTATAAGATGATTGTATCCTTTAGTTCTTGTTTTTGGTATGGAAATGGTGTAAAGTAGAATTGATTCTTTTTGTAGTATTATAGGTTCAGCATACTCGATAGCTTCCACCTCATTATTATATGGAAGAGTTTCCATTTGGGAAAGTATCTCTTGGATTTCTGTCTTATCCAAGAGGTTAGTGTTCACAATTCCCCTTTTTGCTAGCTGGGTAGCTGATACGATTTCGCTTAGTTCTTCTTTTAATATAGTAAGCTTATTATACAACATTTGCTCGTACTTGTCCATACTTGTTCCGTCTATTTTTTGTATGACTCTATTGTAATTGTCCATTATTCTTCTTGTTACTGCAGTAAGACGTTCGTTTATCTTATATTGATTATTGTTGTTTTCTATTACTACATTTTGCGTCTTCAGTAGATTGTCCCAGTCTGTTGCGTCTGGAGTTCCGGCTATCCACTTCCACGCGGAACCAATCCAGTTTATTGACCTTGTTTGTCGTATGCCTTTTCCGTGTAGTTTCTCCAATAAATTCTCTATTTGCTGCAGTCTATGGGTTAACTGTGGTTGAAGAATGCTGGTCCTGTCGATACGTTTTTCCACGGTAAGTATAAGTTCGCTCACTATGTCCTCGTATTTCGTTAAATTGATGACATGTACCATCCTGAAATTGCCATTGATGATTTTCCCATTTCCTTGTTTTAACGCTATGATGGGGGTACTGTATTCGTATACGTTGATTGTTCCGAGTGCCAACCTAAGGATAGACCTAAAATGGGAAGGAACAAAAAATATTTTTTAATGAGAAACATTTTTTATTTCAGACTTGTGGATTTTTTTTCCTGTTTCAGTGACGATAGTTACTCGATTATCTTTTGCCACCTTCTCTTTTATGTACAGGGGTTTTTGCTTCCCGTCTCTTCGTTTAACAGCCGCAAATATTATCTCTCCTGGTTGGTATTTCTTCGGTTTGTTCCTGTTTATGTTTTCTCGGCTGATTTTGTTCTTTTGGTTTCTCTTGATGAGTTCGCTTAGGTCTTCGTTTACCTTCGTCTGAAAGTCAATGAGATTCTGGTAGTTTATCCTCTGAATTCT
This sequence comes from Pocota personata, assembly GCA_963082735.1. Taxonomy (NCBI): domain Eukaryota; kingdom Metazoa; phylum Arthropoda; class Insecta; order Diptera; family Syrphidae; genus Pocota; species Pocota personata. The sequence goes on along the minus strand of OY720433.1, from coordinate 25,423,214 downwards.
ACCTAGGAAAACGTCACTTGGTTTTTTTTTTTGTTACGGAATGTACTGAGTTATTATAACGGTCCACTGCTATGTTGATTATTTCCTTCATCGTCAAGTCTGGATACTCTTTTTTTAGACATCGGGTTATTTCTATTATTGTCGAATGAACTCTTTCGATAGTTCCGTTCACCTCGCTTTTTTGAGGTGGGGTTAAATAGAGTTCAATTCCTAGAGTTTTGATATAGTTTGAAATGATTGGGCTGATAAAACTGCTTTCGTTATCAGTTACCAAGACCTTTGGTGCTGTAAAAAAGTGAATGATTTTTATTATTTTACCCCTGAGATATATGGCAGACTTCTCCTTTGACTTTGAAAATTTATCCACGCAGGTTATGAACTTCTCATGATCTATCTCGAATATGTCCATGTGCATTATTTCGGATGGGTACGTAGGAATTGGTGTTTCCTGCATTTCCGGTTTTTGCGGATGTCTGTCATATTTACTTGTATTGCATATATCGCATTTTTGTACATACTTTTTTATCATGTTGGCCATTCCTGGGAAGTAATGTTTTTCTAAGATCTGTTCCTTGTTTTCTTTGTAGTTCCGGTGAGCTCTGTTATGTTCTGTTATTATGACTTGTAATCTATTGTCAGCACTGGCTAAGTCCTCAACTAATCTTTGGGTTATTCTGATCTTGAATTTGCTGAAGTGTTCTCTGTATATTTCCTGCAATAGCTGTAAATAGTTTTCTGGAATCTTTATTCCATTTAATATGTTCGGGTTGAGTTTTTCTTTGAGGGTCTGCGTTAGTTTTTCCTTGGTGATTCCTCGGAGTCCAATGTAATGTCGCTGGTAATTTGGATGGGGTTCTTCGTGTGCATTTATTTCGCTATTTTCCCTAAAAACAAGTTGATTTCGGAATACATTTAGGGGAGCTTCACAATGTGGGATAAGGTCGGAACTATCTTCCTCTGCGCTATGCATCGTTTGTGAACTGGATGATGTTAAGTTGTTAGCTTCCAGTTTGAGCCTTGATAATGCGTCGGCTACCTTATTTGTTTTCCCTGGTTTATAGATGAGCTCGTAATTGTACTCTTCTATCCTGGCCTTCCATCGTTTCAGCTTTGCATTCGTGTTCTTGTTGCTCAAGGCGAAGGTTAATGGTTGATGGTCTGTTAGTATTCTTATTTTTTTTGCGCCGTATAGATAATTCCTTAGGTTGTCGAGGGCCCAGACTATCGCTAACATTTCCTTTTCATTTGTAGCGTAGTTTTCCTCTGTCTTGTTTAATGACCTGGAAATATACGTGATGGGTCTGTCCTTCCCGATTTCCCCCTGAGAAAGCACAGCACCAATAGCGGTATTGGAGGCATCTGTCGTGAGTACGAACGGTTTTTCAAAGTCTGGAAAGACGAGAATTTCTGCTGATGTTAAGAGTTCTTTTATATTCCTGAAGGTTTTCAATTCGTCTGCATTGAGTTCAATCTTAACTTTCCGTGATTGATTGGCTTTTATTTGGGCCTTCTCCCCCCTTGTGAGATTCGTAAGGGGTTTTGCTATTTTGGCAAAATCCTTTATGAATCGTCGGTAGTAGGAAGCTAGTCCAAGGAATCCTTTAAGTTCCTTCAGATTTGCTGGAGCTTTCATCTTTTCAATAGCCGCGATTTTTTTCGGGTCTGGTCTTATACCCTTATTTGTTATTAAGTATCCTAAGAACTCGGTTTCCTCTTTTAGGAATTCCGTTTTATCCAAGTTTACTTTCAAATTGGCCCGTTCTAGTTTTTCAAATATTATGTCGACGTTCTTTAGGTGTTCCTCCGCAGTCTTGCCGAACACTATGATATCGTCTATGTACACATAACAGATCTTTCCTATGTGTTGCTTTAAAACATCGTCTATCATCCTTTGGAAGATTGCTGGAGCATTCTTCAGTCCAAAGGGTAGACGGGTATACTCATATTTCCCGTTCATAGTGGAAAATGCCGTTTTAATTATATCGTCATTTTTCATCTTGATTTGATGAAATCCCGATGTAAGGTCGATGGTCGTAAAGTACCTTGATTTTCCTAGGTTTGCGATAGCGTTAGAAATGTCCGGTATTGGGTATGTGTCCGAGATCGTTATAGCATTCAGTTTCCTGAAGTCTATAACCATTCTGTATTTCCTGTTTCCTGATGCGTCCATTTTTTTGGGTACAACCCACATTGGTGAGTTGTATGGGCTTTTCGATGGTCGATCCTCTAAGAGTTTCTTGATTTGGGTGTCCACTTCTTGTCTCATGTGAATTGGGTATGGATATGACTTGGTGTAAATGGGCTCATCTGTGAATGTTTTTATTTCGGCTTTTATACCCGTGTCGATGATTTCCTTGTCGTTCACTGCTCCGAAGATGTTTTTGTGTTTTTCCACTACGTCTTTTATCTGTTTCTTTACTTCATTACTCAGATGGCTGACTCTAATTTCTATGTTATTAACCTGAGCAGACTTCTTTTCTTTTAGTGGTATTTTAATGTTTGGTTTGATTTTTAGTATGTTATTTTTCCTATCTATTACCGCTTCTAATTCCTTAAGGGTATCATCTCCGATGATTCCGTCAAATGTAGTTAGGCCGGGTAAAATGAAAAAATCAATTGTAATGTTATTGCCGATACTTTCAAAGAATTTTCCACTAATTTTCCTATCAATTTGTATTTCTCCTCCATCAGATGTTATTCTGAAGGGCTTTTGGGCTGGTTGAGCTTTGCCAACTAGTTTAGGTTGTATAAAGTTTTTGTTGGCGCCGGTATCTATAAGGAATTTTAGCAGTTCTCCATTTTTTGTCCTGTATTCTATATATGGAATGCTAGACAGGCTTCTGTCATAAAATTTACTTCAGATGTTGTCTCTTCTGTTGGCTCTATCTCATCCTCCTGCGTATATTCTTCCTCATATTCTTCCTCGTATTCCTCAGCATACTCTCTTTCCTCTTGAGTTTCGATGTTATATAACCTTTGACGTTTTTGCGGAAGGTTAACGGACTCATTCCTAGTGTATTGACTATAGTTGGGTCGATTGTAGGTGCCTTGGTTATAGGCTGGCCTGTTCATATAGTTTACTTGTTTTGTTTGGACAGACCGGTCGACTTCCATAGCAACTGGCGGTTTCGGTTGAGATGGTCTTGGTGGTGGATGATCATTTTTCTGGTATCTCGGTGGTTGGTATTGGTTCCTCTGGTATTGCCCATGTTGAATGTTGTATGCCATGTTTCTTTGTTGTAAATTTAATGGTTTTTGAGGTATTGGTGGCTGTCCTGCCCTTGCATGGTTCTGTCTTGGTGTAGGTGTGAATATTTGGTTGATTGGAGCTGTAACCATATTGTGGACGTTCTTCGGGTGTATTGCCAAGTTTCTATAATTTAGATTTTGAATTTCTAAACATGAGGCGTAAGCCTCCGGGAGTGTTTGTGGTTTTTGAATTATTAGGATCTTAGAAAGATCGATGAGCGATTCCTGTAGTTTTCGATAAGTGCATTGATGGTTTCCGTACTATAGTCCTCTGTTTTTATTTTGTTGATTATTAATGAAAATTGATGATTAACGTTCGCATAGAATTCATCTATGCTGGAATTTCCTTGCATAAGAGTATTCAATTGGTGTTCCAAAGTTCTTATGTCCCTCTTGTCGGCATAATGGAGGGACAGGCATTTTTTTATCGCCGACCAATCTTCGTCGAAGATGTTATATGAAATTAGTGCAGACTCTGCTCCACCTCTAATCTTTTGTCTGATACTTTGCAGTATTGCCCGATAGATGGGTTTGTCTCTCACTATTTCATAGTCTTTAAGTATCTTTTCTACGTTGTGGACCCAAGATATGTACTGGATGGGATTCCCATCAAACGTTTGCAGCTCTTTCACGCTGTCTGGCAATTTGCTTATATCTTTCAATTCCTGTTCATTTCTAGGAGATTGAAGTGTGGATTGCGCTGAGGAAATCTCCTGTGTCCTTGTTTCCAAGGCTTCAAGTCTCCTTTCAATTTTTTTTATAGCTTCGATCTGAGCATTTACTGCTCCTGTAAGCTGATTAATGGCTAGTTGTATTGCTTCCATCCTACCTTGTTATTTTTATTCGTTTATATGTATACTAAGTTATTGCTGTAATAATAAATTGGTTATCGTTCTTATACTACTGTGTATGGGTGTAGAACAATTTGTGTTTTTAATCTTATTGGCTAGGCTAACTTTATTCGTTACAATAAAAAGAATTTATATATTTTTGCCTCTATTGTTATTTCACTTTCTTTTAAGCTATGAGTACAATTAGTATGCTATATAATTGAATATTTGTCTTGTTTTATTTTTCACATAGATTGTTTTAAATTTTCTTAATTTTTATTTAATTTTGAACTATGTTCTTCTATTAAGAATACAAACAATTTTTTGAGAGTTAAGTAGAATTTAAATGGTGACTTACAATGCAATTATTATTCTTCTCATTGTGTGTCTGGAACCTGGAACTGATGCTGTGGTGTTGCTTTTAGACGAGGTGTATTCTTCCTTTTTAGCTGTCTGCGTTGAAGGTTGCAAGCGGCTTTCTGCGGTACAACTGCTCGATCACTGTGCTACACTTGGGTTATTTTCACTGATCTGACGAGAAGTGTATTATAATATTTCACAACATTCAAGGTACTAAGGAAACTTGTGTGTCACGATTCTGATGGGAAGTGTTTAATACTTTCACAATTTTTACTGTATTTCTAAGTACTAAGCCTTGTGTATTATCACTGTTCTTACGGGAAGTGTTGGATACTCTCACAATTTTCACTTTTAGCACTTGTCAGGTCCCTGCTCGGGCGCCAGTTAACGATTTTAACGTTCGAAAAGATAAAAAAATATTTTTTATGGAGACTAACGTCTCTTTATTACTTCAACTTAACTCTAAAGTACAATTTCAACTTACACTTCTACTTATAGCCTAAAAATGTCTGCTCATCAATTTACTGAATGTGGGAAAATATTCCAGACGGGAATATTACACCTCACTTTGATAAATAGCTTATTCTGCATTATCAGCATTCGACCTGACTGGCGCGTGTGCTGATAGTGCAGAAATGGGTGCATTAACTGTGCCGCTAATCTTCCACATTGCTCGGACAGTTGTGGATAGGCGACTCAACTACGACAGAGACGTTGCACACGGCAGTGTGGAGCGTCTCCGGTTTAGTAGGGCGGTATCGGGTCGCGATATTGAGGACGTACAACGTCAGTACGGTCATTAAAAAAAAAAAAAACAACAAAAAAAATTTACGTATAGAATACGTAAGGTAGAATAAGATAGGCTAATTTAGAATAAGATAGTTTTAAGATTTATTTTAAGGTAGTTTATAAGTTTTATTATAAGAATACAAAAAAATGTTCAGACACTAAGTTTTTGACTAATTTTCTTAGTTTAAATTTAATTTAAAAGAATGAAATAAATAAACAATTTTCATGTTCGTTACGTCGAAAGACATAGTTTTAAGTGTTAGGTTTAGCTTAGAGCGCCCGCATAGGGCCAGTAAGTTAGAATAAGAATAGTTAAGTTAGTTAAGCTAGTTTTAAGCGTTTTGTCTAGCATGTAAGTTATAATGAATTACCCAATAAAATGCAATAAAAATGAAAAAAATGAAAAAGTGGTGGTGTTCTACCAAACCAGTGATCCTGGTTCAATTCCGGACTGGGGAAAGTTGAATTCTTGACTTTTTTTTTCATTTGTACACAATAAGTGAAAATAAAGTAAATTAAAAAAAGTGTCAGCTATGGAGAGTGAGCGGTTCGCGCTCCCAGTAGCGGGACCAGTTGGTGGAGTGACAGCATCAGCCGATGCAGTGCAATCAGGCCACCCAGCAACAGTGGCTACCGAAAGTATGGGGAAAAGGAGAAGAAAGCTGAAACCTTCTCCCAACCTGGTAAAGCGTCCCTCCAAATCAGCTTCAGCTAAACAGCTGCCAAGTGGAGCGAGGGAAGGGGCGCCGGATACAGCAACAGCAGCAGTGGCAGATAAGAAGCGGCAGAGGTCGGATGACTCTGTTGAAGTAACATATATGTCCGACGGTGGTGAAGGCCGCTACGTAGGAGATGCCAATAACAGTTTCGCAGCTTCCGAGTCCGACGATGAAGACGAGGAAGTTGAAAATATATACAGCAGCATTAATAAACTGCAATAGAGGGTGCGTGAAATAAAGGCCAGGCAAATAGCCAGGAGGGAAATGGAGCGGCAGCTAGAGCTCCAGCGCTCAACAACAACAACAACTACAACAGCAGCCGCCAGAAGCCAGCGGCAACTATAGCAGCAGAAGCAGCAGCAGAAACAACAGCTGAAGAATAAACTGTAACAACAACAGCAGCAGAAAACGCAATCAAATGAACAAAAACCGTAGCATCAGCAAAAAACGCAGCAACAACAGCAGAAAGAGCAGCAGCAACAGCAGCAGCAGCAGAAACAACAGCAAAAACAACCACAGTAGAAGCAACAGCAAAAGATGACGATTACAAAAACGAGGGTGCCGCCAATTAATACATATAAAATTGAGCTGAAGGATACCATCGAACTATGTAAGTCGGCCATAGGCAATAATTTTATTATTAAAAGATTAAATGAAAATAGGTATGTTATCCACTGTAATACAGTGGAAGAATATCAAAAAAAATTAAAGAATTACTTAGGGACACGACGACGGATTTCTTCTCCTGCAAACAATGCTGCTGAGGGGGATAGACCGTCTACCGATCCGGAGACGCTCCTTGCGCTGCTTAAAGAGAAAGAGTGCAACGAGCTCGAATTCGTGGAGGTCAAGCCATTTACCACAGATAGGGTCAAAAGGGAGAAGCGGCAATTGCCGTTCTTCCTAGTTCAGCTTTCACCCAATAGCAAGCTGGATGGTCTAAGGAGTATTAAAGTCCTAGACTACCAGGTTGACGCATGGGAAAAATTAGGAAGGAACGAAAACATTTTACAATGTGTTCGCTGCCAAAGGTTCGGGCACGCCGCATCGAACTGCGAAATGCAGCCTCGATGTGTCAAGTGTGGAAAGAACCACAAAGCAGAGGAATGCACTCTGGGTAAGGATGGAGTGGCAGATAAGAGCCAGCCCTCGTGTGCTTTATGCAGGAATTCGGGACACACCGCAAACTATCGGGGTTGTCCTAAGTTCTAGTATATTAAGAAAGTAAATCTGGTTCGCCAGGTGAAGGTCGTAGTGAAACGTCCACCCGCTCCAATTCAAACACAATCCGTGACTCCCCAAGTGACCTACGCCCAAATGGCGGCAGGTCATGGAAACGCGGAACAGAAAGACCGAAGGTTGCTTCTCAGGCCCCAGCGTCTAGAGCACCGGAGGCTCAAACTGACTTGCTGGCCATCTTGCTCTCTATCCAAGGGCAGATGGAGCAGCTTTAGAGTCAGCTACAGGAGCAGGCGAAGCGGGTGGACCAGATCTACGCACTTCTGCCGGGCCTAACGCACCTCCAGTCGTAATGGGTACGAACATGGAGGATCCTTGCGGTGAATGTGAATTCACTGCTTAGGATCGAGCGAAAAGCCGTATTGTTTAAGTTGCTAGAAGGCCAAACCCCTGATGTGCTTATGGTTAGCGAAACATCTATCCCAGAAGCACAAATTGGGGCACAATAAATACAATATTGTCAGGAAAGAGACCGACCCAATTCCACACAAGGAGAAGGTGTTGCGATCTTCATACGCAAACAACTGCAATTTAAAGTAATGTACAGCGGTGAAGTGCGAAAGTTCCAGGAGCTGCAAGCGTGTATCGTGTGCATCCTTCTCCGTAGTGGAAAGAGGATGTACTTGGTCGCACTCTATTCACCTGAAGCTACTCAATCAACTTTATTTATTTCAGAGCTCGAGACACTTTTTCGATGCCAAAGGCTGGAGTCGGAGGAGAATTATTTCATCATGGCAGGAGATCTTAACACTAAACATAGAGATTGGTGAAATAACACACCTCATCTTAGAGGGAACCTACTATTCAATTGGTGGGGTAGGCACAGTGTCGAGTATAAACTCGATTTGAAAGCTACAGATAGTCCGTCGTTTCCTAGAAGCGGCTCCTATCTGGATCTTATGCTGTTCGACGTACGGTTACAACTGACCGACATGGACCGACAAACTATAAACTGCATGCACACATTTGTGTATGACAGTGACCATTGCGGACTCAGTGCCGTAATAACGATTTCCAACGAAATTGCGGAGTTGGAGGAGTTTGTCCAAACGTACTCCTACAATTATAGTAGGACGCGCTGGACTCGCTTCTCTAGAGTTTTGACAAGAGCACTCTCCTCGAACTCGCTCTACCCACCGTCCAATAAGAATCTGTCAAACGAGGAGATTGACTGGTACCTAAAACAAATGGACGAGACAATTAAACGAACTATGGACAATACGATAGCTCGGTATCAACATGCTGACAACGCAGACATATTCAGCAATGAAACAATTGACGCACTACACCAACACAAAAGTAGACTGCTGTCGAGACTAAAAACCTTGTACAGACAGTTTACTGACAGACAAAACTCGGAGGTTAGGACACTGAAGTCGTTGATTAAAAACCTCCAAAAATTAATTAGAGAAAATTACAGACTTTCTGTAAATTTGCATTAGAACAACAAAATTCGGGCTGTAAAATCCAACAACCCGAGTATGTTCCCGCAAATAAATAAAATATTTCGGAGGAATAATCAAAACGACCTTCCGTGTCTTAAGATCCCCCGAACGACGAACAATGGGAGAATACTTATAACAGCAAGTATAGATCCAGATAACGCAGTAGAGGTGAACAACTTCTTTGTGATCGAAGATCCGCAGGAGAAGGGAGAGGCTATATAAGCGACTTTCCAGGAAGTGTTCAAGGTGAATGATACCATTTGCCCGAACCACGACCTGGAAAATCGCGTCCTTGTGCACAACTTCTACCTTCGAAATGATGCAGAGCACTGGCGATCCGAGAACATAGGTTTTACCGAGTTCAATGACGATAACATGGCAAATAAAGTCGTCGCCGATGAAAGGGTACATCCCCCGTACATATCGAAGGTGGAGCTCCAAGCGATCTTCGACTCATTGAGGAGGAAGAAATCTGTGGGAATCGATGGAGTATCGAACATTGTGCTTCAACATATCCCTCAAGAAGCGGTGGATATTTACACTACTCTGTTTAACAATGCGCTGAATAATGCACATTATCCAGCGCATTGTAAAACAGCAGTAATACAACCCCAACCCCAACCTCCAAAACGGGTAAGGACACTTCCAATCCGTCAAATCTCCGGTCGATAAGTCTCCTTCCGAACATCAGCAAGGTATTCGAGAAAGTGATCCATAAAGCCCTGCTTAAGTGGAATGAGAACAACAACCTAATCCCGGATACCCAATTCGGTTTTAAGGCGGGGCATGTTACAATACATGTCGCGTCTGAACTGGTATCGGATATCCAATGGAACAAATGCAACAACCAATGCACGGGTGCCTGCCTGATTGACTTGGGGAAGGCCTTCGACACCGTATGATTAGAGGGACTCTTCTACAAGCTAAGCAGGCTGGGCATAAGCAAACCACTGCTGTACATACTTTATAACATGCTCACCAGTATACAGTTCATTGTCAAAAATAGCAATGCGACTTCTGCTGGAACATTTCCAATTAAAAATAGTCTTCAATAAGGTGCGGTTAATTCACCGATCCTTTTCAACATTTACACGAGCGATCTCATAGGATCAATTCACCATCCCATAGCGTACGCAGACGACTTCTTCGCGTACAGATCAGGACCAAAAATCGAGGTCATTGCAATTCCCTTGCAACGTGACTTCGATAAGATTCAGCGATATTGCGATGACTGGAAGTTGAAGATCAACTTCCAGAAATCGGAAACCATTCTTTTTAGGACACCGCTGTATGGTGCCTCTAGAATACCAGAAAGAATTGGCGAAAGTTCTCAATCGTGGGACTACACGGACAGCCACCTACGTGTCGAAGTGTCGTGAGATACCTGGGGCTCTGGTTAGACCAATGTCTATATTTTAACAAACATATAGATGCTGCTCTGGCCAGAGCCAAAGGTGCTTTTGCCCTTACAAAGAGACTTTTTTATAGCAAGCAACTCGATGCAAGGGTAAAGGTAATCTGCTACATGGCCCTCATCCGGCCCATGCTCGTATATGGATGCCCCGTGTGGTTCAACGTGGGAGCAAGCTTGTTGGAAAAGATTCGGGTGTTTGAGAGGGCTAGAATTCATTTGTGCAGAACACCAGAGTCCCAGTACATAAAATTCTATCCCAATGAGGTCCTATACAACAGGGCTAACCTAATAAGAGTGGATAATTTCGTTATCAAGCTGATTCGAAGGCACATTGCAAGAGCAATGAGCTCGACGAACAACCTGATCTCTGGGGCTTATTACGCCAATTATGAGTATCACGAGAGAGTGCGCCATAACGGCTTTGTTCCCCCAGAGGCGTTCCTCTATTTTGAAGAGAAAATCTGATCCATTACAGATTGGCAGTGTTGCTAATCTTCAACGTTGCTCGGACAGTTGTGGATAGGCGACTCAACTACGACAGAGACGTTGTACACGGCAGTGTGGAGCATCTCCGGTTTAGTAGGGCGGTATCGGGTCGTGATATTGAGGACGTACAACGTCAGTACGCTCATTTCTGGTGGCTAGCCGAAAGAGAGGAAACTCCTTCTTCGTTTCCTCCTAATCCAGGGTAGCCTGTTTGAGGTTTAAAGTTGGCTGTTCTTGCCTATGGCCGACTTACATGGTTTATGTTTAGGTATTTTAGATATATTGTTTATAGGTAAAAAAAAAAAATTAAAATAAAATAAAAAAAAAAATTTTAGCGCAGCACTTGGATAGAAAAACAAAAAAAAAATATATATAAAAAAGCACAAAAAAAAAAAAAAAAATTAAAAAAATTAAAAAAAAAAAACAAAAAAAAAATACTTTTATAATTACTTAAGGTAGACTAAGACAGTTTAAGGTAGAATAAGGTAGTTTAAGATTTATTTTAAGGTAGTTTCTTAAGTTATATATATAAGAATAATAAAAAAAAAGTTTATTCACTAAGTTTTTATTTAATTTTCTTAGTTACAATTAAAATTAAATGAATGAAATAACTAAAAAAAAATTTCAAGTACTTTACGTAGAAAGACATAGTTTTAAGTATTAGGTTTAACTTAGAGCGCCCGCATAGGGCAAGTAAGTTAGAATAAGAATAGTTAAGTTAGTTAAGCTAGTTTTAAGCGTTTTTTGTCTAGCATGTAAGTTATAATGAATTGATTAATAAAAATGCAGTAAAAATGAAATGAAAAAAATGTTATGCCTTCGCAGTAGAGTTGACTTAGCTTTCGAAATTGATGGACTTTTTCATTTATTTCATGCGAAATAAATAGATGATTCTTGACATCGGGATTTAAACTGTGAACCAACAGCCTAACAAGCGATGATGTTACCACTATACTCTTTTTGTTTTTTCACTTTTATGCACAAGCAGCGATCCACGCACATACCCCATTTCAAAGGTGGTTTTTTTATTTTTCTTATTTACATAAAATCAATAAAAAAAAGGAGCGATTCGCCTCGCAGAATTAAAAGGAAATGACCACAATCGGTTGACATGAGGGAGGGAGATACACTCGTCTCCCTCACTCGCACAAGCCTCATCCCTCTCTCTCTAAATTAATAATGGCGATCCGGAAATTATTTGTGGTTCAGGGCTTGGGTAGAGAATATTTAATTCGTGTGTTTACGTAAGATTTTGTTTTGTTTAGATTTTGTTTGTCTTAGGTTTATGTAAGTGAATTAGTAATATTATATGTCAGTGCTAGTGTATTTATATATTGTAACATAATAATAACTACGCTCCCTAAAAGTATAATGCAACAAATTCCGAAGTGTCTTTTCATTCTGGCAGAATTTTGGTCCGAAGTGTCCTTTCATTCGAGGTTCGTGTCTGCGGTTAGTCTCCACAGTTCATGTCTACGAAAGAGACGGATAATATCACGGATAAGACGGAATTATAACTGCAAGAAATGATTGTCATCTTGGAATTATTACATCAGAATTTTTCTTGTTCCAGTGGTCGAAGAATTTGCTAGAAGTTTCTGACTATCAGAAACTTCTGCTATATAAGGATCCAGACCACGCAGTTGGTTTAGAACCGTGGCGAAGAGATTGGAAAAGTGATAATGGGCGAAGTTGTAATTTTGTGATAAATTGAAAGTTGAGAGTTAACAAGAAGAAGTAATTAGTTTGGATTTGTGAATTAAGTAATTGAAAGGAGATAAAGTGATTTGAGAGGAAAGAGGCCTTGTAAGAAAAGAATTTGCGAAGAACAGTATAGTGTGAACTTGAATTGTTTTATAGACTAGAAAATAAAGAAATAAATTTCACAGAATATCGTTTTATCTACTCGAGCCGTAGCTCGCATATTACAATATATTATTATTCAATGAATTTTTTTTTTAAATGGACGATTTCTCTAACAGACAATAACGAGACGTGGGATATTGGAAAGAAAAATTTTCCATTTCAATGTTCCGAAAAAAAGGAAGACACTACTCATAATTGCAAATGTTTTTTTACACTGCGACTAGCTATGAAACTAACGAGGAGTGTGCTTTTCAGTAATAATAATTCAATATTAGCGGGAGAAAAGTAAATGGTTAACAGTTTACTATTTTTAAGGTACATTATAATTGCAATTTGCTGTATGTTAACTTTTAATGACAGTAACAAGAGCATAGATGGGATTTAATCCATCCAAAGCGTTGGAGGTTAAGTTTACTCCGAGCGCCTCTTTTCGCTCGTTGTTGTCGCTCTGTTACTATCTAGTAGAGTATGTGGTAAGTCGTGTTACGGTTGCCTTGCAAGATCTGACGGTCTTATACGTTGCATTCGTCTCACGCCATATACGTTTAGAAGAATTGTTGATTCCTCGTTAATATGCTCCTGAAGTCTCTTCTCGTATACTGTGGCCTTAGAGTTGATCTATTCAAGAACAGTGGGAATGCCTAGATCCCGATGGAGGTCGCTGTTTCTGATGTACCATGGAGCATTCACAATACTTCGAAGGACCTTATTCTGGAATCGTTGGATGACTGCAATATTGGTCTGGCTGGCACATCCCCAGAGTTGAGCGCCATAGTTCCACACTGGTTTTAAGATCCGGTTATATAAAAGAATTTTATTAGTAATTGATAGTCCTGACTTCCTGCCTATAAGCCATTCTAATTTTCGCCATTTAATGTCCAATTCTAGTCTTTTGATTTTAATATGCTCTTTCCAACGAAGCTTGGCATCTAGAGTCATACCTAGATACTTCGCTGTATTTGCATATGGTATTGTCGTGCCTGATATTGATATAGGGGGTACGAGATAGACTTATTTGTGAAGTCAATATGTACAGATTTACTCGAATTCAGTTTTATACGCCATCTTTGAGTCCACCTGATAATTTGGTCTGTAGCAGCTTGCAGCTTTTGCGTCGATTCTAGCGTTGTATCTCCCACTGCTAAGACTGCCGTGTCATCGGCAAAAGTTGCAGTCTTGGTGTAGGGCATTGTAGGTAGGTCCTTAGTGTAAGAAAGGCATAACGGAGAACCGAGGACTCTTCCTTGAGGAACTCCGGCTTCGATCTGCACTAGCTTAGAGTAGTAGTTTTCTTGTTTTATACGGAAGTATCGCGATGTTAAATAAGACTCCATTAGGTGGAAGAACTGTTCTGGTAGGTACACTTTTAGTTTATTGAGTAGACCTTCATGCCATACTCTATCGAAAGCCTGTGCTACGTCTAAGAAAATTGCAGAACATACTTTTTTTGCTTCTAGTGCTCTTTCGATTTCAGTTGTTATTCTGTGAACTTGTTCTATTTTGGAGTGTTTGCTTCGAAACCCAAACTGGTGATTTGAGATTAGGTTTCTTGACCCTACGATTAGTTTGAGACGCTTAAAAATCAGTCTTTCAAACAACTTTGATGTTGAAGGAAGTAGAGATATTGGTCTATATGAGGATACCTCGTGAGGGTCTTTACCTGGTTTAGGGATCATTATCACGTCAGCTACTTTCCAGACACTTGGTACATACTCAAGGCTAATTGCTTTATTCATTAACCGCAAGAGTTTAGCTAACCCTTTGTTTGGCAGTCGCTTCAGGACTTCCGCAGTGATCAAGTCAAAACCTGGAACTTTTTTGCCTTTTAATCGCTGTTTAATACTATTGTTTGTTTATCTTTGTTATTTAATTTCTTTGTTTGACTTTGTTTGTTAATCACTGTTAAATTGTTCCGATAACCTGTTAGTCACTGTACTCATGTATCACGCCACTCATGCATTCAATCGGATGTTTCATCTGCAAGACCATATTCATCCAATCCATGCGCACCAGCATCGATCGTACGATCCGCACACAAATCAATCTCAATGCACACAGTGCTTGCATGACTCGCTTGAGCTTGTGTGCGTGGGTGGATGCATGGGTGCATTCTGGCTGCTGATGGTTAATTGTTGATGGTCTCGGCCACTTAGATTTTGGACGCAGTCGAGAGCAGATGGTGATATCTATTTTCTTTTGTTTCTTTAATTGTTAATTTTGTATGAAGGTCATACATCCTTGAAAAATAAATTATTATAACGTTTTCCAGATAACAAGTGTTTAGTGGGAAATTTATTGAACTTTTTTGGTGCTCATTCGCAGATTCCTTTTTTTTTCCTTTTGGTTCGTTATTTTACGCGTCGTCGAATCGGAAACATTAGTGGTCCTTCGTGGTCGGATTTTAATAGAATCAAATCCACTCTCGCTTTAAAATTATTAAATATACATTTAGAAAGTGTCGGGTACTCGGTTGGTGGTATATCAGACTTATAGATAATGAGTTCGTTGAAATTGAAACTCGGAAACGCTAAAGGTCGTTTGACGCGTGCAGTATCTTTCGTTGATACTATCACGAAGGATACTCCTCTAGTGATGCTAGAGATTCGACTAAGTAAGATAGACGAAGCGTGGTCGGATTTTCAAAAAATACACGATGAACTCTTACAAACCGCCAAGGATGATCAGTTCAAAGATTTAGAATCAGAGTTTGGTGATTACGAAACGCTCTTTTTTAAGGCGCATGCGAGCTTAAGGCAGCATATTCGTAAATCACAGCCTGTTACGTGTGACAATCCGATGGTGGAGCAACTTGCGCTTCAGCAATCGACGTTGTTAGACCATATAAATACCACATCGAAAGACAGTTCCGGTATTCAGTTGCCAAAGTTAGAAGTGCCATCCTTTTCGGGCGATTATAAAGATTGGCCGTCATTTCGCGACATCTTTCTGGGTTCGGTAGACAATAAGAAAGCTCTTACATCGAGCCAAAAGTTTAAATATTTGAAATCGTATCTTCGGGGTGACGCGGCAAATTTAGTCAGGCATATTCCAATCTCTGAGGCTAACTATCTCGAAGCTTGGGAGAGACTGGAGAAACGTTACGATCGGGTAAATCTAATAGTGCAATCGTTTATTCAATCTTTTCTGTCACTTCCATCCATGAGCAGTGTTAACGTTCAAACTTTGCGAAAAATATCAGATGGCGCCGACGAGGTCATTCGTGGGCTTAATGCGCTTGGTTCCAATAATCGCGATCCGTGGTTGATTTACTTGTTGCTCAACAAACTCGATGCTGATACTAGGCAGGCTTGGCCTGAGCACGTCGGTTCGCGAGACGATCATACGATCGATGAACTTTTAACTTTTTTGGAATCAAGGTGTGACTCTCTAGAAGCCTGTCAATCTATTTCTCGTCTTAGCGTATCGCGTACGAAATCGCAAGGACAGATTCGATCTCATTTCGCCGAATCGCCACAATCAACTCCATTATGCCCCAAGTGCAGCGATAACCACATCTTACCCCAGTGTCCTAAATTTATCGCGCTAGATACTGAATCGCGTCGTTGTTTTGTGAAAACGAACTCTTTGTGTTTTAATTGTCTTCGGGTAGGTCACCCTGCAACCAAATGTCGTTCATTGTTCCGTTGCCGGTCATGTAAATCGCGCCACCACTCACTGGTCCATTCAACGGAAGCAGACAACAAACCATCGTCGTCGTCGCGTCTTCAGTTCTCCGCACTGAGATCTAATCAACATCTACCAAATCCGTCGCCATCCTCGCCTGTTCCTCCAATTGTTAATAACCACTCGATAGATATTGGCTTTTGTAAACAAACCATTTTACCCACAATATTGGCTAAGGTTCAGGATAATCAAGGCAATTGGCTAAACTGTAGGGTGTTAATAGATTCGGGGTCTCAGGTTTCGGTTATTGTTGAATCGTTTGCTCAAAGATTAGGAATTCCTCGTAAGCATGCTAGAATTCCAATTCTGGGAGTGTCATCCACTGAAGCAGGTTATACCAGAGGTTGCGTTTCGATGAAGCTGTGTTCTCGCCATACACAAAATTATATATTTGTTGATGCCTTTGTTCTAAGCAAGTTAACATCCAACCTGCCTTCGCAGCCGTTCAATCCCTCCAATTGGTCGCATCTTCGTAATTTGGAGCTAGCAGACCCTTCGTTTAATGTTCCTAGTCCGATTGATGTTCTTCTTGGCGCTGATAAATTGTGGTGTATCCTCAAGGGGGATCAAGTTCAAGGTCCGGATGGGATACCAGTAGCCCAGAATACATCATTTGGCTGGGTGATAACAGGGGAGTTGTTAAATACTAAACAATCCACTCATGTATCTATTTCATCACTCCATTCTAAACTTGATGTCGATGTGTTGCTACAGCGTTTTTGGGAGCTGGAAGAAGTAACACCACCTAAAGATGAACATTTCAGTGACGATGAGGCTGAACAACATTTTCGACGTACATTCTCGCGATCATCCGATGGTAGATATGTCGTTCAGTTGCCCTTTAATACTCCTTCACCCGTCTTTGGCAATTCACTAAGATCAGCTGTTAGTCGCTTGAACTCAATGGAGCGTCGTTTCCAAAGAGACACAGACTTGCATAATAGGTACTCGATGTTTATGCAGGAATATCTTCAGCTTGGTCACATGGTCCGCATCCCTTCAACTGAAATAGAAACCAGCCAAGGACAGCATTTTTATCTTCCGCATCATGCAGTTTTGAAGCCGGACAGCTCGACAACGAAATTGCGCGTAATCTTCGATGGCTCGGCTAGGGATTCGTGTGGAGATTCACTCAACAGCAGGTTACTTATCGGTCCCCCTATTCAAAGAGATTTAGTTGGAGTAAGTTTGCGGTTTCGACAGCATAAGTACGTGTTTACAGCGGATGTGGTAAAGATGTTTCGCCAGATATGGGTCGATGATCAACATACAGATTTTCAGCGCATCGTTTGGCGTGAAAATCACTCTGACGAGATTGGGCACTTCCGTCTACGCACCGTAACTTATGGGACGGCATCGGCTCCATTTCTATCAGTTCGTGTTTTAAAACAAATCGCAATTGACTACCAACAACAGTACCCAACTGCAGCGCGTGTCCTGGTGAACGATGTATATGTAGATGACATTATGACGGGAGCAAATTCACCGGAAGACCTTATTAGTTTGCAGTCAGAATTGGTTTCCTTACTATCAAACGCTAAACTCGCGCGTTTATCGAAGGCTGACTGCGACATGTCGTGGGTTGATACGGAACGCTCTAAGTCAATGATAAAGGTACTTGGAATGCACTGGAGCCCAACAACTGACGAATTTTCGTTTAGAATGTCTAATTCTCCACTATGCACCTCACCAACTAGACGGACATTGCTGTCTGAAATTTCCCGTATCTTCGACCCTTTAGGAATTCTAGCCCCATCCGTCATTTTATTCAAAATCTTATTTCAGGAGCTGTGGTCATCCGGACTCACCTGGGATGATCCATTACCATCGCATTTGGCTGACCGGTGGAAAGGCTATCAACGCGAACTTGAGTGCTTTGAACAGATACGGGTTCCACGAAACATATTTGCTTCGCTAGATGAAGTTGAATTTCATGGTTTTTGTGACGCTTCCTCGTTAGCATACGCCGCTGTAGTCTACGCTCGTTGTAAAATCGCGAAAAATCAATATAAAATCGTTTTAATTGCAGCTAAGACAAAGGTAGCACCTCTTAAACCAATATCCATTCCACGACTGGAGCTTTGCGGAACTCTACTTCTTTCTCGTCTAATAGGAATGATTAAATCTTCTATCCCAAATAGCTCTAGAGTGTTAGCGTGGTGTGACTCACAAATCGTGCTTTACTGGCTGTCGTCTCCTCCTCGTCGCTGGACCACCTTCGTAGCAAATCGTACAGCTGCTATCCTTGAGAAGATTCCACGATATGCATGGTATCATATCGCTTCAGAATCTAATCCTGCAGATTGTGCATCTCGTGGTGTATTGCCTTCACGCTTAAGTGATCATCATCTTTGGTGGAGCGGTCCTTCTTTCCTGTCTCTACCACAAAACCTTTGGCCAGCATCAAAGTTCTCCGTGCCACACCCAGATACAGCAAGGGTTTCTAAGGAAGAAAGGCAGCCACCAAAGCAAGTGTTTCTATCATCGGTCGGTACGAATGTCCTTACAAACCTCGTCGAGAAGAGTTCATCATGGAGGCGCTTGATAAGGATTCTCGCTTATTGTATTCGGTTCGCGTCAAACTGTCGGCCTACTAATCTTGTTAAAATCTCGCACGGCCTTAGGTTTGACGAATTTCAATCAGCTAATATCCGTATACTAAAATACATTCAACAAGAAGCCTTCGGGAGTGAAATAAATCATCTTGTTAAAAATCGTGTTCTTCCACTCAAATCTAAACTCCTCAAATATTCAGCGTTTATAGACAAGGATGGTCTTTTACGTGTCGGGGGACGTATTAAACATGCGAATGTCTCCTTCACTTTGAAACACCCTATACTTCTTCCCAGTAACCATTTTTCTTCTCTTATAGTCGAGGACATACATACTACCAATCTTCATCCAGGTGTCTCCGAAACTTTCGCTATAGTTCGCCAACGGTATTGGATTATGGGAATCCGCAATCTCATTCGAAAGATCGTGCATAGATGTAAACCATGTTTTTTGCAGCGGAAACTCACTAGTGCTCAGCTTATGGGTGACTTACCGCCCCAACGAGTACAGCAAAGTCGACCATTTTCGAACACCGGATGCGACTATGCTGGGCCATTTACAATTAAACTCTCCCGTGGTCGCAAACCAAGATTGTCAAAGGCTTATTTTGCACTCTTTGTGTGTATGAGCACCAAGGCAATCCATCTGGAGTTGGTAAGTGACCTAACAACTGATGCGTTTTTAGCAGCCTTTCGACGTTTCATATCTCGCCATGGAAAATGTTGCAATATATATAGCGACAATGGATCAAATTTCCAAGGAGCTCGTCGCTGTCTTAATGAGATGCAGAAACTCGTTCTGTCACGAACTCACAATGACGATATTGCTGCTGCGCTTGCAATGGATGGCATTGCATGGCATTTCATACCACCTTCTGCGCCACACTTTGGTGGGTTGTGGGAGGCTGGAGTTAAGTCGGTAAAACTCCACTTACGGAGGGTTGTTGGAGCCACAGTGCTTACATTCGAGGAGCTATATACGGTTTTAAGCCAGATCGAAGCTATTTTGAATTCCCGACCTATTTGTGCATTGTCTGATGAAGATTTGAACCCACTAACACCTGCTCATTTTCTTATAGGTGAAACATACACAGCTGTTCCGGAGCCGAGCTACTTGGATGTGACACAAAATCGCTTGTCCCACTTGAAATACCTACAAAGCATGGTTCAAGGATTCTGGAAACGATGGCATGCAGAATACATTACAACGCTGCAACAACGTACCAAGTGGCAAAAACAAACGCGGAACCTGAAAATTGGAGATTTGGTAATAATCAAGGAACCAAACCTTCCACCTGCAAAGTGGCTTCTGGGAAAAGTAGAAGCAGTTCATCCAGGCCGAGACAACAACGTAAGAGTTGCAACTGTAAGAACACACCGAGAATCATTTGTTCGTCCAATAAAAAAACTTGCGGCTCTCCCATTGTCCTGAAACTTGTTCCAGGGGGGCCGGGATGTTTAATACTATTGTTTGTTTATCTTTGTTATTTAATTTCTTTGTTTGACTTTGTTTGTTAATCACTGTTAAATTGTTCCGATAACCTGTTGCTCACTGTACTCATGTATCACGCCACTCATGCATTCAATCGGATGTTTCATCTGCAAGATCGTACGATCCGCACACAAATCAATCTCAATGCACACAGTGCTTGCATGACTCGCTTGAGCTTGTGTGCGTGGGTGGATGCATGGGTGCATTCTGGCTGCTGATGGTTAATCGTTGATGGTCTCGGCCACTTAGATTTTGGACGCAGTCGAGAGCAGATGGTGATATCTATTTTCTTTTGTTTCTTTAATTGTTAATTTTGTATGAAGGTCATACATCCTTGAAAAATAAATTATTATAACGTTTTCCAGATAACAAGTGTTTAGTGGGAAATTTATTGAACTTTTTTGGTGCTCATTCGCAGATTCCTTTTTTTTTTCCTTTTGGTTCGTTATTTTACGCGTCGTCGAATCGGAAACAATCGCCTTATCTCATATTTTAACTCATGCATTTTAATGAGTTAAAATATGATCATTTGTAATTCCTTGTACTTCATTTTGTTTGAAATAAAAAAAAACTACTCATAATTGACAAAGACAACAAACAACAAAGAAAAAGGGGAAAAAGACTAACAAAGAGAGGACAATGTCGAATCAAGAAAAAAAAGGAAAAGTAGGACAATGGGAAACAGATAACCCAGATTGATAGCAATGGGTTAGAGCATTGACCCCAAGTTTTCACTATCTAAGTTCTGCTTCGAAGAGCTGGTCGCTGCCGGTGTCAGTAAAAGATTTGTTTTTTGCTCGCAAGTGGTATAGGACGACTAAAACCCACTGTTTCTGTAGTTTTGTCGATTTTTTTTTGTTGAAGGTGAGTTTGGCACAAACAACATAAGGAAGAATATCATTAGTAATTTATAAAATTTAAATAGATAAAGCAAATCAGAAGGCGTATAGAGGAAGTAGGGGGAGGGTGCCATCAAAAGTTGTGCGCGTAAGCGGATACAGTACGCAGAGTATATAGGGCGAAGCGAAGGAGCTCCTCTGAGCCAAATAAATTAAAACGTATTTTAAACCAACAGGCATCGAGAGTAGCAAGATAGTATTTAGTATTTAGTATTTATTATTGATTAAGTAACATCATTTATAATTTACTTTACCTAGACATAGGTAATACTAATATTCAAAAATTCATACAATTCAGTGCTAAATGAAAATGAAAAATGTATAAGTAGAAAATTATTATAGTATACAATATGTAGAAACAAAAAGTTAAAGTACTCGTAATTGTGAAAATGCAAATAAACTAAAATGTGCTTGTTTTACCCTGCCAAGTGCCGAAAGAGAGTTTCCCCAAAACCATTCTCATCATAAAGTCTCCTAACGCTGAGAGGAAGTGCATTCCAAAGATGAATAGCATGAATGAAAAATTGACGCTCTGAGTTTTGATAGTGAACACGCGGTTGGATTAAACTTAAAGATCGGCTCGACCGTGAAAGTTTAAGTTTTTCGAATAAATATGGAGGCTGTTTGCTGGTAATAATATTTTGTAGGTACTTGATTGTGCAGTACTCGAGATATTTATCAAGAGTGCATCCTAATATGTTCTTAGCATATTGTGAAATATGGTTAAAAAGTCTCAATCCGTAAACATAGCGAGTTATATTGTTAAACGCAACGTTGAGCTTACGTCGAATGAGGGCATTGCTGCAACAAAAAATTTCACATCCGTATGTAAATATTGGAATTAGCGAAGTCCTTACTAGCATTAACCTTGTTTGCAAAGGAGTGCAATACTGCGACATAGATAGATTTCTAAGAGAACCATAGATTTTGCCTATAATAGTGGATGTGGCGACCCGCCAGCGATGATCAGCTCTGTGCTTGCACAGACGTGCACACTCTCACGCTCTTGGTTATTCTCCCACACACTCGGGGGCACAAGTCAGTCGATGACAAGTGATCTTGGGCAGCGATCGTAGTAAATACGCTATTTACTACAAAGCTAACAACTGTGTTTTACTCTTATTTCCTCCCCGTACAGGTCATTACATTGGGGACGAGGTAAATTTACACATTTATACATACATATGTATGTACATATCGATAAATATATATATATAATACATTATATATATGTTTTCTAAGAAGTGTGCTTGTTGGTTTTGTGATATATGAACACAAATTTAGGCAACACAGTGGTGTTTTTTTTAGTATACTCGAAATAAAAAGGAACAAGTAAAATATAAGAGAAAAAAACGAAAAATCCAGAATCAGAAGTTTTAATCACAGATATAAGTTATGACCATTCAATTGGATTATTTGTTATCATAATTGCATTTAATTGCAGGATTGGGTTACATTTAATTGTTAACCAAATTGCGAGAAAAAAAAAAAATCAAAAATATCGAATTGTAAGTTATGACCATTCAATTGGGCTTGTGTTTTATTAAAATTGCATTAAATTGCAGTATTATGATACATTTAATTGGTAACTAAAGGCATTAAATTGCGAAGCTGTTAAGAAATAAAAGAAATCAAGACTGACGCAAAGCTTCACTTCGAGCTAAAAAAAAGAGATGAAAGAATCAGGGATAAAGCCTTGTCTCTGTCAGACAATCGATAATTCATTGATTTGATCAGAATTATCGCTCATTTTCTCTTTACTTGGACTCAGAAGAAATCACTGATGTAGTTAAAAAAAGAATAAACTCCTCCATCTGGGAGGACCCCAGTTACAGGAAATAATTTCCAACATTCCTGGAGCATTAGAGGACGGCTTTTCTGGCGAAGATGTGTTCAAGGTATTGGTAAGAAAACTTAAAGATTTCTTTTCACCGAAAAGGAATTCGACGTTCGAAAGGCACCTATTTCGAGCGCTCAAGCCAGATGAGGAGAGAGCTTCAATAAGTTTATATAAGTTTTTGCGACTCCGGAATCAGGCAGCTAAATGTTCTTTTGGGAAAATGCAGCAGAAGGTTGTGGACATATGTAAATATTAAAGACAAGGTTATAGACGCATGGGTTTCTCGAGACCTAAAGAAACGTCTCTTGGAAAAGGAGCATTTCCTAGAGGAGGTACTAGAGATGTATCAAGTACACGAGCAGATTACAAGCCAGATGGAACGATGGTTCCTAGTCCGTCATCAAGTGGAATCAACAGGAAGGAATGTTAGAGATGTGGAAGGTTGGGTCAGTTGGGAGATAGTAGCTATTGCACAGGTAATATTGGCAAATGTAACAAAGGTGGGTTCTTGGGACATGTCCCCAAGACATGTAAAACGAAGTCTGCCAAACGGAAGAACGCATTTGTTGATGAGTCCGGTAAGAAGAGGAATAGGTGTGGACCATCAAAAATAAGGTTTGTAAACAGGGAGAGAGGAAATGGGGACAAAATAAACGGCGAACACAACTGTTTCCAAGTCTCAGAGGACATACGAGTAGACGAACATTCGAGTGGGAAAATTATCTGCTCCATTGGGAATTGTAAACTGTTGATGCTCATCGTTCGGGTTCGCGGTTCAATCTGATAGGGGTAGCAGACTGGAAACATTTGCATCAATCATGAAAAACATTGCTAAATATCCGAGCAGAATCGGAAAATCAGTTCAGAGCGTATGCGAGTAAAGAGATGCTTGAGATAAGAGCTATCTTTGAGGCCCCCATAAGCGTGGATCGCCATACGGAGTCAATGCCAACGTTCTACGTCATTAAAAATGGAAAACAGTCCCTGCTAGGGCATGAAACTGGACTCAAATTAAAAGTTCTAAAACTAGAGGTTGACATTAACCAACTCGAAGACTATCGGCCTTTTCAAAGATTGGAGGCATACAAGTACAATTGGCTATAGATAAGTCAGTTAAAACGGTAAAACAACCATTGCGTAGCATTCCATCAGCGTTGGAGGTAAGGATCGAACGTAGACTCAAAGAAGCGGTTGAAGAAGACACCATCGAGCCGTGGATTTCACCCATAGTGCTAGTCTTTAAGGAAGACGGAAATATTCGACTATGTGTG
Organism: Pocota personata; assembly: GCA_963082735.1. Classification (NCBI taxonomy): domain Eukaryota; kingdom Metazoa; phylum Arthropoda; class Insecta; order Diptera; family Syrphidae; genus Pocota; species Pocota personata. The sequence continues at coordinate 25,399,079 of OY720433.1, read as the reverse complement.
GACATGCGCCGTGCCAACTCGGCCACATTTAGAGAAAATTGTCCGCTCCTTACATTTGACTCGTTCATGAACAAACTCAAAGGGGCCCAGTATTTATCCTCTTTAGATCGTAAAAACGCCTATCACCAATTTGAGCTGAGCGAAGATAGCCGGGAAATCACTATGTTTATTACGCATAAAGGGATATTTCGTTACAAAAGGTTGCTATTTGGAGTAAATTCAGCTCCCAAGATATTCCAAAACACAATGGAAAATATTCTAGCTCCCTGTCAGAATGCTCTGAATTATTTGGACGACATTATTGTTTTTGGACTCACTAAGGAGGAACACGTCATGGTATTAAGGGCGATGTTAAAAATGAAGGACATGAACGTTACCCTCAATAAGGACAAATGCAGTTGGAAAGTTCGCGAGCTGAAGTTCTTGGGTATTAGCCACCGCTGGCATTAGTGCAGATCCTGAAAAGGTTAAAACGATTTTGGAAACAAGGAGCTTTCTGGGACTTTCAACATACTTAGAAAAAATAATTCCGGATATGGGAGATGCAACAGAACTATTGTGGAATCTCATACAAAATGATATTCTATTTACCTTATTATAACCCAAAGAATCGTAACTCGGTTAATAGCTGATGCAAGCCCTGTCGCATTAGGAGCAGTCCTTTTGCAGTTCCAGGAAGAAAATTCTCAAGTTATTTCATTCGCCAGTAAGAGCCTCTGCAGTGGAAAGAAGGTATTCATAGACCGAAAAGGAAAGTCTGTCGTTAGTTTGGGCGGTAGACCGATTTTATTAATTTAAGCTCGTGACTGACTACAAGCCCTTAGAAGCAATTTTCAAGCCCACGTCCAGACTTCCAGCTAGAAAAAAAGATGGGTCCTTAGACTTCAAGCCTTCAAATTTAAAGTGATATATCAGCCGGAAAAATGGAATATAGCGGATTCTTTATCGAGACTGTGCAGAGTTCAAGACAAGAAGTGGAACACGAAGATCATTCAGAAGAGAGAGTCATGAAGCGGAGACTGCGGTTAAAAGTATAGTGGCCATTAATGGACAGGGAAGTGGAATCTTTCGTTAAGCAGTGTTGTGAACGTCTGCTAGTTTCGAGACTCACATGCAGCGGCATGCCCTTGGCAATGCGTAGCAATGGATTTATTGGGGCCTTTACTAAACCATGATTTCGTTTTTGTTATGGACTACAATTCCAGATATCACGAGACTAAATTCGTTAAGAAAATTACGTCATCAGGGATTATTGCGATTGTGGATAAAATGTTCTCCAGATTGGGGGTATCTGTACATGATATAAGCGAAAACATTTTGGATTCAAAGGCAAGGGACTTGGGCAAAATAAAAAGGAAAGGAAAGCAAAAAGGAAAAGAGAGGGAAGTCAGAGCTCGTGAGGCGAAGAAAGGCGATATTATCATCGGCGACAAAGTTTTACTTCGTAACCTGGTTAACCACAATAAATTAACACCAGCTTTCAGTCCAACCGAATTCGAAGTGATCGAACGCAGTTTCCGACGAAAGTTAAGCTATGTGAAGAAGATTCCTTCTCAAACTGCATGGAAGACAACAACAGCTGAATACATTCCGGGCCCCTCACCTGGAGAAGCTCATGAGAACGTTGAATACACTACTGGGACAGGAAATCCCAGGTTGAAACTAAAGCTGAAAAACATAGGAGGGATGTGGCGACCCACCAGCGATGATCAGCTCTGTGCTTGCACAGACGTGCACACTCTCACGCTCTTGGTTATTCTCCCACACACTCGGGGGCACAAGTCAGTCGATGACAAGTGATCTTGGGCAGCGGTCGTATATAGCGTATTCACTACAAAGCTAACAACTGTGTTTTACTCTTATTTCCTCCCCGTACAGGTCATTACAGTGGAGATATGATCATCCCAACTTAAAATTTTGTTAAACCATACCCCAAGATTTTTAGCTTTGTCAACGAACTCAATTGGTTCATTTTGGAGGAAGATCACAGCCATTCACGCCATTTCTGCTAATAACGAGACATATAGATTTGGCTGGGTTAAGCTTCAACGAATTATCTTCAGACCAATCTAGAACTTTTCGTAGATCCTCATTAAGTTACAAGTTGCATCCTTACTAAGGTCTAATTTGCAACTTATGTAGAACTGTACATCGTCTGCGTACATGTGAAGCAATGAATTTTTGATTATGGTCGGAAGATCATTGATAAATATTGTGAATAACAAAGGTCCCAATATGGATCCTTGAGGTACACCCGCTGAGGTTGCAATAAAATCAGACATCACATTATTAACAGCAACGGATTGTTTTCTTCCACCAAGATATGTTTTGATGAGCTTGATAGCAGATGATGAAAAGCCAAACAACCTCTTGAGTTTTAAGAGAAGCTGCATATGAACCACTGTATCAAAGGCCTTGGAAAAGTCCAGCAGAGTCACAAAAGTTATTAGATCTTTATGATATAGATCTATAGTTTATCTTGTGGAAAGTTAAAAATAGGAAAAATTAGGTCATGTTTGGAGAACGCAGGTGCTGAAACCTGACTATAGAAAACATCGGCACAGTCGTTAGAGAGGAATAAATCCAACAGTGTGCTAGCTTGAGTGAAATGTGTTGGGACAGTAGTGTTTAAAATGTAGAAGCCAAAAGTTTTCATAGATTGAACGAATGACTCAGAGCCCTCATCATCCAATATGTTACAATCGAAATCACCACATACTATGGTTTTCCAATAATTTGGGGAGTAGTTTTCTAATAAGTTAAATATGAGACTTAAATCAAAATAGCTATTTGGTCTATAAACGACACCAATGAGATACTTTTTCCGTTCACAAACAACTTCGACAAAACAATACTGGAGTGGACTATCAGGGGGTAACTTATCAAAAATTTACTACTTAAACTGTTTCGAAGGTAAATTGCAACGCCCCCTCCAGTTCTATTGTGCCTATCACCTCGAAGAATTCTGTAGCCATGCAGAGCGTAGGTATCATCCATTATTCCTGATTTATACCATGATTCAGTGACACATACTACATCAACATTAGGACCAACAAACAGACCTCTAAATTCATCAATTTCCTTAAAAAGACTTTGTGCATTAATATGACACACACGCAACCCTTGGCGCTGATTACAAAAAATATTAATTACTACGCGCAAGTTATCATTCACACCATCATATTGAAATGAGCTAACGATAGTTCCAGACATCAATGTAAAGAATACAATAAAATAAAAAAGAAAAACTAACCTCACAGGAAAGAGAAATAAAGACACAAATTGAAATTAGGCAATCTATTTATTTTCGAACGGCTGGCACATAGAGGATACATACACAAAAATATGCACATGATAGTAATTAAATAAAATAATTGAGAGGCAAAAACAATAAAATAAAATAATTGAGAGGCAAAAAAAGTTACAAAATGAATAATCGGGAACCGCCGCTTACGTGTGAACAGGTAGTTCTTCATCATGGTTGGTATCGGTAGCAGAAGCAATAGCATCCAAGTGGTGAATGGAATCGATCAAAACAGCTTTAGCATTCAGTGTCTGCCGCACATAAACAAGACCAGTGCGGGTGAAAACGGAAAAATGCTTCTGCTTTTTTTTTAGTTGGAAAGCTCTTCGATTAAGCTCAAGACTGCGTGCAGTTAGGCTTTCATTGAGGTAAATCGGTCTGTCAGATTGCAAACCAAGATTTTGTAAACATGTGTGTTTTTTTATACGATTGGTTTGCTAGTCTGAGCATGGTGACCTTATCTGCCGCTGATTTAAATTTTATTACTATGGCTGAGTTCTCCATAGTCCCTTTAGGTTTCGTACGAAAGATATCTTTAGGAACCAGAGGAGGAACACAGTCCGATGGAGGTGCAGAGTGAATCACACATTTCTCGTAGATTTTCCTTAGCTGTCGATGGAACACCATGGAGTATGGCATCAGCGGAAAGTTTGTCGCGCTCTATGGAATCCACTTTGTCAAGTAGATTGGATATTTCATTATCGAGTTGTGTGCATCGGATTGATTCGGAGGTTTGTTCGAGCACCTCAATTCGCACTGTTAATGCAGACATGGATCTATTTACGTAATCGAGGCGGCTACTAAAATCGGCAACAATCCTTTCCTTTCCTTTTCTTTTTTTGTGGTTGTCCATTATTAGGAATTTCAGTTCTTTTTTGTCGTCTTCTAATTGTTTAGAAAGACGTAGTTCAAACTTACTGGAGAATTTATCTTCTTTGTTGTTGGCTATTGCTGGCGATTGATGTTGAGGCTTACTGTTTTTAGACCCAAATCTTGTTTTAGCTGGCGTTGGTGGTCCCGACATTTTTGCACTTTTCAACGGATTGAATGTTGACAGGTCCGAAGTCCACCCATTGTCTAACTTTATTCTTTATCCAGATTTGACACGCACTCGATTATGAAAAATACCTTTAAAAGGGGTTTAACCCTTCAAACTCTTACTAGAAGCACTATTAGTCTGCTTAACTTCACTTTTACTACGATCTTATTTTAATATGTCTTTGCTTAATCTTTGTGTTTAAATTTTACAGGGAGCTATATGCTCTGGCCAACTATCTTACTGCAGGGTTGCCATATATATATGCGCAAGAAAAAAAAAGAAACAAATTTCAACATACCTGTTTTTCTGTGGTACCTGAAGACATCATCCCTCCTACAGCGGGGTCCTTTGGTTTTTTTACTTTTGTGCACAAGAAGCTATCCACGCACATACCCCATTTCAAGGGTGGGTCTTTTATTTTTCTTATTTAGATAAAATCAATTTAAAAAAAGAGCGATTCGCTTCCCAGTCACGACCTAAGTCAGTCGTAGAGGAAGTCTGTTTGTCGTCACGTTACGTCGTCATCGTTCGTGGTGGTCCTGTCTTGTCACCGTTCATCTACAGAAGGACGGCCCGACTGGCCATCCACACACCAAAGGAAACAAAATCCTATCCACGCATCTTCTGCAAATCACACCACTGAAAACTTTGTTGGTGGGCTCATTACCCTACTCAATTTATTATAAAAATTAATCTTAAAAACTACTACTAAATATAAAACTATCATCTATTTTGCCAAGAATGATTTAATAAAACTTCTGTTTTAAGGAAAACAATTAAGTTACTCACTGTTTTATCCAGGTCTCGCGTTGCCCTGCCGGCAGCACGATGAAGGATGGTGAGTTTCTTCTCTTATTACGAAGTTAAACGCGACGCACAGCAACATCACACTTAGCAGAATTTAGACAAATCCGAAAAAAAAAACACTTATCCTAACCTTAACTTAATTAATCATCAATTCACTTTTATAAAAAAAAACTAACTTTAAAATTATAAAACAAAATTCTCAAGGGAAGATAAAAAATTACTGAGTTAAAAAAAAAAGTTTTTAAATTAAATTCGGGGGTAGGAAATTATGGATGCACTTCACGACACTTAAATAAAAAAAATGTTTCTTCCTTAAGGGAATTCACAGACACACTGTGTCCCACGCAGCAAACTCTATGTAGCGTTGACTTGATGTGGGGGAGCACCTCTCTTCGCCGTTCTTTACTGCGGACCATCGCCACCGCTATTCACCGTGTGCACCGGACAATGTCCTGTTGCAAACAACAGAATTTTTCTGGGGCCGGCACTTCCTTGCTACTCTTGATGCATGTTGGTTTAAAATACGTTTTAATTTATTTGGCTCACAGGAGCTCCTTCGCTTCGCCCTACATACCTCTGCGTACTGTATCCGTTTGCGCACACCTCTTTTGACGGTACGCTCCCCCTACTTCCTCTGTACGCCTTCTGATATGCTTTATCTATTTCAATTTTATAAATTACTAATGATATTCTTCCTTATGTTGTTTGTGCCAAACTCACCTTCAACAAAAAAAAAAATCGACAAAATCACAGAAACAATGAGTTTTAGTCGTTACTGTATCCTATACCACTTGCGAACAAAAAAAAAATTCTTTTACTGACACCGGCAGCGACCAGCTGTTCGAAGCAGAACTTTGATAGTGGAAACTTGTGGTCGATGCTCTAACCCATTGATATCAATCTGGGTTATCTGTTTCCCATTGTCCTACTTTTCCCCTTTTTTCTTGATTCGACATTGTCCTCTCTTTATTAGTCTTTTTCCATTTTTTCTTTGTCGTTTGTTGTCTTTGTCAATTATGAGTAGTGTCTTCCTTTTTTTCGGGATATTGAAATAGAAAATTTCCCTTTCCAATATCCCACGTCTCGGAAGCGAAAGTAAAAAAAAAACAAAAGGACCCCGCTGTAGGAGGGATGATTCCTTCAGGTACCACAAAAAAACAGGAATGTTGAAATTTGTTTCTTTTTTTTCTTGCTATTAATTACATCTAATTTCCCAAAAACAAATCAAAACCCCACCCCTGAAATGGGGTGCGTGTGTGCGAGGACGCATATGAGCACGGTAAGACAGGAGGAGAGGACGACGATATCAAATACCATCGAGGGATCGCCGGAGAAATTGTCTGGATTCAGGTACCTGTTTAATTTTTTCTCTTCCTTTTTTTTGTTATTGGACGAGGTACAGACTCTCGTAACAGATCCTATCAGAGTAGCTGTGTAAATATTGAAAAGTATCGGCGAATTAACCGCATCCTGTTGCAGACCATTTTAAATTTCGAATGTCCCTGCAGAAGGTTTGCTTAGCCCTTCCAATCACACGGTATCGAAGGCCTTCTCAAAGTCAATCAGGCAGGCACCCTTGCTTTGATTCTTGCTATTGTTCCATTGGATATCTGACACCAGTTTAGACGCGGAATGTATTGTATCATGCCCCGCCTTGAAACCGAACTAGTTATCCGGAACTATGTTATTGTCCTCTTTCGAATACCTTTCTGATATTCGGAGGGAGACTTACCGACAGGAGATTTGCCGGATTGGAGGAGTCCTTTCCCCTTTTTGGGATCGGCTGTACCGCAGCTGTTTTCCAATGCTCTGGATAATGGGCATTATTCACTGAATGAATAATATTCACTGGATTGTTGAACACGGTGGTGTAAATTTCCACCGCTCCTAGAACAAGATGTCGAAGCACAATATTTGATATTCCATCGATTCTTACTGATTTCTTCTTTCTCAATGATTCGAAGATCATTTGGAGTTCTACCTTCGACACGTACGGGTGTTGAATCCTTTCATTGGCGATGACATTGTTTTCCACGTTTTCATCATTGAACTCGGTAAAACCGGTATTCTCTGATCGCCAGTGCTCTATATCATTTCGAAGGTAGAAGTTGTACATAAGTACTCTATTCTCCAGATCGTAGTTCGGGAGAATGCTAGCATTTACCTTGTACACATCCACGAAAATAGTTCCAATAGCCTCCACCTTCCCCTGCGGATCTTCGATCACAAAATATCGTTTTCATCGACAGCGTCCCTTGGATCTATTCCTGCTGCTGTAAGTAAGCGTTCATAGTTCGTTGGTTGGGGGATTTTCAGAGACGGAAAGTCGTTGACATCGTTCCTCCGAAATATTTTCTTAATCTGGGGAAACATACTCGGATTATCAGATTTGATAGCCAGAATCTTGTTACCCCAGTGCAAATTAACTGACTGCCTATAATTTGCTCTAATTAGTATTTGGAGGTTTCTTATCAGCGATTTCAACATCCTACCCTCCGAGTTTTGTCTGACAGTAAGCTGCCTACAAAAGTTTTTTAGTCTTGTAAGTAGTCTACTTTTTTGTATGTGCAGTGCGTCGATTTTTGCATTGCGAAACACGTTGTCAGTTGGTCGATAGCTAGGTATTGTACTGTCCATCGTTCGTTTGATTGTCTCGTCTATTTGTTTATGATACCTGTCAATCTCCTCGTTTGACAAATTCCTATTGGGCTGTGAATAGAGCTAGTTCAAGAAGAGTGCTCTTGTCAATTCTCGGGAGAAGCGAGTTCAACGCATCCTACTCTATTTATAGGAGTACGTTTGAACAAACTCTTCCAATTCCGCAATTTCGTTGGGAATCGTTATTTTGGCACTAAGCCTTCAATTTTCACTGTCATACACAAACGTGTACAGGTAGTTTATCGTTTGTCAGTCCACTTTGGTCAGTTGTAACCATTCGTCGAACAGCAGTAGATCCAGATGGGAGCCGCTTCTTGGAAACGACGGACTATCTGTATCCTTCAAATCGAGCCGAAACTCGACATTGTGTTGACCCCACCAATTGAATATTGAGTTCCCTCTAGGATTTCGTGTGCTATTTCCCCAATCTCTATACTTAGCGTTTACATCTCCGGCCACGAGAAAATAATTCTCCCCCGACTCCAGCTTTAGGCATCGAAACAATGTCTCGAGCTCTGAAATAAATAAAGAAGATTGTGCCTCTTCAGCAGCATAAAGCGCGACCACGCACATCTTCTTTCCACTACGGAGACGGATGTACATAATACACGCTTCTAGCCCCTGCAACCTTCGCACTTCACTACTCTACACGGCCTTATACCTAAGTTCTTTACGAAAGATGTTCGTAGCACCTCCTTCTCGAGTGGAGTTTGGTCGGTCTCTTCCTTCTATATTATAGTTTTTATGTCGTATCTTGCGTTTCTGGGTTAGCTTATTTTCGCTAACCAGCACACGTCAGCGCTTTGGTCGTCGAGCAACTTGTAGAGCGAATTTATCCCATAAGACAACCTGGTAGTCCAGGATTTTAATGCTTCTTAGACCATCCAGTTTGCTATCGGACGGCAGCTGAACTAGGAGGAACGGTAGTTTCTATACTTTTTGCTGGAGCTGCCTTATACTGGTGTTAAGACACTCCATCTCATCGTCTTCTTCGTCCGAGTTCGATTGTACGAGGGAAGCGGAGCTGTTGCTTGCCCACATATATCTACCTTCACCACCGTCGGAGACGTATGGGAATTCTTCACCATATGTTGCTGACGTAGTGTTCAAAGCTGGCGCCCCTCTCCCACCTCAACTGGCAGCTTTGCAGCTGAGACTGATAGCGTGGGACACTTTACAAAGTTGTTAGTCGTACCGCCAACTCGCCAGATCTTAAATGTTCCGCGGCCGTAACTCCCGCTACTGTGAGCGCCGACCGTTCGGTCTCACTCATCACGTGTTGTGATTCCCCTACGTCACTCACTGTTTTTTTAAATTATTTTAAAAACTAAAAAAACTTAAAAGTCTTACTCCCGGCCAGGAATCGAACCGGTGCCTGTCACGCGCCGGTTTACGCACTAATTCCACTGCACCACGCTGGTGATTTGGAATTGTTAATCTGGCACACTACTTGAATAACACCCAAACACGTCTATTCTCTCCTGAGGTCTGTCAACGACAGACATACGACATTTTAAAGTCTGGTGAATAAAGTGAACGAAGCTCTGCATGAGTAAAAATGAAAGTTTTTTTTTTCCTCTACCGCAGAGGCTAACACGTAATTGGCGCGCCGTCATAGCTGTGTCAAGCAACTTATCCAAACCAAGTTGTTATTAAATTCAGTTTGAAGCCGACTCGCCCGGTTGTTCTCCAGTTACTAGAGCACCAACCCAAAAAAATGTCCATATAAAAAAAAGTTCTACTACGTTCAAAGTCCCAACAAGCGTCTGTAAAAAAACATAAGTTTGTCTTCTCCAGAAAAATGCGCACCCATACAACACAGTTTCTACTCTTTTCCTTTGCTGTTCACATACACATTTTGGATTTTGTTCGATTCTCTTCTCTTGATATTATTAATTGTTCGATATGCTCTAGGTATATTTGTAGAACCCCATGTCGACTGAAGCGAAAGCCAAAAACAACACAACACAATTCATTCGAATTTAAAGCAATAAATATAAGAGCAAAATATGACCTGTCGATGCGTTATTGAAATATTATTGGCGAAACCATTTTCTCAATTAAATTCAGAAGAAAAATTGGAAATAATTAGTTCTGAAAGGCCAACACCGTCTCTTCCGGATGAGATTTGTAAGGTGGTAACTAAAAGTAAATCTTTTAGTAGACATTTCCACATATTTAATTATGAAGAAAAATGTTGGTTGTGAGGTTGCCCCGTTTTTACCCGTAATAAATTACTTTGTTTGCCTTGTTTACTTTTTTCAAGTAATCAAGTATCTGGACAACAGGTTACAATAATCTAAATCACTTAACTGCTGCAATACATGTAACGCTACAAAGCACACAATTTCACAATTACATATTCATAACAGCTTGGTACTAAAGACGTTCGGGAATACTTGAATTGTTCGATGAATAAAAAATAAATTCAGTTTAACGTCACGTCATAAAACCCTCAAGTTTTGGAACGGCTTGTTGATTCTGTGTGCTTCCTTGGTTCTCAGGAGTTAGCTTTTAAGGGCAATGATGAAAGTGAAACATCAGACAACAGAGGTAACTATGTTGAGCTACTTCACTTGATTACTAATTATGATGGAAAATTAGAACAATCTTTATCTACGGCCACTGTTTTAAGGGCACTTCAAATAACATACAGAATGATTTAATAAATTCAATTGCAGTTGTTATTTCTAATAATATTAACAGAGAAATAAGTGAAGCGCTATTTCTTTCTGTAATGCTTGACGAAGCCACAGATATCAAGAAAAAGGCTCAATTATCCGCCGTTTTTCGGCATGTTAATGTTTAGCGAGGGAGCGATTTTATCAATTTTGGGGTACGAGTGATGATCGTACGGCAGCCGCTATTACTAAAAAAAAATGATAGATTTAATCAAAATAATAATAGTAGCTCAAACCTACGATAGTGCAGCGGTTATGTCCAATGATTTAAATGGACACAAGCCAATGTTAGAGAGGAGTTCTCAAATGCAATTTTCGTACACTGTAATGCTCATGCTTTAAACCTTGTTTTATCACAATCTGTGAATTTCTTCCACGGAGTTAAATTTTTTTTTATTAGTTTGTCAGTCGAAGAAATTTTTGATCTCTCTTCTGACCACTCTCCGGTAATTTTATTACTTGGTGAAGCGTTGATCAAGAAAAAGGACCTCCAAGACTTACTAGCAATAGAACAAACTGGGAGGGCTTTAGAAATGATTGCGAAAGAAATATCACCCTAAATGTATCACTTAAAACACCTTATGAACTAGGGGACGAAGTTGATCTTTTCGTGGAGGCAATTCAAAGAGCGGCATGGAGAACCACTCCTTCTAGAAGTTATAAGATTAACGGCAACGAAAAGTATCCAAGTGAAATCATTGAACTGGTGAGGCAGAAAAGAAAAGCACGAAAGAAATGGCAAATAACTAGCGCACCGCAGCATAAAAAGGTCCTCAACAGATTATGCAATCGCATTAGAGATATTATTCGGGAATCTAAAAGCAATAAGATAGCGACCTACCTTGAAAATCTCTCCACTGGAAGAGAATCAAATTATTCACTTTGGAAAGCGCTAAAAGGCATCCGGAAACCTCAAATGCAAGCGCCACCAATTCGCAAAAACGATAGAGCTTGGGCCAAGAGCGACAGGCTGAACTTTTTGCTTTGTACTTAGAAGAAACGTTTAAGCCATTCGACGGCCCTTTGATAATGCCCGACTCCCCAGTCACGACATCTGACAACTTTAAAGTAAAAAAAGTTGCATTGATTGAACTGAGGGAAGTGAGAAAAAATCTAAAGCCGAAAAAAGCACCCGGCTAAAGCTCTTATCAAACTGCTATATTTGATTAACGCTTCGTTCAGATTGCTCTACGTTCGGAGTCAAAGGAAAGTCGCCGAGATTATAATGGTCCCGAAACCAGGCAAACCTCTCAATGAGAAGAAATCATATCCTATTTCCCTATTGCTGGTTATCTCTAAAATTTTCGAAAAACTACTCTCTAAACGACTACAACCCGTAATCGACGAAAGACGTCTATTTCCTGACCATCAGTTTGGATTTAAAATCAAACATTCTACAATCGACCAAGTCCACAAAATAACTGACGTGATTTGTTGTGGTGTATTTCTTGACATCTCACAAGCTTTCGATAAGGTTTAGATTAGATTAGATTATTTATTATTCAAAATTCCTTATATAAAGACAGTATTAATTCACAGTTCGAAAATTAACATAACAATAAAACTTAAAGTAGATATGAAATATAAGAAATCCCTTTTATCATTCTGTATTTTTTGTACATATGTAATAAAAATAGTGTTGAGTGCCACTTCAATATGAATTATAAACAGTTCATAATTAGTTTATTTGGGTGGTCACCCCACCACCAAAAAATAGTATTTTAACAATATTAAGGAGTATCGAAAGAAAATATATTTACTTTATAGCATTAAATAGTGTGTAAGAAAAATCTAAGATTTAATTTATACCAGATAGTCAGAAAGAACGAATTCTATGCCAACAAAGAACTTAAGAAGCCAATTATTTACTTTCGATAAGGTTTAGATTAGATTAGATTATTTATTATTCAAAATTCCTTATATATAGACAGTATTAATTCACAGTTCGAAAATTAACATAACAATAAAACTTAAAGTAGATATGAAATATAAGAAATCCCTTTTATCATTCTGTATTTTTTATACATAAGTAATAAAAATAGTGTTGAGTGCCACTTTAATATGAATTATAAACAGTTCAAAATTAGTTTATTTGGGTGGTCACCCCACCACCAAAAAATAGTATTTTAACAATATTAAGGAGTATCGAAAGAAAACATTTTTACTTTATAGCATTAAATAGTGTGAAAGAAAAACCTAAGATTTAATTTATACCAGATAGTCAGAAAGAACAGATTCTATGCCAACAAAGTTGAACTTAAGAAGCCAATTATTTACTAGTTTAAGAAACATTCCAGATAAAGTGATTATTCTAAAACTATTGAGGAAGTTTGTTGAATAAACGAAGAGACAAAATATAATAAAAATTACGATAAGCAGTAGTATGGAAAGGACAGATATAGAGTACGCAAAGTTTCCACGTAAGTTATAGTTTGAGATTAATCGAAAATTTCGATTACCAGATTTAATAAAAATTATATAAATAAAGATTTGGCACGAAGGCTTGGAGTATAAATTGCGACGACTACTGCCACGGCAACTCTTTCTAATCTTACGATCGTACCTCACCGAAAGACTATTTCGTGTTAAGCACGGAAATGATTACTCTGAGTTCAAGGAGATTGCGGCCGGAGTTCCACAAGGAAGTGTTCTTGGCCTGCTTCTATATGTACTCTGCACGCGCGATATCTCGCAGGAAAGAAACTGCTTCGTCACAGACGATACGGTGCTATTGACAACGGGAGATACAATTGAAGCAGCAACTGAAGAGCTACAAATTAATTTTTTTTTTTATAATTTTTTTCATTTTTTTTTCATTTTATTTGTTACATCAATTAGAGCTATAAACTCAATTAGACAACTTAAAAACTATTATAATTAAGAACTTAAAAATATTACTGTGATTTAAAATATTAATTATTATGATAGAGAACAGACATTATTTGATTCTTAAAAGAATTTCTAGAATAGTTTCCAAAAACATCAATGCACGTGTTAAAGGGGATATGAATACCCTTATACTAATTTTCAGAACACGTGCGTTTTCGTGGAAAGGGGAAGAGACAGAGAGAAAGACAGAGTGGTGTAGTTTGAAACTCAGGTGGTATTAAGTTTCTTTAAACTCCAAGGGTGGCTGTCCAGATAAGTGGGGAGCATTTTGTTTGCTTTCGCTATTATTGTCGTTGCTTATGATTCACAGTATTTTTTTCCGTCCTCCTGATGTCATCATCACGATCAAGTTGCATTTTAGCCATATGACCGCCCTACTGCCAGTGTTATGCCTTCACAGTAGAGTTGACTTAGCTTTTCGTAAGTGATCGACTTTTTTATTTATTTCATGCGAAATAAATAGATGATTCTTGATATCAGGATTCGCACCATGAAACAACAGCGTGATAAGCGATGATGTTATCACTACACCACGGCTACCCTGCTGTTAATAAAGTCCACGCTTGGGCGAATTCTTGGAGTATATTTAAACTCGGCTTAAATACCGTACGCGAACGAAGCAAAATATCTAGGAATTACTCTAGATGTTTAGCTTAAATGGAAATAGTACATCAAAAAGAAACGCGACGAAAACAAATACCGACAAATGTACTGGCTACTCGGAAAACATTCGAAGTTGAGCCTACAGAACAAACTGCTTATATATAAGCAAGTGCTAAAGCCAACTATGGGGTTGTACCAGGAAAAGCAATAGAAACATCCTACAAACTTTTGAAAATAAAGTTCTTAGAACGATCGTTAGCGCACCGTGGTACGTACGTACGTAACGATGATATTCATGGGGATCTGGGAATTCTCAGCGTCGTCGAAGAGATAACGAATTTTGCTCTTAAACACAAAGATCGTGTTCACGGCCATTGTAACCGTACCGTCTTTCAACTACTTGACGCGAACAATTCAATTCGTCGTCTGCAAGGGACAAAACCTTTTGACGTCGCGTCATAGTATAACAGCAGTAACTTTCATTGGAATTTAACCTGTCTAAAGCGCTACATTCTTTTTAAATTACATACGAACATCTTTTTCCAAAAACCACGAGTCTCGTAAGCGAAAATAAAACTGCTGGATAAGCGTCGGCTTAGTTGCAGTATTAATTTTGAAGAGTTGTGTTTTTAGTGAGTAAAAATCTCACACTACCATAAGCACGCGAGTTATGTTTTTAGTTCTCTTCAGAGAACACCAAAAATATAAGCAGAAGAAAAAATAAGAAGATCACAAAAAAATTCAAACAATAAACATTTTATTTTTATATTCTTAGTTCTACATGTTTGAACGGTCGAGACAAGACTACCTTAAAACTTTATTCTTATTTAATTCGCCGTAATCATTCTCGACTGCAAAAAATGAATTTGCTGTTATTGCATTTCCTGTTTACCAAATATTATTTGGTGTCAGCTTGATCAATTAAATAAATAAATGTTTCATTTACGCTGTGTCGAGAATGACTTAGGTTTTCTACAAAATACAATATTTCCGGCCTGACTTTACCTGTTGGCATTATGTTACCGGAACTTTGGGATGTAACTCGCGCGGTCGGGCCTTATGGTTTGTCCGGACTATCGGATATTTTCTACCAATCAACTAAGATATTTTTTTTTTTTGATTGTTAAGCGCAGACTCCCAACAGTTGCCCCCACGAGATGGAACTATTCATCTCGACTTGTTAATTTGGTTCATACTTATATTTATGATTTGACCATATTATTTGAAGAAATGATTGATGATCCAATTACTTGAGGTACCGATGCAATTCAAGCAAGAAGATTTCTACAATTTCTTAATACGTTTAACGAATTTTTTTTTATAGAGGTACAGACCTAAGATTGTGAGGGTTAGTGTTTAGGTTGATCATTTGAAGTAGAGCGGGGGCATCAATCGTACCTGCTAGCAGCTGATGTACAAAGAGTATGTCAGCAATTCACGACGATCTAAGAGAGTTTGTAAATTGATAAATTTAAGCCGATATTCATACGGAAAAAAATTTAATCTGTCAAGTCAAGAGAGATCACGTAAGGCGAAACGTATGAATCTACGCGCACTGCTTCAATTCTCAGAGAAAAACTATCGTGATAGGGTGACCAAACTTGGCTAGCGTATTCAAGTATGGGCCTGACGAAGGTGACATTAATGGTTTTAGCGACATAAGGATTCGAGAATTCTTTGGACCAGGGCTTGATGAAACCGAGGGAAGAGTTGGCTTTGCTAATTATTTGATCAATATGTGAGCGGAAGTTGAGCTCTCTGTCGCATATTATACCTAAGCCGCAGATAGAATGTAGTGAAGTAATAGCTACATTTTGAAAGTAATAGATCCTAGTAGGAGGAGGAAATAAAAATTTATCGGAATTGTTTAACAAAAATAAATTGTAACGACTGCTTGCATTTCTTCCATTATTCTTGTGTGAATATCACAGAACAAGAAGCAGGCTTTATTAAAACAAGTGGAAATACATTTCGGTGTTATAAATGTGCAGTACTTAGACGTCGCTCTTTACACTTGCTGCTTTCAGCTGTGCCTACGCCTAACAACAACAATGCATTAGCTGCCACTAACAACAACAAAATTCAAGTGGGAAGCAACTACGCTAAAACAGCAGCACCACAGCCTACAAAGTTCGATGACAGTGAAAATGAATGCACTCTTCAAATGATATACCAGAAGCTTTCTAACTTAGAGGAAACTAACCATCGTTTCCTACAGCAACTTACTTTGCTGCAAACTGAAAATACGGAGCTCAAGAAGAAAGTTGATTTTTTGGAGAGCAAACTGTTCATCAGTATCTAAACCAGTCATCTGTGTAAGATTCTCTGATGAACATACGAAGCAGGGTATAATGAATGCAAAAAAGGCAAATAAAGAAAAACCAACACACGCGATATTGGGATCGATGGTTTGGGCGGCAGTAGCAGTAATAACAACAGCAGCAGTACCAAGAGCAGCAGCAAGAGAACCGACATTTACATAAATGACTCTCTTACAAAGTATTCGAAAGCTCTCTTCATGAGGGCGAAAGAAACAATAAAGCAGAAAGGTGTTAAATATGTCTGGTTCAAAGACAATAAAATTTTTGTCAGAAAGGTTGACGGAGGTAAAGTCATCTCTATTAGATCCTTTAGTGATCTTACACTTATTTAGTGTTATTTTTTGTTCCTTCTTATCTTTCCATTATAAGTAATGATTGATATTAATGATTTATTCAATGACTTTTCCACCGCTAATCTTCGTTGCTCAAACACTGATATTGATGTTACTGATAGTTCTTGTAGCAACGATAAGTTCTTTATTGTACACTAGCATGTCAGAAGTCTTAGAGAACATTTTTCCGCTCTTGTCACTCATGTTGATTCGTTTTTGTGCGTTCCAGATATTGTTTTTGTGTCCGAAATTTGGATTTATGGGTTTGAAAAAGAAGATATATGCACGGTTATACTTTTTATGCTAACACTAATGAAAATTACGCTGCAGGTAGTGTTGGTTGTTTTATAAAAGAGAAAGAGGAATACTTTATTCACGAAGTCGGTTGTGTTGATTTGTTGTGTGCTGATGTATTAAAAGTTTCCATTGAAATAAGCCATGAAATCTATGTCTTTTTATGTGTTTATAGATTGCATATTTTTAATGTTTGTAAGTTTATAGAAGAATTTGCTTGTCTCTTACAAAATGAAAAGTAAAAAAATCTGATTCTATTAGGAGATTTCAATATCAATATCTTAGAAAATAGTGAAAATGTTTCGAGCTACATGACATTGTTAGCTTCACATGGCCTAGTAAGCTTTGTCAATAAACCCACTAGACTTGTCTCAGGTAGTTGTTTAGATCATATATGTATATGGAAGGTTTAGAAATGGTTCGACCAGTAATTGTAAGAAATGCGTTCTAGATTTTATGATTACTGATCACTCTATGACTGGGTTTTTGTTTAGCATTTCCAATAGCAAAATTAATAATTATAGTTTCAACTCTGCAAGCAGAGTAATGAAGATCAACTACAGCAAGCTCAAATACAATCTTACATATGAGTTTTGGGAAAATGTTTATTCATATATGGATGCCTCAAATTCCTATTCATTGTTCATTGCTTCTCTTAAAAAGCATATTTTTAATTGTTCCTCATCTTTACGTCCTAAAAGTTATTTTAAGAGACTCAAACCTTATATTTCTAGATACTTATTGAAAAATTTGTATGGCAAATAGTTAACAATATTTTAAATAAGTCTTCAATTACAAAAAAACCGACTGTTATACGTGTCGATGATTGTGTTGTGTCTGACAAACTGGTCATTGCTAATGCCGTTAACAACCATTTTACTAACATAGCCATCAGTTTACAACCTGGTCCTGTTCAACCTTCTTGTCTCCCCTGTTTGATAAATGGATGCTGTGCTGACCCAATTCTTTGTAACATTTTGTATTTGAACCCATAACTTCACTTGAAGTCTTGAAAGTTATCAGAGCTCGAGACATTGTTTCGATGCCTAAGGCTGGAGTTGGGGGAGAATTATTTCCTCATGGCCGCAGATCTAAACGCTAAGCATAGAGATTGGGGAAATAATACACCAAATCCTAGAGGGAACTCACTATTCAATTGGTGGGGTCAACATAATGTTGAGTTTCGGCTCGATTTGAAGGCTACAGATAGTCCGTCGTTTTCCAGAAGCGGCTCCTATCTGGGTCTACTGCTGTTTGACGAACGGTTACAACTGACTAACGTGGACCGACAAACGATAAAATGTCTGAGCACGTTTGTGTATGACACTGATCATTGCGGACTGAGTGCCGAAATAACGATTCCCAACGAAATTGCGGAATTGGAAGAGTTTGTTCAAACGTACACCTACAACTACAGTAGGACTCGTTGGACTCGCTTCTCCCAAAACTTGGCAAGAGCACTCTCCTCGAACTCGCTCTACCCACCGTCGAATAGGAATCTGTCAAACGAGGAGTTTGACAGGTACCTTAAACAAATGGACGAGACAGTCAAACGAACAATGGACCAACTGAAAACGTGTTCCGCAATGCAAAAATCGAAGCACTGCACGTACAAAAAAGTAAACTGCTTACAAGACTAAAAAACTTGTATAGACAGTTTACTAACAGACAAAACTCGGAGGTTAGGACGCTGAAATCGTTGATAAAGAACCTCCAAATACTAATTAGAGCAAATTATAGGCGGTCGCCTAATTTGCACTGGGGCAACAAGTATCTGGCTATCAAGTCTGATAACCGGAGTATTTTTCCCCAGATTAATAAAATATGTCGGAGGAACGATGTGTGATCGAAGATCCACATGAGAAGGAGGCCATTGGAACTATTTTAGAGGATGTGTACATGGTAAATGCCAGCATTCGCCCGAACCACGATCTGGAGAATAGAGTACTTATGTACAACTTCTACCTTCGAAATGATATAGAGCACTGGCGATCAGAGAAACTGGTTTTACCGGGTTCAATGACGAAAACTTGACAAACAATGCCATCGCCAATGAAGGGGTTCACCCCCGGTTCGTATCGAAGGTAGAACTCCAAACGATCTTCGCATCATTGAGAAAGAAGAAATCAGTGGGAATCGATGGAATATCGAACATTGTGCTTCGACATCTTCCTCTAGAAGTGGTGGATATTTATGACACCCTGTTCAATAATGCACTGAATAATGCACAACAGCAGTGGTACAGCCGAACCCCAAAAGGGGAAAGGACAATCCGGCAAATCTCCGGTCGATAAGTCTCCTTCCGAATATCAGCAAGGTATTCGAAAAAGTGATCAATAGAGCTTTGATTAAGTGGGTTGAGGACAATAATATAGTTCCGGATAACCAATTCTGTTTCAAGGCGGGGCATGATACACTACATGCTGCGTCTAACCTGGTATCTGATATCCAATGGAACAAAAGCAAAAACGAATGCACGGGTGCCTGCCTAATTGACTTGGAGAAGGCCTTCGATACCGTATGGTTGGAAGGGCTTTTTTACAAGTTGAGCAGGTTGGGCATAAGCAAACCACTGCTGTACATGTTGCTTAATATGCTCACCAGTGGAAAGTTCGTTGTGAAAAATGGCAATGTGACTTCTGCTTTGACGTTCGAAATTAAAAACGGTCTGCAACAGGGTGCGGTCACCGATCCTTTTCAATATTTACACGGCTGAGCTAATAGGATCTCTTCAGCATGCAATAGCGTACGGAGACGATTTGATTGCGTACAGATCAGGACCTAAGATCGACGTTATTGCAACACTCTTGCAGAGTGACTTCGATAGGATTCAACGATATTGCCACGACTGAAAGTTGTAGATCAACCTTCAAAAGTCGGAAATCATTCTATTCAGAACGTCGTTGTCTCTAGCCCCTAGGGATACCAGAAAGAATTGGCGAAAGTTCTCTATAATTGGACAACACGGGCGTCCACTTGCGTGTCAAAACGTGGTCAGATACCTTGGACTTTGGCTAGACCAATATCTATATTTTAACAAACAGGTAGATGCTGCTCTGGCCAGAGCCCTAGCTGCCTTCGCCCTTACAAAGAGACTTTCTTATAGCAAGCAACTCGATGCAAGGGTAAAGGTAATCTGCTACACGGCCCTCATTCGGCCCATGGTCGCATATGGATGTCCCGTGTGGTTCAACATAGGGGCAAGTAGGATGGAAATTAAAAATCGGGATTGCCTTCATTTGTACAGAACACCAGAGTCTCAGTACAAACAATTCTATTCTAATGAGGTCCTATACAACAGGGCGGATCTGATAAGAGTGGACAATTTCCTGGTCAAGATGACTCGAAGGCACATTGCAAGAGCAATGACCTCGATGAATAACCTGATCTTCGGGGCTTATTACCGCAGTCATGGGTACCATGAGAGGGTGCGCCTTAACGGCTTAGTCCCTCCAGAAGCATTCCTCTATTTCGATCAGGCAGGTCTGATCCAGGATAAATCAGCGGTGCCGTTAATCTTCCACGTTGCCTGGACAACTGTGGACAGGCGGCTCTACTACAGCCGAGACGTCGCACAGAGCACTGAGGAACGTCTCCGATTCAATAGATCGGTATCGGGGCGCGATATTAAAGACATGATGAAGCAGCACTAGCAATTCTGGTTGTTACTAGAGAGAGCTCCCTCGTCGATCCCTTTTGATCCGGGATAGGTCCAGTACGGCAAAGTTAGCCGCCATATTTTTGTCTTGGCCGGCTTATATAGTTTTTAGGTGTCTTGATTAAGTAGTTTAAGTTTATTTATACGGAAAAAAAAATTAAATAAAACACTGTACTTGAATATGGAAAGAAAAAAAAAAATATAAAAAAAAAAAATTAAAAAAAAAAAGTGCATGTAGTTAAGTTAGGTTAAGACTTATTTTAGGGTAGCATTTAAGTTTTATATATAAGATCAAATAAACAGTACCGTTACAAAGTTTTTTAAAATGAAAAATTTTTCTTAGTCATAATTGTTATTTAAGCAAAATAGTAATAAGTAATAGATTAAGTCGAAAGACATAGATAAGGATTAAGTTTAGCTTAGAGCGCCCGCATAGGGTCAGTAAGTTAGAATAAGCTTGCTAGGAAAGGGTCGGCGCTGCACTTATCGCAGGCCCTCCCTTTTGTAGTAACCCAAATCAGTTCCCTACGGAAGAAAATAAAAGATGAAACCATCGATCGAGCAAACAGACGATAGATTCATCTGGAAACATGCGCAACAGACAGGGCACACTGCCCAGCCTTTAGCAAGAAGAGAACAACTTCTCTGGTAAAACTTAGTCGTTATAATACACGGGTCGTTTCTAGAATAATTACTAGTAATTGTGCCATTGGAGTTCACGCGGAGCAACTCGGTGTGCTATATAACGACTATTGTAGAAGCTGCAGAGACGAAGAAAAAATTTAATCAGGTCGTCACCTGCTGTGTGATTGTCCTGCCCTATCCGTTACAAGAATGAGGACTCTCGGAAGTTACTTTTTCTCAGAATTGGAGGACTTAGGTAATATAGAGCTTACGGACCTCCTGAGATTTATATCATCTGGACTTTTAACGTTTCCAGGGTTAAATGATTGGGCGCAATGGACCCGAATTTGTTGGTCTAAGTGAGCAGTGACTCTATTTATCACAAGGCACCCATCTACCTAACCTAACCTATACACCAACACAACAAACAAAAGAACGCCAAGAAAACCAAGGTGTAGAAACCTCCATGCAACAAACTACTGAAACGAGCGAGCTACATGAAGATCAACCGATACAACAAAGACCAAGGAGAGAAACCAATCTACCAAGACGATTCGAGGATTACGAGCTCTACTAACATGATAAATGAGAGGGGATGACATAGTAAATATTATCCAAAGAAAAAAATAGATTGTAGCAACACACTCCAGACAATATGCGTTGTTCTCTAATTTGTGTTTTCAAAAGGAATTGTCTTTGAATACCCTGTAATTATTATCATATTATTATTATTATTTATCAAGAACAATAAACGTACACAAAATATTACAAAGGGTATTCATATTCTTTCGGCGCGGGCAGATTATAACAAAAAAAAAAAAAAAGTTCTATATATACCAGCCTTGTCTATCTGTGTGTTAACTTTAGACTCCAGATCAGTTACAGTTTAAAATATAACTGTTGAATACATCAACAAAATATAATAAAAAACAAAATACACTGAACCCCAACTAACAAGCGTTAACATCAGCAGTTTACACATAAACATGTTACTCAATCACAACCTACGTACATCAAGTAGTTGAGTAATAGCACAACAACCGAGTCAGCACAACAACCGAACAATAGTGAATGACCTGGTAGGGCACCTGCGATGAATCGAATCACGACCTACATCAAGTGGTTGAGTAACAACACAACAACCGAGTCAGCACATCAGTCGAGTCAGCACAACATTCGAACAGCAGTGCATGACCTGGTAGGGCACCTGCGATGAATGGAATAATCAATTAAAATTAAGTTAGCACAGTAAGCAAAATTTATGTATAAATACAAATTAAGAAAATAAATAAATTCAGATCTACTCAAGCACAAGTATATGACCTCTTATTGATAGCTATCCCCACACCAGCGGTAATTTAGCTGTTAATTAGGAATTATTTAAGTCTATCAAGAATAGATTTTACATGGTCCTTCGAGCCGGATAAGCTGGAACAGTGTAATTTACAAGTTTTATATAGTGTCGTGAGTGTTGGTACGAGACCAGTATCGCAGTCATAAAAGAAATTGTAGAGTGAAAATTAGAGAGTGCAAACATGAGTTAAATTGACGATATAGCGTTAAACCAAACGCGAATTTTGGAAGAAGTCCATCGATTATAGACCAACTTTAAAAAGAATGGAGAATCACGATACTCTGTGGAGTATCTCATTACACGAATAGAGAAGTTGGAGCAGCACAGTATCGATTTCCAATTAAATAACGGGTATTTGGAAGACCTGAGGAAAACAGACCCACACCATGATTACTTCACAAAAAAGTATTTTTATCAGTCTGAATTAAGGTAACTTGATATTAAGAGTACTTTGAAGGCGAAATTGGATGAGTTAAAAAGGAAGAAGAATGCCGACATTCCAGAATCACGTTTAGCTCCCGCAAGTTTAAATCCAGCTGCGCCATTGACACCATTTTGGGAACTATTTGATCGATTAGTACACCAGAATAGAATATTTAAAAGGCAAACTGAACGGAGAAGCAGCAAAGATTGTCAGCCACTTATTACCTACGTCAAGCAATTATGCAACAGCTATAGAATTGCTATATGGTTCCAAAATCCAGCAGCGTTGGTCAATAACTACATTCAGAAATTGCTTGCTTGGAAATCAGTTCGAAGCGCAAATGAGTTCGACTTAAAAAAATATCATCGACACGTCGAAAGAAATCTTGTATGGTATTAGAAACTTGGGAGTTGATGTCAGTTCATGGGATCCATTAGTGATTCAGTTGTTATATCCAAAACTCGACCATGAACTAAGAAAATTGTATCAGCAATCAAAAGGAAAGTCAACAGAAATTCCAAAGTTAAGCGAATTTTTTAACTTTATCGAGGGCAGATTCCGAGGATTGGAGAGCAGTCTCGAAATCAACCGAGAACACCAGTCGCAAGTGTTCAAAACAACATCCACAAAAAACAATTTGCCTACAGTCACGCAGTCGAAATGCGTTGTGTATAGCGAGTCTCATCAATTGTATAATTGCAATAGATTTCTAAGTATGAAGCCAAAAAAGCCGAATGGAAGTGGTCCAGAAGTCAAAGCTGTGTTTCAACTGTTTGCGAGATGGACATGCAGTAAGGGAATGCTCATCGAAGAGGGGTTGCAGGATATGCACACAACAGCATAATTTCCTACTTCATTTCCCACAAAGTGAGAGTGCAGCCGTCTTGGTAGCAGGAAAAACAACAAGTGAAGAAACACTATCGACAACGAGAATCGCCACAGCATGTGGGGTGGCCGTGGTGTAGTGGTAACATCATGGCTCGTCACGCTGTTGGTTCGTGGCTCAAATCCTGATGAAGAATCATCTACAGTGGCATCACTGCTTAAGAGAAATTGTAATTTCAAGTGATCTGTGTCAAAACAATTAAATTCAAAGTGTAAAGTGCGGTAATACATTCGTGTTCCATACAAATCGAAACATCAGCTGCTCCTACATCACTGATTACTGAAATGCATAGGTTCCTGCCAAGTATTTTAGTTTTCAGGACGGTTTGTATTGTAACCAAAAGGTAGGAACTTTTGTGGACCGATAGTGATCTTTGAACTTTACAAATATAAATAATCAAATAAAATCGGGCACGTGTGAATAAGTTGTGCTTTTTAAAGCCCCTATAGTTCATACACGAACCCATTGCTAGAATCTTAATTAACCCTTAGATGCATAATGTTCAATATGTGGCACAAACCGATTTCCGATCAATATTTTAGCTTGGAGACATTATGTCGGTACAAATGCATAACGTGCCATATCAGGTACATTCCATGGACACATTATATGTGCAGTTATTTATTTTCTCTTAAAAATATTCACAAAATTGGCATATGCGTAACTGTTGTACAAAGATATCTTTTTGTTAGTGCAAATCAGTTGAGCGAACATCGTCTAATGTGGTTATTTTGTATAGTTAGCTATCAAAAAAAATATTTTTTTTTTAAATAGAATTTCAGTTATTAACAATATTACAACTTTCGTAAATCAACTGGGTTCTAGTTTTAATTTTTGATGGCTAAATGCATGATGTGCCATATTTGGCACAAACTATATTTTAGCAAATTATTAACATACAATTTGACAAAACTAAAAACTATTGATGAGGAAGTGTTTCTAGAGCCAATACTTAGTCAGGATAATTTTAAATCCAAATTTGGAAAAATCGTGCATCTAAGGGTTGAAATAATAATACAAAAACGCATACAGCCCGTGAGTATGCAACCTAGTTTTACAATAAGTAAGACCACAGTACGCGCTAATAAAAATGTCAAAAGTTTTACGCACTCCGCCAGTGATATGCACCACACCAACTTCTGAACCAACGGTGTCAGCAGTAACATCAGCAAAAATAATAGAAAATGAAAATGGCAAGAAAAAATTAAGTCAAGAAAAAAGGCAAAGTAAGTTAACAGAAACTATTTCAACTAACCAAAACCAAAGTATTTCTCAAAATGAGGAAAGACTACAAAAAGAATTAATGCAAGTAAATAATGTGTTAATAGAAGCAAATAATTTTAATAGAAATTTAAACGAAATAATAAAAAACTTGCAATTACATATAACAAATCTAGAAAATAAATTAGAATCGAAAGAAAACGAATTACAAAACAAATAGCCAGAGAATATTCAAGATATCCACAGAACTCCTCGGCAAAATATGGAAAAACCAATATATTGTAATATGCGAGCTACGGCTCGAGTAGATAAACCGATATTCTGTGAAATTATTTCTTTATTTTCTAGTCTATAGAACAATTCAAGTTCACACTATACTATTCTTCGCAAACTCCTTCCTTACAAGGTCTCTTTCTTCTCAAATCACTTTATCTCCTTTCAATTACTTAATTCACAAATCCAAACTAATTACTTCTTCTTGTTAACTCTCAACTTTCAATTTATCACAAAATTACAACTTCGGCTGTTATCACTTTTTCAATATCCTCGTGCGGTTCAAAACCAACTGCCTTGCCTCGATTGCCATCTGTCCTTATATAGCAGCATTTCTGATAGCCAGAAACTTCTAGGAAATTCTGATGTAATAATTCCAAGATGACAATAATTTCTTGCGGTTATAATTCTCCCTTATCGTGGACACGAACTGTGGACACTAATTGCAGACACGAACCTCGAATGAAAATACACTTCGGAACAAAATTATGCCAGAATGAAAAGACACTTCGGAATGGGTTGCATAGTTGTAGGAGCGTAGTTATTATTATGTTACACTGCCCCCCTCTTAGACTTGTTCGTCCCGAACAAGTGCGTCCTCACTTCGGCCATTGTATCGACTCAGTCGGTCCACATGAACCACTTTCATTTTGGCCCTTGGTCCTCGCTGTATGCGGTAGACAACATCGTTGATGCGGGTTACTATTCTGTAGGGACCCTCCCAGTTCTGCTTCAACTTAGGTGATTTCCCCTTTTGGCGATGGGGATTATTCAGCCACACTAGATCTCCTTCCTGGAATCCTGACGTTGTTGCCTTGGCATCATACCTGGTGTTCATGCGGTCGCTCGTTACCTTAATCTGGCTTATGGTCCTTTGGTGTATGTCCCTAAGCCTTTCCCTAAGGTCCACCACGTACTCTTCTTCATTTCTGGGCTCATTGGTAGGAGATTCAAATTTCACCTCACTGGGTAACCGAGCTATTCCACCAAACAAGATTTCGAACGGCGTATGTCGAGTAGTGCTATGCACGGCACTTCTATAGGCCATCAAAAACAAGGGAATCTGCCGGTCCCAATCCCGTTGGTAGTCACTTACGACCTTCGAGAGATGTTCGTCCAAAGTCCTATTGAAACGCTCCACCATACCGTCCGACTGTGGATGAAGCGGGGTTGTCCGTGTCTTTTTGATTCCGAGTAGTTGACACATCTCTTGGAAGATCCTTGACTCGAAGTTCCGCCCTTGGTCAGAATGCAATTCCGAGGGCACACCGAATCTGCTCACCCAATTGTAGACGAACTGCTCCGCCACGGTTCTGGCTTCCTGGTTAGGGATCGGAAACGCTTCCGGTCACTTACTAAAGTAGTCCATTACTACGAGTATATACCGATTACCATTGTCGGTTTCCGGAAAGGGCCCTGCTCCCACGTTGTATTGGTGCATCTTACCTCGAGTTTTGATTCTCGGACCCTTGCTAGCTGCACACACGTCGCATTTTCTGCACCAGTCTTCGACACCTTTTCTAGCGTCTTATTCACTCCCAAGTGGCCTCCGGACGCCCCGCCATGCATCTCCTGTAACACCTCGTCCGCGGCACGACAAGCTGCATTACAAAAGACTTTCCGTCGGAGGATTCCCATTTTCTTCTCAGAACACCTTCTTGGACATGGAGGGAGTCCCACTGCGCAAAATATGCCTTTAAGGTCGGGCTTCTGTGAGAGATGTTCTGATGATCCGATTTCTCCATGTTCTCCTTCCAGGAAAGAATCGGCTCGATATCCGGGTCTTCCTTCTGAGCGTTCCGGATCTCATCTACGCTCCAGCCGGCGATAGGTTCGGCTCTCATTCTTTGGATGGAAACCAGCTCCCGTTCTTCCTGACGCGCACAATGTTTACAATCCGTTCTGCATGGTCTCCGGGACAGTGCATCCGCATTAGAGTGGAGTTTTCCTTTACGATGCTGTATTTCGTAGTCGTAGATTTGCAGCCTTTCGATCCATCTTGCGACCTGACCCTCAGGACTCTTGAACTGTAATAGCCATTTTAAGGGTGCATGGTCTGTGCGAAGAACGAACTTCCTCCCATAGAGGTATTTGTGAAAATGCTTCGTAGCCAAGATCAAAGCTAGAAGTTCCCGCCTTGTCACGCAGTAGTTCCTTTCTGGCTTAGAGAGCACCTTGCTGAAGTACGCAACCACCTTCTCTTGGCCATCATGCACCTGGGAGAGTACGGCTCCTACCCCGACATTACTAGCATCTGCATCCACAATGAACGTTTCCCCGGGAGTGGGGTAACCTAGTGTCGGGGCATCGCATAGCCGTTGTTTAAGTGCCTTGAAGCTCTTCTCGCACTCAATTAACCATTTGAATTGTTTTCCTTTTTCCGCCAACTGGTGCAGGCTCTTTGCGATCCCGGCAAAATCCTTCACGAACCGTCTGTAGTAGGTGGCTAGGCCCAGGAAGCTCCTTAGTTGGTGTTTATCTTTGGGGACTGGCCAGTTTTTAACCGCTTCGACCTTTTCTGGATCGGTTCTCACTCCTTTTGCTGAAATTATGTGCCCCAAGTAATTGACTTCCGCTCTAAACAGGGCGCACTTCTTAGGGTTGAGCTTCAGGTGGGCACTTCGAAGCCTTTGAAACACATCCCTTAGATTGTCTCGGTGTTGCGCAAACGTTTTTCCTACGATGATGACATCATCCAAGTACACCAAACAGGTTTTTCATGTTAACCCATGCAGAACACATTCCATCAATCGCTCGAAAGTCGCCAGAGCATTGCACAGCCCGAATGGCATTACCGTGAATTGCCATAGCCCATTTCCTGCGGTAAAGGCGGTTTTCTCCCGGTCTTCTGGATGGATCTGTACCTGCCAGTAGCCACTCTTCAGGTCGAGAGTGGAAAACCATCGGGCTCCTGATAGTGTGTCCAGCGTGTCGTCAATCCGTGGCAGAGGATAGCTGTCTTTCTTGGTGACGTAATTGAGCTGCCGATAGTCCACGCAGAACCGAGTGTTGACATCTTTCTTCTTAACCAGTACAACCGGTGATGCCCACGGAATTTTGGAACTTTCAATCAGACCTTCTTTCTCCATTGCAGACACCATCTCTGCAACTTCTGTCTGCTTTGCCAATGGAAGGCGCCTAGCAGGCTGACGAATTGGTCCAGTATCACCAGTGTCTATTCGATGTTGTACCAGGTGTGTTCGGCCGTATTCTCCGTCCTGTGAGGCAAATACATCAGCGTACTCATTGATAAGATTCTCTGCCATAGTTCGCTGCTCCTGATTCAGTTCACTGGACTGGAGAATCGTCTCTCTCATTTCCGCTGTCCAAGGTGATGGGAGAGGTTTCGGAGCATCACGTTCAGATATTGTTGTGACGGCGGTAATCGGCGTGCATTTTCCAGTCGCCTCCCCTTGCCTTAGTTTGACAGTGTGTGGTCTCGCGTTCAAAACTCTCACTGGAACAATGGTGTTCTTTGGTTCGACTAACGTCTTTCCCACGATGTAGTCTTGAGAATGCTCTCTGGTTCTGGTTCTACTATGTAGAATCGGTGGCTCCCAAGATAACGTTCCAGCTTCGTCCTGTAGCAATAAGTATATCTAAGTAATGTAGAGAGTATATGTAGGCACTGTCGCTCTCTTACTGATAATTCAGTTATCTAAGTATTTGTAATTCTCTTAGCCCTAAGTCCTACTACACATTGTATCGGTTACCTAAATATTTGTAACTCTCTTAGTTTTAAGTTTACCACACATTCTATTCTGGTAGCATTAAGTTTCACCACACGTCGTGTGGACTGATCTTTGATACTGCAGAGGCGGTTGGAATAAAGTAGTGAACAGAAACGGACGCATTTTATTTAATCTCGGTACCTACTACAATCTCAGAAGTGGGATTCGCAAAAAAAAAAAAAAAATAAACAAAGGATAGCCTTAAATAAACCCAAACGAGTGTTGAAATTTTTTTTCTACCTTTTATATATTTGTGCGTAGAAAACAATGGAGGGTGGAATTACGGCGACAGACTATTCCTCGGCTGC
Organism: Pocota personata; assembly: GCA_963082735.1. Lineage (NCBI taxonomy): Eukaryota > Metazoa > Arthropoda > Insecta > Diptera > Syrphidae > Pocota > Pocota personata. The sequence goes on along the minus strand of OY720433.1, from coordinate 25,369,672 downwards.
GTTGCGGAAGTGGCTGCAACGACTGGGACTCTCGACCACAGGTACCAAAAGCGTAATGGTAATGCGACTGAATGATGTACCAGCCGAACAACGTGGTGAGGTACCCAAAAAAATCGACAAACAGGCAGAAGCGACAATGTCGCAGCAGCAACCATCGCCAAGCAGGGGTAAGGAAGGCGCCGAATGGCAGTCGGACGATGATGAGTATGAGGAAGTTGATGACTATAAGGGAGCAACGGAACAACGGGATCGAATCAACAGGAATGTCGAACGATCGTCTGGTTGTGTAAGTGACACGTGTGTGTACAAGAAGGTAGAACCGCAACATACGTTGAGAAACAGTACAGTTGATGTGCAGAGTACATGTGCCGCAGAGTCTGATGATGTGCAAAGGGAACTGGAGTTGTGCAAGAAGGAAATGGATTTGATGAGAAGGGGTATTGAAGAGAAAGAGTTGGTCGAAAAAGAAAATATTTTGTTGAAAAAGATGGTGCGATGGGACGAGGCAGAAGCGTCGTGTATAGACAAAAGAGAGGCAAATGATCGGACGCAGAAAAAAATTGTTAGAGACACTGGATCGATATCAAAAGAAAGCGGGGGCGGACAACTAGTTAGCCTGTGGAGAGAATTGTTACCAGAATACGACGGCACGACGAATTGAGATGTGTGGTTGTCGCAGTTGACAAATGTTAGACAACTCTACAAGGTTGAGGAGACAATGCTGCAAACTTTGGTTCTTTCAAAGTTAAATGGAAAGGCGCAAGTGTGGCTTCACTCCAAACCAAATTTCCTGTGTGAGACGGTTGAAGGTATATGCGAGCAAATGAAAGAAGCGTTCGGTACGAAGGAGAACAAATGGCCAGACGAAGATTTGAAGCACGTAAATGGGAAACGTCTGAGAAGTTTACTGACTACTTTAATGACAAAATAATTTTGGCAAACGGGATTAAAATGGACGAAGAAGAGCTGGCCGAATATATCATAAAGGGGTTCACAGACGATGATTTGCGGCTGCAGGCACATGTTCAATCCTTCACTACGAAAGCTCGTTTGCTGCAAGCGTTTGGAAAACTTATGCAACGAACGACACGCAACACTGCCGGAACGTCGAAACAAAATGTAGCTGTTGCTCGTCAAGCACAAGGATTAAGGTGCTACAACTGCAACTCAGTTGGACACTTCGCAGCCGAGTGCAGGAAACCAAAAAGGGAGTTTGGGGCGTGTTATGCCTGCGGACAGATGGGGCATCGAGCGTCTGGGTGCCCAGAGAGGAAGAAAGCGGTCCAATTGGTGGAGGAAGAATCCAATGAGTATGTAAAATATTTGAATATTTGTTTAGAGAGTGACATAGATTCAGGGAGCCTTATTAGTTTTGTCCGCGTATCGTGTATTCCGGAAAACATAAAATATATAAATAAAAATAACGATGTAACCTATTACGGTATTAATAAAAATGAATCGATAATTTTTGGTAAAGTCACGTGTTATATAGTTTGGAGCAAGCGTAAAATAAATGTAGAATTATATGTAGTTGAGAATGTGTCAATGAGCTATGAGGTGATCCTAGGAAGAAATTTTTTGACAGCCGGTAGATTTAAATTAATTTCCGAATTAGAGATGGTCAATAATGATTGGACAAATGAGCAAAATGATTGTAGCAATTTTGAAAAGAGTCTCATGTTAATTAATTATGAAGAAAATAATAAGCATATGATAGATTTAGATGTTGGAAAAGAGGTAATTTACGAAACAAGAAAATATTTGCATGATCTATTCGATAAAAATTATGTGTTACCCGAATGCCCCACTGAACCGGTGATAAAAAGCAAAATGACCTTAACGTTAGATAATTTGAAACCTTTTCATCGCACCCCTCGTCGGTTATCGTACACAGAAAAAGCGAAATTAAACCAACTGATAGAAGAATATTTATCAAAGGGCTACATTAGGGTAAGTGAGTCGGAGTACTACAGTCCAAATGATTGTCTCTGAAGACGGCGGCAAAACTTCGTCTTTGCTGATGACTGTCCTGAGAGTTACGGCATTCTCGTTTCCGTACACCATCGGAATCTCCACATTTCGATACCTCGGTACTTGCATCCCGATGTCCAAGATTACTTCATTTGCTTTCATGAAGTCTATTCCGATGATGCACTCGTCGCATATATCTGCCACCAGAAACGCATGGGAGAACGTCAGTCCCGCCAGAGTAATCGTAAGACGAACTTCTCCAAACACCTTCGCCATTTCCCCTGTTGCTGTCTTCAGGCCGTAGCTGTTGGTGTTGTGCAGCCAGGAGCTTCTGGCGATACCTCTTACAATGGAGGCAGTAGCACCTGTGTCGATGGTGGCTACGCACTTCTTCTTGTTGATTAGTGCCTCCACTGTCAGGCTCTTGTTACCCCGTTTGGTTTGCGAAACTTGAATGGTGGTCCTGGGGGCCTCGATTCCAGTAATTAAATTCTGCCCCGCGAAGTTGGTCCTTACGCATTTCCCGACTGCTGGTTCTGGGAAGTCTGACCGACAGGATGGATGTTATCACCGCAGGATGCTTCCTCTCTGCTTCTCCTACTTCCGCAATGTGCACTTCTGCACTGCCGTTGTAGGTGTCCGGTTTGGTTGCAATTCCAGCAACGGATTTGACTTCCGCGAGCTTTGTCTTCATCCATGACGGCTGTTCTCTGGCGTGAGCATTCCACGACGGACATTTCCCTGACACGGTGTATTCCCTGGTATGCTTGGTCTGCAGCCTTCATTGACAAAGCGAATGCCAATGCCTCGGGGAGTGTTTGCTTTTCAGCCATCCTTACAGCCATTTGCAGTTGTCTGTCCTCTATTGCCTGAATAAAAGCTTCCACCGCCATTTCGTTGATAAGCTCGCCACCAGCTTTAGGGTATGAAAGATAGGCTAGTCGCTCAATATATGCTTGCAACTGTTGGAGCGTTTCCCTCTTTTCTGGACTCGACTTCGCAGCTGAACCCTGTACACCTGCTGCATGTGTTCATTCCCAAACCGCATCTCGATAGCCTGAACCAGAGAGTCATAGTTCTGCTGTTTATCTTCCGGGATGGTCTGCAAGAGCTCCGCAGCTGGACCCCTCAGTGCAAGCGTGAGTGCAATAGACTTCTCTTCATCGTCCCAGTTATTGGTCATTGCGGCCGCTTCGAATTGCCTCTTATAAATTGGCCATGATGTTTGACCATCGAAGATAGGAGGCTGCATCTCCTTTCTTCTCAGACCGTCAGTGGAATATTCCCGTGCTTTCTGTCTCTTCACGTTGCTGAGCTCCTTAGCAATATTTTCGACTTGTTTTAATACTATTTCGAAATGCGTACCCACTTTTTCAAACTGAGTCTCTATCTTCCCGAACTGAGTTTCATGTTTCTCAAAATTTTCATCGAATCTAGTTTCGACTTTTTCGAGTTGCGTCTTGACCTTCTCGATTTTCTCTTCGATCACTTCGAATTTGGATTCCAAGTTTTTGTTTTGCTCATCAAGTTTGCTTTCCAGAACATCTAGAAAATTCTTTTGTTCGTCCAGCTTAAGTTTTAGAGAATTCTTTTGTTCCTCAAACTTAAGTTCTAGAGAGTTCCTTTGGTCGTCTATTGCTTTCTTTTGGTCATCGAGCTTAAGTTCCAGAGACTTCTTTTGGTCTTCTATTGCTTTCTTTTGTTCGTCCATGACTGACTTAAGTTGCAGAAGCAGACTTGTTATACCCGGGTCGGCTACTGTACTTGCTGGTTCCCCTTACACGTCAAACTCTATGTCATGCGGATTTTCACCTTAATGCTTTACTGCGTCTTCCAGACGAATCAGTAGGGCATCTTTTTCCCAGTTGTGTCGCGATTCCACTTACCGAGTTCTGATTTTAGTTGAATTATAGTTAGTTTTCCCAATTTGCGACCCATTTTGCGAAACTAATTAACTCAACAGAGAAATGTTTTTTTTTTTTTTTATTGTGCAATTTCACACCACGAAAATAGTTATTCACAGAATACGTTTTATCCCACTTCTGACACCAATGTAATATGCGAGCTACGGCTCGAGTAGATAAAACGATATTCTGTGAAATTATTTCTTTATTTTCTAGTCTATAGAAAAATTCAAGTTCACACTATACTATTCTTCGCAAACTCCTTCCTTACAAGGTCTCTTTCTTCTCAAATCACTTTATCTCCTTTCAATTACTTAATTCACAAATCCAAACTAATTACTTCTTCTTGTTAACTCTCAACTTTCAATTTATCACAAAATTACAACTTCGGCTGTTATCACTTTTCCAATATCCTCGTGCGGTTCAAAACCAACTGCCTTGCCTCGATTGCCATCTGTCCTTATATAGCAGCATTTATGATAGCCAGAAACTTCTAGGAAATTCTGATGCAATAATTCCAAGATGACAATAATTTCTTGCGGTTATAATTCTCTCTTATCGTGGACACAAACTGTGGACACTAACTGCAGACACGAACCTCCAATGAAAAGACACTTCGGAACAAAATTATGCCAGAATGAAAAGACACTTCGCAATGGGTTGCATAGTTGTAGGAGCGTAGTTATTATTATGTTACAAAATTGTAACATAATGTAGCATAATAACTACGCCCTCGAACAGGCAACAAATTCCGAAGTGTATTTTCATTTGAGGTTCGTGTCTGCAATTAGTCTCCACAGTTCGGATAATATCACGGATAAGAGAGAACAAGAGAGAATTATAACTGCACGAAATGATTGTCATCTTGGAATTATTACATCAGAATTTTTTTTGTTCCAGTGGTCGAAGAATATGCTAGAAGTTTCTGGCTATCAGAAACTTCTGCTATATAAGGACAGATGGCGATGCAGACCACGCAGTTGGTTTAGAACCGTGGCGAAGAGATTGGAAAAGTGATAATGGGCGAAGTTGTAATTTTGTGATAAAATGAAAGTTGAGAGTTAACAAGAAGAAGTAATTAGTTTGGATTTGTGAATTAAGTAATTGAAAGGAGATAAGTTGATTTGAGAGGAAAGAGACCTTGTAAGAAAAGAATTAGAGAAGAACTTGAATTGTTCTATAGACTAGAAAATAAAGAAATAAATTTCACAGAATATCGTTTTATCTACTCGAGCCGTAGCTCGTATATTACATTGGCGTCAGAAGTGGGATAAAACTTATTCTGTGAATAACTATTTCCGTGGTGTGAAATTGCACAAGAAAAAAAAAAAAAACGATTCCTGTGTTGAGTTAATTAGTTGCGCAAAGTGGGTTGCAAATTGGGAAAACTAACTATAATTCAACTAAAGGCAGAACTCAGTAAGCGGAATCTCGACACAACTGGGGGAAAAGATGCCCTACTGATTCGTCTGGAAGAAGCAGTAACGCAGGACGGGGAAAATTCGCATGACGTAGAGTTTTACGTGGAAGAGGAACCAGCAAGTACAGTAGCCGACCCGGGTATAACAAGTCTGCTCCTGTAACTTAAGTTAGTCATGGACGAACAAAAGAAAGGAATATAAAACCAAAAGAAATCTCTGGAACTTAAGCTCGATGACCAAAAGAATTCTATAGAACTTAGACGAACAAAAGAATTCCCTAGATGCTCTGGAAAGCAAACTTGATGAGCAAAACAAGAACTTGGAATCCAAATTCGAAGCGATCGAAGAGAAAATCGAGAAGGTCGAGATTAATGTGTGAGACGGTGGAAGGTATATGCGAGCAAATGAAAGAAACGTTCGGTACGAAGGAGAACAAATGGCCGGACGAAGATTTGAAGCACGTAAATGGGAAACGTCTGAGAAGTTTACTGACTACTTTAATGACAAAATAATTTTGGCAAACGGGATTAAAATGGACGAAGAAGAGCTGGTCGAAAATATCATAGAGGGGTTCACAGACGATGATATGCGGCTGCAGGCACATGTTCAATGCTTCACTACGAAAGCTCGTTTGCTGCAAGCGTTTGGAAAGCTTATGCAACGAACGACACTCAACACTGCCGGAACGTCGAAACAAAATGTAGCTGTTGCTCTTGTTACCCCGTTTGGTTTGCGAAACTTAAATGGTGGTCCTGGGGGCCTCGATTCCAGTAATTAAATTCTGCCCCGCAAAGTAGGTCCTTACGCATTTCCCGACTGCTGGTTTTGGGAAGTCTGACCGACTGGATGGATGTTATCACCGCAGGATGCTTCCTCTCTGCTTCTCCTACTTCCGCAATGTGCACTTCTGCACTGCCGTTGTAGGTGTCCGGTTTGGTTGCAATTCCAGCAACGGATTTGACCTCCGCGAGCTTTGTCTTCATCCATGACGGTTGTTCTCTGGCGTGAGCATTCCACGACGGACATTTCCCTGACACGGTGTATTCCCTGGTATGCTTGGTCTGCAGCCTTCATTGACAAAGCGAATGCCAATGCCTCGGGGAGTGTTCGCTTTTCAGCCATCCTTACAGCCATTTGCAGTTGTCTGTCCTCTATTGCCTGAATAAAAGCTTCCACCGCCATTTCGTTGATAAGCTCCTCACCAGCTTTAGGGTATGAAAGATGGGCTAGTCGCTCAATATATGCTTGCAACTGTTGGAGCGTTTCCCCCTTTTCTGGACTCGACTACGCAGCTGAACCCTGTACACCTGCTGCATGTGTTCATCCCCAAACCGCATCTCGATAGCCTGAACCAGAGAGTCATAGTTCTGCTGTTTATCTTCCGGGATGGTCTGCAAGAGCTCCGCAGCTGGACCCCTCAGTGCAAGCGTGAGTGCAATAGACTTCTCTTTATTGTCCCAGCTTTGGTCATTGCGGCCGCTTCGAATTGCCTCATATAAATTGGCCATGATGTTTGACCATCGAAGATAGGAGGCTGCATCTCCTTTCTTCTCAGACCGTCAGTGAAATATTCCCGTGCTTTCTGTCACTTCACGTTGCTGAGCTCCTTAGCAATATTTTCGACTTGTTTTAATACTATTTCGAATTGCGTATCCACTTTTTCAAACTGAGTCTCTATCTTCCCGAACTGAGTTTCATGTTTCTCAAAATTTTCATCGAATCTAGTTTCGACTTTTTCAAGTTGCGTCTTGACCTTCTCGATTTTCTCTTCGATCACTTCGAATTTGGATTCCAAGTTCTTGTTTTGCTTATCAAGTTTGCTTTCCAGAGCATCTAGAAAATTCTTTTGTTCGTCCAGCTTAAGTTTTAGAGAATTCTTTTGTTCCTCAAGCTTAAGTTCTAGAGAGTTCCTTTGGTCGTCTATTGCTTTCTTTTGGTCATCGAGCCAAAGTTCCAGAGACTTCTTTTGGTCTTCTATTGCTTTCTTTTGTTCGTCCACGACTGACTTAAGTTGCAGGAGCAGACTTGTTATACCCGGGTCGGCTACTGTACTTGCTGGTTCCCCTTCCACGTCAAACTCTATGTCATGCGGATTTTCACCTTAATGCTTTACTGCGTCTTCCAGATGAATCAGTAGGGCTTCTTTTTCCCAGTTGTGTCGCGATTCCGCTTACTGAGCTCTGATTTTAGTTGAATTATAGTTAGTTTTCCCAATTTGCGACCCATTTTGCGAAACTAATTAACTCAACAGAGAAATGTTTTTTTTTTTTTTTTTACTGTGCAATTTCACACCACGAAAATAGTTATTCACAGAATACATTTTATCCCACTTCTGACACCAATGTAATATGCCAGCTACGGCTCGAGTAGATAAAACGATATTCTGTGAAATTATTTCTTTATTTCCTAGTCTATAGAACAATTCAAGTTCACACTATACTATTCTTCGCAAACTCCTTCCTTACAAGGTCTCTTTCTTCTCAAATCACTTTATCTCCTTTCAATTACTTAATTCACAAATCCAAACTAATTACTTCTTCTTGTTAACTCTCAACTTTCAATTTATCACAAAATTACAACTTCGGCTGTTATCACTTTTCCAATATCCTCGTGCGGTTCAAAACCAACTGCCTTGCCTCGATCGCCATCTGTCCTTATATAGCAGCATTTCTGATAGCCAGAAACTTCTAGCAAATTGTTCGACCACTGGAACAAGGAAATTCTGATGTAATAATTCCAAGATGACAATAATTTCTTGCGGTTATAATTCTCTCTTATCGTGGACACAAACTGTGGACACTAACTGCAGACACGAACCTCGAATGAAAAGACACTTCGGAACAAAATTATGCCAGAATGAAAAGACACTTCGCAATGGGTTGCATAGTTGTAGGAGCGTAGTTATTATTATGTTACAAAATTGTAACATAATGTAGCATAATAACTACGCCCTCGAACAGGCAACAAATTCCGAAGTGTCTTTTCATTTGAGGTTCGTGTCTGCAATTAGTCTCCACAGTTCGGATAATATCACGGATAAGAGAGAACAAGAGAGAATTATAACTGCACGAAATGATTGTCATCTTGGAATTATTACATCAGAATTTTTTTTGTTCCAGTGGTCGAAGAATATGCTAGAAGTTTCTGGCTATCAGAAACTTCTGCTATATAAGGACAGATGGCGATGCAGACCACGCAGTTGGTTTAGAACCGTGGCGAAGAGATTGGAAAAGTGATAATGGGCGAAGTTGTAATTTTGTGATAAAATGAAAGTTGAGAGTTAACAAGAAGAAGTAATTAGTTTGGATTTGTGAATTAAGTAATTGAAAGGAGATAAGTTGATTTGAGAGGAAAGAGACCTTGTAAGAAAAGAATTAGAGAAGAACTTGAATTGTTCTATAGACTAGAAAATAAAGAAATAAATTTCACAGAATATCGTTTTATCTACTCGAGCCGTAGCTCGTATATTACATTGGTGTCAGAAGTGGGATAAAACTTATTCTGTGAATAACTATTTCCGTGGTGTGAAATTGCACAAGAAAAAAAAAAAAAACGATTCCTGTGTTGAGTTAATTAGTTGCGCAAAGTGGGTTGCAAATTGGGAAAACTAACTATAATTCAACTAAAGGCAGAACTCAGTAAGCGGAATCTCGACACAACTGGGGGAAAAGATGCCCTACTGATTCGTCTGGAAGAAGCAGTAACGCAGGAAGGGGAAAATCTGCATGACGTAGAGTTTTACGTGGAAGAGGAACCAGCAAGTACAGTAGCCGACCTGCAACTTAAGTTAGTCATGGACGAACAAAAGAAAGCAATAGAAGACCAAAAGAAGTCTCTGGAACTTAAGCTCGATGACCAAAAGAATTCTATAGAACTTAGAAGAACAAAAGAATTCCCTAGATGCTCTGGAAAGCAAACTTGATGAGTAAAACAAGAACTTGGATTCCAAAATCGAAGCGATCGAAGAGAAATTCGAGAAGGTCAAGACGCAACTCGAAAAAGTCGAAACTAGATTCCATGAAAACTTTGAGAAACATGAAGCTCAGTTCGGGAAGGTAGAGACTCAGTTTGAAAAAGTAGGAAAGCAAGTCGAAAATCTTGCTAAGGAACTCAGCAACGTGAAGAGACAGGAAGCACTGGAATATTCCACTGACGGTCTGAGAAGAAAGGAGATGCAGCCTCCTATCTTCGATGGTCAAACATCATGGCCAATTTATAAGAGGCAATTCGAAGCGGCCGCAATGACCAAAGCTGGGACAATGAAGAGAAGTCTATTGCACTCACGCTTGCACTGAGGGGTCTAGCTGCGGAGCTCTTGCAGACCATCCCGGAAGATAAACAGCAGAACTACGACTCTCTGGTTCAGGCTATCGAGATGCGGTTTGGGGATGAACACATGCAGCAGGTGTACAGGGTTCAGCTGCGTAGTCGAGCTCAGAAAAGGGGGAAATGCTCCAACAGTTGCAAGCGGATATAAAACGACTAGCCCATCTTTCATACCCTAAAGCCGGTGAGGAGCTTATCAACGAAATGGCGGTGGAAGCTTTTATTCAGGCCACAGAGGACAGACAACTGCAAATGGCCGTAAGGATGGCTGAAAAGCGAACACTCTCCGAGTCATTGGTGTTCGCTTTGTCAATGAAGGCTGCGGACCAAGCATACCAGGGAATACACCGTGTCAGGGAAATGTCCGTAGTGGAATGCTCTTGCCGAGAACAGCCGTCATGGATGAAGACAAAGCTCGCGGAAGTCAAATTCGTTGCTGGAATTGCAACCAAACCGGATACCTACAACGGCAGTGCAGAAGTGCACCTAGACGAGGAAATTGTCCACATTGCGGAAGTAGGAGAAACAGAGAGGAAGCATCCTGTCGGTCAGACTTCCCAAAACCAGCAGTCGGGAAATGCGTAAGGACCTACTTTGCGGGGCAGAATTTAATTACTGGAATCGAGGCCCCCAGGACCGCCATTTAAGTTTCGCAAACCAAACGGGGTAACAAGAGCAACAGCTGCATTTTGTTTCGACGTTCCGGCAGTGTTGAGTGTCGTTCGTTGCATAAGCTTTCCAAACGCTTGCAGCAAACGAGCTTTCGTAGTGAAGCATTGAACATGTGCCTGCAGCCGCATATCATCGTCTGTGAACCCCTCTATGATATTTTCGACCAGCTCTTCTTCGTCCATTTTAATCCCGTTTGCCAAAATTATTTTGTCATTAAAGTAGTCAGTAAACTTCTCAGACGTTTCCCATTTACGTGCTTCAAATCTTCGTCCGGCCATTTGTTCTCCTTCGTACCGAACGTTTCTTTCATTTGCTCGCATATACCTTCCACCGTCTCACACATTAATCTCGACCTTCTCGATTTTCTCTTCGATCGCTTCGAATTTGGATTCCAAGTTCTTGTTTTGCTCATCAAGTTTGCTTTCCAGAGCATCTAGGGAATTCTTTTGTTCGTCTAAGTTCTATAGAATTCTTTTGGTCATCGAGCTTAAGTTCCAGAGATTTCTTTTGGTTTTCTATTCCTTTCTTTTGTTCGTCCATGACTAACTTAAGTTACAGGAGCAGACTTGTTATACCCGGGTCGGCTACTGTACTTGCTGGTTCCTCTTCCACGTAAAACTCTACGTCATGCGAATTTTCCCCGTCCTGCGTTACTGCTTCTTCCAGACGAATCAGTAGGGCATCTTTTCCCCCAGTTGTGTCGAGATTCCGCTTACTGAGTTCTGCCTTTAGTTGAATTATAGTTAGTTTTCCCAATTTGCAACCCACTTTGCGCAACTAATTAACTCAACACAGGAATCGTTTTTTTTTTTTTCTTGTGCAATTTCACACCACGGAAATAGTTATTCACAGAATAAGTTTTATCCCACTTCTGACACCAATGTAATATACGAGCTACGGCTCGAGTAGATAAAACGATATTCTGTGAAATTTATTTCTTTATTTTCTAGTCTATAGAAGGTGAAAATCCGCATGACATAGAGTTTGACGTGGAAGGGGAACCAGCAAGTACAGTAGCCGACCCGGGTATAACAAGTCTGCTCCTGCAACTTAAGTCAGTCGTGGACGAACAAAAGAAAGCAATAGAAGACCAAAAGAAGTCTCTGGAACTTAGGCTCGATGACCAAAAGAAAGCAATAGACGACCAAAGGAACTCTCTAGAACTTAAGCTTGAGGAACAAAAGAATTCTCTAAAACTTAAGCTGGACGAACAAAAGAATTTTCTAGATGCTCTGGAAAGCAAACTTGATAAGCAAAACAAGAACTTGGAATCCAAATTCGAAGTGATCGAAGAGAAAATCGAGAAGGTCAAGACGCAACTTGAAAAAGTCGAAACTAGATTCGATGAAAATTTTGAGAAACATGAAACTCAGTTCGGGAAGATAGAGACTCAGTTTGAAAAAGTGGATACGCAATTCGAAATAGTATTAAAACAAGTCGAAAATATTGCTAAGGAGCTCAGCAACGTGAAGTGACAGAAAGCACGGGAATATTCCACTGACGGTCTGAGAAGAAAGGAGATGCAGCCTCCTATCTTCGATGGTCAAACATCATGGCCAATTTATATGAGGCAATTCGAAGCGGCCGCAATGACCAAAGCTGGGACAATAAAGAGAAGTCTATTGCACTCACGCTTGCACTGAGGGGTCCAGCTGCGGAGCTCTTGCAGACCATCCCGGAAGATAAACAGCAGAACTATGACTCTCTGGTTCAGGCTATCGAGATGCGGTTTGGGGATGAACACATGCAGCAGGTGTACAGGGTTCAGCTGCGTAGTCGAGTCCAGAAAAGGGGGAAACGCTCCAACAGTTGCAAGCATATATTGAGCGACTAGCCCATCTTTCATACCCTAAAGCTGGTGAGGAGCTTATCAACGAAATGGCGGTGGAAGCTTTTATTCAGGCAATAGAGGACAGACAACTGCAAATGGCTGTAAGGATGGCTGAAAAGCGAACACTCCCCGAGGCATTGGCATTCGCTTTGTCAATGAAGGCTGCAGACCAAGCATACCAGGGAATACACCGTGTCAGGGAAATGTCCGTCGTGGAATGCTCACGCCAGAGAACAACCGTCATGGATGAAGACAAAGCTCGCGGAAGTCAAATTCGTTGCTGGAATTGCAACCAAACCGGATACCTACAACGGCAGTGCAGAAGTGCACCTAGACGAGGAAATTGTCCACATTGCGGAAGTAGGAGAAACAGAGAGGAAGCATCCTGTCGGTCAGACTTCCCAAAACCAGCAGTCGGGAAATGCGTAAGGACCAGCTTCGCGGGGCAGAAGTTGGTTACTGGAATCGAGGCCCCTAGGACCTCCATTCAAGTTTCGCAAACCAAACGGGGTAACAAGAGCCTGACAGTGGAGGCACTAATCAACAAGAAGAAGTGCGTAGCCACCATCGACACAGGTGCCACTGCCTCCATTGTAAGAAGAGATATCGTCAGAAGCTCCTGGCTGCACAACACCAACTACTGCCTGAAGACTGCAACAGGGGAAATGGCGAAGGTGTTTGGAGAAGTTCGTCTTACGATTACTCTGGCGGGGCTGACGTTCTCCCATGCGTTTCTGGTGGCAGATATATGCGACGTGTGCATCATCACTTCATGAAAGCAAATGAAGTAATCTTGGACATCGGGATGCAAGTACTAAGGTATCGAAATGTGGAGATGCCGTAACTCTCAGGACAGTCATTAGCAAAGACGAAGTTTTGCCTCCGTCTTCAGAGACAATCATTTGGACGAAGCTGGAAAGTGATCTTGGGAGCCACCGATTCTACATAGTAGAACCAGACCCAGAGAAGAACTCTCAAGGCTACATCGTGGGAAAGACGTTAGTCGAACCAAAGAACACCATGGTTCCAGTGAGAGTTTTGAACGCGAGACCACACACTGTCAAACTAAGGCAAGGGGAGGCGACTGGAAAATGCACGCCGATTACCGCCGTCACAACAATATCTGAACGTGATGCTCCGAAACCTCTCCCATCACCTTGGACAGCGGAAATGAGAGAGACGATTCTCCAGTCCAGTGAACTGAATCAGGAGCAGCGAACTATGGCAGAGAATCTTATCAATGAGTACGCTGATGTATTTGCCTCACAGGACGGAGAATACGGCCGAACACACCTGGTACAACATCGAATAGACACTGGTGATACTGGACCAATTCGTCAGCCTGCTAGGCGCCTTCCATTGGCAAAGCAGACAGAAGTTGCAGAGATGGTGTCTGCAATGGAGAAAGAAGGTCTGATTGAAAGTTCCAAAATTCCGTGGGCATTACCGGTTGTACTGGTTAAGAAGAAAGATGTCAACACTCGGTTCTGCGTGGACTATCGGCAGCTCAATTACGTCACCAAGAAAGACAACTATCCTCTGCCACGGATTGACGACACGCTGGACACACTATCAGGAGTCCGATGGTTTTCCACTCTCGACCTGAAGAGTGGCTACTGGCATGTAGAGATCCATCCAGAAGACCGGGAGAAAACCGCCTTTACCGCAGGAAATGGGCTATGGCAATTCACGGTAATGCCATTCGGGCTGTGCAATGCTCTGGCGACTTTCGAGCGATTGATGGAATGTGTTCTGCATGGGTTAACATGGAAAACCTGTTTGGTATACTTGGATGATGACATCGTCGTAGGAAAAACGTTTGCGCAACACCGAGACAATCTAAGATATGTGTTTCAAAGGCTTCGATGTGCCCACCTGAAGCTCAACCCCAAGAAGTGCGCCCTGTTTAGAGCGGAAGTCAAGTACTTGGGGCACATAATTTCAGCGAAAGGAGTGAGAACCGATACAGAGAAGGTCGAAGCGGTGAAAAACTGGCCAGTCCCCAAAGATAAACACCAACTAAGGAGCTTCCTGGGCCTAGCCACCTACTACAACGAATACCAACAGGCGGCAGCGTTCATTGGACAATTTAATAAATAGAAACATAATAAACATACAAAATCAAATTAACATTTTTATTATTACATGAAACATAAATATTGGAACTCATACATTTTTCAAATAAATAAAAACAAAACAAAAAAAACATTCTACGTAAATATACAAAAAGGCGGACGGAAGAAAGTATGTTTCGGACAGTTCTTCATTTTTTGAATAACTCCCGAAGCAATGCCTCTTTTCTTAAAAACCGGGATTCCTTCCCCTCTTCTGCTTCTTCCATTTTTTTATTTTTTTTTTGCCGCTAAGATGTTATTTTTATCTGCAGCTGTCTTCCGTTTAAGGTCCATCTCCTCGGTCAAACGCCTTTCCCGGTATTTCATCTTTTTCTTTGCGGATGAAGATGGTGCTCCATGACATGACTGAGATGGACTTTCCGACGATGAAACAGCTGCAAAATAGGATAGGATTTGTTACAATTACTTACGATTTATTTTTATCCATCTCCATTCCAATTACATAGCTGAATTTCTTTCTAGAGAGAACACTGCACCAATTGCAATAATAAACTTATGTTTACTAACGTTTCTAAAACCAAAACCGAGATATATATACATATATACACGGGGGTTATTTTTGTATACCTACTTTGGCGCTTCACTAATTACAAAATGTAATAAAAACCCGTATATATATATATATATATATATACATACTCACTGCAAAAGGGGTTATTTTTTTATACCTAGTTTGGCACATCACTAATTACCAAATGTAATAAAAACCCATATTTGGGTGGGTAAATATAGTTTTGGGTAAATACCCGGTATTTACCCTTTGATAAATACCTACCGGGTAGGTATACAAAATTTTCCCATCACCGCATATAATTGGCCATAAGAAAAACATGAATTTTTCAAGTTCAAACCGTTTCGATAAATTATTTTTATTTTCATGTGGTCATTTCAATCTTTACCACATTCCTCGAAGTACACTTGGGATGTCCGTTGGATTATGGTTTACGAGCGGCAGGGCATTTCATTGTATTGCTCATTGTTATTTATCCCTAACGTAACTCGCACGGTTTAACTACATGCAATAATTCTACTCAAATGTTCAACAACGAGTTCGACCAACAAATAAAAAAGTGGGAATACAGCGCCACCTATCATAATTGAACATAATTATAAACATTTCAGTAATCATATCCAACGTACATCCATTCTGATATGAACAAATATGTATCAATAAGTGTAGTTTTTCATAAATATCTCCACTCCTCGGCCGCTTAGCGAGTCCAAATTTTATCAGTAAACTTAATTTTATTTAAGAAATTTATTTTGTGAATTTGAGCTAAATCGTACTATAAATATGTAAAATTTAAATACCACTACAGCGCCACCTATCGGGATTAAACTTAAGAGAAACCTTCCTGCAGTCTAAACAAACATATTGTCCAAGTTTGGTGTCAATCGGTGCAGCGGTTCTCGAGTTTAAGACGCTCATACTCGGAACGAACAATTTTATGTATTAAGAAGATACCGAATGAGATTAATATTTTGTACCTTACATTTCATTACCATATTGCTAGTACAATATTAATACAGGAAGGCCCACGTTCTGGCCTACTGACAAAAATAAGATACCAGATCTAATTGATTTTTTCATAATCAAAAATTTGTCTAACAGTTATATACACATAGATGAGTTCGAGTATCTAAGCTCTGACCATTCACCTATAATTCTCCAAATGAGTGAACATATAATTAAAAATACAAATATTAAAACCTTAACAAATAACAGAACAGATTGGCAAGCCTTCAAGCTGAACTTTACAAGTAAAATAGCTTTAATGATACCCCTTATAACCAAAAATGATGTAGAAAAAGAACTGCATAAGTTGGTCAGCGATATTCAGCAATCGGCCTGGGAAAGCACCCCCGCCGTAAATAGAAAGAGCACAACAAGAAACCACACGAAATAAATAAAAGATTTAGTAGCAGATAAAAGACGAGCAAAAAGAACGTGGCAGAAAACAGGAGCTCCACAACATAAAGCCAGGCTAAACAGCCTCTGTCAACAACTAAGAAGAGAAATTAAAAAATTTAAATAAGATTCAATGAAAATGTACTTCGGAGGGCTAACAGCAGAATACGTAACTAATTACTCTCCAACGGAAAGCAACAAAAGGATTAAAACAGCATACTGTGCAAATACCTCCAATCAAAGCAACTGATGGTAACTGGGCAAGAAACGATGAGGACAAAGCCATTCTCTTCGCAGACTAGCTAAAAAACATATCTAAACCACCGAAATGGAAATATACAACCTACGTTAATAGGACCTTCAGAAGAAGAAAGCGAAGAAATTCTGCTCACAACTCCTAATGAAATATGCAACTTAATTAGGGATGAAATAAATGCAAAGAAAAGTCCTGGATATTACCTTATATCTGGTGTCGTAGTAAGGAACTTACCAAGGAAGGCAATAATAAAAATAACAAATTTAATAAATGCCACATTTAAGCTTAAATATGTGCCTAGTTTGTGGAAGGTTTTTGACGTCCTAATGATTTCCAAACCTGGTAAACCGCCAAATGAAGTGTCATCTTACAGTCTTATCTCGTTATTGCCAATGATATCAAAAGTGTTTGAGAAAGTACTCGCAAAACGTTTAAATAAAATAATTGAAAGGAAAAAGCAGATTCCGAACCATCAATTTAGTTTTCGAAGACAGCACTCTACGATACAACAGGTACTTAGAATTACGAATAAAATAGAAGAAGCACTAGAAAAAAGGAAAGTTTGCTCGGCTGTATTCTTGGATGTGGCGCAGGCCTTTGATAAAGTATGGCACGAAGGACTTATCTATAAACTGAGGTGTATGTTGCCAAATCAGTATGCTTCCATTCTGAAATAGTATCTAGATGGAAGACATTTCAGAATAAAACAACAGAGTACTTATTCAAATCTAAGATAAATAAAGGCCGGCGTACCGCAAGGTAGTGTACTGGGCCCAATATTATACTTATTATATACTAGTGATATTCCTAAACTAGAAAACCATACTATGGCAATATTTGCAGATGATACTGCAATAATAGCAGTAGGAAGAACCAATGAAGAATCCACAGAAAAACTACAAATTGGCATATACAAAATCTGTGTATGGACTAATAAGTGGAGAATCAAATTAATCGAGTCTAAGTCAGTCCATGTTGACTTTACTAATAAAAAAAAATTGAATATATATCAATTATTATAAACCGAAGAATAGTTCCATGCGCTAACACAGCGAAATATTTAGGTATGACTCTAGATGCACGTAAAAAAGAAAAAAAGAAGAGTTAGAAATCAAATATAGAAAACTGCACTGGCTGATAGGAAGAAACTCATCCGTATCAATTGGAAATAAAGTGCTTTTATATAATCAAATTCTGAAACCAACGTGGACATATGGAATCCAACTATGGGGTTGTGCCAAAAAGACAAACATAGTCAAAATGCAACGATTCCAAAATAAGGTGCTTAGAAATATATAAATGCACCTTGGTACATAAGAAATACCGACCGTCATCGAGACCTGAAGGTAGAAAGTGTATCAGCGGAAATTCTAAAACATGCAAAAAAAACACAAAGAATAGCTAGAAGAGCATATAAACTTAGATGCAAGAAAACTACTGTATAATGAAAATCAATTACGAAGAACAAAAAAAAGAACAAAACCTCTCGATTTAACTTAATATAAGATAAATAAAAATTTATATACTAACTTATAAATACATGCACAGTCGAAACAAAGAGTCACCAGGGGGTGAAACTCATACAGAAAAAAATTGCTTATTAGTCTAAGTGACAAGATCGCAATTATGTGGGAGGTGGTTTTAGTCGGTAAAAATCCGGCAAGCTGATTACTCGAATCATCAGTATGTTTTTAAGATCTCCCCTTCCTCTACAAAAAAAAGAATCATCTATTTATTTCACATGAAATAAATAAAAAAGTCGATCAATTGCGAAAGCTAAGTCAACTCTACTGCGAAGGCATAACTTATTTTTTTTATTTTTAATGCATGTTTATTATGTAATTCAATTAAACTTATAGCCAGACAAAAAACGCTTAAAACTAGCTTAACTAACTTAACTATTCTTATTCTAACTTACTGGCCCTATGCGGGCGCTCTAAGCTAAACCTAATACGTAAAACTATGTCTTTCGATGTAACGTACTTGAGCATTTTCTGTTTATTTTATTCATATAATTTTAACTGTAACTAAGAAAATTTGAAAAAAACTTAGTGGCTGAACATTTTTTTTTTTGTATTCTTATATATAAACTTATAAACTACCTTAAAATAAATCTTAAAATATCTTATTCTACCTTAATCTAACTTACTCTACCTTACGTAATTAAATACGTACTTTTTTTTTTATTTTATCAAGTGCGGTTTTTTTTTTTTTTGTTTTTTTTAGTTTGTTTTTTCTATCAAAGTGGTGTGACGAAAATTTTTTTATTTTTTTTTATATTGTACAATGTGACTAAAATACCTAAACCTAAACTATGTAAGTCGGCCATGGATACAGAACAGCCAACCCTGAACATCAAACAGACTACCCTGGATTATGGGGAAACGACGAAGGAGTTTCCCCTCTGTCGCCTAGGCACCAGAAATGTTCGTACTGACGTTGTACGTCATTAATATCGCGACCCGATACCGCCCTACTAAACCGGAGGCGCTCCATACTGCCGTGTGCAACGTCTCTGTCGTAGTTGAGTCGCCTATCCACAACTGTCCGAGCAATGTGGAAGATTAGCGGCACTGCCAATCTGTCCTGGTTCAGACCCTTCTTATCAAAATAGAGGAACGCCTCTGGGGTAACAAAGCCGTTAAGGCGTACTCTCTCGTGATGCTCGTAATTGGGGTAATAAGCCCCGGAGATCAGGTTGTTCGTCGAGCTCATTGCTCTTGCAATGTGTCTTCGAAACAGATTGATAATGAAATTATCCACTCTTATTAGGTTAGCCCTGTTGCATAGGACCTCATTGGGATAGACTTTTATGTACTGGGACTCTGGTGTTCTGTACAAATGAAGGCAAGCCCTCTCAAACACCCGAATCTTTTCCAACAAGCTTGCTTCCACGTTGAACCACACGAGGAATCCATATACGAGCATGGGCCTAATGAGGGCCATGTAGCAGATTACCTTTACCCTTGCATCGAATTGCTTGCTATAAAAAAGTCTCTTTGTAAGAGCAAAAGCACCTTTGGCCCTGGCCAGAGCAGCATCTATATGTTTGTTAAAATATAGATATTGGTCAAACCAAAGCCCCAGGTATCTGACTACACTTCGACTCGCAAGTGGCTGTCCGTGCGGTCCAACTATTGAGAACTTTCGCCAATTCTTTCTGGTATCCCTAGAGGCACCAGACAACAGCGTCCTAAAAAGAATGGTTTCCGATTTCTGGAAGTTGATCTTCAACTTCCAGTCATCGCAATATCGCTGAATCTAATCGAAGTCACTTTGCAAGAGAATTGCAATGACCTCGATTTTTGGTCCTGATCTGTACGCGATTAAGTCGTCTGCGTACGCTATGGCATGGTGGAGTGATCCTATGAGATCGCTCGTAAATGTTTAAAAGGATCGGTGAATTAACCGCACCTTGTTGCAGACCGTTTTTAATTATAAATGTTCCAGCAGAAGTCACATTGCCATTTCTGACGATGAACTGTCTACTGGTGAGCATGTTATGAAGTATGTATAGCAGTGGTTTGCTTATGCCGAGCCTGCTTAGCTTGTAGAAGAGTCCCTCTAACCATACGGTGTCGAAGGCCTTCTCCAAGTCAATCAGGCAGGCATGCGTGTGTGGTGAATGCGGAAAAGTGAAATGAAAAAGTCTTTTTTTACTATGATATTACTTTAATATTTATTACTAAACTAGTTCTCATTACAAAAATAAGTAGATGATGAGCGACAGTTTCGACGACCAATTCCGAGCTCGACTCAATAGAAACTGACTATTTCCATGGGTAAAAAGGCGAGTATGTATATGTCAACGAAAGTTTATATTAATGCTTAAGTGTTGCCGATATGTATTTACCAAACCAGAATGGGATAGGAAATTTATACGAAGTGTACCGGAGCGCCACACTTCTCCCCCTCTAGTTAACAGGTTAACGAAAAATTGTTCACGAGTTGTATCGCTTAGGAATCTGGACTCTTCTACCAGAACGGGTGATTCGACATGGTTCCGGTCTCCCCTTATCGACGGAAATTGTTGTGGGCGTGTTAGGTTCTTCCATCTGTTCACAATGTAGGAAGGCTGTCTTTAAGCGGTCGATTGAGATCTTCGACGTCCGATTCGATAGCTTCACTTTGAAATATTTGTCCCCTCTCTCCAGAATCTCAAACGGACCTTCATAAGGTTGTTGCAGTGGAGATCTTTTTTTTTTTTTTTTTTTTTTGGATTGCGCCAGGGATGTGTAATCTTCATAGATACTAGTAGCCCGAGTGCTACTAACATGCACGATTCGCAAACCTGAGTACTCGATGCCAGGAATACGCCTACGTACTAAACACACACCCTACACACTTCAACCACTCTCCCCGCGGGACTGCCGTTAGGTATTACTTCGCGGGGTTGGTTAGCAATTCATGCTATGCTTCTTGTATTGCTGCTTCTGATGCTTCTGTTGCTTCTGCTGCTCTTCTTAGCTTTTCTATTCTCCGCAACTCTTTTTGTAGAGTTGTTACGAAAGAACATATTGCCATCCAATTTTCTTCCAACCGTAACATATGGTCGAGGAGTAATGACGGACTTGGCAGAGTAATTCTCCATGCCGTGAAACGTGTGCAGTAAAACACTGCGTGCTCCGTATCCTCATCTTCACCTGGGCATTCCGGGCAGGATGGTGAGTTGTCGTGTCCGAATCGGTGTAGATATTTGCGGTAGCCACCGTGGCCAGACAGGAACTGCGTTAGATGGTAGTTGCAGTCTCCATGCTTTCGACTTATCCAATCTTGGATTGTCGGTATAAGTTTGTATGTCCATCTGCCTTTTGTTATATTAGCCCAACGAGCTTGCTACATAGCTGCTGACGCTGCCCTTTCTTCAATTTTTATCACCTTGATACTAGTGGCGTCGTGATGACTCAATGCTCTTCTGTTATATATCCTCAGCATTTCATCTGCGAGAATATCGATGGGGACCATTCCAGCTATGACAAATGCAGCTTCGTCAGAGATGGTTCGAAAGCCGCTGATTGTCCGTAGCGCACAGAGTCTGTATGATGACGATAGTTTCCTTTTGGTCTCCTTCGTCCTCAGTGCCTCCGCCCAGACTGGGGCGGCATATAACAGAACTGAGGTGATAACTCTAGAGAGTAGAATCCTTCTAGCGTATCCAGGTCCACCGATGTTAGGCATGATACGCGAGAGAGCTCCCTGCATTTGCGATGCTTTTTTGGTAACAAAATCAACATGCGTTTTAAACCGTAGCCTGTTGTCCAGCATTACTCCAAGGTATTTAACTGCCTCTTTCGACCTGATGGTTTGGTTACCAACCTGAAAGTTATAAGAACAGCTTCTGTTTTATGGTCAGCTAGTTCTAGTCCGGCGGATACTAGCCAATCTTTTATCCGGGCAATTGCTTCATTTGTAGCTGATTCTACTGCACGGATCTGTTTAGCTACTGTCACGACTGCAATGTCATCGGCGAATCCAATTATCGTTACTCCCCCAGGTAACGCTAATCGTAGTACTCCGTCGTACATGATGTTCCACAATAGTGGCCCTAAAACCGATCCCTGTGGAACTCCCGCAGTTACGTTGTAGTATTTTACGCCTTCATCGGTATTGTACCTCAGCTTTCTGTTGTTGAAGTAGTTCGTCACTATCCGTAGCAGGTAATATGGCGTATCCATCCTGGCAAGTGACCTTCTAATAAACGACCAGTTCGCAGAGTTAAATGCGTTTTTAATGTCCAGCGTTACTACTGCACAATACTCCTTTGTGCCGTAGAGCCATCTTTCTCCTTCGATGGCACCTTTGGCGATATCGACTACCGCTCTTATGGCATCAACAGTAGATCGTGCTCTTCTGAAGCCAAATTGGTGATCTGAGAGGGCTCCTTTCTCTTCTACTACTGCGAGTAATCTATTATAGATTATCTTCTCGAGGATCTTTCCCATGGTGTCTAATAGGCATATTGGGCGATAGGATGATGGTTCTCCTGGGGGCTTCTTTCCTTTTGGCAGTAGGACCAAATGCTGCGTTTTCCATTTTTCGGGAAAGGTTCCTTCTTCAAGGCACTGTTTCATTGTTGTTATGAAGAGGTCTGATCTTTTTGTTACAGCTGCCTTTACTGCCTTGTTTGGGATGCCGTCGGGTCCCGGAGCCTTGTTGTCACCTATCTTGCTGCATGCCCTTAGCAGTTCCTCGTGAGTAATTAAAGGAATATCTTCTGGATTGACTTCTCGTATAATATTGCACATAGCAGCAGGCCTTTGAGGGAAGAGGTGCTCTACTATGGATCTCAGCATTATCGGACAAGTTATTTGAGGAGTCCTATAGCGCTTTAATTTCGTCATCACCATTCTGTATGCCGAGCCCCATGGGTTGATGTCGGCTTCTTGACAGAGACGTTTAAAGCATGCAGTTTTGCTTTCCTTAATGGCTCTATGTAAGCTACGTCTCGTCAGTCTAAGGGTGTCCAGGCATTGTTGGAAATCCGCCCTCCTTCTTGATCGTTGGACTTTACGCCGGGCTTGCAGACATTTTGCTCGGAGTTCGCCTATTTCCTCGTTCCACCAGTAACACGGTGATGCGTTCCTGGTGTTTGCTCTCCTAGGCATTGATGCGTCGCACGCTGTGGTGATGGTGCCTGTGAGGTGGTGAGCGAGGGTCTCCGCTGTTCCGCTTGGAGCTTGATCACCGTTCAACATCTCTTCGAATGCATCCTTATCGAAAGATCTGTCATTCCATTTTGGGCCAGTAAGTTTTGGGAGCTGGACTGGTTTTTTCCCTTTTATTTTCAGTATTATCACCTGATGGTCGCTGTGTGAATATTCCTCACTGACCCTCCACTTTATGGTTTTCAGGATGGAGTTGCTCGCAAAGGTGATGTCAATAATGGACCCTACTCCAGCCTTCCGGTAAGTATTTGTCCGGCCCTTATTAGCAATGCCTATCGCTAGGGGAGCGAATGTCTCCAATAAGACCTGTCCTCTGGTGTTAGTGAGCCTGCTGCCCCATTCTGTTGCCCACGCGTTGAAGTCTCCTCCTATAACCACTGGGGCTCTCTGGAGCGCATCCGTGGTTAGATTATCCAGCATTAGTTGGTACTCGCTGGCCGTCAAACTGGGTCGGGCATAGCAGCTATAAAAATGGATCCCATTTATTTTCGCCCGCACGAAGCCGACTGCTTGGTCGTTTGTTTCTTGAAAGGCATAGCGTTCTCACATCTATATCGCCGCCTGTTTTGCCTTATCGCAGATCCAATTGTTGTTCTCTTCGGGACATTTATATGGTTCACTGATCATAATAACGTCAGCGCTTTCGTCCTTGGCCGTTTGTGCTAGGATGTCCTGTGCTATTCTACAGTGATTAAGATTTATCTGTAGAATCTTCATGGTATTTTGCTTGTAATAGCTCTCCGAAATACTGGGCATTTGCTACTGCCGGCTACGTGCTGCGCGGCGTCCGGGTGGTCTTTCTTGCAGAACATGCAGGATGGATCCTTGTTGCAATTCTTCGCTATGTGGCCTTCTCCTCCACATCTCCTACATAGCTTGGAGCGGTCTTCCTCGCTTTTGCATTGCCAGGCTAGATGACCAAACTCTAAACATTTGAAGCACTTTTTAAGGAGGGTTCGTTCGCGCATGCGACAGTTAACCCAGCCGATTTTAATCCTTCCTGCTTCTAACAGCTTTCTTACGTCTACTGCGGGAAAGCTGATCGTTGCTGTTTGTGTTCCTCCGTACGCCCTCCGCAGGGACAAAATATCTGCCGGTGAAACTTTCACTCCAAACTGGGCTTCGATTGCATTGATTACGTCGTCTATAGTCGTGACCTCATCGATGTCTTTGATCTCAAGGCTAGTGCGATGCGTAATCGAACTTACATTCGCTTGCTCTGCTAGAGCTTCACTAATGACGCCTTTAAATTCGTTTGTCTTATTTCCCGTCTCCTTGAATTGTATAAGGAGGTCTCCCTTCTGTGTCCTCCTGATCTTAGTTACCGCCTTTCAGTGGAGATCTGACCGCGTCATTGCGTACAAAAACGTGTGTCGCTGTCTTGAGGCTCGGCTGAACAAATACTCTAATGTCACCGTGAGAAGAAGCAGGAACAGGCGCAACCTTGGCCATGGATCGACGTAAATTTTTTACGAATTCCGATTCAGCTTTACACTTTCTTTCTCCGAAAAAGTCGCCTGGAAGCCGCAATGTTGTGCCGTAAAGCATCTCTGCCGGTGTTGACCCTATGTCGACCTTGAATGTTGAACGCAGGCCCAGTAGAACAGAAGGCAGAACATCGACCCAGTCCTCCGTTTTGTAGCATCATATAGCTGTTTTGAGAGCACGATGCCACCTTTCGATCATCCCGTTAGCTTGAGGATGGTAAGGGGTTGTCTTGTGATGTTTGATGCCGAATAGACGAGTCAATTCCCTGAAGACTGTACTTTCGAACTGTCTTCCCATGTCCGTTGAAATCCTAAGCGGTACACCGAACCTCGAAAACCATCCGGATATTAACGCTCTAGCTACTGTCTCTGCTGAGATGTCTGGTAATGGATAGGCTTCGGGCCATCGAGAGAATCGATCGATGCACGTCAATAAGTACCGGTATCCTTGTGATGATGGTAGAGGGCCAACTATATCAATGTTGATATGCTCGAACCGGCCGAGTGGCGAGGTATAAGTAGCAACGGGTGTTCGATTGTGCCTCTGGATTTTGTTCTGCTGGCAGGACACGCACTGTCTGACAAATTCAGAAATCTCCTTGCGCATATCAGGCCATACGTATCGTTCTGAAATTAACCTTGTAGTCGCCTTGACCCAAGGGTGTGACAAGCCGTGCAAGCGGTTCATTACAGCTTTTCGCATAGATTTCGGTATAATAGGTCGCACTCGATTGACAGACGTGTCACAGTAGACCTTAGATTTGGTTTCTGGAAGAGTAAGTAGTTTTACAGTTAGCGAATGCGCATGAAATTTACCTTCATCGATAAGAGTTCGAATTTCGTCATCACTAGATTGCTCGGATGCGATCGTATCCATTGTCCAGGTATCAAGGTCAAATTGGTGTGTAGCAAGCTCTGCCACTCGCGACAACGAGTCAGCGACATTGTTGTCGGTCCCCTTCACAAACCGGATGTCTGTGCTGAATTGGGCGATGAAATCGAGCTGCCGATTTTGCCTTGGCGATGACTTGTCCAGCTTTTGCATGAATGCTAAGATAAGTGGTTTGTGGTCCGTGTGTATGCTGAACTCTCGCCCTTCGACCAGATGACGAAAGTACTTCACACCTAAGAAAATAGCTAAGAGCTCGCGGTCATATGTACTGTATCTTTTCTGCGTCTCGGTCAGCTTTTTGGAGAAAAACCCTAACGGCTTTGCAACTCCATCGACGATTTGGTGAAGGGCTGCACCGACTGCGGTATCTGAAGCATCTGTACTGAGGAGTAGTGGTGCATTGACGACTGGATGAGTCAAAAGCGTTGCGTTCGTCAGGTCTGCTTTGCACCGTCGAAAAGCCGAATCTGCTTCAGTCGTTCAAATGATTGGCGTAGGATCATTCTTCCTATTTCTCTTTATGAGACTCTGAAGTATGGCTTGGTTACTGATGGCATTGGGTAGAAACCGTCGATAAAAGTTGATAATTGCTAGAAATCTCTCGAGCTCCCTCGCTTTTATTGGCTGTTCGAAATCCTGGATCACTTTGACCTTTTCATCTAGCGGCTGTATTCCCTTGCTGTTTACCTTGTGGCCGAGGAATTGCACCTCGTCTTTTCCGAAAACACACTTCGAGACGTTTATTGTGAGGCCGTAGTCACTCAACCTTCGCAAAACTTGGCGAAGATGATGTTGATGTTCTTTTTCGTTTACCGAAGCGACGCAGATGTCATCCAGGTAGGAAAATGCAAAGTCCTCTAGGCCCCGTAACACTTGATGGATATGACGTTGGAAGGTTTGAGCGGCATTTCGGAAGCCGAACGTCATATAAACGAATTCGAATAGGCCAAATGGAGTGATAGTGGCCGTTTTCGGAACATCGGCCGGCTCTATGGGTATCTGATGGAAGGCTCGCTGCAAGTCAATTGTCGAAAATATTGTTCGTCCCTGCAGAATGTGGGAACAATCTTGAATCAACGGGATCGGGTAGCGATCCGGCTTCGTTATAGCATTGAGTGCCCGGTAGTCGCCACAAGGTCGCCAGTCCCCGTTTGCTTTGCGGACCATGTGCAGAGGACTTGCCCAGTTGCTTTTGGAGGGTCGACAAATTCCCTTCTCCATGAGATATCGAAATTCTGCTTGGGCAGCCTTCAGCTTCTCAGCATCCAACTTGCGTGGGCGAGCGGACACAGGTGGATCTTTCGTCTCTATGTGGTGCATTGTCGCAGTCGTGGAGCAGTTCATCGTAGGTCTTGCATTGAATCCGGTTAGATCTTTGAACTCAGCTAGAATGGGAGCGAATGGATTATTAGAGCTGAATGTTGTTACGCTTACCGAGTTAACGAGTAATGTCTCCGCCTTTGTTTTGATGTGCGTTTGGCCATCAATTAGTTGGTTACGTCTCAGGTCAATTAAAAGTTCATAATTTTGTATGAAATCTGCCCCGATGATGGGTCTTTGCACATCCGCCACTATAAAAGTCCAGGAAAAGTTGCGTCGTAGTCCTAGATCGATTGTTAATCTTCTTGTGCCAAAAGTTCGGATTTCACTGCCGTTAGCTGCAAACAGTGAAGCTGAATTGGGAAGCGAAAAGCGATCATTGTATATTGCTGGAATTACGGAAACGTCGGCTCCACTGTTGATGAGGAATCGCTGGTTGGAAGATTTGTCGTGAACGACTAATCTGCAAATGTGTTGGTTAGTTTGTCGTTCACCTGTGCTCCCGCTAACCAACACTTGATTGCTTAGTTTTTTGACTTTTTGTAAGAGCAGGGCTCGCGACACTTTCTTGCATTTGCCCTATAGCGTTGGTGGTACCAGCACTCTGGATCCTTCTCCTCCGAACGCCCACGACGAAAATTTGTAAAACGATTGCGACTGTGGCTGCGGCTGCGATGAGTTCGTTGCTGCTTCGATGACTTAAACAGCTCATTGATTTGACAGCTGAGTTGGTCTTGTGCTGGGAGTCTTTGTAGCCATAATGACTTCAGAAACTCGTTGTTGATTTGTGCGCCTCCTAAACTACGGAGCTCGTTTAGCAGTTGGGATGGACGTTTGTCCCCTAGGTCGACTTCGGAGAGTAGTTTCTTTATTTTCCTTTGCTCCGAGTCATCGAAGTGGTCGATGAGAACTTGTTTCAGATTGCCGTATTTATCATTCTCTGACGGCGCTAACGCTGCGACGGAAATTTGAGCAAGCACTTTGGAGTCTATCGCACTTATCACTGAATAGAATTTTGGTGAATCACTCCGGGTTTTGGACAGCTCGAACTGTGCCTCCACTTGGGCGAACCAGATTTCTGGCTTTTCGTGCCAGAATGAGGGTATTTTCAATGCGATTCTGGATACCGTTTCAAGGGAATTAGTTTCAACGTCGCGTCTAACTGTCTGTCCGTTAGGTGAAAGCTCAGAATCGTCTGTCTCAGACACGGAAGTTTTGCTGGGTACGTTGTCGGTTGGCATAATTGAGTAGCTCGTGACTTTACCGTTTACGTAGTTCTTGTTTTTTTGCGACACAAATTATGGCGGATAGTATTCTACTAAATCACTTCAATACACTCACGCACTGATTTAATTAGATCACGTCGGGGTCACCAATTGTGGTGAATGCGGAAAAGTGAAATGAAAAAAGTCTTTTTTTTACTATGATATTACTTTAATATTTATTACTAAACTAGTTCTCATTACAAAAATAAGTAGATGATGAGCGACAGTTTCGACGACCAATTCCGAGCTCGACTCAATAGAAACTGACTACCTCCATGGGTAAAAAGGCGAGTATGTATACGTCAACGAAAGTTTATATTAATGCTTAAGTGTTGCCGATATGTATTTACCAAACCAGAATGGGATAGGAAATTTATACGAAGTGTACTGAATCGCCACACGTGCATTGGTTCTAGCATTTGTTCCATTGGATATCCGATATCAGTTTAGACGCGGCATGTATTGTATCATGCCCCGCCTTAAAACCGAATTGGTTATCCGGAATTATATTACTGTTCTCAGTCCACTTAAGCAGGGCTCTCCTGATTACTTTCTCGAATACCTTGCTGATGTTCGGAAGGAGACTTATCGACCGGAGATTTGCCGGATTGGAAGTGTCCTTACCCCTTTTGGGGATGGGTTGTATTACTGCTGTTTTCCAATGCGCTGGATAATGTGCATTATTCAGTGCATTGTTAAACAGAGTGGTGTAAATGTCCACCCCTTCTAGAGGGAGATGTCGAAGCACAATGTTCGATACTCCATCGATTCCCGCAGATTTCTTCCTCCTCCTCAATGAGTCGAAGATCGCTTGGAGCTCCACCTTCGATATGAATGGGGGATGTACCTTTTCATCGGCGATGACATTATTTGCCATATTATCGTCATTGAACTCGGTAAAACCTATGTCCTCTTATCGATAGTGCTCTATATCATTTCGAAGGTAGAAGTTGTGCACAAGGACGCTATTTTCCAGGTCGTGGTTCGGGCAAATGGTAACATTCACCTTGTACACTTCCTGGAAAGTCGCTCCTATAGGCTCTACCATCTCTTGCGGATCTTCGATCACAAAGAAGTTGTCATCCTCTACTGCGTTATCTGGATTTAACCCGCTGTTATAAGTATTCGTCCATTGTTCGTCGTTCGGGGGATCTTAAGACACGGAAGGTCATTTTGATGATTCCTCCGAAATATTTTATTTATTTGCGGGAACATACTCGGGTTGTTGGATTTTACAGCCCGAATTTTGTTGTTCTAATGCAAATTTACAGAAAGTCTGTAATTTTCTCTAATTAATTTTTGGAGGTTTTTAATCAACGACTTCAGAGTCCTAACCTCCGAGTTTTGTCTGTCAGTAAACTGTCTGTACAAGGTTTTTAGTCTCGACAGCAGTCTACTCTTGTGTTGGTGTAGTGCTCTACTCCACTCTTGTGTTGTTGCATTAGGGAATATGTCTGCGTTGTCAGTATGTTGATATCGAGTTATCGTATTGTCCATAGTTCGTTTAATTGTCTGATCCATTTGTTTTAGGTACCAGTCAATCTCCTCGTTTGACGGATTCCTATTGGACGGTGGGTAGAGCGAATTCGAGGAGGGTCCAACGTCTCCTACTATGATTGTAGAAGTACGTTTGGACAAACTCCTCCAACTCCGCAATTTCGTTGTTAATCGTAATTACGGTACTGAGTCCTGTCAGTTGTAACCGTACGTCGAACAGCATAAGATCCAGATAGGAGCCGCTTCTAGGAAACGACGGACTATCTGTAGTTTTCAAATCGAGTTTATACTCGACACTGTGCCGACAGCGCCAATCGAACAGTAGGTTCCCTCTAGGATTAGGTGTGTTATTTCCCCAATCTCTATGTTTGGCGTTTAGATCTCCAGCCATGATGAAATAATTCTCCTCCGACTCCAGCCTTAGGCATCGAAAAAGTGTCTCGAGCTCTGAAATAAATAAAGTAGATTGAGTAGCTTCAGGTGCATAGAGTGCGACCAAGTACATCCTCTTTCCACTACGGAGAGGTATGCACACGATACATGCTTCCAGCACCTGGAACCTTTGCACTTCACCGCTGTACATTACTTTAAATTGCAGTTGTTTGCGTATGAAGATCGCGACACCTCCTCCTTGTGTGGAGTTGGGTCGGCCTCTTCTAACAATATTGTATTGTGCCCCAATTTGTGCTTCTGGGATAGCTTTGTTTCGCTAATCATAAGCACAACAGGGGTTTGGTCTTCTAGCAACTTAAACAATACGGCTCCACGCTCGATCCTAATCAGTGAATTCACATTCACCGCAAGGACCTTCAAGGATTGCTCCTCCATGTTCGTACCCATTACGACTGGAGGTGCGTTAGGCCCGGCAGAAGTGCGTAGATCTGGTCCACCCGCTTTGCCTGCTCCTGTACCTGACGTTGAAGCTGCTCCATCTGCCCTTGGATAGAGAGCAAGATGGCCCGCAAGTCAGTTTGAGCCTCCGGAGCTCTAGGCGCTGGGGCCTGAGAAGCAACCTTCGGTCTTTTCTGTTCCGCGTTTCCTCAACCTGCCGCCATTTGCGCGTAGGTCACTTGGGGAGTCACGGATTGTGTTTGAATTGGAGCAGGTGGACGTTTCACTACAACCTTCTCCTGACGAACCAGATTTACTTTCTTAATATACTGGAACTTAGGACAACCCCGATAGTTTGCGGTGTGTCCCGAGTTCCTGCATAAAACACACGAGAGCTGGCTCTTATCTGCCACTCCATCCTTAACCAGAGTGCATTCCTCTGCTTTGTGGTTCTTTCCATACTTGACACATCGAGGCTGCATTTCGCAGTTCGACGCGGCGTGAGCGAACCTTTGGCAGCGAATATATTGTAAAATGTTTTCGCTCCTTCTTAATTTTTCCCCAGCGACGACCTGGTAGTCAAGGACTTTAATACTCTTTAGACCATCCAGCTTGCTATTGGGTGAAAGCTGAACTAGGAAGAACGGCAGTTTCCGCTTCTCTCTTTTTGCCTTAGCTGTGGTGAATGGCTTGACCCCTACAAATTCGAGCTCGTTGCACTCTTTCTCTTTAAGCAGCGTAAGGAGCGTCTTCGGATCAGTAGATGGGTCTATCCCCCTCAGCAGCATTGTTTGCCGCTTTTCCACCTTCATGGTGAAGGAGAAGAACTCCGTCGTCGTGTCCTTTAACAAAACTTTAATTTTTTTATACTGTTCCACTGTATTGCAGTGGATAGCGTGCCTGTCTTCATTTAATCGTTTGATAAAAAAATTGTTGCCTATGGCCGAATTACATAGTTTAATGGTGTCCATAAGTTCAATTTTATAGGTGTTGATTGGCGGTACCCTCGCTTTTGCTGTCGTCTTCGCTTGTTGTGGCTTCTGCTGCGATTGTTGTTGCTGTTTTTTCTGCTGCTGCTGCTGCTGCTGCTGCGGGTGCTGCGGTTGTTGTTGAGATTCTTGCAGCGTTTTCTGCTGCTGTTGTATTTGCTGCTGTTTTTCAGCGGTTGTTATTGCTGTTGCTTCTGCTGCAGTATTTGCAGCTGTATTGGCTGTTGCCGCTGGCTTTCTGGCAGCTGCTTCTGTAGTTGTTGTTGTTGTTGAGCGCGCTGTAGCTCTAGCTGCCGCTCC
Organism: Pocota personata; assembly: GCA_963082735.1. Taxonomy (NCBI): domain Eukaryota; kingdom Metazoa; phylum Arthropoda; class Insecta; order Diptera; family Syrphidae; genus Pocota; species Pocota personata. Next base: position 25,338,001 of record OY720433.1, on the reverse strand, counting down.
CTCTCTCGCCTGGCCATTTCTTTGGCCTTTATGGCACGCACCCTCTGTTCCAGCTGTCTGATGCTTGTAGTCAGACTCTCGACTTCTTCTTCTTCGTCATTCGGTTCGGAGGCCGCCAAATTATAAAAAAAGTCTGTACTGAAATTGTCCCTGGTTGGGAATCGAACCCAAGACACTAGGGTTGACGTTTCACCACCACTACCTATAGCCTAACATTTTTAATTTTTCATTTTTAATGCATTTTTATTTTTTAAATTCATTGTAACTTAATTGCTAGACAAAGCGCTTAAAACTAGCTTAACTAACTTAACTATCTTATTCTAACTTACTGGCCCTAAGCGGGCGCTCTAAGTTAAACCTAATACTTAAAACTATGTCTTTCGACGTAACGTACTTGAAAATTGTTTATTTATTTCATTTATTTAATTTTAACTGTAACTAAGAAAATTATATAAAACCTTAGTAACTGAACTTTTTTTTGTATTCTTATATATAAAACTTATAAACTACCTTAAAATAAATCTTAAAACTATCTTATTCTACCTTACGTATTTTTTACGTACATTTTTTTTTTTTTATTTATTTTTTTTATTATTTTTTTTTGATTTTTTTTTATCGAGTGCTGTTTTTTTTTTTTTTTTTTTTTTTTTTTTCATCCAAGTGCTGTGGATATTTTTTAATTATTTTTATTTATTATTTTTTTTTCAATTATTACCTACACCTATCTAAACTACCTAAACCTAAACTATGTAAGTCGGCCATGGGCAAGAACAGCAAACATTTATCAACAAACAGGCTACACTGGATTAGGAGGAAACGACGAAGGAATTTCCTCTCTTTCGGCTAGCCACCAGAAATGACCGTACTGACGTTGTACGTCCTGAACATCGCGACCCGATACCGCCCTACTAAACCGGAGACGCTCCGCACTGCCGTGTGCAACGTCTCTGTCCTAGTTGAGTCGCCTATCCACTGTCCGAGCAACGTGGAAGATTAGCGGCACTGCCAATCTGTCCTGGATCGGACCTTTCTTATCAAAATAGAGGAACGCCTCTGGGGGAACAAAGCCGTTAAAGCGCACTCTCTCATGATACTCGTAATTGTGGTAATAAGCCCCGGAGATCAGGTTGTTCGTCGAGCTCATTGCTCTTGCAATATGCCTTCGAATCAGCTTGATAACAAAATTATCCACTCTTATTAGGTTAACCCTGTTGTATAGGACCTCATTGGGATAGAATTTTATGTACTGGGACTCTGATGTTCTGTACAAATGAAGGCAAGCTCGAAGGCAAGCCCTCTCAAACACCCGAATCATTTCCAACAAGCTTGCTCCCACGTTGAACCACACGGGGCATCCATATACGAGCATGGGCCTAATGAGGGCCATGTAGCTGATTACCTTTACCCTTGCATCGAGTTGCTTGCTATAAAAAAGTCTCTTTGTAAGAGCAAAAGCACCTTTGGCTCTGGCCAGAGCAGCATCTATATGTTTGTTAAAATATAGATATTGGTCTAACCAAAGCCCCAGGTATCTGACCACACTTCGACTCGCAAGTGGCTGTCCATGCGGTCCAACTATTGAGAACTTTCGCCAATTCTTTCTGGTATCCCTAGAGGCACCAGACAACGGCGTCCTAAAAAGAAAGGTTTCTGATTTCTGGAAGTTGATCTTCAACTTCCAGTCATCACAATATGGCTGAATCTTATCGAAGTCACGTTGCAAGAGAATTGCAATGACCTCGATTTTTGGTCCTGATCTGTACGCGATTAAGTCGTCTGCGTACGCTATGGCATGGTGAAGTTAGCGAGTTTGCCTACAGGCAAGTTAACCTGCAGGTAGTGGTGGTGTTCTACCAGTCGTTCACATACTTTCAAAGAGTACGCACGTGTTTCGGCTTCTTATTTAAAATCAGTGTGATTTCAAGTACGTAGTTAGACGGTGAATTTTCAAGTGGCGAGTTAGCCTATAGGTGGTGGTGTTCTACCAGTCGTTCACAGACTTCCAGAGAGTGTGCACTTGTTTCGGCTTCTCATTTAAAATCGGTGTGATTTCAAATACAAAGTTAGAAAGTGAATATTCAAGTGGCGAATTAGCCTAGAGGTAGTGGTGGTGAACCGTCAACCCAGGGACCTGGGTTCAATTCCCAACCAGGGAAAATTTCAATATTAGACTTTTTTTTATAAATTATACAAAAATAGTGAATATTAAATTATTAAGAAGTAAGAAAAGCGATGGAAAGTGAGCGGTCCACGCTCCTCTTAGCGGGACCAGCTGATAAGAAAACATCAGCCGATGAGGCAGTAATATCAGGCCACCCAGCAATAGTGGCTACAGACAGTACATCAAAGCGGAGAAGGAAACTTAAACCATCTCCCAATTTGGTAAAGGGCCGCTCCACATCAGCTTCAGCTGTACAGCTACTAGGTGAAGTGAGGGAAGGGGCGCCGACCACAGCAACAGCAGTAGCAGCAGGCTTCCTCTAAATCGGATGACGAAGAGCATCAGCAGCATCAGGCAGTTAGAGCGAAGGGTGCTTGCCATTAAAGCCAAACAAATGGCAAGAAGAGAAAAGGAGCGGCAGCGCGCTCAACAACTACAGAAGCAGCCAGAAGGCCAGCTGCAACAACAAAAAAAGCAGCCGCAAATGCAGCAGCAGAAGCAGCAGCATGAACAACAGCAGCAGAATAAGCTGCAACAACAACAGCAGCAGAAAACGCTGCAACAACCACAGCAGCAGACAAATCAGCAACAACCGCAGCAGCAGCAGATGAAACAGCAGCAGCAGAAGAAACAGCAGCAGCAACAGAAACAGCAGCAGCAGAAACAACACCAACAACAGCAACAACCGCAACAGAAGACGACTACAAAGGCAAGGGTGCCGCCAATTAATACCTACAAGGTGGAGTTGAAGGACACAATTGAACTATGTAAAACGGCCATAGGAAATAATTTCTCTATTTAAAGATTAATCGAAAATAGACATGCTATCCACTGTAATACAGTGGAAGATTATAAAAAATTTAAAGAATTACTTAGGGACACGACGACGGAGTTCTTCTCCTTCACCCCGAAAGGGGAAAAGCTGCAAACAATGCTGCTGAGGGGGATAGACCCGTCTACTGATTCGGAGACGGTCCTTGCGCTGCTTAAAGAGAAAGAGTGCAACGAGCTCGAATTTGTAGGGGTCAAGCCATTCACCACAGCTAAGGCAAAAAAGGGAGAAGCGGAAACTGCCGTTCTTCCTAGTTCAGCTTTCACACAATAGCAAGTTGGATGGTCTAAAGAGTATTAAAGTCCTAGACTACCAGAATGTCGCGTGGGAAAAATTATACAATGTGTTCGCTGCCAAAGGTTCGGGCACGCCGCGTCGAACTGCAAAATGCAGCCTCGATGTGTCAAGTGTGGGAAAAACCGCAAAGAAGAGGAATGCACCCTGGGTAAGGATGGAGTGGCAGATAAGAGCCAGCTCTCGTGTGCTCTATGGAGGAACTCGGGACACACCGCAAACTATCAGGGTTGTCCTAAGTTCCAGTATATAAAGAAAGTAAATCTGGTTCGTCAGGAGAAGGTCATAGTGAAACGTCCACCCGCTCCAATTCAAACACAAGCCGTAACTCCCCAAGTGATCTACGCCCGAATGGCGGCAGGTCATGGAAACGCGGAACAGAAATGACCGAAAGTTGCTTCTCAGGCCCCAGTGCCTAGAGCACCGGAGGCTCAAACTGACCTGCTAGCCATCTTGTTCTCTATCCAAGGGCAGATGGAGCAGCTTCAACGTCAGGTATAGGAGCAGGCGAAGCGGGTGGACCAGACCGACCCAATACAATATTGTCAGAAGAGACCGACCCAACTCCACACAATGAGGAGGTGTTGCGATCTTCATATGCAAATAACTGCAATTTAAAGTAATGTACAGCGGTGAAGTGCAAAGGTTCCAGGTGCTGGAAGCATGTATCGTGTGCATACCTCTCCGTAGTGGAAAGAGGATGTACTTGGTCGCACTCTATGCACCTGAAGCTACTCAATCTACTTTATTTATTTCAGAATTCGAGACACTTTTTCGATGCCTAAGGCTGGAGTCGGAGGAGAATTATTTCATCATGGCTGGAGATCTAAACGCCAAACATAGAGATTATAACACACCTAATCCTAGAGGGAACCAACTATTCAATTGGTGGGGTCGGCACAGTGTCGAGTATAAACTCGATTTGAAAGCTACAGATAGTCCGTCGTTTCCTAGAAGCGGCTCCTATCTGGATCTTATGCTGTTCGACGTACGTTTACAACTGGCCGACATGGACCGACAAACTTTAAACTGCCTGCACACATTTGTGTATGACAGTGACCATTGCGGACTCAGTGCCGTAATAACGATTCCCAACGAAATTGCGGAGTTGGAGGAATTTGTCCAAACGTACTAGTAAAATTATAATGGGACGCGTTGGACTCGCTCTTCCAGAATTCTGACAAGAATTCTCTCCTCGAACTCGCTCTACCCACCGTCCAATAAGAATTTGTCAAACGAGGAGATTGACTGGTACCTTAAACAAATGGACGAGACAATTAAACGAACTATGGACAATACGATACCCCGGTATCAACATACTGACAACGCAGACATATTCCGTAATACAACAATTGACGCACTACACCAACACAAAAGTAGACTGCTGTCGAGACTAAAAACCTTGTACAGACAGTTTACTGACAGACAAAACTCGGAGGTTAGGATGCTGAAGTCGTTGATTAAAAACCTCCAAAAATTAATTAGAAAAAATTACAGACTTTCTGTAAATTTGCTTTGGAACAACAAAATTCGGGCTGTAAAATCCAACAACCCGAGTATGTTCCCGCAAATAAATAAAATATTTCGGAGGAACAATCAAAACGACCCTCCGTGTCTTAAGATCCCCCAAACAACGAACAATGGACGAATACTGATAACAGCAGGTATAGATCCAGATAACGCAATAGAGAATGATAACTTCTTTGTGATCGAAGATCCACAGGAGAAGGTAGAGGCTATACTAGCGACTTTCCAGGAAGTGTACAAGGTGAATGATAGCATTTGCCCGAACCACGACCTGGAAAATCGCGTCCTTGTGCACAACTTCTACCTTCGAAATGATATGGAGCACTGGCGATCCGAGAACATAGGTTTTACCGAGTTCAATGACCATAATATGGTAAATAAAGTCATCGCCGATGAAAGGGTACATCCCCCGTACATATCGAAGGTGGAGCTCCAAGCGATTTTCGACTCATTGAAGAGGAAGAAATCTGTGGGAATCGACGGGGTATCGAACATTGTGCTTCGACATCTCCCTCTAGAAGCGGTCAACATTTACACCACGCTGTTTAACAATGCACTGAATAATGCACATTATCCAGCGCATTGGAAAACAGCAGTGATACAACCCATCCCCGAAAGGGGTAAGGACACTTCCAATCCGGCAAATACTCCGGTCGATAAGACTCCTTCCGAACATCAGCAAGGTATTCGAGAAAGCAATCAATAGAGCCCTGCTTAAGTGGACTGAGAACAGTAATATTATTCCGGATAACCAATTCGGTTTTAAGGCGGGGCATGATGCAATACATGCCGCGTCTAAACTGGTATCGGATATCCAATTTAACAAAAGCAAGAACCAATGCACGGGTGCCTGCATGATTGACTTGGAGAAGGCCTTCGACGCCGTATGGTTAGAGGGACTCTTCTACAAGCTAAGCAGGCTGGGCATAAGCAAACCACTACTGTATATACTTCATAACAAGCTCACCAGTAGACAGTTCATTGTCAAAATGGCAATGTGACTTCTGCTGGAACATGTCTAATTAATAACGGTCTGCAACAAGGTGCGGTTAATTCACCGATCCTTTTCAACATTTACACGAGTGATCTCATAGGATCACTTCACCATTCCATAGCGTACGCAGATCAGGACCAAAAATCGAGGTCATTGCAATTCTCTTGCAACGTGACTTCGATAAGATTCAGCGATATTGCGATGACTGGAAGTTGAAGATCAACTTCCAGAAATCGGAAACCATTCCTTTTAGGGCGCTGTTGTCTGGTGCCTCTAGGGATACCAGAAAGATTTGGCGAAAGTTCTCAATAGTTGGACCGCACGGGCAGCCACTTGCGAGTCGAAGAGTAGTCAGATACCTGGGGCTCTGGTTAGACCAATATCTATATTTTAACAAACATATTGATGCTGCTCTGGCCAGAGCCAAAGGTGCTTTTGCTCTTACAAAGAGACTTTTTTATAGCAAGCAACTCGATGCAAGGGTAAAGGTAATCAGCTACATGGCCCTCATTAGGCCCATGCTCGTATATGGATGCCCCGTGTGGTTCAACGTGGGAGCAAGCTTGTTGGAAAAGAGTCGGGTGTTTGAAAGGGCTTGCATTCATTTGTACAGAGCACCAGAGTCTTAGTACATTAAATTCTATCCCAATGAGGTCCTATGCAACAGGGCTAACCTAATAAGAGTTGATAATTTCGTTATCAAGCTGATTCGAAGGCATATTGCAAGAGCAATGAGCTCGACGAACAACCTGATCTCCGGGGCTTATTACCACAATTACGAGTATCATGAGAGAGTGCGCCATAATTGCTTTCTTCCCCCGGAGGCGTTCCTCTATTTTGATAAGAAAGGTCTGATCCAGGACAGATTGGCAGTGCCGCTAATCTTCCACGTTGCTCGGACAGTTGTGGGTAGGCGACTCAACTACGACAGAGACGTTGCACACGGGAGTGTGGAGCGTCTCCGGTTTAGTAGGGCGGTATCGGGTCGCGATGTTCAGGACGTACAACGTCAGTACGGTCATTTCTGGTGGCTAGCCGAAAGAGAGGAAACTCCTTCGTCGTTTCCTCCTAATCCAGGGTAGTCTGTTGGATGTTTGAGGTTGGCTGTTCTTGACCATGGCCGACTTACATAGTTTAGATGAAGAAAAAACAAAAAAAAAAAAATTGAAAAAAAGCACAGGAAAAAAAAAAACAAAAAAAAAACAAATAAAAAATTTACGTATAGAATGCGAAAGGTAGGATAAGATAGGCTAATTTGGAATAATTTAGTTTAAGATTTATTTTAAGGTAGATTTATAAGTTTTATATATAAGAATACAAAAAAAAAAAGTTACATTCAATAAGTTTTTATAAAATTTTCTTAGTTACAGTTAAAATTATATGAATAAAATAAATCGAAAATATTCAAGTACGTTACGTCGACATAGTTTTAAGTATTAGGTTTAACTTAGAGCGCCCGCACAGTGCCAGTAAGTTAGAATAAGAATAGTTGAGTTAGTTAAGCTAGTTTTAAGCGTTTTTTGTCTAGCAATTAAGTTAAAATGAAAATGACAGTGGTCATATGGCTGAAAATGCAACTGGATCGTGATGATGTTATCAGGAGGACGAACAAAATACTGTGAATCATGATCAATGACAAAAGCAAAACCAACAAGCTACCCAATTATCTGGACGCTACCCTTGGAGTTTTCAGAACCTTAAAACCATCTAAGTTTCCAACCACTACACTAAAATCTTTCTTTCACTCTCTCTCTTTGACAAATGCCCGTGTAATGTAATAGTATAAGAGTGTTCATATCCTCTTTGGCGCACGCAAATTATAAAAAAAAAAAATCTGAGTGACAGAACAGTACTATTAGCTACAGCCATGGTGAACATATGCGTTGGAGGCTAAGTGAAACTCGTATGAGCTCTGATCGATCAAGGATCTCAATCATGCTTCGTGACAGAGAAATTAGCTCGTCAAATAAGGGTACCATTGGTCAAGTATGAGTCAAGGATAAATGGAATCAACGGTCATGCTACACAAATCATTGCAGCATGAAACTTCACCATTTAATCTATTCACGATGAAGGAGTCAACGTGGAGGGAGAAGCTCTAGTAATGCCTGTTATTACATCAAGAGTGCCACTACAACAATTTGTACCCAACCAGTGGCCACACATTCAAGGCTTGAAGACATTCTATTTTGTCATCATTGCAACCGCTGACAAAATTGATCATCAATAAAGCTTACGTCGATACACTTCACTGTGCAGTAAAACGTGGAGGTAGAAGCTCTAGTAATGCCTGTTATTACATCAAGACTGCCACTACAACAATTTTTACCCAACCAGTGACCACACATTCAAGGCTTGAAGGCATCCTATTTTGTCATCATCGCATCCGCTGACAAAATTGATCTTCAATAAAGCTCACATCAATTCACTTCACGGTGCAGTAAAACGTGGAGGTAGAAGCTCTAGTAATGCCTGTTATTACATCAAGACTGCCACTACAACAATTTTCACCCAACCAGTGGCCACACATTCAAGGCTTGAAGTTGATCCATGGTATGAACAACCAAAGGATATTGAATTACTGATTGGGTCAGACATTTTACCGCACTTCCTGACGCATGGATTAATCAAGGGTCCTGCTAATATACCAATGGCACAAAATACAAGGTTTGCCTGGGTACTATCTGGACCAGTCATTACCACTTCAACTCCAAAGAAGCAAGCACCAACTAAGATCCTCACGTCATGTATTTTGGGAGCTAGAAGAAGTACTAACTGCAAGGGTCAAGTCTGCCGAAGATGAAATGTGCGAGAATCACTACCAAATGACACACAAACGAGATGAAACTGGACGATATACCGTCAAATTACCACTACTTAAGAATCGCATGGCCTTGGGCGATTCACACAAAATGGCATTAAAGCTATTCTTTACGTTGGAGCAAAGATTCCCACAAAATTATTGGCTTCGGCAGGAATATTCCAAATTCATTCAGGAATATAGTACTCTTGAACACATGGAGGAAATACAGGAGGACTACACCGGAAAAACGTATTATCTTCCACATCATGCAGTGCTGAAAAATTACAGCACAACTACCAAACTGATGGTGGTATCGACGCCTCGGCGAAAACGACATCTGGCGAATCGTTAAATAGCATTATGATGACAGGACCCACGATTCAAAAAGATCTGTTTTTCCTGCTACTTCGATGGAGGTCATTCCCAATCGTGTTTACAGCTGATATTGAAAAAATGTATCGGCAGATTTTAGTCGATCAGGAGAATCAAAACCTACAGCGCATCTTGTGGAGAGAAAATTCCAGTGGCCCAATCAAGGAATACGCACTCAAAACAGACACATACGGTACAGCTTCAATCCCGTATTTGGCAATTAAAACTTTATGCCAGCTAGCTGAGGATGAAAGATAGATGTATCCACGGGCGAGCAAAATAGTGCTTGAAGAATTCTATGTAGACGACTGCCTTGGCGGTGCAAATTCAGTAAATGAGTGTGAAGCCCTTCAACAAGAATTGATGCAGCTACTTCAGTTGGGTGGATTCAACTTACTTACATCAAATAGTTCAGAATTCATAAAGGCCTTACCAAGAGAAGTCATTGAAATGGAACCAGAACATGTTTTATAGATAGTGACAATACATTCAAAATTTTGGGAATAAAATGGTGCCCAAGGACAGACGACTTCCAATTTAAAGCAAATTCTTCGTCAATTAGCATCAAGAGTCATTCAGAGTACCAAACGAGCAATATGGAGTGACGAAGGCAAAATTTTCGATCCCTTTGGCTGGTTGTTGCTTATAACAATCAAAGCAAAGATTCTGATACAAAGTCTTTGGCTCTTGGGTATCGGACGGGATTCAAGAAAAACATGGATTTGCAGATGCATCAGAATCAGCATATGCAGCGGTGGTGTATCAGAAGGTCACTAATTCAGGCTCTACTACAATATGCATCATCGCATCAAAGACCAAGGTGGCGCCTGTGAAGCAAGTGTCAGTGGCCAGACTGGAGTTATGTGGATCTGCACTAGTTATGGTCAGATTCTACCATAGTATTGAACTGGCTAAAACAACACCCAGTTATATGGAACATGTTTGTAGTCAACCGGGTATCTTATGTGCAACAGCACTTCAAAGGACAATGGAGGTTCGTACCTGGTAGAGAGAATCCTGCTGACATTCCGTCTAATACCCTCGCTGAGAATTTTACATGGTGGCGGCATGGTCCAGTGTGGTTAAAGAAAGACGAACAACATTGGCCAGCTGACAAGGTTATGATGGAAGTGTACAGAGTGTATACATGAGTACACAACCTCACAACCCACCAGGCACCAACATCTCTTGCGCCTTTTCATCACTTTTGAAACTTCAACGTGTGAGTGCAATCTGTCTACGATTTAAAAACAATTGCAGGAAAAGCAAGAGATGCTGACTTCTGATTTACACGGCAATTTGACGGTAGAAGAACTCTTGGAAGCTGAAAAAGCACTGGTAAGGGGTGCTCAACGAATGTTTGTCGAGGATATGCAGAACCTAAGAATAAACAAAGCACTAAAATCAACCAGCAAGATATCATCACTGAATCCATTCATAGACGCCAATGGAATTTTGCGAGTGGGAGGTCGATTGAGACACGCCAGTTTATCAATTGACCAGAGACATCCTATGATTTTGTCATCATCGCATCCGCTGACAAAATTGTTCATCAATAAAGCTCACATCGTTACACTTCACGTTGCAGTAAAACTGACGTTAAACCACATTCGGAGGAAATTTTGGATCATCCGAGGAAACAGTACGGTAAAGGCCATAATAATTGGATGAGTTAGATGTTTCTGATTTAAGGCCAAGGAATCAAATCAACTCATTCATGGGACAACTTCGGGAAGCACGAGTAAGGTTTTCACGTCCATCTACGCATTGTGGAATAGACTACGCAGGCCGAGTCAACATACGATGTTCACAAATTCGAGGTGTGAAGTCGCACAAGGCTTACATAGCGCTATTTATTTGCATGGAAACAAAGGCAGTGAATATTGAGCTGACTTCTGATTTAACAACGGATGAATTCATGGCAGCATTGTGAAGAATGATCAGTAGAAGAGGATCCGTATATCATCTGTATAGCGACAACGGAACAAATTTAGTTGGAGCGAAAAACATGATTAATGCATTACAAACTCCACTTAACGGAATTCAATGGCATTTCATCCCCTCTGGAGCTCCACACTTTAGTGGACTCTGGGAAGCTGGGGTCAAGTCAGTCAAATACCATTTGAATCGCATCGTAGGTGAGCAAAATTAACATACGAGGAGATGAACACAATTCTGGTGCAAATAGCAAGATGTCTGAATTCTAGACCACTCTGTCCATTAACAGACAATATTGAAGTTCTCAATGCACTAACACCAGGTCACTTCATCATTGGATCACCATTGATAGCACCACGACATGATGTCATTCTAGATCTGGCAGAGAGTAGTTTAAACAGATGGAAGTTCATTCAAAAACTCAAACAAGACTTTTGCAACCGTTGGTACGAGGATTACATAAACAAAATTCAACAACGATATAAGTGGAAGCAATCAGGAAAAAATTTCGTGATTGGTCAACTCGTCTTGCTGAAAAATTAGCTTTTGACACCATCGAAGTGGCCTATCGGCAAAATAGTTGAAGTACACAGCGGAGTAGATGAACTTGCCAGAGTTGTTACAATTAAGACAGAAAAAGGAACATTCAAGCGACCAATAGCCAAGGTATGTTTGGTGCCGATAGAAGACAATATCAAAAAACCCGAAGACGTCAAAATTCAACCATGGAAACAATCGTCAGAGCAGTCACCTTCCAGTAGACACGGAAGGAATCTGAAAGATAAAATGCAGAAGACAACCACTCCGTCAGCAAATTTCTCCTTCGCCCTTGTGACTCTATAGCTGCTTGCATTTGTTATGCCGAAATCGACAAAATATACAATCGAGTGCGACGCACGAGCGTTCGATTCCCAATCGAGGACATTTTACGTGATCAAGGCAACATGAACAAGACGAAGGATCAAATAATTAAGTTATACAACAAAGCGAAATCAGTGACAAAGAGAGTCAGTGCGATCAATTACGTCATCACATGGAAGAAGAATGGAACAATGTATTCTCGATTTTCAACAGACTTCTACTGACAACTTTGCGTAGATAAAAACGAGGACTACTGGGAACTGTTCTCAACTCATTATTCGGAGTCAATGATGAAGTATACCATGACATCGAAGAACTGGACAGTAATCAGAGGGAACTGATCAAAAGTACGAAAACTAAAACCAAGATTGTGATGTCTACAATCGTAAGTGTAAATGAGATAGAAGCAAGAATCAATAAAAAGTCAACAACTTTACAAAGAAGCTGAATGCTGGTCTGGAAGAGATCAACAGCATGGAACCTTGGTACAGATTGGTTGACGACCATCAATATTTCACAGTATTGACTAAAGGGAGGATTGCATTGTCCAGCAGCTCTATAAAACACTGTCCTTCAAGCGATGCGTAACCAGGTTGCTGAAACTAACACATACCATGTGGAAAGAACTATGGAGCCATAATACGTGGATGTTCATTACACCAGAGGAAACTTCGGTGTTCATAATTTGTGGCTCAACTCGAGAGTAAGTGATTTTAAACGACACGAGAATAATTCGTGTGACCCCAGACTGCGTCATACAATCAAAATTCGTCCGTTTGGAGGCAAAATTATTTAAGAAAATGAGAGTACTAATGCACTTTACCAAAACTATCGCTACCATTAACACATCGGTATCAACTCAAGCACCAGTTCATTTTACAAACGAAACCGTCATCCCACTGCATAAGGATCTAATGGAGGCGTCAATATTCAACCATCTAGAGGCATCCGAAGCTCTCAACCGGATACATGAACACAACTGGAAGACAATCAAAAAAAACCAGTATTGGACAATTGGATTTTGCTCAGTTTTTGCAGTCGTTGTGATCATAGTTTAGTTTAGTGTTTTATTTCTCAAACTTTATAAATAACACCTTAGTGTAAGTGTATAATTCCAACAATTGAAATAAAAGAGAAATGTTAAAGACATTCAATATTTAAAAGTAAAAATAGTGTAGAATATTAGTTTAATAATTAAATATGGATGGGGTGATTAAAAAGTAAAGAAAAGTAAAAAAAAAATAAAAAAAATTAAATTAATAGAAAGAAAATTCATAATAATTGAGCAATTTAAAAAAATAATCATAATCTGTGTATTCAATATTTAAAAGTAAAAATAGTGTAGAATATTAGTTTAATAATTAAATATGGATGGGCTGATTAAAAAGTAAAGAAAAGTAAAAAAAAAAATAAAAAAAATTAAATTAATAGAAAGAAAATTCATAATAATTGAGCAATTTAAAAAAATAATCATAATCTGTATATTGGCTGTGATACTTAATCACCGAACTAGAATTAATCACTCTGCCAACATTGAGTTAAAAGAATACAGGAATATACCGGACCAACCAACAAGCGTTAACATCAGTAGTTTGCACATAAACATGTTACTCAATCACGACCTACATACATCAAGTGGTTGAGTAACAGCACAACAGCCGAGTCAGCACAACGACCGAACAACAGTGAATGACCTGCGATGAATCGAATCACGACCTACACCAAGTGGTTGAGTAAACACACAACAAGCGAGTCAGCACAACAGTCGAGTCAGCACTACATTCAAACAGTAGTGCATGACCTGGCAGGGCTCCTGCGATGAATCGAATAATTAATTAAAATTAAGTTAGCACAGTAAGCAAAATTGATGTATAAATACCCATTAAGAAAATAAATAAATTCAGATTTTTTTATTTTTTTTTATAATTTGCGCACGCCAAAGAGATCTACTCAAGCAACAAGTATACGATCTCTTATTGATAGCTATCTCCCCACCCTCGGTAAGTTAGCTGTTAATTCGGAATTATTAAAGTCTATTGAGGATAGATTTTACATAACTATGAATAGTGTTGGGAACTATCGAATAAAAACAATCGACTTATTCGATGGTTGTAAAATGTTCATTTATTCGATAGTCGAAAATCGTTCATTACAATTTTCATTCATTACTATTTTTATTCGAAGGAAAAAAAAACATTCAAATGTTTCACTATCGATAGTCCGATAGTTTACGTCTATTGAATGATTTTTGTGTATGTACACTGTCTGACTCTGACGACGGCTGCTCTGCGCTTTTGTGTATTGCGTATCCGCGTAGGGATAACTGGTCAAAATTCAAGACAGAACTAAGGAAATCGGGGAATCACTTCACCGAGGACCTCAACTCTATAGAAGCAGTCGATGCACTGACCGACTCTCTAACGCAATCTTTCGAGAATTCCTGCCCAATTAGTAGGCATAGCGGAAAAAAGCGTCCACCATGGTGGAGCGATAAAATAGCGGAACTCATTCGCATTTGAAGAGTAGGATGGAACCTCGCAAAAGAGGGGGTCGTTGAGTGGTCCACCTATAAAGAAAGCGTAAAGTTGCACAAGAAAGAGATTAGGTTCGCAAAGAAGAACTCCCGGGGTCCTTTTGCGGATCTACAGAATCAAGAAACGAAGCGTCAAGCCAAGACACCAAAGCTGAGTCCAATATTAGGAAAGGTGATGGTACCTGGGCAGAGTCACAAGACGAAACGCTGGATATACTATTGAGCACTCACTTTCCTCGATGCACATCGATCCCCGAAGATGATCCACTCACTCCAGAGATGACACCGGGAATAAGCGCGGAAGATGTGAAGAACATAATAGATGATGACAAGATAGCCTGGGAAATTAAATCATTTGCTCCATATACGGCACCAGGAATGGATAACATTCGACCTGTGATGCTGCTGGAGTCAGCGGATATTGCTATTCCATGGCTCAAGCGCATTTTCACAGGATGCCCTAAGCTTGTATACGTTCCTAAAGCATGGCGGGAGATGCGTGTCATATTTATTCCCAAAGCGGGGAAAGCGAGCCACATTAACGCAAAAGACCTGAAACGTATCAGTCTGTTGTCTTATATGCTAAGACCACTGGAAGGTTTAATATATGTATACATAAGTTTCAAGTTTGCTCTCATTAGAGACGGTTGTGATTTTTCATTCTGCTAATAAAATGGACGTCAAGTGCATAAAAAGTAATATGATAACATCCGACAACGATTATCTTTCGTGCTTAATTTGTCATTCGATTTTACACATACATTGCTCTAATGGTCTCGATACTCAATTCGCTTTGATAAAGACAAATGATAATTTATTTTAGAAGTGTGATTCGTGTGTTGATAAAAGAGTTGCTTAAGATCTGCAATGAAGGAGAATTTGAAAAGTGTTTCTCTTTTGGTTAATCTGCAACAAATTGGTCTCAGAGAGTTACTCGGTCTCAAGCTAAACCCAGCAAACTGTTTAGCAGGGTTTAGCTTTTTTTTAGTTTAGAAAAAAACTGCTTCTCCCGTGCCCATGTTTCGCTCTACATCTTTGCGACATAATAAAGAGTCTCCCGCGATTGCCGGTAAAATCAAGAAAAGTGATAATGCTCTTAAGGGCTAGTCGAAAGCTGTTAACGCAGCAAATGCAAGCATTTCGAACTCTGTCAAGCAGAGTAAGAAAATGAATAAAAAATGACGTTATTCTTGTTTCTCCATCTTAGTCTGCTTGTATAGACAATATTTCGGTGAATCAAAATCAAAATAATCTCTCTTTCCATATGTCAGCTGCAGCTGCAGTTACTAAAAATGTTTGTGTTGTGGATTCTGTTGCTGTTGTGGCTGTTTCTGGAGCTGTTAGTGCGGATGCTTTGGTTGTCGATACATCCAAAACAAACATTACCGTCGCTATGAATGCTCATGGGGAATATTTAGTTGCTGTTACTGATGAAGTTGCTACCAAATCACTAGCTATTGGTCCGAATACTAGTTCTTATGCTTCTGTCTGTGCTGATGCTGTAGACGTTCATGTTGACCTTTCTGCTACTGGAACGAATGGGCTGAATGCTGATGTCACTGCTCCTAATGTCGGAGCTGTTGGTGGTTCTGGTACTGATGTTGCTGAGCAGAACATTAGCAGAAAATAGTTGAACGTACGGCCGGAGGTCATCCTGGGAACTAGCGAAAATGCTGCTGATCTTCACGTTGTTCGCAAATTGAAGTGATATCATGTATCTAGCTTCCACCCCGATACTTCTACGGATGCTATTATTACTTACGTTGCATCTAAGTTGGACATTAATTCTGCATGTTTTTCGTGCTTTAAATTAATTAAGCTAAATGGAAGTAGTCAATTTCTTAAATTTGTAAATTTTAAAATTGGAGTACCTGCTCAATATACAGGCTCTGTCTAATGGGGTTAAAATTCGCCCTTTCGTCCAGAAACCAAAAAACTAAATTCTGCTAATGCTAATGTTGTTTGTACGAGTAAGCCCTCAGGCAATACTGATCCCAGTCAAACCAATAATATTCTACAATCGGTTCGTGTTTACTATCACAACGCCAGCGGCTGCAGAACGAAGACTTTGGGTTTGTTTACAGCTTCAAGTCACAACGATTACGACGTAATAATAATTACGGAAAGCTGGTTTGACCATGGAATTCTGTCAACAGAAATCATCGACAGCCGAATCTATGATTTATTTCGCCTTGATCACTGTAAATCGGTTGAGGAACGTGGTGGAGGTGTGCTGATTGCTGTTCGGACAACATTTTCCTGCAAGCAGATAGAATTGCCGATCTTAGATGTGGAACAAATCTGTGTTTCGGTTAATGTTGAGGTTACTGGAAAATCGATTTTCTTCATTGTTACGTATATACCATCAAACTAGACACTTATGAAAAGTGTATTGAAAATGTTGAATTTGTAAGTAGTCATTGTTCTTATTCAGATAATATTTGAGTTTTTGGTGACTAATATTGGTGATATAGTTTGGTTGTGGTTTGAAGACGACAAAATGCTTATTCCACATAATGTAATAAAAGATTATTGACCTTTTGCTTTGTTGTAACCTTTGTGAAATTAATTCTATAACGAGTTTTTAAAAATAGAATTTTAGATCTTGTTTTTATTAATACAAATGACTTTAACGCTAATGTTTTTGAAGCTCCGCTTCCTCTTTTAAACAATTCGATTTATCATAAGCAAATCTTTGTTGAAATAGAGATGTATAATTATCTTAAGAGGGATAAAAAGTGGTTTTGGTGGATTAAACTCATATTTCAATTCAATTGAGTGGGATCTCGAATTTGAAAATCTATGTTTTTCTGAAATGTACAGTCGTTTTATTGCAATTATGAAAATTGGATTTACCACGATTGTTCCATGCTAGGTGAAGAGGTTTAATAGGCGGCTTCTTCATTTAAAGAATTTAAAAGAATAAAGCACACAAAGGATTTATAATTTCTGGAAATGAAATTGATAAAGATTTATTTTGGAAGCTGCGAAAAGATTTTACTGTCCTAAGCAAGTTCTTGCACAATCTATACATTAATAGCGCACAAAATAAACTAAAACGTAATTCCAAGAGCTTCTGGTCATTTATAAATCATAAAAGATGTTCTATTGGGTTGTCCAAAACAATGGTTTATAAAAATGTTGAATCCAATGACACTTATACAACAGTTGCATTATTTGCGCAATTTTTCGTTTTCACGAAATGCAGTCTACCCAGTAGTTTTGAGCTGTATTCAATGTCCAAGATTGATTTTGTTCTACTGGTTTTAGAGTTGCAGGATGTACAGTCTGCGGCTCTCACCCTCAAGCCAAATTCTAAGCCTGGTGGCGATGGTATCCCGGAAATTGTATTAAAAAACTGCTGTGATTCCCTTTGTACACCTCTACTCACAATTTTTAATGCCTCCCTTTCATCTGTCATTTTCCTGGATGATTGGAAACTGTCGTTTTTGGTTCCTATTTTTAAATCTGGATCCAAGAATAACATTGAAAACTACCGAGGAATATGCAAACAGTCCGCTACACCAAAGCTTTTTGAAAGCATCGTTAAACATAAATTAGAATTTCATGTAAAAGAACATCTCTCTGAATTTCAGCATGGTTTTGTTTATGGACGTTCGACAACATCACATCTAGCCCATTTTACATCCTATGTTATCAACGCTGTTGAAAATGGATGCCAAGTTGATGCTGTCTATACGGACTTTAGCAAAGCATTCGATTCAGTGAATCATAAGATTTTGCTAAAGAAACTGGAACATTTTGGATTTCATTCTGCAATGCTGAAGTGGATTTCATCGTTTTTAGTTGGTCGGTTCCAAAAAGTTTACATAGATAACTGCTGTTCAAGACTAATCTCCTCTACCTCTGGAGTTCCGCAAGGTAGCCATTTGGGCCCTTTTCATAATTTTTATTGAAGATATTGTTCAATGTATAAAATTCTGTCAATGTTTAATGTATGTGGATGATGTCAAGCTATTTCGTAAGATAAAAAGTTTAGATGATTGTGGAAAGATGTAAATAGACCTTAGCAACCTATCCAATTGGTGTATTCATAATTGC
The DNA here is from genome assembly GCA_963082735.1 of Pocota personata. NCBI lineage: Eukaryota > Metazoa > Arthropoda > Insecta > Diptera > Syrphidae > Pocota > Pocota personata. The sequence continues at coordinate 25,319,624 of OY720433.1, read as the reverse complement.
TTAAAACTGAATATTCGAAAATGCAAGGCAATTTCATTTTTAACATCACAAACGCAATACACCTATGATTACTGCATTGATTTTACTCCTTTAAAAATAGTTAATCAAATGAAGGACTTTGGGATCATTATCGACAACAAACTAACCTTTGCTCCTCACGTTGAATACATAGTTGCCAAAGCTAACTCACTTGTTAGGTCTATCAAAAGAAACTCGAGAGATTTTTCTGATCCACACACTTTAGTATGTCTATTCAACTCACTGGTTAGGTCGATTCTTGAATACACCGATGTTATCTGGAACCCCATTTATCAGATCCACTCAGATCGTATAGAAAGAGTGCGGAGGCGATTCACAAAATATATTTTCAAAAAAATGCGTTGGGACTTTGAGCCCTCTTACAGCGCACGTTGCCAATTACTGGGTATACTTACCCTTAATGTGAGAAGATATGCCCACGATGTATTATTTATTAGAGGTGTTTTGTGTTACCTCATAAATAGCCCTGCCCTTTTATATCAGGTGCCCATTTATGCTCCCGAAAGGCGGTCGGCTGAGCAACTAAAGTTTCATAAATAGTGCGAATTTTTTGTTGGCAGAATTATTTGGACCGGAACTTTATAACGTTTTTGGTAAGTGGAATATATACTTATACTTCTAAATTAAATTAAGTCAGGTGAATTTATTTGTTTTGTTTTGTCTTTTATGGGGAAAAAAGCTGAAGTATAGAAACAAGGGCAGTTATTGTGGCAAAATATAATTCTGACGTTTCCGTAAAGGAAATCTGCGCAGAATTAAATAAATGCAGACATAGAGTTCATTACCAGATTAACAAACATAAAAAAACAAATTCCGTACAAAACTTGCCACGTACGGGCAGGAAAAGAAAAACTACGCGGAACGAAGACAAACTCCTTCTGCCGGAATTTGTAAAAAATCCTTCATTGACGCCAAAAAATCTGGAACATCTAATGATATTCGCAAAGTCCTGTTAGTGAAAGAACAATCCGCAGGCGTCTACTGGAAACGAATTTCGGTACATATACCGTTAGAAAAGTACCATATATAAGCACGAAAAACAAAATCAAACGGTTGCAGTTCGCCAAGGAGTATCTCAACAAGCCCCTCAGCTTCTGGAGTCGAATATTATGGACTGATGGAGCTCATTTGAGCTCCATGGATCACCCAAAAAGAGTTTCGTTCGACTCACCAAGAAAACGCGTCAGAAATATGCACCAGTTTACAAACTGTGAGTCATGGTGGTGGGTCAGTAATGTTCTGGGGATGCATTTCATCTAGCGGTAATGGAGATTTAGTTCCAATCGAGGGAACAATGAACCAGGAAAAATATTTGACTGTCCTAAACAACCACGTTTTTCCGTCTGGTGATAGACTCATCGGAGAGTCCTTTATTTTCCAACAGGACAATGCTCCATGCCACAAAAGCCGAATGGTCACAACATTTTTGAAGGATGTTGGTGTAGAGACACTAAACTGGCCACCTCAAAGCCCCGATTTAAATGTTATCGAAAATGTGTGGGCGTATATAAAAGGAAGAAGAACCGCTGATTTGACCCGGACTAAAGAAGACGTCATTTCTGAAATAAATAAGCTTTGGGGGGAATTTCCTACAGAAATGCTTAAAAAACTCGTTGAATCGGTACCAAACCGCGTTCAAAAAGTTATAAAAGCTAACGGCGGGTACATTTTTTGTTAAATGAATCTGTATTTCTTTTTAATTTTTGTTAAATTATGTTTTTTTTAACACAATTTTTTCTATCCAAATACTTATGTCGAAGTGAAAAATTAATTTTATTGAATAAATATAAACAGTAATAAACTAGTTTAAAACTAAAACCCAAATATGTTTGCTTTATGCCCTAGTATCGTAATTGCTTTTTTAGTTTTTGAATTTTTTTTCTTAAACTCAAAATATAAAGATTTTTCTTTTATCAAAATAATTCTGCCGGCGACTGTATATATATGAATTTATCTTTTTTTTTTAAAAAAAATTTTGTAATCTGTAAAGCTATGCTTGTAGATGAAATAAATAAATAAATAATAAACGTGATCGGCGATAATTACCTATCTAAATCATAGCACGCATACATCTGCGGCAGATCGGTAAATACTGTAGTATTAAGCATAGAAAGATCCCCCACTTTAAAGAGCTCACTCTCGGGGCGTTCATAGACACTGAATGGGCTTTTAACAACGTAAACACTGACGCGATCCTGGAGAGCCTACACAGAGCTCACTTAAACATGGGCCTCTGCAATTTGATTGCACAGATGCTTTAATCGAGGGTTATATTTTCAATGCTAGAAGATGTAACCATCCGGAGAAGGGTCTGCAGAGGAACCCCCCCTACGCAGAGTTCTATCTCCTTTAATATGGCTCCTCGTAGTGGGTGAGATCTTGGTGAAGGAAAACGGCTTCAACGACGCCCTATGCCGACGATGTGGTCATCCTAGTTTCAGGAAAATTTCCTCCAGTCCTAAGCGAAAGACTCAATCTCGCACTACAACTAGTGAATAATTGGGTCAGCAGCAAAGGGCTGGGAGTGAACCCATCAAAGACGGAGGTAGTTCTATTCACTAAGAAGACATCAATTCCTACCTTCAGACCCCCAAACATCGGTGGTATTAAACTAAGTAGCTCAAGTTCAGCTCGATACCTGGGCGTAATTTTAGATCCCAAACTGAACTGGAAGGATAACACTGTCGAACGCATCAAAAAAGCTAGCGTAGCTTTCTATTCTTGCAAAAATGCATTCAGCAGCACGTGGGGCTCCAAACCAGCTGTGGTGTACTGGATATACACAGCGGTCGTAAAACTCTTTCTCACATATGGTTCACTAGTTTGGTGGATGGTTCTTGAGAAGCAATATCAGCTTTCAAACCTCACCAAAATCCAGAGGGCAGCGGGTATCGGAGTCATGGGGTCAGTAAGAACAACACCAACAGCGGCAATGGAAACCATGCTCAGTTTCATTCCGCTTGATATATACCGCTGTAAGACTGAGAGAAGGTCGATTGTGGTCATCGAGCATTAACGGCCATGCCTCCATTTTATCCCAATGGGGAACTACCATCCGGAAACTGATTTCATGACCCTGCGCTAGCATTTGTAAGGAGATTCAACATAAGAATTCCTGACAGAACGCACTGGAGGAACCTAAGAACCACGAAGAAAAAGGAACTGGCGTTCTATACTGACGGTTCTAAGATGGACGTTGGCACGGGAGCCGGAGTTTATTGTGAGGCCCTAGGAATAAACAACTCCTTTAGAATTAGCGACGACTGCAGCGTCTTCTAGGCCGAAATCACAGCCATCATACAGGCTGCGGAAATTATACGCGAGAGTAATATCGTTGGTAAAACGATGACTGTCTATATAGACAGCCAGGCAGCCATTAAGGCTCTGGATACTGCTGTAATTAGATCAAGCCTTGTGAGGTCGTTTCTAAAATAATTACTGGTCATTGTGCCATTGGAGTTCACGTGTGATTATCCTGCCCTATCCGTTACAAGAATGAGGACTCTCGGAAGTTACTTTTTCTCGGAATTGGAGGACTTAGGTAATATAGAGCTTACGGACCTCCTGAGATTTATATCATCTGGGTGGTTCTAACAGCGGACTTTTAACGTTTCCAGGGTTAAATGATTGGGCACAATGGACTTGAATTTGTTTTTCTAAGTGAGCAGTGACTCTATTTGCCATCTACCTAACCTAACCTATATACCAACATAACAAACAAAATAACGCCAAGAAAACCAAGGTATAGAAACCTTCATGCAACAAACTACTGAAACGAGCGAGCTACATGAAGATCAACTGATACAACAAAGACCAAGGAGAGAAACCAATCTACCAAGATGATTCGAGGATTACGAGCTCTACTACCATGGTAAAAGACAGGGGATGACTTAGTAAATATCATCCAAAGAAAAAATGGATTGTAGCAACACACTCCGGACAATTTTTTGACAGCACGGACATGGACTAGAAGATATATGCGTTCTCTAATTTGTGCTTTCAAAAGGAATTGTCTTTGAATGACCTGTAATTATTATCATATTATTATTATTATTCATCACTGACTGTGAATAACAGAACCGACAGCAAGATGTGCTGTAACAATCGTCCTCAGATTGCAGTGCGAGTGGACTTCGCACTCCTCCTAGATGGAAAAACAACCAGATTTATAGACCCGAAGAACAAACACTCGCATCCGATGTAGTAGACCGCGCGGAACTGCTGCCAAGAGGAACCGCACTCTCCTGGAACTTGGTGTCGGGACGTTTTTCCTGTAGGGACGGCCGGACGAACAACAAACACATACCCGGACCGAAAAATTTCCTTTATTTCGTCGAAAACTCCCGGAAAAACACAAAGAAAAAAATGAAAATACTCGGCACTTTAGAAAAATGAAAATAAAAACAAACTCACAAAAAAAAGGAATTCTGACGTCTGTCAGTAGATGTCAGATCCGGGGTACGTTCAGTGCACTGGTCGATACGGCGCTCCCATTTTTTTTTTTTTTTTTTTTTTTTTATAATTCGCGCGCGCCAAAAGGATTATGAATACCTTTATACTGTTACAGGGCACGGGCTTTTAAGGACAAGGGGAAGAGGAACAGAGGAGAAGCCTATGCACGTTGGCTTTAAATGTTTGAAGGTTGTAGTGATGGGGAAATACAGAGCTTGGTAGATCATTCCACATTCGTGTCGTTCGGCTTATAAACGAATCCCTATATTTAACAGTACGACCGAAGTTAGGCTTTAGGGAAAACTGATGTGCATTCGAAGCATGTCACGTATTGCGGGTGAAATTTTGAAGGGGAGGAATGCAACTGGCTATTTCGCTGGAGCATTTTTTGTAGAAAAAACGATAAAACAGGGAGAGACAGGAGACATTTCTCCGATGTTCTAATGAATGAATGGAATTCACAATGTCTCTATCACCTATGAGTTTTAACGCGCGATTTTGTACCCTATCAAGAATGTGCAGAACGGTCTTGGGTGCACCAGACCAGATATGGGCGTTATATTCCAGCTTAGGGCGGATGAATGCCTTATAAATTGAGGCCAGATCAGACGGGGTAAAATATTTCTTGCACCGTTTAAGGAATCCGAGACATTTTGCAGCATTTTTGGCGACCTCGAATATGTGATCATTCCATCGAAGATGGTTATTAATACACATACCGAGAATGGCAAGTCTTTCGGTTTCAATGATGCAAGTACCATCCATGGATAATGGTTGAGGGTTTTGGTTTCGCTTGAGAGACAGAAGACAGCATTGTGTTTTGGAAGCATTAAATTCCACGCGGTTGGTTGAACCCCATTTAATTATGCTGTCCAGGTCGGAATTTAATGTGTTTAACATACGTTGCCGTTCCCCTTCTACGGCCGAAGAGCAAGGACGTGAGTTAGGGAACGAATATGAAAAACTGAGGGTACTGTCATCAGCGAAGGAATGGATTGGATTAGAAGTTGCAGACAAGAGATCATTTATAAAAATGAGAAAGAGAGTCGGAGACAAAACAGAGCCTTGGGGAACACCAGCATTTATTTGGTGAATTACAGACTTGAAGCCGTCCAAAACAACTTGTATTGAACGCCCCGAAAGGTAATTTCTAATCCATTGAAGAAGAGACTCATCGATGCCATATGCACGCATTTTCGACAAAAGAGCCTGATGCCAAACTCTGTCAAATGCCTTTGAAATATCAAGCGCAACCATCTTGGTTTCGCCGAAGTGATGGAGAGATTGGTTCCACTTCTCGGTGAGATATGCCATCAAATCACCAGTGGACCTGTTGCTACGAAAACCATACTGCCGGTCATTAAGGAGTTTTCGTGAATCGAGATATTTCATAAGCTGACGATTTATCAGCGTTTCCATGACCTTGGAAAGAAGGGACGTAAGTGCAATGGGTCGGTAATTGGACGGGAGGAAGATTCGCCTTTTTTGGGGACGGGCTGGACAAATGCTGTTTTCCATCTACTCGGAAAGAGCCCTGAAAAGTAGGATAGACAGAAAAGCTTACGCAGAGGTTTTGCCAGCGTAGAAGAACACCTCTTCAGAACTATGGGGGAGATACCATCTGGACCAGCGGATTTGTGTATGTTAAGACCTTTGAGTACTCCTGCAACTGTACGAGTGCGAAAGTGGACTTGTCCCATGGATAATTTGACGCTCTCAAATACAGGTGGAGACGAAGCATTATCTGGCAGTGTTGAGTTCGCTGCAAAGTGAGCAGCAAGCAGATTAGCTTTGTCTAAGGAGCTGACAGCTGGAATGTCATTGTAAATGAGCGTGGGGATGGCAGACGAGGCAGAATTTTTAATATTTTTGACGAATGACCAAAAATGTTTACTACCTTTGGGACATTGTAGGATTTTTTGCCTCAATTTTTGGTCATGTAAGAATTTTACACGTCGAATGTGGGCATTGCAGTCTTCTCTGGCTTGTTTAAACTTCATTCGGTTTTCCTCAGATTTGTTGGCTTTATAAGACCGAAAACTTACTTCTTTTAACCTGATGGCCTCTTTACAGCTCTGGTCAAACCACGAGTTTTCCTTAGGTTTAATGCTCTTTATTCTGTTAGGAATAAAGTCATTCATACCTAAGAGGATAGTGTTAGTGATCATATCAGCAGCGGCATCCACGTCGCTATCGAGGAAGCATAGCGACCAGTTAAAACTCCTAAAGAAGCTATTGAGGCCGCTCCAATTGGCTTTCTCGTATTGCCATACTTTTCTTTTAGGAATTTTTTCTTTAACTGTGTGGTCAGAGTACGAGAATTTAGCTGATACGATATTGTGGTCGGACCGACCTAGAGGCGCTAGAACATCAATGGTGTATTTATCAGGGTGAGAAGTAAGAAACAAGTCTAAGGTGTTGGCGGAATGACTTTCAATGTCCGGTATACGTGTAGGCTCATTTACAAGCTGAGTCAAATTGTTAATCTCAGCAAAAAGTTCAACATACCTTCCTTCGGGTGTTGTCTGGCCAGAATGTTGAAGCCAATCCGAATTGTGTATATTGAAATCGCCCGCAATGACAATTTCAGTATGAGGATACAAGGAGACAATTGGAGTGATGGAATCGGACAACGCATCAAATTCATCAAAAGTTGAGTTGCTGTCCGCACTAGGGCTTCTGTAAATAAAGCAGTAGTGAATTATTTGCTTACGGACGGTGAATTTTAGCCATTTGAAATTAAATTCCGGGTTGGAACAGTGGCCATACTGTGGTGGAACTTGGTAAGCAATATCACTACGGACATAAATGGCGAGGCCACGGTGGGGAAAGAATAATGACACTAAGTTATATCCAGGCAGTTTCAAATCAGAAGATTCTTCCACTACCTGTGTTTCGCTTAGTGCCAGAACAGCTGGTTTATGGGAATGGGCGTGGGCGTACATATCGAAGAAATTCGTTCGAAGCCCACGAATGTTGGTAAGATCAACCCTAAATTCCCTCATCACTACAACATAGAAACACAAAAAGACACAACTCTGACGTAACTAAGCAAAACTGTGAAGTGTAGATCCAAAGAATAGTTTTCCAAAACAAACTGTCGCAGGTGCTATGCCCAAACGACAATCAGCTGAGGTCCGCTATTCGGATAAACATTCACAGTCCGCTATGCATCAAATGTTACACTCTCTCAGTCATCGCAACTGGAAGTATGTACATATATAGCACATGCTCCAATTGCGATAACGAAGAAGCGCAACAGCGAGTGAGTGGGGGTGGTAAGATGGAATGCACCGGCACTGAATTGTGTTTATATATATATATTTATTTTTTTTTTTATTATTATTTATTTATTTATTTTTTTTTTTCCACTGCACTTCACGGAATTTGATTAGGCGCGCGCGATAGATTTTTTTTTTTTTTAGTAGATGGAATTTTTTTTTTTTTTTTTTTTTTCTTTAAATTTATTATTTTTTTTTTTTTTTTTTTTTTTTGACACGACGATGCGAGTATGATCTCGTGTGCGCTCGACGGCAGGCAAAAGGCAACTCATTCGGTTATCTTGCGGGTTAGTACAGGAGCGCGTTTTGATGGCAACAAAGCGATGAAAAGTAGCAAAAAACGAAAAAAAAATCGTTACAATGGTAACTCCAGGTTCTCCGAGACAATGGAACCCTCGATGGAAAGGGAAAATTACGGGCAATCCGGGGAAATTGGTGTCGATGGCAAGGGAAAGGTGGACAAGTGGAAAATTGGGAACAGAAATTTTTCCATTATGGCGGAGGAGAATCCGAAAGGCTTTTTTTTTAGTCTTTCCAGGCGCAAGTGAGATGACAAGAGAAGACGAATAGATTTAATCAGGGAAATTTTGGTGGAGAGTTGGAAGCGTTTAATAGGAGAGCGTTCGGCGTGAAAGGGTGGATTTTTGCTGGTGATACGAGTCGTGAAAAGAAGTGGAACCTCGTCGCGATTTTAAAAGTACCGAATTAGCCGGAAGAAAAGCGAGGACCAACAAACGGGAACAAGTAACGCGAAAGTACAGGATTAGCGGATTAACGGATCAACGCGGAAAATTGGAGACAGCCGGAGAAAGGACGCAGCACGACGAACAACAAATTACAGCAAACGAACTTTTATTTTTAATTAACAAAAAAAAAAATCTCTTGAGAACCAGATAATAAATCAAGTGAACTAAGTTGTTTTTCTCTTTTATTCGCCTGTGACTTTTTTCTTGCTGCTCTCGATTCACTATCGCTCTTTCCCCCCTCTTCTAGCCTCAGCCCGGGGTCGCCATCGATACCCCCGTCCAGAAGTGTAACCGTATGTTAAAGATGCTGAGCTGTTTCTTAGGTGGTTCTGGTAGGTATTCTTCGGAGTAGGCATAATCCCCATGGGAATGGATTGTGGGATGATGTTTATGTCGGATCCTTTTTTGGATTTTCAGCTTGAGGAGGAGTACTGCAGTTAGTACCAAGAAAACTATACCAAAAAGAGAGTAATTAAAAAATTTAAAGGTTTCCATTTCTACTTTTATTTAACTCAACCCTTGGTTGACTCTCCCTCTCGAGGCGTGCTACTGGCCATCCATAATGACCTTGATTCTTCTCTCATTGTCATTTCTTCATCTTCTAAGGTCGACTATGGTACAATAAAAATAACTTTTCAATACAGGGATCTGTGTGTACGTTATGTGTTGTTACATTCTACCAAGTCAACCTATCGAATCTAACCAACTTGCTATAGACACGATTGATCAAATAATTGACCTATCTGATTCCCTCGATAACATCCTTATTTTTGTCGACTTTAATCAGCCTCTGCTGCTGTGAACTCCTTCCTATGATGAATCCTTTTTCATCGCTTCAAATGCCAACTCCACTAAGGAATGTCTCTCATATCTCATAATTTAATCCTCTTGAAATTGTCTGCCCCCGGTTTCGAACCCATATAGTTAAAATGGATACCTTCTTACCTGAAAAACCATTCTTACAGAGTTCGCTTCAGATCCGTCTTATCGACTCCGAAGCCGCGTCTCAAGCACATGTGGTATCACAATGGACCTATTATTGGTCTAAGTGTGTTGGCTTCTTTTGCTGACAGCCACTTCAACCTAACCTAACCTATCGACTCATTTTTTGGCCACCTCTGGTTTACCGCAAGGCAGCCATCTAGATCCCCTTCTCTTCATTCTAACCATAAACGATGTCATGAGGGTTATTAAACACTCTTCCCTCTCTCTGTACGCTGATCATACCAGATTTTTCAAAGCCATCTCTTCACCACATGACTACTGTCTCCTCCAACAAGACCTTGATAGTTTTTCGAACTGGTGCCTACAAAATCGCTTAGACCTCAGTATCTTCAAATGCCAATCCATTACCTTATCACGTAAGCACCACGTGTCCTCCGCCCGCCTTTACCTACTCCATGGTCAACCTATATCCATCGTTCAATCTCTCCGTGATCTTGGAATATTGTATATTTATATATGTATATATGTATATATTTCCGTTCACATATTGATGAGATAATCATCACTTGGCTTTGTCAAACGATGGTCCAAAGAATTCTCCGACCCCGAATTCAGATCTCTCTACATTAACTTTGTTCCCCCCCTCCTTAAATACGCCCGTCAAGCGTGAACTTTCAGCGAGTTCACGTGACCAGTATCGAGAATATTCAACGTCGATTTCTTCGATTTGCCCTTAGAGGTCTTCCTTGGATCGATCCATTTATCTTGCCTCCCTCGCTTCAACCTCATCAACCTTAGTACTCTAGAGAAACGCAGAGATGTTGTAGACATTCTTTTCATTCATCTACTTCTTTCAGCCTCTGTCGATTGCGCATCTCTTTATAATTCAATTTTCTTCAATACTAACCCACGAAATTTACGATGCCCTCGTCTTTTCTATCTACCGTCCCACCACACTTCATATGGATCTAATGAACCAATTTCCCGTATGCTGCGAAAAGTTAACTCAAACCTCACCCATTTTGATTGTAACTTTAGCACTCCCTGCCTCAAAACCGAACTCCTTCACCATTCTCTTTCGCTTTAAGTTTTAATTTTTAAACTTAAGTTAGTTTTACGAGTAGCTTGTAATAAGCCAAATAAATGGAGGCTTTCGCCCCTACCAAAAATAGTATCTCTTCTAGTTCGGATCCTTTAGAGGATAAATGTAGTAAGGATGATGAGGCTTGTACGTTGGCTATTTCTTCTGATATGTACTTCTGGTTGTTAACTGCGTTTGTAGTGTTTTTAAATTTGATGAGGTATGTCTCTTGTAGTGCCTTCACTGTTTCATTAGTTTCGACTGGCCATTGAAATTGTTGAGTAGGATGACTCCTGAGGCTATTTCTTCCCTTTGCGGGATGTGGTGATTGTTTGTTCTGTTGCACGTCGCATTTTCGCTTTTTACGAGTAATAATTTTGAAATACAATTATCGTTCCTTATATCTATTGAATCATTTCTCTTACAAAATGATAATTCATTTATTGTTCTATTATACATTTACTCCTTACTCCATTACGTAACCTTTCCTCATATTTTTTTTTTTTTTATAATTTGCACGTGTCAAAGAGGATATAAATACCCTTATACTAATTTTAATTATTTTATATTATATATTATTATAATTTTTTTATTTTTATTTTTTATTTTTAGGACACGGGCGTTTTGCGGAAAGGGGAAGTGATAGATTGGTGTAGTTGGTTTGAAACTTAGGTGGTATTAAGTTTCAGAGAACTCCAAGGGTGGTGTCCATATAACTGGGGAGTATTTTAGTTTTGCTGTTATTGTCGTTGCTTATAATTCGCAGTATTTTTTTACGTTCTCCTGATGTCATCACGATCAAGTGGCATTTTAACCATATGACCAATCACGTCATTCATTTCGTTCTCCATCATTATGAAATCGCTATGGTTCGAGTTACCGGCGATCCATTTCCAGACTGATCCGATAACATCTAGTGGTCCTTTTGCTTTATGGATCTTAATATTATTAATTAATTCTTGAACTAGTGTTAGTTCTTGTTTTAAAAGAGGAAATAATGCGAAACGTGAAATATTTTGTACATCAGTTTTGGATCCTGTTACTGCCGAGCTATTACAACATCTACCGCCTAGAGCTAAGATTAAATTAACAATACTTCTAAATGCTTCTTTGCGCCTGAAGTATGTCCCCTGCTATTGGAAGGTTTCAGAGGTTATAATGATTCCCAAGTCAGGTAAAAATTCGCACGAAATGTCATCCTACAGGCCAATCTCCTTACTGCCCATTTTGTCAAAAATATTCGAAAAGATCCTGCTGACGAGGCTTAAGCGAGAATATGATTCCATCTCATCAATTTGGCTTTAGAGACCGACATTCTACTATTGAGCAGGTACATAGAATCACCAACATTGTCGAAGAAGCCCTTGAAAATAAAATGATATGTTCTACAATATTCCTGGATGTCGCTCAAGCGTTCGATAAAGTATGGCATGAAGGCCTACTCTATAAGCTCAAAACTCTTTTTCCTAGAGAATATTCAACAATTCTAGAATCTTATCTCACTGATAGATATTTCTGAGTAAAACAAGAAGATGCCTATTCTGCGTTGAAAGCGATCAAAGCCGGTGTTCCCGAAGGAAGCATACTAGGCCCAACAATGTATTTGCTATTCACAAATGACATGCCAACCTTTTCGAATTGCACACTTGCTACGTTTGCTGATGACACTGCCATTCTCTCAGTTGGAAAAAATGAAGTAGAATCAACTCTAACCCTACAGAATGCTGTAAATACTATATCTGACTGGACCACAAAATGGGGTTTAAAGCTAAAAAGCATGAAATCTATACATATAAATTACACGAACAAAAAGATTCAACATATTTCAATCATTGTTAATGGGATACAAATACCTTATTCCAATACAGCAAAGTACTTAGGAATGAACCTGGACGCTAAATTACGATGGAAAGAACATATAAAAAAGAAAAGAGAAGAGCTTAATATGAAGTTGAAAAAACTCGATTGGCTGATTGGCAGAAGATCTATTCTATCAATACGTAACAAACTTCTTATATATAAACAAACATTAAGACCTATATGGACATACGGGATTCAACTCTGGGGGTGTGCTGCTAAAAATAACATAGAAATAATTCAGCGCTTCCAAAATAAAGTCTTAAGATGTTTAGTAAGTGCTCCATGGTATGTCAGAAACTACGACTTACATCGCGACCTTAAGCTTAAATCTGTTGAAGAAACGATCCGTGAATTTGCAACAGCCCATCACTCAAGACTTGGACGACATATCAACCAGGAAGCAGCAACACTTTGCGATACAACTGGGATTACTCGAAGACTAAAGCGAATTAAACCACACGAGCTAACTGGAAACAATGTTATCTAGAAGATACAACAGACATTTTTTTTTTTTTTTTTTTTTTTCCCGAGGGTTGGTGAAAAAATCTTCCATAGACACTATGAGGATAGCAAGTGCGTGCTCATAGTAGTGTCAGATTCTTACTGACTAAAAAAAAACCACCCTGCGATTTAATTTGTTATATATTGAAAGGTTTCGACCTTTCGACTTGGCGAGATAGGAATCAACCGCGTCTAGATTGCGGAACATGCAGGATCTTTCAGTGGAAAGTAACCTGCCAAACGTGTTATTTTTTCATGATAGAAAAATTGCTTGATAAGGTCGTTCTTATTTGCAATATATAACAAATTAAATCGCAGGGTGGTTTTTTTTTAGTCAGTAAGAATCTGACACTACTATGAGCACGCACTTGCTATCCTCATAGTGTCTATGGAAGATTTTTTCACCAACCCTCGGGAAAAAAAAAAAAAAAAAAAAAATGTCTGTTGTATCTTCTAGATAACATTGTTTCCAGTTAGCTCGTGTGGTTTAATTCGCTTTAGTCTTCGAGTCGCTTTAGTCTTTGTAGTCGGCGCAATAAATTGCTTTCATCCAGAATTTGTTGGATTGTATTGTTGACATGTCCGATTATTCGGTTTCTATGCTTTCTCGCGAAGCTTCTAATTTCAGCTTCGATTGTCGGAATTCCGAGATCCCTGTGGATATCATCGTTTCTAGTATACCACGGTGCGTGGACATTTTCTCTTAGCACTTTATTTTGAAAAGTTTGTAAAATATTGGCGTTTGTTTTCTTGGTACAGCCCCAAAGTTGTGTTCCGTAAGTCCACACCGGCTTTAGCACTTGCTTGTATAAAAGCAGTTTGTTCTCAGTACTGAGCTGGGAGTGTTTTCCGAGCAACCAGTTCATTTCTCTATATTTGATTTCGAGTTCTTTACGTTTCATTTTCACGTGAGAATTCCATTTCGGTTTTGCGTCGAGTGTCATTCCAAGGTATTTGACCTCATTTGCAAAAGGTATTCGGGCCAAGTTTAGGAAAATTGGCAAGACATTAGTTTTCTTATAAGTGAAATTCACGTGAACAGATTTAGATTCGTTGAGGGCGATCCGCCAGTCCCTCGTCCATTCATTTACTTTATTCAGTGCGTTTTGCAGTTTTGCAGTCGTTTCTTCAATTGTTTTACCTACGGCTAGGATAGCGGTGTCATCGGCAAACGTAGCCAGGATAGTGCCATCTTCTTTCGGTATATCTCGAGTATATAACAGATAGAGAAGTGGCCCAAGAACGCTTCCTTGCGGTACACCGGCCGAAATTTCTTTTAGCTCCGAGTATTCATTTCCATGTCTAACACGGAAGAGTCTATTCCCGAGATCTAGAAGATACAACAGAAATGTAAAATAAGCGTGTATTTGTTTAATGTATTGTAAATATATTGTATATAATGTAATATATAACAAATGTAAACTACTCGTTAGTGTTAACTAGTTGTAGTATAAGGAAATGTTGTCAATTTTATAACACTTCAATAAAAAAAAAAAAAAAAGTTTTGGATAATATTTCGGATACGAAGCTCATATTGCTCTATTTCTAATGTGTGGAGGAGTTTCAGATTACCATTTTGGAGTAATCGAGAATCTGGACTTCTGCACATACGATGGTGCAAAGTAACCTGTGGGGACAAAAATTAGAATCTTAGTTTCGAATATTGCTTTTATGGATTGTTTTTCCGGATTCGGTTATAACAACTGAAGGTTTGTTTTCCAGGACGATTTCCTTTTTATACTTAACTTAGAACCAATACGCTTATTATGTTTGACGTATATTGTTTGGCTAATTTCGTAGTTTTCTCTGGTTGTCTGTCTTTATTATGATATTCGAGGTCTTTCTGTTGCTTAGCTTGTATCAAGTCTAGCTTGTTCGAATTGATCTGGGTTGGTTGACACATTTCTTCCATAGAAGATTTCAATAGGTTTCCTATTTATAGTCGAATGAATACTGGAGTTATATTCATATATAGAGCGGTCTAGTAGTTCCTCGAAGGAACGTTGCGTACCATCTGTTTTCAGACAGCGGATAATTTCTGTGAGAGTAGAATGGAACCTCTCTACTTAACCGTTTACCTCGCTCTTGTATTAGGGTGTTTTAAAGATCTGTATTTTCAATTGATCTTCCGTCACAAAGACTATAGAATCTGAATTAAGTGATGTTTCGTTGTCTAACACAACGAATTTTAGTACTCCGATGAAGAACAGGAGTTCTCTAAGAGGTTTTCTAATTGTTGTGAGCTAGGGTTGACCACGGAGGCGTCTTCGGTGCGAGTAAGGAGGACGACGGCACTCTCGCGGTTGCTCGGCTCAGTTCGTCGGACAGCCGTCGATCGCTCTTGATTTTAGGGGTCTAGCTTGAGCAAATCTGAAAAATTTATCTAAGGCAGTTAGTACTAGATTTCTTTCTGATGAATAAATATCTATATGTAAAATGTGGCCGGGATATTGTGGGATCGGTGTTGATTTTATGAAAGGATTGTTCGGATGCCTATCGTACTCGTATTTATTCTCTTTGCATATGGAGCATTGTTTAACAATTTGTTTGATTTTGGAACTCATTTTCGGAAAATAGTATTTTTCCAAGATTTGACCTTTATTCTCGTTGGAATTTCGATTAGCTTTTCTGTGAGTTTCTATAATTATATTCTCTTGATCGGATTCGTTCCTTACGTCTTCGAATTGTACTTGAGTGGACCTTATTCTGTAACTGTTGAAATATAGAGGATACATTTTCTGAATTCCATGACTTCTTCTTTAGTTATTATTCCATTTAGGACATTCAGATTAAGGAATCTTTTGAAAATCCCAATAAAATGTTCCTTCGTGTAAGATGGTTCTAAGATAATGTGCGTTTTAAATTTGGGAAACGATGTTTGAAATTCATGGTGTGACCTCTCACTGATTTTTAGAATAAGTTGATTGCGAAACACATCTACCGGCGTTTCCACGGAAAGGAAGAGATGACTTGATGAACTGCCATCGTTATGCTGCGTAACAGTCATCAAATTTATTGCGGTACTTCGCGGGGGTCTTGACAAAGCGTCTGCCACAATATTTGTGTTTCCAGGTTTGTAGATGATTTTCATATTCTTCAAGGATTATCTTCCATCTCTTCATATTTACGTTATTATATTTGTTACTTGACGCATAGGAGAGTGGCTGGTGGTCAGTGAATATTTTGGTTTGGTTTTCAGTTTTTTATTTTTCAATTCAACTCAATTTAATTTTTTTCAATTTTCAGTTAACAATATAATTTTAAATACCATATCTTAATTATAGCTGTTTGAACAAAATACATTTAGATTACTAAATAAATGATAAAGAGATTAAGAAGTGTATCGTTATTAAATGAAAATTAAAAATATAAAGATGCATTCTTTAGTTACAAGTAACTAGTGTCGAATGCATCAAGTACGACCCAAACGCAAAATAGTTGGCCTAATTAATTTTTCTTCTTACGAGGTTTGAATAAAAGACTGACGTTCTAAATTAAACAAAGTAATTCAAATTTTGTTTTGATATTGTGTGTGTGTTAGACTTACACATAAAATCAGTACTTCATAAAATACAAGGAGCTCATTTACAAAGAGAAAAAACAAAATTATACCAACGCATAGTACGCAAAATAGTTGGCCCACTCTTTTATCGACGCAAAAATGTTGGCCCAATACAAATATCTGGGCCTTCACCAATGAGTGACGTCACCTTTGTTTTTGATAACGGCCATGTTTCAACTTGGGAGTGTTTCCACTAAATTAAGACAGCATTCAGGGGTTATGCTATCCCAAACTTCTTGGATTTATTCCTTTAACTCATTTAAGTTCTTCGCCGGATTTTTTCTTAATTCTTTTTTCATTTTTCCCCATAAAGTCTCAATTGGAGACAGGTCGGGCCTATTTGCAGGCCACGTTAGAACTGGAATGTTGTGTTCTTGAAGCCAGCTCATATTTTGCTTGGCTGTATGACATGATGCCCCATCTTGCTGATATGTAAACCTGCCATCTTCTGTTTGGAGCCTTGGAATCGAGGGTAAAAGTTGGTGCTCTAAGATGTCTTGGTACCTACTGGCATTCACAGTACCATCGATGAAACAAAGGTTTCCCATGCCTTGAGCTGACATACATCCTCAGACCATAACTGAAACCGTAAATTTTGTTTTTCGTCGAAAAAAATCTGGGTG
Source organism: Pocota personata (assembly GCA_963082735.1). Classification (NCBI taxonomy): domain Eukaryota; kingdom Metazoa; phylum Arthropoda; class Insecta; order Diptera; family Syrphidae; genus Pocota; species Pocota personata. The sequence continues at coordinate 25,302,534 of OY720433.1, read as the reverse complement.
AAATGCTTCAGCTGGCGTTCTCAAGACTCTTGATCGCGAGTCTCCAATACAAAGCTCGAATCGGGACTCATCGCTCCATATTACCCTTCTCCATTGCCCCAAGGTCCAGTTTTGATGTTCACGGGTCCACCTTAAGCGCTCTTTTTTTGAAAAGGAGTTAAAAGTGGTTTTTCTTTTGCCTAAGTGACGGTTTGTTACAAAAATTTATTTTCAAAGGTAAGAAAAAAATAAATTAAAGTAGTAAAACCTACCTTATAAAATTTGTAACCCATTTTCTTCATTTCCCGAATGCAGGTGTCTCTTGAACCTTGCTTTTTAATAACATTTGTCCACTCTAAGCTGATATTTGCTGTCGTAGTACGACCATCTTTTTTTAGGATTTTTCCCAAAGCCCTTCTGTCACGATCGGTAGCAATTGATGGCCTTCCGGGTTTCTTCAGAGGGTTCACATTACCGATCTTCTTAAATAAATTAATTATATTTCGCACTGATGACCTCGAAATTTCAATTTTTTTGCGATATCATATGCCGAAAGGATTTTTTTAAACTCTTTTATTATTAAATTACGCATGTCTTCCGATAAGCACTTGCCGCGTGCCATGATGAACTTTGATTGCGACTGCGGTCAATGCATGCTTCACTTGAGACACCCACATTCAAATAACGCAACATTAAACGGTACATATCAAAAGAAATAGACATTATCTAGCTTAGGTCAACTATTTTGCAACGAGAAACTAGCGAGTCAACTATTTTGCAATAAAAAAATATGGGTTTCAAATTGTGACAAAACCGGTTCATTGTTCGAACTTATCAATCACCTTGTAAAGAAAACATATTCATGAACTGTATTAAGAAAAAAAAAATAGCCTTTTTATTAATTTTGCATAACAACAGCACATAGAAAATATTTGTGATGAAATACAGTACTAGTACAACTATTTTGCGTTTGGGCTCGTACAATAACAAATTAAATAAACATATTAAATAAAATTGTGTTAAGAAGGTGAAGAAAACAAGTATTAACGTATGTGCATCAAAAATATTTTATTAATCATACAACTAATTTAAACTATGCGACTAATTAAGCAGTTTATATCATTTAAATCAAAATAAAGCCATTTTTTAACTTATCTGTTGTAAAAGATATATTTTCTGGTATTTTTAATTTCAAGCGGCAATACATTAAATAATCTAGGTGCAACACAAGAGTAAAAATTCAAAAGGTGATGGGTATTGAAAGATGGAATTACTGCTAGTTTGTTTTGCAGGTAAGTAGTTCAGATAGGTAGGAGGATTCCTATTGATTAAATAACCACTCCTCACAAAAGATATCTTTAAGACCTTGTAAAAGTAGAGATGCTTTTCAGAAAGGATTTTTGAGTTAACAAAAAACAAAAAAATACTTTCAAGACGCCCCTTTCTCCAGATAATTCTAAGTATATATTTTTGAACAACAAGTAAAGGCTGGACTTTATTACTATGAGTAGCTCCCCAACAAATTAAATCATACTGCAACTTAGATTGCACTAGTCCGTAGTATATTGTTTCCAACGGTTTCTTAAAACAAAAGAGCCTTAAATGGTACATAATCTTTGTTGTTTTTAACAAACATGATCTCAGTGTTGCAGTATGAGTACTCCACTTCATTTTTCTAACTATATCAAGGCCAAGATATTTAAGAGCTGCAGTTCTTTCTATAAAAAATCATTGAGATGAACAGGTTTTATCACAATAATATGAGGTAGCAGAAATTGTATTGCAACCATAAGGGCTAAGTAATGAATGTTGACAATTTGCACTATGAAAAATCATGGAAGGAAAATTGACGACATTTGAAGACAAATTGAATAACATGATTTTAGTCTTGTCGCTCGTTCGTTTCGATTTTAATGCATTTTTATTTTTCGAATTCATCTACTCTTAACAGCTAGACACAAAAAAACGCTTAAAACTAGCTTAACTAACTTAACTATGTATATATATACTATATATATACTATATATACTATATATACTAACTTAATGGCCCTATGCAGGCGGTCTAAGCTAAACCTAATGCTTAAAATATGCCTTTCGACGTGACGTAACTTAAAATATTTATTAAATCTATACTTACAAATATTGGGAAACTAAGAAGAAATGTTTAAGCAAAAACTTAGTAAATTAACTCTATTTTTTATCTATATATAAAACTTACAAACTACCTAAAAGCTACTTATTCTAAGGTACGTGATTAAACAAGCAAATTTTTTTTTGATGAACTAAACTAAAAAGAATATCTGTTTTTGCAAATATGACCGAAGTAACATGCAATAAAAAACAGAATTCTTTGTCCTTCAGTTTGTACAACAAACTTTCGGACATAACCAGAGTATCGTTATCCCATTCTCCTGGTTCATATAAAATCTGTTTAAAAGTTTTTATAATATCTTCTCTGCAATTGAATAAGACGTTCACTATACGCGAATGATATTGCCATCGAGTCTCTTATACCCCGGAATGTCAGCTCTTGTTTTCCTAGAAGAACTACAGTGTCTATGAAACGCTTCATTAAATCGCGATTGCGATCAACTTTTCTATTATGAGCCTCGAAAGAATGCCCTAAAGAAGTCTCTATGCGATATTCGCCAAATTCATGCAAATGCAAGCAGCTGCATATATGCTTTTCGGTTTGAATATGTTTTTTGGAAGAATTAATAAAATTGTTTATATCAAAGAAACCTGTGTGACTCCAAACACTAGGAGAATTAGACAAAAAAAGACAACGAAAACAAAACATTCTATTTAATTTGAAACTGCCAGTCACCCACGGATTCTTTTTGTAAAAAGACACATGAAAATGTCTCTGATACCCATCCTTTCGCGTATAATAAATTTTCATTGATGGTGTCGATCCACCTAGTTCTATAACTTTTTTTTTTTTTTACAAAAAAGAAAGCTTACTGAACCCGTGGGTTTCTTTTAGAAGAAAATCAGTTAAACAACACTCAAAATTAACTAGAGACATCTTGTCTAAGAATAATAAGAATGTTCAATGGGGCACCTCTTGGGTAGATTTATAATTACTTACTTGGTATATAGCTAATAACTATTCACTTAGCTGACTCACTATTTTATAATAATTTAATAATTTAAAACACAAACTTAATTACCAATATGTAATTGCTAAATTTTTAAAATTTTCTAATAATTAGCAGTCACAAAAATCACAAAAATTTGCATCCAAATTTTCAATAAATCACGCACAATTACACAACCGATTTGCAACTGTCATTTCAAATTTGAAAAAAAAAATACCCAACAAGTAAGAAAAACCTTAAATGCCGTTCGAACCACTACATCACCCAATAACCCGATTTTCGTCGGCTTATTTTGTTGCCTACAATAAAAAAAAAAAAAAAATCCCTTTGAACTAAAACCTTTCTCCTTCACCAATGTTCATCCGCAAAAGCCGAGAAATCGCGGGTTATTTTCCTCATAAGCGAATGTATGTTAGACAAAAAATCGCAAATAAACTTCTACTATATGCCAGAAAGGAGTAGAGTTAAAAGTTCGTACTGTGAAGAAATGAATGCATAAGCCGGAAAATGAACGGCTTCTCAAAAAAATTCATTGCATGCTCTCTCGCTAGAGGAGTCTATGTGTGCGAGTTTGTGTATAAGTAAAAATGAAAAAACAACCGAAGTGGTAGCGGCATTTCATCTTCGAGCGTGTATAAAGTTATGAAAAATGGTTTGATGAACAAATAATTGAATGTGATGGTTGGCAAGTGGCAAAATAAAAATGTTTGATATTTGAAAGGGAAGCCGGAAAGAATCGGCTTGTATGGACGCCACGCCACTGGTATACATACATATATACATATGTATGAGGTTTATTTTTTTAAAGCTACTTAAACCGACCTTAAAACTATGTACGCGGGCCAGGCTATAAAAAGCTATACCGACTTTGCTCCTTGTGAGGCTACCCCGAGTCAAAAGGAAACGACGAGGGAGTTCCCTCTCCGTCCCGAGCCACCAGAATTTCTGGTGCTGTCTTACTACATCTGCCATATCACGGCTTGATACCACTCTACTAAACCGGAGACGCTCCGTGGTGCTGTGTGCAACGTGTCGGTCGTAGTTAAGTCGCCTGTTCGCAGCATTTCGGGCAACATGGTAGATTAGCTTCACCGCTACCCTATCCTGTATCAGACCTTCTCTATCTAAATATAGGAACGCCTCGGGGGGGATGACGCCGTTAAGACGCACGCTCTCGTGATACAAATCATTGGGGTAATATGCACCAGAGATCAGGTTATTCATCGAGGACATTGCTCTTACAGTGTGCCTTCGAATCATATTGATCAGGAAATTATCTACTCTGTTTATGTTCGCCCTTTTATACAGGACCTTATCAGAATAGAATTTTATGTACTGGGACTCTGGTGTTCTGTACAACTGAAGACATGCCCTAAGGCAAGCTCTCTCAAACACCCGAATCCTTTCCATCCAGCTTGCTCCCACGTTGTACCATACGGGACAGCCATATACGAGCATGGGCCGAATAAGGGCCATGTAGCAGATTACCTTCACCCTTGCATCGAGTTGGCTGCTATAAAACAGTCTCTTTGTAAGGGCAAAAGCACCTCTGGCTCTGACCAGAGCAGCATCTACATTTTTGTTAAAATATAGATATTGATCTAGGCAGATCCCAAGGTATCTAACCACACTTCGACCCGCTAGTGGCTGCCCGTGCTGTCCCACGATTGAGAACTTTCGCCAATTCTTTCTGGTATCCCTGGAGGTCCCAGATAACGACGTTCTAAACAGAATAGTCTCTGTCTTCTGGAAGTTGATCTTCAGCTTCCAGTCGTCGCAGTATATCCTAATCTTATCAAAATCACGCTGGAAGAGTATTGCAATGACCTCGATCTTTCTTCCTGACTTATACGCGATCAAGTCGTCTGCATACGCTATAGCACGGGAAAGAGATCCTACGAGATCACTTGTTGTAGACCGTTTTTGATTTCGAACGTCCCAGCAGAAGTCACATTGCCATTTTTCACAATGAACTGCCTATTGGTGAGCATATTACAGAGCATGTACAGCAGTGGTTTACTTATACCCAGCCTGCTCAACTTGTAGAAAAGGCCTTCTAGCCATACGGTATCGAACGCCTACTCCAAGTCAACCAGGCAGGCACACGTGCATTGTTTTTTTCTTTTGTTCCATTGGATATCAGATTCCAGTTTAGACGCGGCATGTATAGTCTCATGACCCACCTTGAAACCGAATTGGTTATCCGGAACTATATGCATGTCCTCAACCCACTTAGTCAGGGCTCTATTGACCACTTTTTCGAATACCTTGCTGATGTTCGGAAGGAGACTTATCGACCGGAGATTCGTCGAGTTGGATGTATCTTTACCTCTTTTGGGAATAGGCTGTACCACCGCTGTCTTCCAATGCGCCGGATAATGTGCATTATTCAGCACATTGTTAAACAGGGTAGTGTAAATGTCTACCGCTTCTGGAGGGAGATGTCGAAGCACAATTTTAGATATTCCAACGATACCTACTGATTTCTTCCTTCTCAGTGAGTCGAAGATCGTTTGGAGCTACACCTTCGATATGAACGGGGGATGGAACCCCTCATCCGCGACGACATTAATTGCCATGTTATCGTCATTGAACTCTGTAAAACCTATATTCTCTGATCGCCAGTGCTGTATATCATTTCGAAGGTAGACGTTGTGCACAAAGACTCGATTTCCCAGGTCGTGGTTCGGGAAAATGCTATCATTCTCCTTGTACACTTCCTGGAAAGTTGCTCCTATAGCCTCTACCTTCTCCTGCAGATCTTCGATCATGAAAAAGTTGTCATCATTGACAGCGTTCCTTGTTCGTCGTTCGAGGGATCTTAAGACACGGCAGGTCGTTTTGATTATTCCTCCGAAAAACTTTATTTATTTGCGGGAACAACCCGAGTATTGTTGGATTTTACGGCCCGAATTTTGTTGTTCCAATGCAGATTTACAGAGAGTCTGTAATTTTCTGTAATAAACTGTTGTTGATTTTTAATCAACGACTTCATTGTCCTAACCTCCGAGTTTTGTCTGTCCATAAACTGTCTGTACAAGGTTTTGAGTCTTGACAGAATCGATTGTTGCATTGCGGAATATGTCTACGTTGTCAGTGTGTTGATAACGAGGTATCGTACTGTCCATCGTTCGTTTGATTGTCTCGTCCATTTGTCTTAGGTACCTGTCGATCTCCTCGTTTGACGGGTTCCTATTGGACGATGGGTGGAGCGAATTCAAGGAGAGTGCTCTCGTCATAGATCTGGAGAAGCGTGTCCAACGCATCCTACTGTAATTGTAGAGGTACGTTTGAACAAACTCGTCCAATTCCGCAATTTTGTTGGGAATTGCAATTTTGGCACTGAGTCCGCAATGGTCACTGTCTTACACAAAAGTGTGTAGGCAGTTTCTCGTTAATCGGTTCATGTTGGTCAGTTGTAACCGTACGTCGAACAGCATAAGATCCAGATAGGAGCCGCTCTAGGATACGACGGGCTATCTGTAGCTATCAAATCGAGTCTATACTCGACATTGTGTTGACCCCACCAATTGAATAGTAGGTTCCCCCTCGAATTTGGAATGTTATTTCCCCAATCGCTATGTGTTGTGAACAACATAATTTCCACGTAATCAGCAGTTTACTGTGGACATCGAAGGTCTGGGATGACCAGCACCTTCTGGGTGCTGGTCATCCAACACCTGTGCGATCAGACAGTGGAGTTATCTAATTTTATGTTTGTCATTTTCTTTGTAAAAATTGTATATAAATAGTCTAGAATTAAAGCAATGAGTGATTCGTTGAAAATCCATAGAACAAGGCGTTTGTTTATTGTGAGACCTCCCACCAGAAGTAAGGCTCACATCTCATAAAATTCACTTTGTCCAACGTAACATTTGGTCCTTCGAAGCCAACGAAAAGCGTTATCAGGGCTTTAACACTGATTATTAAAAATATAAAATTAAATAATAATACGCCCATTTTAAAGCGTTACCAGGGCTACAAACACTGGTAAATACAATATTAGTGAAAAGCGTTGTCAGGGCTAAAAACACTGGTAGTGAACCATTCTCAGTGTAAGTGATATTTGGAATCTTCAATGGAGGATATCGACGTCTACATTATTGTTGCCAAGCAGAAGGCCTTAGCGAAAGTGCTAGAACAGGCGCAAACCAACTTTGGAAAAGACAGCGCTGTACGGAAAACTCAAAGATATAAAGAAGAAGGAATAAAGAAAATTAAAGAAATTGGGACTGAATTTGAGAATAATCATGAAAAAATTCTTAATGTCGTAAAACCCGATACTCCCTATATTCAGAACAATACATTTCAATTAGTGAAAACAATTTACGAAAAGTTGAGAGCTAAATTGGAGAAAATTATTCCATCAGAGTTGGTATTAGTTGAATCAGATATACAGAACCCCGCGCCATCTGTAAACGAACCCCAGCGACTCCGTCTAAGAAGGTTAGAGATAAAAATTGCGGCACTCATGGGGAGCATATGAACAAACATTCAAGAACTACTCTAAAGAAGTTCATGAGTATCAGCAAAAAATTCTACTTGATCAATGGAAAGTTTTAACGGAATTGCAGAGGAATTTCTGACCCATGCAACAAATGAAGATTACAAAACATCATATCTAACGAAACACAGGTATGAAGGGGTTCAAGAAGACATAAACAACTGCCTATTTCAAATGGCTTCAAAAAAGTCGGAAATAACATTAGCTAAGAATTCAATCATCTAATCTAGAGGTTCGACTTCCTCAACTCAAAATCCACATATTCAAAGGGAACTATTTAGAGTGGCAGTCTTTTTGTGATATTTTCACAACAATAATGCACAACAAGGTAACGCTTGGTATCACTGAAAAGATGGAGTATTTGAAAACACATTTAAAAGGTGAACCACTCAAGCTCATCCAACATTTCACGATATCTAGTGAAAACTACCAGAGCGCATGGGAAACTCTTAAGAAACGTTACGACAACGAACGGAAAATCGTATCACTGCACCTGGACAGGATGTTCAAAACAAGCCTACAGGGAGGCCAATCTACAGCAAGTAATTTAAAAGCCGTTCTAGATGCAAACAAAGAAGGTCTTGCGGCTCCCAAAAACATGGGATTTGAGACTTCTTCTTGGGGACCAATCATAGTTCACCTTGTTGTAAAGGCACTGGATCCAGAGAGCACAAACCTGTTTGAGCAAGGCTTAAAGAGTCCAAATAAGGTACCAACGCAAGAGGAACTCTTTGAGTTTCTCGCAAGAAGATACCAAGCATTAGAGGTATTGGGATCATTTTGGCAACGATCGCATAAGGACGAGAATATGAACTCTGTGAGAAATTATGACATAGCAGCGAAGTCCAGTTGCATATTTTGCAAGAGTGATCATAACATCTACTCTTGCAGCAAATTTACGAATTGAAATCCAAGGGAAAGATGTGAGCAAGCCAAGTAAGCCAAGCTATGCATGAACTGTCTGAGACATGACAAGAAGATTAAGTGATCAAGTCTGCGAACATGTAAGCAATGTAATAAAAAGCATCATACACTGCTTCACCAAGAAAGTTACGCTGGAAAACGGCAGAACGATTCGGCCTGTTCTGCCCCAATTCAATCACAGCCATTTCAAAGTCATTATGGTCATCAAAGCCAAACTGTGCTACTCGCCACAGCCATAGTTATTGGTACCAACGTTGATGGACATCACAGTGAATTGAGGGCTCTCATATATCCAGGGTCCCAAGCAACACTCATTACAGAGCAAGCTTCCCAGTCGTTACGCTTGCCGAAACAGAAGTTCTACGCAGAAAACAGTGGGTTAGGAGCAACGGATGCTGGAATAGCATAGGTGGAAGTCTCAATCGAACCAAGATTCAAATCGGACCTCAAACTTTTAGACATAGCACTTGTGTTACCAAAATTTACCAAACTGATGCCCAATAGAAACAACATCAACAGTTTTGAGTTCATTAGGAATCTTGAATTAGCCGATCCGACATTTTTCATTCCTGGACTTATCGATATGATATTAGGAGCCGATGCGTATGGAGACAACATTCTCAATGGCATTAAGAAGGCGAAAATGTTAAAGTCGTAGGAATGGTCGCTCAAACAACAATAGTAAACCAACTTAAGCGATTCTGGGAACTCGAAGAAATACCTGAAGAGAGTCATCTGACACAATTGGAGCTGGATTGCGAACGGCAAAAAACAGCAGAAAATTGATTTTACTTAATTTTGGGAAAAAGGAGAATTATATTTGGGAAGAAATTTTGGAAATTGTGCAAGACACTTGTGGAAAAAGAGCCAGAAAGCAAAATGGAAATTAGCCCAGAAAATCCATATATTCTGGGTTAATTTCCTAATTTCATTTTGGAAAAAATACCAGAAATGTTTTAAACAAGCCAATTGAAAAGTTGCCAACCAACACATTCAATTATTTGTTCATCAAACCATTTTTCATAACTTTATACACGCGCGAAGATGAAATGCTGCGACCACTTCGGTTATTTATTCATTTTTACTCATACACAAACTCGCACACAGTGTGCAATGAATTTTTTTGAGAAGCCGTTCATTTTCCGGCTTATGCATTCATTTCTTCACAGTACGAACTTTCATCTCTATTCCTTTCTGGCATATAGTAGAAGTTTATTTGCGATTTCTTTGTCTAACATACATTCGCTTATGAGGAAAATAACCCGCGATTTCTCGGCTTTTGTGGATGAACATTGGTGGAGGAGAAAGGCTTTAATTCGAGGGCGTTTTTTTTTTATTGTAGGCAACAAAATAAGCTGACGAAAATCTAGTTATTGGTTCGAATGGCGTTTGAGGTTTTTCTTACTTGTTGGGTATTTTTTTTTGCAAATTTGAAATGACAGTTGCAAATCGGTTGTGTAATTGTGCGTGATTTATTGAAAATTTGGATGCAAATTTTTGTGATTTTTGTGACTGCTAATTATTAGAAAATTCTAAAAATTTAGCAATTACATATTGGTAGTTAAGTTAGTGTTTTAAATTATTAAATTATTATAAAATAGTGAGTGAGCTAAGTGAATAGTTATTAGCTATATACCAAGTAAGTAATTATAAATCTACTCAAGAGGTGCCCCATTGAAGATTCTTATTATTCTTAGACAAGATGTCTCTAGTTAATTTTGAGTGTTGTTTAACTGATTTTCTTCTAAAAGAAACCCACGGGTTCAGTAAGCTTTCTTTTTTGTAAAAAAAAAAAAATTATATAACTGGGTCGCTCGACACCATCAATGAAAATTGATTATTTGCATGAATTTGGCGAATATCGCATAGAGACTTCTTTAGGGAATTATTACGAGGATCATAATAGAAAAGTTGATCGCAATCGCGATTTAATGAAGCGTTTCATAGACACTGTAGTTCTTCTAGGAAAACAAGACCTGGCATTCCGGGGTATCAGAGACTCGATGGCAATATCATTCGCGTATAGTGAACATCTTATTCAATTGCAGAGAAGACATAGAGCTTGCGAAGCGAGAGATCGAGGGTTTTGAGTCATGGATTCATTCTGAATTTTTAAACTCATTTGGCTCAATCTATGAGAGCGTAAGTGACTGCTCAGAACCTCCATGCAAACGCCGACTACTTAATATTGATTCAAAAACAAATTATAGCCGAATTTTTGTAGCAATTATAGATAATGTTACAAGTCAGATTAAGAATAGGTATAGTTCATTAGTTCATATATTTTCTTTGATTTATTAAACAAATCAAAATATGAATATTTTTCTAATTCAATGCCGGATTACAAAATATCTTCTTTAATTACCCTATTTCCTGGCATTTTTAATTTTACTACTTTAAAAAATGAACTCAAAGTTTTATACACTACCCCTTCACTTAAAAAGCTTGATGTTTTTCAACTTTATAAGCATTTTAATACGGAAATGCTTAGAGATACTTTTCTCAAGCTCTAACATTGTGTGAAATCTCTTTAACCCTGCCTTTCACTGTGGCCTCTGTCGAAAGATCTTTTTCGATCTTAAAAAATTCCCAAACTTAAGAAATTCCCAAAAAGAAGAAAGACTCTCAGACCTGGCACTTTTATCTATAGAAATTAAAAATAAGTCAAATTTTTATGAAAGAGTTTTAGCAAAATTCTTAAAAAAGAATCGTAGAATAGCTTTAGAGTACAAATAGGTAGTACATAATTGTAATTGCTAAATTTTTTATATTTAACAACGCTTCGAGTTATCAATAACTAATATAGATTACTTTGCCCAGAACGGCTTCTTTCGAAGCCACTTTTTTTATGCGATGAGCTCATTGGCTACGTAAATTCCAAAAACTTAAAGTATAACAAAGGTGGCTTAGATTGCATATCTTAAGTCTGTGTTTAATAATAAGCACCAAAATGGTAAGTCTTGAATAAAACATTTTGCTTAAATTTTTTTTGGCTTCCCTCTCTTGAAATTTCACCCCACGCCACTGCAAACTAGTGTTTGTTACAAATTTCATTTATATGTAGTACATGTATTATTAAAGAAGGAATTTGTATAGGTTTGAAAGAAGAGAATGAAAACATATTAACACTTTCCCTCAAAACTATACACATTTCTAAAAAATATTTGTTAGTACGACCTAATTTTTTAACAAGATTACAATGTTTAATTCTCATAAGATTCTTGGTAAGTATGTCTGCAGCCATTTTGTCAGTCGGGATGTATTTGACGATGATGACATTCTTCTCAAACAGATCGCGAACATGATGAAACTTAATGTCGATATGTTTTGTCCTCGAGTGGTGCACGGGATGTTTGACGATGTGCTGAGCGCTGATATTGTCTCCATAAATGTCGATGGGATCACTCACTAAGCTCGAACAACCCAGTTCTTTTAGAAAATTGGTTAGATGGAAGACTCACTGTAGATGACAAAGCAACGTATTCAGCTTCGGTGCTGCTTAGTGCAACTGATTTCTGTTTTCACGTGAGTTGATTCAATTATTGGCCAGTGGCGGATTCCACCTAAGAAAATGGGCAGCAAATCACAAAGAACTCTTAACGATAATTCAAGATGCAAACGGTCAAGGTAGCATCAACTTGGATAAGGAAAAAGTCATCAAAACTCTAGGGATTCATTGGAATCCAACGGCTGATACATTTCAATTTAAAGTAAATATCGATAAAGAAACAGCAAAGTAGGGAATCTCATCGAAACGTGCGACACTTTCCGAAATAGCACGTCTTTTTGACCCATTAGGATGGTTGGTTCCAATCACCATCACCGCAAAGATACTCATGCAGCAAATCTGGAAGGCGGAACTCGGTTGGGACGAACTACTAACAGCTGAGTTACAACAATGCTGGAATCAATTTAAATGTGGACTCCCAATTGCTGAAACTATTAAAATTCCAAGATGGACTGGCGAACTTAAGTCACAAAAAATTGAACTACACGGGTTTTGTGATGCTTCTGGTGCAGCATATGCAGCAGTAATATTGTACTATGCGAGCTACGGCTCGAGTAGATAAAACGATATTCTGTGAAATTTATTTCTTTATTTTCTAGTCTTTAGAACAATTCAGGTTCACACTATACTATTCTTCGCAATTCTTCTCTTACAATGTCTCTTTCCTCTCAAATCACTTTATCTCCTTTCAATTACTTAATTCACAAATCCAAACTAATTACTTCTTCTTGTTAAATCTCAACTTTCAATTTATCACAAAATTACAACTTCGCCCATTATCACTTTTCTAATCTCTTCGCCACAGTTTAGAAACTACTGCGCCTTTTTGATCGCCATCTGTCCTTATATAGCAGAAGTTTCTGATAGCCAGAAACTTCTAGCAAATTCTTCGATTACTGGAACAAGAAAAATTCTGATGTAATAATTCCAAGATGACAATCATTTCGTGCAGCTATAATTCTCTCTTGCTCTCTTTTATCCGTGATATTATCCGAGCTGTGGTGACTAATTTCAGACACGAACCTCAAACGAAAAGACACTTCGGAATTTGTTGCCTGTTCGAGGGCGTAGTTATTATGCTATATTATGTTACACTGCCCTCCTCTTAGACTTGTTCGTCCCGAACAAGTGTGTCCTCACTTCGGCCATTGTATCGACTCAGTCGGTCCACATGAACCACTTTTATTTTGGCCCTTGGTCCTCGCTGGATGCGGTAGACAACATCGTTGATGCGGGTTACTATACTGTAGGGACCCTCCCAGTTCTGCTGCAATTTAGGTGATTTCCCCTTTTGGCGATGGGGATTATACATCCACACCAGATCTCCTTCCTTGAATCCTGACGTTGTTGCCTTGGCATCATACCTGGTCTTCATGCGGTCGCTCGTTATCTTAATCTGGCTTCTGGTCCTTTGGTGTATTGTTATGAGCTAGGGGCAGGCCACGGAGGCGTCTTCGGTGTAGGTGAAGGGGACGGCGGCACGCACGCGGTTGCACGGCTTAACTCGTCGGACGGGGCTGGTTCTTGTCTCCCATCACTCTCACACCACCTACTCAAACACAAAAATGAATCGTGCCATATGTATAAAAAAAGAACCTAATAGAGAAGAGAAAAGCTAACCTAATTAGACCACGGACGGACTTAAGCAAAGATAGAAAAGAAGACAGGAGAAGAAGAAGAAGAAGCTCAATGGCTTATGCCCATATCCCGGAGAAAGAAGGGTATGCTAGATCTAACCTAACTATTCTAATCTAAACCTAATCTATACTAAAACTTACGATACGCCCTAACCTATACCTAAACTAACTTATAACTATCCTATTCTAGCCCTATACTACGGCATCTATATCCCCTAGTCTCTCCAGGATGTGGGTTCGTCTCGTCCCGGAGACGTGCCAGATGTTGTTGGCACCGGCATGGCCAACCCACCCTTGTGTCTGGATGACACAACCTTCGCCATCTCCTTGGCCAATATTCACTGAAGATGGCCCCTAATACCACAATCCAGCCACTACTGTCGAATGTCCTGTACTTAAAGTGCGTATGGTCGTCGCGTACGGTCTTTGTCAAGTCGGTGTAGTTGTTCAGTCAAGTCATCGTCGCGCCTGATCAACGGAAGGACGGCCTTCCCATTCCCCCACACACCATCACCGCACAAGGGAAATTATCTGTCCATCATTTACAAATAAATACTTAAATTAAATCTGTACATTTGAGTTTATTCAGGTGGAAAATTAAAAATTCTATAAAAAAAATCAATTAAAGCTAACCTATCCTAATCAAAGCTAATTCTGCCCTTAGCATTACTCCATTTAAAAGAAGGAATCATAGAAAAGATTAATTACTCACGTTTTTGTTGTCCCCCGTTGTCCTGCCGGCAGCACAAGAAGAGATCCCAGTTGCTGAAGTTCCAGCTGAAATATCGCGGGCACAAAACCAATACTAAATGCAGAATCACTTCACTCCTAACCTTAGCTTTACAATATTTAAAATATAAAAAAAACTCTAAGCTACACTTCATCGGTAGAGCACTTCTCTCATATTTGTTTTTTTTTTTTTTTTCCTTTTTTTTTTTATCACACAAAAAAAAAACATGTTGCTCCTTCGCGGAATTCTGCTTCTACTGCGGCTTTAGTATCACTGTATCTCTGATACTGCTGCAGCGGCAATGGTACGGAACACTTAGGGCGGAGCACCCCGCTTCAGTTCCCTGTGTGGCCTTTGCTCCTTGCTGTACCTTAGTATGCCCTTGTGGATTACCGGTAGGTTGGCTTGTATTTGCGGATTCCCTTACGGTTCCCACTAGCCGTTGTTACCAAAAAAAAAAACGGGGCCTATCAAAAAAACACTGCAGAGGCTTGGGTATGGCAGCTCGACCCAAGTCCTGGAAATTCGCCAAAAGTTACACAGGTCAGGTTATTTGGCTCGTCAAAATAGATTTATGTCTACACCTACCTCTGTTATTCGCTCCGGGTCCTCTTCTCGAAGAATACTATGCTATTACCACCAAAAGTATAGATGGCCCCTCCGCACCTTTTTTCGTCTTCTATAAAAGAATATTATTATTTTTTCTTTTTTTTTTTTCTAATACCCCTTTATTCGATTTTCACTTACCCGCAAAAATCAAAAAAAAATTGAAGTTCCTTCCCTTTGTTTTGTGTGTCACTGTCTGTTGCTTTTTCCACTATCTGTATTGTCGGGGCATCGACCGTTCTCGATTGAATTTAATCAGAAAAGTGATCAACGGTCGGTGCTCTTTTGCTCTAGTTTCTTATCTTTCTTGATTTTTTTTTGTTCTCTTTATCATGGTCGTTGGTTACGTTTCTCTTCGTTCATCTATGTCTTCTCTGTCTCCCTCTGTGTCATGTCGGTCGTCCTCGTCAGCATCTCTACTGCTTTCGGAACATTGGAAAAGGGAAATTCCCTTTGCCAATATCCTTCGTCAAGATGATAATACTTAGATATAACACTTTAATAAATTAATACATTTACCTAAATTCGAACAATAAAATAATACAACATACCTTACATTAACATAACTAACCTACTCTAATTAACCTCAAATCTATTTACTAATGACAAACTGCGGAAATTACTACCAACGGAACGTATATCATTTTTAAATTGGGATCTTTTCCATTTCCCTTCGGTTTTTCGTTTTGAAGTTTTCTCTTTCGTCGAATTTCTTCCCAAGAGGGAGAAAGTTGTGTGCGAACAGGCCTACTAGCCTGTACGCTTCTGTCAAAACAAAAGGGGCTCGCTTCTTATTTCGTGATTTTTTTTTTTTTTTTGATACGGCGGTCGATTTGTTTTGGTTCCTTTTTTTTTTTTTTTTTTATTATTATTTTAAATACGTCGTTTGTTCCTGGGTTACCCATGGCCAATGAGGATTCACCTCTTCGGGATTTGGCCATGTACTTGAAGTGGTTGGGGAAGAGACGGTGATATATGGATGTTCTACGTCCAAGTATACCCTATACGGAGGTTCAGTGCCAGCGTGAGTGATTCTGCTCCTCTGTGGATGATGGCCTACTACTAGCTGGTATTGTATGGGTTCGTATTCCTAGCTTCTTAATTTTTCATTATTTATATTTCATATTTGCGTTGTGTGCTTGACTTAGAGTGCAACCTTTAGTGACTAGGGTCACTTTTGGTGACTAGTGTCGCCGCAACCAAATGATTGTTTGTTTTTTTTTTTTTTTTTTGTGTGTGTTTAGCGTTGCGGGTATGATGTGTCTTCGGTGGCTAGTGTCCCTCAATCACTTGTTTTGTTAATTATTATTTTTTTCTTTTTCTCTTTTTTTTTTTTTTTTTTTTTTTGATTTAACTTTTTGTGGTGTGTAAGGCCTCGTAACAGGATCGACGGCAGTGTCTGAGTGGTCGTGAGGACACTGGCCTCGTAAAAAAAAGGAGGCCTGTGATGACTGCGGTGTCCCTTCCTACCCTTCGTGTGTTTCTATGCTAACGTGTGGCAAGGGCCCACGCCCTGAGTTTAGGAGTCTCGTGCTCTACGGACTGGCTTGGCTTTAGGATTTTCTTAGTTCTGATCGTCTATTTATTATAAAGGAGTCTGATGGGCTGCGCGTGTGTGAGTGTGTGTGTACTATTTGTGTGTCTGTATGTGTTCTTGCAGATTTGGGTGGGGATTCCTCTCCATATCTAAGGGTTTATATTAAAACATCTAGGCTCTATCCTGGGTGTGTTATACGCCTAGCGAAAAGAAATTAAATTGCTCTTCTAATAAACAAACAAAATATAATCTGACTAAATACACTCTATATATAAATAAATAAATAAATCTGTAAATATACCTGCTTTATGACTAGAAAAAAAAATATCTTAAATATATAAATACCTAGATATACATAAATGAATCTCTGAAAACATAAATATCTATCTATAATAACTAAATATACTATACCTCTACATAAATAAATAACTCTCTGTACTCAATAAATAAACTATATATACCTCTATATGAATAAATAACTCTCTATACTCAATAAATAAACTATATATACCTCTATATGAATAAATAACTACCTATATCTCTACTTATAAACTATCATATCTATAGCAACGACAGCTTATGTGCGTCAGGTCTATCACAGTCTTCTTGTCCTTCATACGTGAAGGTCTTTGGCATGAAACTTGCCCACTACTTCACCTCTCTGGTTGCCTACTTCGTACAGGGAGTTGCCGATCACCTTCAAGATTACCGATGGTAAGAATTTCGGGCCTAATTTGGCATTGTATCCATCAGGTAGGCTACTTTGTTTGAAGTTATGCCTATAGACAGTTTGCCCTACGGCGTACTTGACATCTCGGCTTCTCGTGTTGTAGACTTTGGTGGATTTTTGATGTGCCAGTCTTAAGTTCTCGAATATTTTATTTCTAATTAAAGCTAATTTATCAGTCTTATTCTCAATATTTACCCTTGGATCCTTAAGCATGTCCAGTCTGCGCAGGACTTCATAGGCACTAGCATGTTGTATCATGGGTATCCCGAATACGGCATAGTAGGGCTCGAATGATGTCGCATCGTGTACTACTCTTCTCAAGGCGAATGCTGCACTACTGACATACAGGTCCCAGTTCTTCTGGTCCCCGAAAATATACGACCGTAGTTTGGCCAGTAAGGAACGGTTAACCCTCTCGGAAGCATTTGCCTGAGGAGAGTAGAACGCGGTGCGAACATGTTTAACCCCATATTTGTTTAGCAAGCTGGAAAACAATTCGGAAACGAATTGTTTCCCATTGTCTGAATGGATAAATTCGGGGACACCAAAAACGTGGAAAACATTTTCTTCTAAATATTTTACTACCTCAGCTGCCGTTGCTCTGCGGATAGGCCGCAATAAAACATACTTGCTAAAATGATCTAAGACTATAAATATGTGAGTATGTCCTGTCTTCGTTCGTGGGTACGGTCCTAAGAAGTCGATGTATAGGCGTTGAAAAGGTCGTTCGGTAATCGTTTGTTGTCCCATCGGCGGTCGGGATATCACGTTTAGTGATTTACTGCACTTACAGGTTACGCACGCTTTAACGTAAGCCTGTACATCTGATACCATACCTGGCCAGAAGTACTTCTGTCTCAACTTTGCTAGTGTCTTGTTTATTCCCCCATGTCCTGCAGCAGGAGAATCGTGAGCAGATTGTAGAAGACTACCACGCAACTCCATCGGTACCCAGAGCTTCCATGCCCGATCTTCTTGTAGTTCGTCACCTGTCCGTATCTCCGTCCGTTTGTAGACAAATCCGTCGGACACACATACGTCTGGTAGTTTGTCTTTGTTCATGTCGACTGTCTTCCTTAATTCGTCATATTCCCCCGAAGTGAAGTATGGCGAACTAAGGTCTACCTCTAACATTATCGTATCGGAAGTGAGCTCCTCCATATGGACACGCGAGAGAGTATCAGGGACTACGTTCTGGACACCCTTCCTATGTTCGATCACGAAGTCAAAACCCTGAAGCTTCAGGCTCCATCTGGCCAATCGACCAGACAGATCCTTCTGAGTCATCAACCACTTCAAACTTGCGTGATCAGTGATTATAGTGAATGGTAATCCCTCCACATAGGCCCTGAACTTCTTTACTGACAGAACGGCCGCATAGCATTCAAGTTCCGTCACACTGTAATTTCGCTGAGCGGAGTTGAGCTTCTGGGACATGAATGCTATTGGTCGTTCGTTTTTCTCGGCGTCTAATTGGAACAACACACTCCCCACACCAGATGTCGAAGCATCGCATTGTATGTAAAAATGTTTGGTGAAGTCCGGATTTGTCAGTATAGGCGCTGTCACCAAGGACATTTTGAGTTGTTGGAATGCCCTCAGCGCCTCGTCGGTCATTGTAAATGTCTGTCCTTTCTTAAGGCAATCTGTCATGGGAGCCGATACAGAAGCAAAATTGGGGATAAAACGTCTGTACCAACCCGTCATCCCTAGGAACCGACGGAGTTGCTTGGGAGTCTTCGGTATCGGGAAATTCTCGACCGCCGACACCTTGTCTTTGTCCATCCGTAGACATCCATCCCCGACGATATATCCGAGGTACCTTATCTCCTTATAGCAGAACTTACTTTTTTCAACATTGATCGTCAAACCCGCTTCCCTTAAACATCTCGCTACCTCTTCCAACAGTCTGGCGTGTGACTCGAAATCTGGAGAACAAACCAAGAGGTCATCCAGGTAGACAAAGACATTCTCTTTCAGCCGAGCGGGAATGACCTTGTCCATCAACCTACACATTCTCTGGGCGGCATTGCACAGTCCGAACGGCATAACCGTGAACTGATATAGCGGCCGTCCAGGAACTGTGAAGGCTGTTTTCTCCCTCGACTTGTTCTCTAGGGGAATCTGCCAGAAAGCATCCTTCAGATCAATACCCGATATGAATCGTGTATCCTGAAGTCTGCTCAACAGACCCTCGATGTGAGGAAGAGGGTAAGCGTCCTTTTTGGTGACTGCGTTTACTTTTCGCGAGTCCAGACAAAGTCTATTTTTGCCGGGTTTCCGCACCAACACCACTGGAGAGCTCCATGCACTGTTACTCTCTTCGATGACCCCGAGAGAAAGCATTCGGTCGAGTTCATCGAAAAGCAGCTTCTGTATTGCTGGCGAGATCGGGTAATGCCTTTGCTTAATGGGAATTTGCTCGTCATCCACCTCGATAACATGCTTTTCGAGGGAGGTCTTACCCAGACCTCGCACTGCAAAAGATGGAAACAGTTGCTTGACTCTTTCCAGCTGAGCTGTTTGTGCGGGTGACAATGCCTGGACAGGAGAATTCTCTACCGTCGGGGATGGAGTGTCGAGTTCGTCGATAATGTGAGGAGCGACCTTAAAAGCGCTCCAAAAATCTACCCCTAAATAGAGTTGCTGTTGCAAACTAGGAACAACATACAGCTCCATTTCTTGGGCTTTGCCGCCCCATGAAACAAAAGTTGTAAAACGTCCTTGTATCCGTTGGTGGTTCCCGTCTGCGGTCCTAATGTCTGTTGCCATCCTAGTTAACGTTACGTTCGTCCTAGCTATGAATTCGAGTGCACCTTTCCCCAAACAGCTAACAGAGGCTCCACTATCTAATAGCCCTAGAATCTCCTCTCCTTCTATTCTTACTTTTGCATATGGCCTATTATCGTCCGAGGTACATATCACAGATGCTTCTATTTGATTCCTTCGTCGTCTATATATTGCAACCTTTTCCCTAAGCCTATGTATCTTTCTAAAGTTTCGGAGATTTGAAGGTCGTGCTATCTCTTCTCCGAAAATTCGTCGTCTAGCTTCTTCGTACTCTTGCAGTCGTCTGTGGAGGCTCTTTCTCGGAGGGATCTCCTTCTTCGTTGCGGTATCTTGACCATTTGGGTCCCTCTTCAAGATTTGGACAGCCCCGGTTTGTCCTGTTTCTCCGGGAGTGCGGACGCCATCGACGAGTGATTCCCGGACGCACCGCCGACCTTCAAGTTTCCCTGACACTTCGGACAATTGAAGGCGAAGTTACCCTGCCCACAACTGAAACAGGTCAGGGTGTGAAACGAGGAGGGACATGCTGGTGGGGTTTGTTCCGTACTCCTAGTCAAGTCCGTTCTGTTCGTAAAGGCGTTTGCTATTCTGTTAATAGGGTCTGTGTGTAAGTAGTTTGTTGGTCTGTTCGTTCTTTTGTTCTGGATTGCTGCCACTTCAAAATCTTCGTCCTCTACATCACCCAGCATGCCTCTCCGTAAACTTCGGTCTCCTGGGTCGTCGGCTATTTCGTTGACGCTACGCCTCATCCTGGAATCTCTCGCCGCCATGTGCTTTTCGGCACGTCTACACTCCTCCCTCAGCTCCTGTATACTCCTGATGGTGCACCCGAATATCAGTGTAGCTACCCTGTCTTTAATGTTTTGTCTGAGTATGGCTACCAAGTCGTCTTCGTGTGGTCGGATCTTCATCTGCAAGGTCAAAGTTCGTATGTCGCTGTAGAAGTCGTCAAACGTTTCATG
Organism: Pocota personata; assembly: GCA_963082735.1. Classification (NCBI taxonomy): domain Eukaryota; kingdom Metazoa; phylum Arthropoda; class Insecta; order Diptera; family Syrphidae; genus Pocota; species Pocota personata. Next base: position 25,281,524 of record OY720433.1, on the reverse strand, counting down.
GGGTTGCTGTCTTCTGTCCATTATTGTCCTTAGGATTTCGTGGTCTCGTTGTTGATGTTTGAACTGGCTTACCAGTTCCGTCTTCAAATCAAAGTAGTTGAGCAGCTCATCGCCTTCATTCTCCTGCATATACTCCCAGTACCACTTTTCCGCAGGCCCTGACACTAAGTGGTGGAAGTTGGCGAAAAGCTGCTCTTCTGTCAACCCATATTTTCTCCTGAGAGTCTCTACCCGGAACAAGAAGCTTTCTACCGACATCGATTTCGACGAACCATCAAACTTAACCCCCCACTTGTAAACTTCTACCGGCTTTCCAAGACTTGGCGGACCATTAGGCTCACGCCGCCTGTCTTGTCTAGGTACGGAGCTAGGCCTGTTGAACGTCGGAGTCTCCATTCGCGCAAGGTAACTAATGTAAAATGGATCTGTTGGTCTTAGCGTTTGTCTGTTTGTCTGGCTACCCGTTTGTCCGTCTGTCAGTCGTGGAGCTTGTCTCTCTGTTTGCCGTGGTGGTTCCTTCTGCTGAATGGCTCCTCTTTCCAGGTCACAGATCTTATTTTGTAGCAGGCTCATATTGGCCTGGAAGGTCGCCATTACTTCGCTCATGCTCTCGGCGAAGACCGACATGATCTGCTTCTCGCTTTTTTGGACAGCTGAAGAAACCGCTTCTTGAAACATTCGAGACATTCTCCGGTCCTCTTCTCTCACATTGGGTAGATTGAAGTCAATATCGTTCCGTTCTTCAATACCGTCTGCCCCTGCCACGTTTCCTGTATCTTCTGTCTGAGGTGGTAGGCTGAAGCGTTCTTGTCGTCTGCAATCTCTGTCTTCCCCTGGGATCCCTGTCGGAGTAGAAGTCTGTCTGTTGTGGTCTGTCTGTCCATCCCTAGTCTGTAGCTGTTCCCGCCCCGATTCTTCCTGAATCACCAACAGCGAGGGCGGGGCTACTTTAACAGTTTTTGCCGTGTTCGTTACTGTACGTGTAGTTTCGTAAACGTTCGAATGTGCTTGTCCCGTCCCTAAATATGGGTCCCAGTATTGGAGTTCGTGGCCTGTTACGTTCAAGTCTTGTGGTGATTCAGTCCACGTCGCGGGGCGTCTGTCGGCCTGGTTTGTAAGTTGGTCCTGTCCTAGTCTTTGTGCCATTTGACGAGTAAACCTACGTTCGTTCCCCTCCGTCACTTGAAGCGAGGTGCCTTTGGGAACCGCGCCCTGTTCTTTACCCCTATCTGCCATTATCTGAGAGTTCAAAACCTCTACTAGTTATTCAAAAGAAATAAAAACTTCACCTACCAGAACTCTAAAAAAATAACTAATCCAAAAAAAAATTTTATAGTAAGTGTAGCGAAAGAATATCAACTAATAGGAAAAATTCTACCAGAATGCACCTAAGAAATTCAAAAATTTAAAAGAAAACCAAAAACCAATATTCTAAAACTCAATTCAAACGCTGGAAAAAAAAATCAGATTAAAAAAAAAAAAACAAAATAATAATAATAAGCTAAAAGAAAACTAAAATACTACTAAAGAAAATCCAATAAAAAAACTAGCAATAAATGAATCAAAAAAAACTCCAATTAAACTGTGAATAAAAAAAAAATAATCGTATAACAAATGACGTGCGATGGTGTGTGAATTCATGGTCGGCTTTTAACCCGAAGATTGGACAGCTGTCTTTGGCCTAAGATGGAACAAAGAATTTGATCAGCCCTTGAACCGAAAGTAAGACAGGAAAGTAAAATTGTTTATAAAAGCGGAAAATATACTAAATCGCGAATGAGGCTGATTGATATGAATCCAAGGTGACGACTTTCGAAGAGAGAAAATCGTCTCCTTGGAGTCGCAATCTGGCCTCTAAAACCGTTCGAAACGTTGGGCGCCATTGTTATGGTCTAGGGGCAGGCCACGGAGGCGTCTTCGGTGTAGGTGAAGGGGACGGCGGCACGCACGCGGTTGCACGGCTTAACTCGTCGGACGGGGCTGGTTCTTGTCTCCCATCACTCTCACACCACCTACTCAAACACAAAAATGAATCGTGCCATATGTATAAAAAAAGAACCTAATAGAGAAGAGAAAAGCTAACCTAATTAGACCACGGACGGACTTAAGCAAAGATAGAAAAGAAGACAGGAGAAGAAGAAGAAGAAGCTCAAGGGCTTATGCCCATATCCCGGAGAAAGAAGGGTATGCTAGATCTAACCTAACTATTCTAATCTAAACCTAATCTATACTAAAACTTACGATACGCCCTAACCTATACCTAAACTAACTTATAACTATCCTATTCTAGCCCTATACTACGGCATCTATATCCCCTAGTCTCTCCAGGATGTGGGTTCGTCTCGTCCCGGAGACGTGCCAGATGTTGTTGGCACCGGCATGGCCAACCCACCCTTGTGTCTGGATGACACAACCTTCGCCATCTCCTTGGCCAATATTCACTGAAGATGGCCCCTAATACCACAATCCAGCCACTACTGTCGAATGTCCTGTACTTAAAGTGCGTATGGTCGTCGCGTACGGTCTTTGTCAAGTCGGTGTAGTTGTTCAGTCAAGTCATCGTCGCGCCTGATCAACGGAAGGACGGCCTTCCCATTCCCCCACACACCATCACCGCACAAGGGAAATTATCTGTCCATCATTTACAAATAAATACTTAAATTAAATCTGTACATTTGAGTTTATTCAGGTGGAAAATTAAAAATTCTATAAAAAAAATCAATTAAAGCTAACCTATCCTAATCAAAGCTAATTCTGCCCTTAGCATTACTCCATTTAAAAGAAGGAATCATAGAAAAGATTAATTACTCACGTTTTTGTTGTCCCCCGTTGTCCTGCCGGCAGCACAAGAAGAGATCCCAGTTGCTGAAGTTCCAGCTGAAATATCGCGGGCACAAAACCAATACTAAATGCAGAATCACTTCACTCCTAACCTTAGCTTTACAATATTTAAAATATAAAAAAAACTCTAAGCTACACTTCATCGGTAGAGCACTTCTCTCATATTTGGTTTTTTTTTTTTTTTTCCTTTTTTTTTTTATCACACAAAAAAAAAACATGTTGCTCCTTCGCGGAATTCTGCTTCTACTGCGGCTTTAGTATCACTGTATCTCTGATACTGCTGCAGCGGCAATGGTACGGAACACTCAGGGCGGAGCACCCCGCTTCAGTTCCCTGTGTGGCCTTTGCTCCTTGCTGTACCTTAGTATGCCCTTGTGGATTACCGGTAGGTTGGCTTGTATTTGCGGATTCCCTTACGGTTCCCACTAGCCGTTGTTACCAAAAAAAAAACGGGGCCTATCAAAAAAACACTGCAGAGGCTTGGGTATGGCAGCTCGACCCAAGTCCTGGAAATTCGCCAAAAGTTACACAGGTCAGGTTATTTGGCTCGTCAAAATAGATTTATGTCTACACCTACCTCTGTTATTCGCCCCGGGTCCTCTTCTCGAAGAATACTATGCTATTACCACCAAAAGTATAGATGGCCCCTCCGCACCTTTTTTCGTCTTCTATAAAAGAATATTATTATTTTTTCTTTTTTTTTTTTCTAATACCCCTTTATTCGATTTTCACTTACCCGCAAAAATCAAAAAAAAATTGAAGTTCCTTCCCTTTGTTTTGTGTGTCACTGTCTGTTGCTTTTTCCACTATCTGTATTGTCGGGGCATCGACCGTTCTCGATTGAATTTAATCAGAAAAGTGATCAACGGTCGGTGCTCTTTTGCTCTAGTTTCTTATCTTTCTTGATTTTTTTTTGTTCTCTTTATCATGGTCGTTGGTTACGTTTCTCTTCGTTCATCTATGTCTTCTCTGTCTCCCTCTGTGTCATGTCGGTCGTCCTCGTCAGCATCTCTACTGCTTTCGGAACATTGGAAAAGGGAAATTCCCTTTGCCAATATCCTTCGTCAAGATGATAATACTTAGATATAACACTTTAATAAATTAATACATTTACCTAAATTCGAACAATAAAATAATACAACATACCTTACATTAACATAACTAACCTACTCTAATTAACCTCAAATCTATTTACTAATGACAAACTGCGGAAATTACTACCAACGGAACGTATATCATTTTTAAATTGGGATCTTTTCCATTTCCCTTCGGTTTTTCGTTTTGAAGTTTTCTCTTTCGTCGAATTTCTTCCCAAGAGGGAGAAAGTTGTGTGCGAACAGGCCTACTAGCCTGTACGCTTCTGTCAAAACAAAAGGGGCTCGCTTCTTATTTCGTGATTTTTTTTTTTTTTTTGATACGGCGGTCGATTTGTTTTGGTTCCTTTTTTTTTTTTTTTTTTTATTATTATTTTAAATACGTCGTTTGTTCCTGGGTTACCCATGGCCAATGAGGATTCACCTCTTCGGGATTTGGCCATGTACTTGAAGTGGTTGGGGAAGAGACGGTGATATATGGATGTTCTACGTCCAAGTATACCCTATACGGAGGTTCAGTGCCAGCGTGAGTGATTCTGCTCCTCTGTGGATGATGGCCTACTACTAGCTGGTATTGTATGGGTTCGTATTCCTAGCTTCTTAATTTTTCATTATTTATATTTCATATTTGCGTTGTGTGCTTGACTTAGAGTGCAACCTTTAGTGACTAGGGTCACTTTTGGTGACTAGTGTCGCCGCAACCAAATGATTGTTTGTTTTTTTTTTTTTTTTTGTGTGTGTTTAGCGTTGCGGGCATGATGACTAGTCACCTTCGGTGGCTAGTGTCCCTCAATCACTTGTTTTGTTAATTATAATTTTTTTCTTTTTCTCTTTTTTTTTTTTTTTTTTTTTTTGATTTAACTTTTTGTGGTGTGTAAGGCCTCGTAACAGTATGTCCGTAAGCCTTTCCCTAAGGTCCGCCACGTACTCTTCTTCATTTCTGGGCTCATTGGTAGGAGATCCAAATTTCACCTCACTGGGTAAACGAGCTATTCCACCAAATAAGATTTCGAACGGCGTATGTCGAGTAGTGCTAAGCACGGCACTCATATAGGCCATCAAAAACAAGGGAATCTGCCGGTCCCAATCCCGTTGGTAGTCACTTACGACCTTCGAGAGATGTTCGTCCAAAGTCCTATTGAAACGCTCCACCATACCGTCCGACTGTGGATGAAGCGGGGTTGTCCTTGTCTTTTTGATTCCGAGTAGTTGAAACATCTCTTGGAAGATTCTTGACTCGAAGTTCCGCCCTTGGTCAGAATGCAATTCCAAGGGCACACCGAATCTGCTCACCCAATTGTAGACGATCTGCTCTGGCTTCCTGGTTAGGGATCGGAAACGCTTCCGGCCACTTACTGAAGTAGTCCATCACTACGAGTATATACCGATTACCATTGTCGCTTTCCGGAAAGGGCCCTGCGATGTCAATGGCGATTCGTTCGAAAGGTGCTCCCACGTTGTATTGGTGCATCTTACCTCGAGTTTTGATTCTCGGACCCTTGCTAGCTGCACACACGTCGCATTTTCTGCACCAGTCTTCGATATCTTCCTTCGCTTTTAACCAATAAAAACGTTCTCGTACCTTTTCTAGCGTCTTATTCACTCCCGAGTGGCCTCCGGACGCCCCGCCATGCATTTTCTGTAACACCCCCTTGACCCTCGTCCGCGGTACGACAAGCTGCATTACAAACGACTTTCCGTCGGAGGATTCCCATTTTCTTCTCAGAACACCTTCTTGGACATGGAGGGAGTCCCACTGCGCAAAATATGCCTTTAAGGTCGGGCTTCTGTGAGAGATGTCCTGATGATCCGGTTTCTCCATGTTCTCCTTCCAGGCCAGAATCGGCTCGATATCCGGGTCTTCCTTCTGAGCGTTCCGGATCTCATCTACGCTCCAGCCGGCGATAGGTTCGGCTCTCATTCTTTGGATGGAAACCAGCTCCCGTTCTTTCTGACGTGCACAATGTTTACAATCCGTTCTGCATGGTCGCCGTGACAGTGCATCCGCATTAGAGTGGAGTTTTCCTTTACGATGCTGTATTTCGTAGTCGTAGATTTGCAGCCTTTCGATCCATCTTGCGACCTGACCCTCAGGACTCTTGAACTGTAATAGCTATTTTAAGACTGCATGGTCTGTGCGAAGAACGAACTTCCTCCCATAGAGGTATTTGTGAAAATGCTTCGTAGCCAAGATCAAAGCTAGAAGTTCCCGCCTTGTCACGCAGTAGTTCCTTTTTGGCTTAGAGAGCACCTTCCTGAAGTACGCAACCACCTTCTCTTGGCCCTCATGCACCTGGGAGAGTACGGCTCCTACCAAGATATTACTAGCATCTGTATCCACAATGAACGTTTCCCCGGGAGTGGGGTAAGCTAGTATCGGGGCATCGCATAGCCGTTGTTTAATGCCTGAGGGTGGCCGTGGTGTAGTGGTAACATCATCGCTTGTCACACTTTTGATTCACGGTTCGAATCCTGATGTCAAGAATCATCTATTTATTTCGCACGAAATAAATAAAAAAGTCGATCACTTGCTAAAGCTAAGTCAACTCTACTGTGAAGGCATAACACTGGCAGTAGGGTGGTCATATGGCTAAAATGCAACTTGATCGTGATGATGACATCAGGAAGACGGAAAAAAATACTGTGAATCATAAGCAACGACAACAATAGCGAAAAAACAAACAAAATACTCCCCAGTTATCTGGACAGCCACCCTTGGAGTTTACAGAAACTTAATACCACCTGAGTTTCAAACTACACCACTCTGTCTTTCTCTCTGTCTCTTCCCCTTTCCGCAAAACGCACGTGTTCTAAAAATTAGTATAAGGGTATTCATATCCCCTTCAACACGTGCAAATTATAAAAAAAAAAAAAAAAAAAAAAAAAAAGCTCTTCTCGCACTCAATTGACCATTTGAATTGTTTTCCCTTTTCCGTCAACTGGTGCAGGCTCTTTGCGATCCCGGCAAAATCCTTCACGAACCGTCTGTAGTAGGTGGCTAGGCCCAGGAAGCTCCTTAGTTGGTGTTTGTCTTTGGGGACTGGCCAGTTTTTCACCGCTTCGACCTTCTCTGGATCGGTTCTCACTCCTTTCGCTGAAATTATGTGTCCCAGGTACTTGACTTCCGCTCTAAACAGGGCGCACTTCTTGGGGTTGAGCTTCAGGTGGGCACTTCGAAGCCTTTAAAACACATCCCTTAGATTGTCTCGGTGTTGCGCAAACGTTTTTCCTACGACGATGACATCATCCAAGTATACCAAACAGGTTTTCCATGTTAACCCTTCCAGGACACATTCCATCAATCGCTCGAAAGTCGCCGGAGCATTGCACGCCCGAATGGCATTACCGTGAATTGCCATAGCCCATTTCCTGCGGTGAAGGCGGTTTTCTCCCGGTCTTCTGGATGGATCTGTACCTGCCAGTAGCCACTCTTCAAGTCGAGAGTGGAAAACCATTGTGCTCCTGATAGTGTGTCCAGCGTGTCGTCAATCCGTGGCAGAGGATAGCTGTCTTTCTTGGTGACGTAATTGAGCTGCCGATAGTCCACGCAGAACCGCGTGCTGCCATCTTTCTTCTTAACCAGTACAACCGGTGATGCCCACGGACTTTTGGAACTTTCAATCAGACCTTCTTTCTCCATTGCCGACACCATCTCTGCAACTTCTGTCTGCTTTGCCAATGGAAGGCGCCTAGCAGGCTGACGAATTGGTCTAGTATCACCAGTGTCTATTCGATGTTGTACCAGGTGTGTTCGGCCGTATTCTACGTCCTGTGAGGCAAATACATCAGCGTACTCATTGATAAGATTCTCTGCCATAGTTCGCTGCTCCTGATTCAGCTCAGTGGACTGGAGAATCGTCTCTCTCGTTTCGCTGTCCACGGTGATGGGAAAGGTTTTGGAGCATCACGTTCAGATATTGTTGTGACGGCGGTAATCGGCGTGCATTTTCCAGTCACCTCCCCTCGCCTTAGTTTGACAGTGTGTGGTCTTGCGTTCAAAACCCTCACTGGGACCATGGTGTTCTTTGGTTCGACTAACGTCTTTCCCACGATGTAGTCTTGACAATTCTTCTCTGGGTCTGGTTCTACTATGTAGAATCGGTGGCTCCTAAGATCACCTTCCAGCTTCGTCCAAATGCTTGCCTCTGAAGACGGCGGCAAAACTTCTTCTTTGCTGATGACTGTCCTGAGAGTTACGGCATTCTCGTTTCCGTACACCATCGGAATCTCCACATTTCGATACCTCAGTACTTGCATCCCGATGTCCAAGATTACTTCATTTGCTTTCATGAAGTCTATTCCGATGATGTACTCGTCGCATATATCTGCCACCAGAAACGCATGGGAGAACGTCAGTCCCGCCAGAGTAATCGTAAGACGAACTTCTCCAAACACCTTCGCCATTTCCCCTGTTGCAGTCTTCAGGCGGTAGCTGTTGGTGTTGTGCAGCCATGAGCTTCTGACGATATCTCTTCTTACAATGGAGGCGGTGGCACCTGTGTCGATGGTTGCTACGCACTTCTTCTTGTTGATTAGTGCCTCCACTGTCAGGCTCTTGTTACCCCGATTGGTTTGCGAAACTTGAATGGTGGTCCTGGGGGCCTCGATTCCAGTAACCAACGTCTGCCCTACGAAGCTGGTCCTTACGTATTTCCCGACTGCTGGTTTTGGGAAGTCTGACTGACAGGATGGATGTTATCACCGCCAGATGCTTCCTCTCTGCTTCTCCTACTTCCGCAATGTGGACAATTTCCTCGTCTAGGTGCACTTCTGCACTGCCGTTGTAGGTGTCCGGTTTGGTTGCAATTCCAGCAACGGATTTGACTTCCGCGAGCTTTGTCTTCATCCATGACGGCTGTTCTCTGGCATGAGCATTCCACGACGGACATTTCCCTGACACGGTGTATTTCCTGGTATGCTTGGTCCGCAGCCTTCATTGACAAAGCGAATGCCAATGCCTCGGGGAGTGTTCGCTTTTCAGCCATCCTTACAGCCATTTGCAGTTGTCTGTCCTCTATGGCCTGAATAAAAGCTTCCACCGCCATTTCGTTGATAAGCTCCTCACCGGCTTTAGGGTATGAAAGATGGGCTAGTCGTTCTATATCCGCTTGCAACTGTTGGAGCGTTTCCCCCCTTTTCTGGACTCGACTACGCAGCTGAACCCTGTACACCTGCTGCATGTGTTCATCCCCAAACTTCTCTTCATCGTCCCAGCTATTGGTCATTGCGGCCGCTTCAAATTGCCTTTTATAAATTGGCCATGATGTTTGACCATCGAAGATAGGAGGCTGCATCTCCATTCTTCTCAGACCGTCAGTGGAATATTCCCGTGCTTTCTGTCTCTTCACGTTGCTGAGCTCCTTAGCAAGATTTTCGACTTGCTTTCCTACTATCTCGAATTGCGTATCCACTTTTTCAAACTGAGTCTCTATCTTCCCGAACTGAGTTTCATGTTTCTCAAAATTTTCATCGAATCTAGTTTCGACTTTTTCGAGTTGCGTATCGACCTTCTCGATTTTCTCTTCGATCACTTCGAATTTGGATTCCAAGTTCTTGTTTTGCTCATCAAGTTTACTTTCCAGAGCATCTAGAGAATTTTTTTGTTCGTCCATTGGTTTCTTTTGTTCATCCAGCTTAAGTTCTAGAGAATTCTTTTGTTCGTCCAGCTTAAGTTCTAGAGAATTCCTTTGATCTTCTATTGCTTTCATTTGTTCGTCCATGACTAACTTAAGTTGCAGGAGCAGACTCGTTATACCAGGGTCGGCTGCTGTACTTGCTGGTTCCTCTTCCACGTCAAACTCTACGTCGTGCGGATTTTCACCTTCCTGCGTTACTGCTTCTTCCAGACGAATCAGTAGGGCATCTTTTCCCCCAGTTGTGTCGAGGTTCCGCTTACTGAGTTCTGCCTTTAGTTGAGTTATAGTTAGTTTTCCCTATTTGCGACCCATTTTGCGCAACTAATTAACTCAACACAGAAATCGTTTTTTTTTTTTTTTTTGCTTGTGCAATTTCACACCGCGGAAATAGTTATTCACAGAATAAGTTTTATCCCGCTTCTGACACCAATGTACTATGCGAGTTACGGCTCGAGTAGATAAAACGATATTCTGTGAAATTTATTTCTTTATTTTCTAATCTTTAGAAAAATTCAGGTTCACACTATACTATTCTTCGCAATTCTTTTCTTACAATGTCTCTTTCCTCTCAAATCACTTTATCTCCTTTCAATTACTTAATTCACAAATCCAAACTAATTACTTCTTCTTGTTAAATCTCAACTTTCAATTTATCACAAAATTACAACTTCGCCCATTATCACTTTTCTAATCTCTTCGCCACAGTTTAGAAACTACTGCGTCTTTTTGATCGCCATCTGTCCTTATATAGCAGAAGTTTCTGATAGCCAGAAACTTCTAGCAAATTCTTCGACCACTGGAACAAGAAAAATTCTGATGTAATAATTCCAAGATGACAATCATTTCGTGCAGTTATAATTCTCTCTTGTTCTCTTTTATCCGTGATATTATCCGAGATGTGGTGACTAATTTCAGACACGAACCTCGAATGAAAAGACACTTCGGAATTTGTTGCCTGTTCGAGGGCGTAGTTATTATGCTTCATTATGTTACAATATACTCCAGAACTACACATCAGAATGGAACACACAAGCTCACTCTGCTTACGTGTAAAACTAAAGTAGCACCCATTAAGCACAAACTCACAATTCCAAAGATGGAATTATTCGGAGCCCACTTGTTGTCGAAATTAATGGCTGAAGTGAAGCGAGTAGTTGAGACTCCAGAAAAAAATGTCTATGCCTGGACGGATTCAACAATTGTGTTAGCTTGGATAAAGAAGAGTTCGTTAAATGAAAAATTATTTGTTTCTAACAGGGTTGCTCAGATACATACTAATATTCATCCAAGTTCGTGGAGACACATAAGATCGACAGAGAATCCTGCAGACTGTGCATCAAGAGGCGTACCACCAACTAAACTAAAACATCATTCTCTATGGTGGAGTGGACCTTTGTGGCTTGAAAAGGCCATTGAATATTGGCCGACAGAATCCGAGAAACATCAACCTTCCGAAGCTGATTCTATGGAAGCTACAGTCTCTTTAATCTCAACAGTAAAGAAAGACAACATCGCCGAACGATTTTCCTCGTACACAAGACTAAATAGAACGATTTCCTATTGTAAACGGTTTGCAATGAACTGTAAATATCAGGCAAACAAACAAACTGGAGACTTGACCACCTATGAACTTGAAGGTGCTCTAAAATCGATCATCCGTTTAATTCAACAAACCGAATTTTTAGAAGAAATCAGGTGCATACAGAATGAACACAATCTTCACAAGAAAAGCAGACTCCTTGCCCTAACCGCACGCTTAGACAACGAGAATATTCTTGTGGTCGGGGGCAGTCTTGACAACGCAAATCTATCAGAAAAGGAGAAGCATCCGTACATAATACCACGCAACAACATATTCACCAAATTATTAGTTAAACACGTTCATGAGAAAACACTACAGGGAGGAATTCAGTTAACATTGGCATCGCTCCGTCAGTCATTCTGGATCCTTCAAGCTAAATCTGTGATTCGTCAAGTAATCTATAATTGCGTACGATGTCATCGCTTTAATTCAACTACAAAGGGTCAAATTATGGGAATGCTACCAACTCCGAGGGTAACGCCATCAAGACCATTTACACACACTGGTATTGATTACGCAGGCCCAATTCAGATACTCATTTCCAAAGGTAGAGGCAACCGATCGATAAAGGGCTACATTGCGGTCTTTGTGTGTTTATCAACTAAGGCAATTCACCTGGAACTTGTCAGCGATCTCACATCAGAAGCATTTTTAGCGGCCGTTAGAAGATTCACGTCCGGAAGAGGATACAGACATTTCTACAGCGACTGCGAAACAACGTTTGTCGGAGCGAACAAAGAGCTTCAAGAACTTTTTAAATTTGTAATCACTCAAGGCAATAAAGAAGCCGCAGAAAAACTAGTTTTGGATGGCATACAGTGGCATTTCATTCCACCCGCCGCACCACATTTCGGAGGCTTATGAGAAGTCGCAGTAAAAGCAATGAAGTTCCACTTAAAGAGAGTCATTGGGGATACTACTTTGACATTTGAAGAGCAACGGTTTTAACTCAAATCGAAGCCTGTCTAAATTCTACTCCGTTGGTCACGATAAGCAATGACGTTAATGATAACCCAGTGCTTACACCTGGACCTTTTTTTAATCGGCTCAGCATTGAATGCAGTACCTAATCCAAGATTTGATCAGAAGCAAAGTTTTCGTTCACGATGGCTGCTAACTCAAAAGATCACTCAAGATTTTTGGCAGAGATGGTCTTCTGAATATTTGGTACATCTACAACAAAGAACAAAGTGGAAACAAGAAAAACCAAACCTTTCTATTGGTGATATAGTGTTGGTTAAGGATGATCGATTACCACCCACTAAATGGAACCCGGGCAAAGTAACTGAACTGCATCATGGAAAGAATGTCCGTGCAGTCACTGTTTACTGCAACAAGCGACACGTAAAAAGACCAATAACGAAGCTGAGTCCACTACCGATTGAAAGCAATGCAGAAGAAAGCACAGACAGCAGCGACGCAGGAATTGGAAAACTATCAGGCAAGGCAGGCGTAATTAATAACTCAGCTATAACATCTTCCATCGGACGCGCATGTTTTAAACCTATTCTTTTGATGCGTATCATAGCAATAGCGATAAGTCCAATAACTACTCAAGGAGCCACAGTTAACTTTGATATAACTCCATTCGCGACAAACCCAGGCATATATTTTGAGGATATCGGTCGAGCAAATTTAGTAGTGAGTTCTTGGAAGACTGTAGTATTTTTCAACCTAACTAATTATTGGTTGGAATACAATGTGTACAAGAAATGTCTAAGACACATGAATGAAATTTGTTCCACCACCAATCTGACTCAATCGAATTCATGGATATGCAACAATTCATTGAATTTATTCGAAAATCAACTTCAACAAATAGAACTAAACAATGAAGTATTGCTCCATGCCAACAACGATCCACAACGCAGAATCAGACGTTCACCCTTCGATTTCGTCGGAACTATCACAAATGAATTGCTCGGAATATTAGGTCAACGCTTAGCTAATCATTACGAAGAAACAATAGACAAAATCGGAACCAATGAGCAACATCTGTTGAATTTAGTCGAAAATCAGACAACAATTATAGAATCTACACTAAACATTTTTAAAGAAGAACACTCATCTTCACAAAGACAACTACAGACGTTGATGAATATGATTTCAAGGCTGGAAAATCAGAATAATAATGAGCATGCATTTCAATTATTCATCTCTACCGCCTTTCCAACCATCCTTACAATGATTCACTACCATAATACACAAACCATACTACTCAATATAATACTGGCAACACATCACGGTCAAATACATCCTTTAATTTTGACCGTACAGAAGTTGAAAATAGAATTATCTCGCATATATGACAGCATACCAAGGAACATGATGATACCTGGAGAACGACATCATGAGTCAGTAATTCAATTGTACAAGACAACAAGATTACAGCCAAGAGCAAGAGTAACTGAGCGAAACATCATAATAGAACTAACATTACCTCTCCTCTACGGCGAAGAATTCAAAATGCACAAGATTCTTCCTGTCCCCACTTGGCATGATCAGAAGTTCACATATATTGTGCCATCAGCGGACTATCTAATAGTCAATATTCAGGGAGATCACTATTATCCCTTAAGCGAAGGTCACTTCTCTTCATGTAAACAAAGGTCCTCAGACACATATTGGTGTGAAATGCAGCATCCAATATATAGTAAGCTCTTGTGAAATAGAACTTCTGCGGCATACACAAAGGTTACCATCATCATGCGTCCCTCGAACCGTGCAGCCACAAATTTACTGGGTAAAGATGCAGCACACTAATACATGGGTATTTAGTGCGCCTTATGAAGTCAAAATAGTCATCGCCTGTGGTTCGACAATAAACCCTGCTAAACTGAAGGAGACTGGGATTCTGAAACTTCAACCAAACTGCAGAATACACCAATCAACTATGATCCTTTTCGGCAAGCAACCATAACCACAAGACTTAATTCATCGTATCTTCCCATTCAAAACATTTCGGAGCAGCTAATTAACTTCAACTATAAAAAAAGAAGAAGATCCTGTTTTGGCATCAAACATCTCTAATCAAATCGTGAAGGTTCAGCACGATATTAGTCGCCAAAGGAACCACGAGGTACTATTAAAGGAGATTAGGAATTACAAAATTCACCAACATTCATTAACCGGAGGCGTAGTGTTTCTACTACTTACATCAGTGGTGATCATAGTAATCAAAAGACTACTGTCGAGGTCAGCAGTAACCATCCAATTGAAGCAGCAGCCCGAACCAGCACCTCAAGAACTGACCAGAAGACGCTCATCAGTGAATCAGGCTGAACAACCAACAATGTTTGCGGATGAACAATTCAGGGTGTAAGCAACAAGTCAGCATGTTGTGAACAACATAATTTCCACGTAATCAGTAGTTTACTGTGGACATCGAAGGTGTCATATCACCGTCTGCGTGCTGGTCATCCAACACCTGTGCGATCAGACAGTGGAGTTATCTAATTTTATGTTTGTCATTTTCTTTGTAAAAATTGTATATAAATAGTCTAGAATTAAAGCAATAAGTGATTCGTTGAAAATCCGCAGAACAAGGTGTTTGTTTATTGTGAGACCCCCACCAGAGGTAAGGCTCACATCTCATAAAATTCACTTTGTCCAACGTAACACTATGTTTGGCGTTTAAATCTCCGGCAATGAGGAAATAATTCTCCTCCGACTCTAGCCTTAGACATCGAAAAAGTGTCTCGAGCTCTGTAATAAATGAAGTAGTTTGAGTAGAACCAGATGCGTAGACCGAGACCATGTACATCCTCTTTCCACTATGGAGAGCAATGCACACGATACATGCTTCCAGCTCCTGGAATCTCTGCACTTCACCGGTGTACACTGCCTTATATCGCAAGTCTTTGTGAATGAAGATCGCAACACCTCCTCCTTGAGTATACTTGGGTCGGTCTCTTCTTATAATATTGTATTTATTATGGCTCAGTTTGTATTTCTGAGATAGCTTAGTTTCGCTAACCAAAAGTACATCACGGCTTTGATCTTCTAACAACTTAAAAAGTACGGTTCTTCGCTCGATCCTTATCAGTGAATTCACATTCACCGCAAGGATCTTTAATGGTTTCTCTGCCATCGTATCCATTACGACTGGAAGTGCGCTAGGCCCGGCAGAAGTGCGTAGATCTGGTCCACCCGTTTCGCCTGCTCTTCTAATTGACGCTGAAGCTGGCTCATTTGCCCTTGAATAGAGAGCAAAATAGTCAGCAAATCAGGCTGAGCCTCAGGTGCTTTAGGCACTGAGGCCTGTGCGGCA
Organism: Pocota personata; assembly: GCA_963082735.1. Lineage (NCBI taxonomy): Eukaryota > Metazoa > Arthropoda > Insecta > Diptera > Syrphidae > Pocota > Pocota personata. Next base: position 25,266,101 of record OY720433.1, on the reverse strand, counting down.
ACCTTCGGTTGTTGTTGTACCGTGTTTCTCCGGCCTGACGCCATTTGAGCGTACGTCCATTGGGGAGTAACGGCTGGTGTGTGACTAGAAACAGGTGGACGCTTGATTTCGACTTTCTGCTGACGAGCCAGGTTTACTTTTTTCATGTATTGGAACTTAGGACAACCCCGATAGTTTGCAGTGTGTCCCGAGTTCCCAAATAGTGCACACGAGAGTTGGCCTTTATCTGCCGCCCCATCCTTACCCAGGGAACATTCCTCTGCTTTGTGATTCTTTTCACACTTTACGCATCGAGACTGCATTTCGCAGTTCGACGGGGCGTGCCCAAACCTTTGGCAGCGAACACATTGTAAAATGTTATTGCTCCTTTTTACTTTTGCCCATTCGACAACCTGGTAGTCTAGGACATTAATACTCCTTAGACCATCCAGTTTGCTGTTGGGAGTTATCTGAACGAGGAAGAAGGGTAATTTCCGCTTCTCCCTTTTGACCCTTGCTGTGGTGAACGGCTTGACTCCTACGAACTCAAGGCCGTCGCACTCCTTCTCTTTCAGCATCCTAAGGAGCTCTCCCGGTTCGATAGACGGATCTATCCCCCTCAGTAGCATCGTTTGCAACTTTTCCCCCTTCGGGGTGAAGGAGAAGAACTCCGTTGTCGTTTCCTTTAATAAACCTTTTATTTTATTGTACTGCACCACTGTATTACAGTGGATAGTATGCCTATCTTCATTAATACGTTTAATAAAAATGTTATTGCCTATGGCCGACTTACATAGCTCAATGGTGTCTTTTAATTCCATCTTGAAGGTGTTGATAGGTGGCACCTTCTCCTTTGCACTCCTCTGCTGCTGATGTTGTTGTTGTTGCTGGTCTTTCTGTTGCTGTTGTTGTTGCTGCTGATTGTGTTTTTGCTGTTTTTGGTGTTGTTGTTGCTGCTGCTGCTGCTAAGCTGGCAACTGTTTTTGTTGTGGCTGTTTTATTGGCAGCTGTTAATGTTGTTGTTGCTGCTTTTCCGGCAGCTGGTTTTGTTGCTGTCGCTTTGCAGGCAGTTGTTGTTGCTGCTGCGTATCAGGCAGCTGTTTTTGTTGTTTTTTTTTTTTTCTGCGACTGGCTATCTTCCGCTCTTCTGGCTATCTGTTTAGCCTTTATGGTCAACACCCTCTGCTGGAGCTGCCGTATGCTTTCGTTGATGGCCTCCATCTCTTCGTCCTCATCCTCGGACTCGGAGGCCGCTAACGTGGCGAAGCCCCCACCCTCACTTCTTCTGGCAGCTTTTTAGTCGAAGCTAATAGAGAGGGGCTCTTACCTTAGTAGGGAGTCAGCCTCTGCTTCCTCTTCCTCTTTACCGTATTTCCACTTTCGACAATAGCCAAGTGGATTTCACTGTCGGCCTCATCGGCCGATGGTTTTGCTTATGGGAAGCGGGGAACGTTCACTTTTTTTCATTACCTCACTTGTTATTGTTTATGCTTATTTTTGATTAATTTTTTTTTTTTCTTTAAAAAAAAAAATAAAAAAAAGTGCTGAATTTTTATTCCGGTGGGAATTGAGCCCGAACGACTCAGGTCATAGGTCGCTAACACTAGCTCTGCGCTATCGCGACACTTGATGCACCACTCTCTATATTTTACTTGAAATCACGAGGTCTGTGAACGACTGAGTCCTGTCGCTTGTGACAAGTTTATGCATACAAAACCCGTGTCTTAGTTGTTCCAAATCATAGCTTATATCTGCAATCATACCTAAGGCAGAGCTATTGGAATAAGAGCAAGCTATATAATCAGCAAAACTTGTTGGTAAACCTTTAAAATTTATATTAAAGATAGGATTAATATAAATTAAAAGAAGAATTGGACCAAGTACTGAATCTTTTGGTACACCAATTTTAATAGGTAAAGTTTGACTAAAACTACCTACTATTTCAACAACTTGCTTACGGTTACTGAGGTAAGAAAGAAACCATCTGAGCATAAAGCCTCTAAAACCCGCTTTTTCTAATTTTGATGATATTATCATATGGTTTACAGTATCAAACGCTTGTCAATAAAAAGATCCGCCGTGTATTTCTTATTATTCAGGCTATCGTAGTTAATGCTACAAAACTTTAAAAGCGCATCATCTGTTGACTTTCCACGTCTAAAACCAGATTGATTTTCACTGAAAAAAGAAGATTTAACAAGAAAAGTCATTACTCTAGTTTTCACTACTTTCTCAAAGACTTTGGGAAACACTGGAAGAAGAGAATTGGCCTATAATTATTTAAGTTTTTATTATCTCCTTTCTTAAATATGGGTATAACCTCAGCAGTTTTTAAGGCGTCTGGAAAAATACCAGTGTAAATACTTTTATTAAAAATGTTTATTTAATGAAATTTTCTTAATAATATTATTAGACCAACTATCTTTTGTTGACGAATTCGAATTTTTAAGTAAATTGATAGTTCGAAATAATTCAAAAGAGGAAATCGGATCATAAAAGAAGCTACTGGTTTGACTCTATTCACTGTTGAAACATTCTTCCGTACATTGTTTAGAAGAATTAGAGAAGCCAGCATTAGCGAGAGTATTGGAAGCAACACTGGTAAAAAACTGATTGAACACATTAGACATTTCACTCCGATCCACTATATTATCACCCTGAAAATTAATGCAATTTAGTGTTCTTGAGGATGGCACACTTTTGTTAATGAGCTCATTAACAATTGCTCATTCCTTTCTTAAATTGTGTCTAGCTAGATGCAGTTGGTTAGCGTAATAATTTTGTTTATAAATAGGAACTTCAGCAGCAACTTCCTTGCCGTGGCCGTGGTGTAGTGGTAACATCATCGCTTCTCACGCTGTTGATTCATGGTTCGAATCCTGATGTCAAGAATCATCTATTTATTTCGCATGAAATAAATAAAAAAGTCGATCACTTGCGTAAGCTAAGTCCACTCTACTGTCAAGGCATAACACTGGCAGTAGGGTGGTCATATGGCTAAAATGCAACTTGATCGTGATGATGACATTAGGAGGATGGAAAAAAATACTGTGAATCATAAGCAACGAAAATAATAGCGAAAACAAACAAAATACTCCCCAGTTATTTGGACAGCCACCCTTGGAGTTTACAGAAAATTGGTACCACCTGAGTTTCAAACTACACCACTCTGTCTTCCTCTCTGTCTCTTCCCCTTCCCACAAAAACGCACGTATTCTAAAAATTAGTATAAGGGTATTCATATCCCCTTTAACACGTGCAAATTATAAAAAAAAAAAATATTATAAAGAAATCTAAGATTAAGATTATTAGGATTCTTTTTACATTTTATGCGTAACTTATTCTTCCCCTTAATCTTTCTTAACAGAGACATAGAAAACCATGGCTTAAGTTTTTTTTACTTTAAAACGCATTTGTGTTTCAATCAAACATGAACTAACGTGAGTTTATAAGATATTTACAGATATATTAAAACCAATAGAGGGATTACCCTCCAAGTAAACGTCTGTCCACAATTCATGAAGTAGCACAGCATTAAAACGTTCAAAATTAAGTGCCGTAACTACGTCACAACGCCTTGAAAAACTAAACCAACCATACAATGATCAGAGATATAAAAATTTGAAATGGAGCAAGAGAGAGATACCTTAGAACTGCGATCAAGTCTTCCAAAAATATGGTCAATACAAGTTTGAGTTGAATTAATTATCCTTTAAATATATATAAATTATATATACAATTCAAAACAATAGGGGACTTAGGTAAAATATCTAAGTTGATGTCACCAAGAATGAAAAGATTTTTAGACTTTTCATCAGACAACAAAGAAGACAGTTCCTCAACAAAGACATTTTTACTTTTCTCATGTAGCCTATAAAAGCACATAAAAATAAATTTTCTGTAGTCAATTTTGCAAGAAACTTTAACGATATCGGCACTTTTCAAGTTAAGGCAGCAATAACCATACTCTAACTTATTACTTATAAAAACAACCACTCCACCTGCCGCATATGAATTATTACAAGTAGGACAGAAATTATATCCAGGCATATTATAAACATTAGATTCAGTATCAAAAATCCATATTTCGGATAAAAAAAATCAAGTCTGGCTTATTAATAAATGATTGTAAACGAGTTGAAAATAAATCAAAATACTTACGAATACTACGAATATTTGATGAATAATAAAAAAATGTTTTCTTCTGATTTTCTGTATGATAAAAACTAAATATCTCTTTATCAAATTTACAAAATTCATTATAATCTTCAGACCTATTTTCCTGATTTAGAGTACAATTAGAAATATTAAAAGGCGTTACTTTACAATAATAAGAAGAATTAAAGTTTATTAAGACAAATTTTCTATATCTTCAAAAGAATTTATTTAAAAAGTTTTATCCCCTTCCTGTTTTTATTTATAAAATTACTCCCTTATTGACCCACAAGTACGAAAAGTTGTATAGGAAATTGCGAAGGGAGTTCCACGCCCAGATGATTGCGAGCATTTTTCCTTCTCATTGATCGCGTAACCCTCTTCTGTTTTGCTAATATAATATATATTATAGGTCTTTCATTCTGCTCCAAAACTGCTCAATAGCGTAATTTGAAGCGTCCGTCGTTAAATGGAATTCTTTATCAAAGTTTAGTTTAAGCTAAAAGTAAATTATCAGAAACTAGGGAATTCTTAATTTTTTTGAGAGCTTCCATCACTTCATCGTTTAGATGCACGGTGTTTTTGCTTGAAAGATTCTTTGAAATTCGTCCGTGTTCCCCCTTAAGAGGGCTGTAAGGGACTTTGCCAAGCTGTCGTATCCCTCAATAAATCGGCGGTAGTATCCTGAAAGTAAAGGAAAGGATCGAAGATCCTTCAACGTTTTGGGGCGTGGAAAATGCAATATTGCTTCAAATTTCATTGGGTTTGTTCTAATACCTTCGGAAGAAATGACAAATCCTAGGAATTCTACTTCGTTTTTGACGAAAGCGCACTTATCTAACTGGACCTTCGTGTTTGCCTTTTCTATGGTTTGAAATACCGTTTTAAGGTTTTCGTAATGGGTACCCTCATCTTTGCTGAAGATTACTATATCATCTATGTATACGTAACACATTTTACCAATATGTTGTAGTAATATATCGTCGAGCGTCCTTTGAAATATGGACGGCGCATTTTTCAGACCGAAAGGCAACCTCGTGAACTCATATTTTCCGTTATTCACGAAAAAAGCTGTCTTTTCGATGTCTGATTCTTTAAACTGAATTTGCTGAAACCCGCTCTTGAGGTCGATAACTGAGAACCATTTGCTTTGACCCAATTGGGCTAAGACTTCGCTGATCTCTGGTATGGGGTATCTGTCCGGGATTGCAATAGAATTTAATTTCCTGTAATCAACGACCATTCTGTACTTCTTTTCGCCGGATGAATCAGATTTCTTTGGCACTATCCATACAGGATAATTTTATGGGGTCCTGCATGGTCTTATAATGCCATCGTTCACGAGTGGTTTGACTTGCTTCTCTACTTCATCTTTTAGTGCCATTGGATATGGATAAAATTTGGAGTAGACTGGAGTTTCTGAAGTTGTACGAACTTCACCTTTTAAAATCGTGGTGAATGTTAATTTTTTGTCAGTTTCCGTAAGTAGGTTTGGTACATTTTGGATTAAATCATTGATTCTGTTCTTTTGCTGTGCTTTCATATGATCTGTTTTTATGTCTATTTTATTTAATGCCATGTAGGCGCGTTGCTTTATTCAAATTTTTACTTTATCTCTTATGATCATATTATTTTCTCTTGTGCTGGTTACTGCTGACAATCCTTTTAGGCTATAATTGTTTATATTTAATTTTTTTATTTTTATTAATTTTAATTGAATACATGCTAGACAGAAAAGCTTAAAACTAGCTTAACTAACTTAACTATTTTATTCTAACTTACTGGCTCTATGCAGGCACTCTAAACTAAACTTAATGTCTTTCGACTTTTTTTTTTTATTTCCCTTGATTATTTACAACTGTCTATAATATGACATATAGTAAATTGTTTTATAGAATTGGGATCTAAATATACGTTGGACCTGTGTCCTTAAAATTACGTCACCTTTGTTTTTAAATGAAAAGAAAAGAATGATTGGCACAGGTGGGATTTAATCCACCCGAAGCGTTGGGGGTTTTATTCACTCCGAACGCCCCTTTTCGCTCGTTGTTGTCGCCTTATTTTGTGGTGCGTACAATTGTTTACATTTATGCTTACAATGGATTTACATATAACAGAATTTGCATTACGTGAATTTACATATAGTGAAATTACATAACATGTATTTACATTTAAAGAATAACAAGTAATATTTTTATAAACGGATAGCAATTTTAAGAACATACATATATATGGTATATTAACAGATGTGGACATATTACTACTGGGAAATTAGGTCGGTAGGTCTTTTACGTTTAAGCCTTCTTCTTCTTGAGGTTTCTTGGACGAGTAGGGTGTTGACTTCGCTGTTGGAATGTGCCAGAATTTTTCCAATGTGTCTTGTGCTGATTTTTTGTATTTCATTGTCGACAGTATTGATCTGCAGTTCGCGATGGATGTCTTGGTTGCAAATATACCATTCTGCGTTGGTAATCGTCCTTAGAATTTTTGTTTGCTGTCTTTGTATGATATTTAGATTTGATTTTTTTGAGGTTCCCCAGATTTGAATACCATACGTCCATATAGGATTAATTATACTCTTGTAAATGAGTAGTTTGTTATTTATGGATAGTTTGGATTGAGGTCGATAGAGTTGACGGAATTTATTCTTTATTTGGTTGCGTTTTTTGGATGTGTTGCGTCCATGTTAATTTGCTGTCTAGATAAATCCCCAGATATTTAGCTACCGGTTGAATGGATACTTGTTTGTTGTTAATAGTTAATGGTGAAGGTGTATATTTAGTTCTGGTGGTGTAAATAACTTGTACCGTCTTGTCTTCGTTAATCTTTATATGCCATTTGGAGAACCACTCTGTCGTTTTGTCCAGTGTTTTTTGTAATTGGGATGTAATAGTTTGGAGATGACTTCCGGAGTTCAGGAGTACTGGGTCGCCGGCAAATGTTGCAACCATGGTCGTTTCTCTATTGGGAGACGGAATGTCTACTGTAAAGAGAAGATAAAGCAGGGGCCCCAGAATACTTCCTTGAGGTACTCCTGCATTAATTGGGTGAATTTTGGAGCATTTGTCATCATACCTTATCTTGTTATACTGTTGTCTTGTCTTGTTATACTATTGAATAGGTTGCGTAGAAATATGAAGGCTAGTTGTGGTAGTTCCCTTAATATTTTTCCAGTTAAGAGGTCGTATCCCTGTGCTTTTTTACATTTTATTTCGTTTTTAACGCAGGCCTCAATTTCTTTTGCTGTCATCCTGTTAATGTGTTTCTTCTCTGAGATACTGTTGTAGTGGAGTATTGTTGAGTTTTTATCGCCGTCCGTGTTGGTGAAGGTAGCCTCGAAGTACTTGGCGAGGATTGATGCTTTGTCAGAATTATTTCTAGCCCAGTGTTGTCCGGTTTCTTGAGTGGTGGGAGATGTTTTGTCTTGTTTGCTGTGTGTCTTGTAGCCTTCCATAGTGAATAATTTGTCTCAGATATTGGGGTAAGATTTTTTAAATAGTTCGCCAGGTTAGTTTCTTGGACCTCTCTTAATTTTCTTTTGAGTTCTTTGGTTATCTTGTTTAACTGGGTTTTGTCGTTTGGTGCTCGCGTCATCTGCCACCTTTTCTTTAGTTTCCTCTTGGTAAGTATTAGTTTTTTAATGACATGAGTTGATGAAGAGTTGCTAGTCATTTGTTTTATTGTGGTGGTTGCTCTGTATGCTCCCTCGTTTATTGTATCATTAAAGTATATTATGGCCTTTTCAACGTCGTTTTGTGTTTTAAGGGGGATGCTAGTGAATAAGTTAGTGTATATATATTGACGAAAAGTGTCCCAGTCAGTTTTAGAGTTGTACAGTTTATCAGATTTTGTTATCTTCTCGAGGTAAGTAGACTATTCTATTATTATAGGAGAATTGTCTGTTGAAAGATCGAAGGAGGATATAATTTTTATGCTGTTCGTGTTGATACTTTTGACAATGCCAAAGTCAATGGGGTCAGGCTTTTTGGTCCTATCTGTGGGCTAGTAGGGGGGTTCCCCGGTACTAATGTGCTTACAGTTGTTTGCATTGATTGCGTCCAGTAGGTTATTATCTTTTTTGGTTATTAGTCTTGAGCCCCAGTCTGTGTGCTTAGCGTTGAAGTCACCTGCAACTAAGAATCGACTTCCTAGGGATTTGAGGTAGTAGTCGTATTAGGAGGTAGTAATTTTCGTGTTTTGGAGGGCAGTAAATTGAGGATATTACCAAGGATCCATATGTTTCCTTTAGTTGTACCGTTGTTGTTGATTGTATATGGTCAGTTTGGAAGCCGCTGAGTTCAATACATTTTATGTGTTTGTTAATTATAATTGCTGATCCCCCATGCCCAGTTCCATTGTATTGTAAATTTCATAGCCAGGGAAATTGATGTGCTTTTTTTCAGTTAGGTGGGTTTCAGAAATTAGCATGATGTCAATCTGGTTGTCTGTTAAGTATTGCTTTAGTTCCAAGTAGTGTTGGTGGAGTCCGTTTCCAATCCATGCAGTGATTTTCAAGTGGTTATGATCTACAATCATCATGTTTGTTAATTAGTAAGGAAAGAATATTTAACATATTGGTCATTTGCAAGATTAATTGTTAATTTCTTTCAATTCTTTTATGTCAGATGACTGTTCGGTATATATATTTTGTGTTTGTGGTGGTAGCAGAGATTCTACGGGTTTTTGTGGGGGAGTTTGTTTATTTTGTTTGGTTATTGACGATAGTTGTGACTGCGAGTTTTGTTTTAGTGGCAAATTTTGTGCAACAGCGTCAGCATAACTTGTGGTAGTTATCAGTGTCGCGTGTCTTTCGTGTCCGCTTGATGAAGCTTCGGCTTGAATGTATGCGTTTGTATTTTCTCTTTGGCGTGGTGGGGGAAACGTTGAATTTTGAGGGTTTTGTAAACCTCGCATCCTTTATAGTTAGCTGTGTGATTGCCTCCGCAAAGTCCACATTAGCGTTATTGTCTTTTTTTGTCAGTTGGCAGTCGATTGTCTTGTGTTTCCCTGCACATTTAATGCAAACTGGGTCCATTGTGCAGAAGTTTTTAGTATGTTCATATCTTTGGCAGTTAGTGCATTGAGATATTACTTTCTTGTTGTAAGGAGTTTCAAATGATATTTTACAGTTGAGTAAGCTCGTAATGCTGTATATATTTTTATTGTTGTTACTGTTTTCTAACTCGGCTGAGAAGAGGGGAAGTGGTTTTTTGGTGCCTATTTGTTGCATGTTATATATGTGAAGTACTATATGTCCAAGCTCTTCAAGTTCATGTTTGATATCGTTTGGCTGGGTTGATGGGTGCATGCTTCTCAAAATTATTTTAAAACCTCTCTCTTCTTTCGGTTTATATGTGAAGTATTGTGTTCCTTTTTGTTTTAGCATTTTCACGATTTTTGTGTAAAAAGCAGATTCGGCTGCTTGAACTCTAACTTGGTTCTTCGACAGGACTTTTAGTTCATATTTCTCTTTTGCCTCCACATTAAGAGTCTTTTTTAGTGTTTTTATGCACTAGACTTCTTGGTCGTAGATTGGTGGAGGTTTGTTTGGTTTTCGGGTGGGCTCGGATTTGTTCCCATCAATTTTGTCGGGATTTCCTATGTCATCATCATTTAGAACAAGGATGCCGAAGCGGTTTTGGGAGTTGTCTTGCTTGGGTTTACTTAACCAGTAGTTAAGTGTAGGCTGGTCCCTCGTTTTAGGTTTTTTTTTGTTGATGAGTCTATTGTTTTATTTGGTGAATTCCTTGATCGTTTATTGTTCGAGTTTGGAGTTGTATTGTCGACTTTCGTGCGGATGATTGGTGTTCTTTTTTTTATAATTTGCACTTGTTAAAGGGGATATGAATACCCTTATACTAATTTTTAGAACACGTGCGTTTTTGTGGAAAAAGGAAGAGATAGAGAGAAAGAAAGATTGGTGTGGTGGGTTTGAAACTTAGGTGGTATTAAGTTTCTGTAAACTCCAAGGGTGGCTGTCCAGATAACTGGGGAGTATTTTGTTTGATTTCGCTATTATTGTCGTTGCTTATGATTCACAGTATTTTCTTCCGTCCTCCTGATGTCATCATCACGAACAAGTTGCATTTTAGCCATATGACCACCCTACTGCCAGTGTTATGCCTTCACTCTCAGTCGTTCACAGACTTTCAGAGAGTACGCATGTGTTTCGGCTTCTCAGTTAAAATCGTTTTGTTATAAAGTGGAAAGTTAGACAGTGAGTTTTCAAGTGGCGAGTTAGCCTAGTAGGAGTGGTAGTGAACTATCAACCCAGGGGCCTGGGTTCAATTCCCAACCAGGGAAATAGTATTCTGGACTTTTTTTTTCATTAAAAAAAAAAAAATTGTGAATAAAAACTTAAGAACAGGCGAGAATCAGGCGATGGAAGGTGAGCGGTCCGCGCTCCCATTAGCGGGACCAGCTGATAAGAGAGTGTCAGCCGATGAGGCAGTTACATCTGGTCACGCAAGAACAGTGGCAACTGAAAGTGTGGGAAAAAGGAGAAGAAAATTAAAACCTTCTCCCAACTTGGTAAAGCGTCCCTCCAAATCAACTCCAGCTGAACAGCTGCCAAGTGGAGCGAGAGAAGGGGCGCTGAGTACAGCAACAACAGCAGCAGCAGATAAGAAGCGGAAGATGTCGGATGACTCTGTCACCTTAGCGTACATCTCCGACGGTGGGGAAGGCCGCTACATTGGAGATGACGATAACTGCTTCGCGGTTCTGGCATCCTCTGCATCGGATGACGAAGAGGAGGAAGTCGAAAGTCTAACCAGCAGCATCAGGCAGTTAGAACAAAGGGTGCTTGCCATTAAAGCCAAGCAAATGGCAAGGAGAGAAAGGGAGCGGTAGCTAGAGCTCCAGCGCACTCAACAACAAGAGAAACAGCAGCAGCAGCAGAAACAACAGCAACAGAATCAGCAGCAACCGCAGCAGAAACAACAGCAACAACAACCGCAGCAGAAGCAACAGAAGACGACTACAAAGGCGAGGGTGCTGCCAATAAATACCTACAAGGTGGAGTTGAAGGATACCATCGAACTATGTAAGTCGGCTGTAGGGAATAATTTTATTATTAAAAGACTAAATGAAAATAGGCATGCTATCCACTGTAATACAGTGGAAGATTATAAAAAAATTAAAGAATTACTTAGGGACACGACGACGGAGTTCTTCTCTTTCACCCCGAAGGGGGAAAAGCTGCAAACAATGCTGCTGAGGGGGATAGACCCGTCTACCGATCCGGAGACGCTCCTTGCGCTGCTTAAAGAGAAAGAGTGCAACGAGCTCGAATTTGTAGGGGTCAAGCCATTCACCACAGCTAAGGCAAAAAGGGAGAAGCGAAAACTGCCGTTCTTCCTAGTTCAGCTTTCACCCAATAGCAAGCTGGATGGTCTAAGGAGTATTAAAGTCCTAGACTACCAGGTTGTCGCATGGGAAAAATTAAGAAGGAGCGAAAACATTTTACAATGTGTTCGCTGCCAAAGGTTCGGGCACGCCGCGTCGAACTGCGAAATGCAGCCTCGATGCGTCAAGTGTGGAAAGAACCACAAAGCAGAGGAATGCACTCTGGGTAAGGATGGAGTGGCAGATAAGAGCCAGCCCTCGTGTGCTTTATGCAGGAATTCGGGACACACCGCAAACTATCGGGGTTGTCCTAAGTTCCAGTATATTAAGAAAGTAAATCTGGTTCGAAACGCGGAACAGAAAGACCGAAGGTTGCTTCTCAGGCCCCAGCGTCTAGAGCACCGGAGGCTCAAACTGACTTGCTGGCCATCTTGCTCTCTATCCAAGGGCAGATGGAGCAGCTTCAACGTCAGGTACAGGAGCAGGCAAAGCGGGTGGACCAGATCTACGCACTTCTGCCGGGCCTAACGCACCTCCAGTCGTAATGGGTACGAACATGGAGGAGCAATCCTTGAAGATCCTTGCGGTGAATGCGAATTCACTGATTAGGATCGAGCGAAGAGCCGTATTGTTTAAGTTGCTTGAAGACCAAACCCCTGATGTGCTTATGGTTAGCGAAACAAAGCTATCCCAGAAGCACAAATTGGGGCACAATAAATACAATATTGTCAGAAGAGACCGACCCAACTCCACACAAGGAAGAGGTTTTGCGATCTTCATACGCAAACAACTGAAATTTAAAGTAATGTACAGCGGTGAAGTGCGAAGTTTCCAGGAGCTGGAAGCGTGTATCGTGTGCATCCCTCTCCGTAGTGGAAAGAGGATGTACTTGATCGCACTCTATGCACCTGAAGCTACTCAATCTACTTTATTTATTTCAAAGTTCGAGACACTTTTTCGATGCCTAAGGCTGGAGTCGGGGGAGAATTATTTCATCATGGCCGGGGATCTAAACGCCAAACATAGAGATTATAACACACCTAATCCTAGAGGGAACCTACTATTCAATTGGTGGGGTCGGCACAGTGTCGAGTATAAACTCGATTTGAAAGATAGTCCGTCGTTTCCTAGAAGCGGCTCTTATCTGGATCTTATGCTGTTCGACGTACGGTTACAACTGACCAACATGGACCGACAAACTATAAACTGCCTGCACACATTTGTGTATGACAGTGACCATTGCGGACTTAGTGCCGTAATAACGATTCCCAACGAAATTGCGGAGTTGGAGGAGTTTGTCCAAACGTACTCCTACAATTATAGTAGGACGCGTTGGACTCGCTTCTCCAGAACTTTAACAAGAGCACTCTCCTCGAACTCGCTCTACCCACCGTCCAATAGGAATCTGTCAAACGAGGAGATTGACTGGTACCTAAAACAAATGGACGATACAATTAAACGCAGACATATTCCGCAATACAACAATTGACGCACTACACCAACACAAAAGTAGACTGCTGTCGAGACTAAAAACCTTGTACAGACAGTTTACTGACAGACAAAACTCGGAGGTTAGGACGTTGAAGTCGTTGATTAAAAACCTCCAGAAATTAATTAGAGAAAATTACAGACCTTCTGTAAATTTGCATTGGAACATCAAAATTCGGGCTGTAAAATCCAACAACCCGAGTATGTTCCCGCAAATAAATAAAATATTTCGGAGGAATATTGGACGAATACTTATAATAGCAAGTATAGATCCAGACAACGCAGTAGAGGATGACAACTTCTTTGTGATCGAAGATCCGCAGGAGAAGGTAGAGGCTATAGGAGCGACTTTCCAGGAAGTGTACAAGGTGAATGATACCATTTGCCCGAACCACGACCTGGAAAATCGCGTCCTTGTGCACAACTTCTACCTTCGAAATGATATAGAGCACTGGCGATCCGAGAACATAGGTTTTACCGAGTTCAATGACGATAACATGGCAAATAATGTCATCGCCGGTGAAAGGGTACATTCCCCGTACATATCGAAGGTGGAGCTCCAAGCGATCTTCGACTCATTGAGGAGGAAGAAATCTGAAGGAATCGATGGAGTATAGAACATTGTGCTTCGACATCTCCCTCTAGAAGCGGTGAACATTTGCAACACTCTGTTTAACAATGCGCTGAATAATGCACATTATCCAGCGCATTGGAAAACAGCAGTGATACAACCCATCCCCAAAAGGGGTAAGGACACTTCCAATCCGGTAAATCTCCGGTCTATAAGTCGCCTTCCGAACATCAGCGAGGTATCCGAAAAAGTGATCAATAGAGCCCTGCTTAAGTGGACTGAGAACAGTAATATAATTCCGGATAACCAATTCGGTTTTAAGGCGGGGCATGATACAATACATGCCGCGTCTAAACTGGTATCGGATATCCAATGGAACAAAAGCAAGAACCAATGCACGGGTGCCTGCATGATTGACTTGGAGAAGGCCTTCGACACCGTATGGTTAGAGGGACTCTTCTACAAGCTAAGCAGGCTCGGCATAAGCAAACCACACTGTATATACTTCATAACATGCTCACCAGTAGACAGTTCATCGTCAAAAATAGCAATGTGACTTCTGCTGGAACATTTCTAATTAAAAACGGTCTGCAACAAGGTTCGGTTAATTCACCGATCCTTTTCAATATTTACACGAGCGATCTCATAGGATCACTTCACCATGCCATAGCGTACGCAGACGACTTGATCGCGTACAGATCAGGACCAAAAATCGAGGTCATTGCAATTCTCTTGCAACGTGACTTCGATAAGATTCAGCGATATTGCGATGACTGGAAGTTGAAGATCAACTTCCAGAAATCGGAAACCATTCTTTTTAGGACGCTGTTGTCTGGTGCCTCTAGGGATACCAGAAAGAATTGGCGAAAGTTCTCAATAGTTGGACCGCACGGACAGCCACTTGCGAGTCGAAGTGTAGTCAGATACCTGGGGCTCTCTTTAGACCAATACCTATATTTTAACAAACATGTAGATGCTGCTCTGGCCAGAGCCAAAGGTGCTTTTGCCCTTACAAAGAGACTTTCTTATAGCAAGCAACTCGATGCAAGGGTAAAGGTAATCTGCTACATGGCCCTCATCCGGCCCATGCTCGTATATGGTTGTCCCGTGTGGTTCAACGTGGGAGCAAGCTTGTTGGAAAAGATTCGGGTGTTTGAGAGGGCTTGCCCTCATTTATACAGAACACTGGAGTCCCAGTACATAAAATTCTATCCCAATGAGGTCCTATACAACAGGGCTAATCTAATAAGAGTGGATAATTTCGTTATCAAGCTGATTCGAAGGCACATTGCAAGAGCAATGAGCTCGACGAACTCATTGAGTATCATGAGAGAGTGCGCCTTAACAGCTTTGTTCCCCCAGAGGCGTTCCTCTATTTTGATAAGAAAGGTCTGATCCAGGACAGATTGGCAGTGCCGCTAATCTTCCACGTTGCTCTGACAGCTGTGGATAGGCGACTCAACTACGACAGAGACGTTGCACACGGCAGTGTGGAGCGTCTCCGGTTTAGTAGTTCGGTATCGGGTCGGGATGTTGATGATGTACAACGTCAGTACGGTCATTTCTGGTGGCTAGCCGAAAGAGAGGAAACTCCTTCGTCGTTTCCTCCTAATCCAGGCTAGCCTGTTTAATGTTTGAGGTTGGCTGTTCTTGACCATGGCCGACTTACATAGTTTAGGTGTAGGTAGTTTAGGTAGGTGTAGGTAGTTTAGGTAGGTGTAGGTAACGATAGAAAAAAAAAAAATATAATAATAATATAATAAATATATCCACACAGCACTTGGATGAAAAAATACAAAATAAGCACAAAAAACATAAAAAAAATTATAAAAAATAGCACTAGATAAAAAAAAAAAAAATAAAAATTTACGTAGAAAATACGTAAGGTAGGCTAATCTAGAATAAGATAGTTTTAAGGTTTATTTTAGGTAGTTTATAAGTTTTATATATAAGAACGTTAAAAAAAAAGTTCATATACTAAGTTTTTTCAACTCATTAAACATTTTTCTTAGTATCAATAGTTAGTTAATTGAATAATAAAATAAATAAATAAATAAAGATAGTTACGTCGAAAGACAGAGTTTTAAGTATTAGGTTTAGCTTAGAGCGCCCGCATAGGGCCAGTAAGTTAAAATAAAAATAGTTAAGTTTTTTAAGCTAGTTTTAAGCGTTTATTTGTCTGGCATGTAAGTTATAATGAATTATGAAATAAAAATGCATTAAAAATGAAAAAATGTTATGCCTTCACAGTAGAGTTGACTTAGCTTTCGCAAGTGATCGACTTTTTTATTTATTTCATGCGAAATAAATAGATGGTTCTTGACATCAGGATTCGAACCGTGAATCAACAGCGTGATAAGCGATGATGTTACCACTAGACCACGGCCACCCTCTTTGTTGTTTGTTTCATCTGTTTGAGCCTTTGAGCTTGATATAAGTGGTGTTGTTATGATTTGTCCTATATTTGTTGTCATGGTTGTTGTACTATTTGCCCAAGCAAAAGTTGTGACAATGCTAGTTGATGTTGAGGTTGTTGTTGCCATCATCGTAATGATACTATTTTGGAACCTAAGTTCTGGGAATGCATTAAGATCGCGCCCATTTGGAGGCGATCGTCGGACACTCGTCTTTCTTGCGATGCAGAAACCCGGAGATCCTGAAATTATGCAATCAAGTGAGCGTCCTTCTTTGGGAGCTTTTTACAGGGTGCTTGACTCTGCTTAGCGTAGAATCACACCACTTTAAAAAAAGGTGGAAAATTGTAGTGCTGAAAAGTACTGATATTTGTTGCTTAGGATCCACACCTTCCACGAAAAGCTTTTCAACAGCTGTCACTTGGGATCTAGGTCTATTAATAGAAATGTAAATTTACCTATTACCTCAAGTAAAACAGCTACCGAGTGAGAGCTCCAGTGGTCAGAGGAGCGCTAAAAAAGGAGGATCTGTTTGGTGTATGCTTTTTTATTTGGGGTGTGAGTAAGCTATTTTAAATTAAAGAGTAAACCGCCACTGTTTTGATACACGATCTTATCACTTGGCAGATTTGCCATAACAATTTTTTATTTTTTTTTTTATCTTATTCAGTGATTTGCAAAAGTCTGAATACAACAATACAAGTTTGTTTTTTTTTTTTTTTATAATTTTGCACGTGTGAAAGAGGTTATGAATACCCTTACACTAATTTTAGGACACGGGCGTTTTGAGGAAAGGGGAATAGACAGAGAGAAAGACAGATTGGTGTAGTTGGTTTGAAACTCAGCTGGTATTAAGTTTCATTGAACTCCAAGGGTGGCTGTCCAGATAACTGGGGAGCTTGATTGTTTTTGCTTTTGTCATTGCTCATGATTCACAGTATTTTTTTCCGTCTTCCTGATGTCATTATCACGATAAAGTTGCATTTTAGCCATATGACCGCCCTACTGCCAGTGTTATGCCTTCGTAGTAGAGTTGACATAATCTTTCGCAATTGATCGACTTTTTATTTATTTCATGCGAAATAAATAGATGATTATTGACATCTGGATTCGAACCACGAACCTGTAGCGTGACAAGCGATGATGTTACCACTACACCACGGCCACGTTTAGTTTCTATTTTAATAAATTCAGAAAAAAAAATTATAAATAAAAAAAACACAAAACAAATTATTTCAATTCAATTGTTAACAAAAAATAAATAAAAATTGTAATTTACTGTCAATTTATATTTTGCAAATCTTTAGCTGAAAGCCCTGGTAGCTAGTGCTGTAATCTTTGTATTAATCTTATAATTCATTATAAGTTAATAAAGTTGTAATAATAATAATAATATTTTGCAAAAATCTGAATACAAAGAACTTAAAATAATATTATTATTTCGTTGACCAGCCTTTGGCATCAATTACTGCGTGCAGTCTTTGTGGCATTGAATCTGTAAGCTTTGCAGTCACCTCGGAAGGAATTTTTTTTGCCCTGCTGCCGTTCATGCAAAGAACTATGGCGGGGAGGCATATGAAGTTTTTAATTGATACTGGGGCTTCGAAAAATTATATCAAGCCTCTGCAGGAGATAGGGAAATTCATGCCTGTTGACGCCCCTTTCTTGGTAAAGTCGATTCACGTTTTTAATAACATTAAGTACAAATGCTTTATAACTATGTTCAGAATGAACAGTCCCTTTTTCATACTTCCTGGCCTTATGGCCTTCGATGGAATAATTGGTCTTGATCTGCTAACGCAAGTCAATGCCACAATCTGTTTGAAAAAAAAGGGTAATTCACTTTGACTCCGGAGCGGAGACAATTCAATTCTACAAATGTGAGAATGTAAATTTTGCAAGAATAGATGATGTAGAGGTCCCCCAACGGTGAGGTCTGATTTTCTATAAATGATGAATAACAGGGTTAAGGCATTTGCAAACTCTAACGAGCTGCTGCCATTTAATACAAGCATTGTCGCTACTATTCGCACCGAAAGGAACGATCCCATTTACTCAAAACTGTACCCATACCCTATGGGAGTGACTGATTTCGTTAATAACGAAATAAAAGACCTTTTAAAGAATGGCATAATTAGGCCATCTAGATCCCCTTATAATAACCCCATCTGGGTAAAATGGGCACTGATGAATTGGGTAATAAAAAGAAGCGTCTATTAATAGACTTCCGTAAGCTCAATCAAAAAACAATTGACGACAAATACCCGGTGCCGTGAATTAAGGCCAAGCGAAATAAGACCAACTTTCAAAAATTGGCCTTATTTAGCTTTTGTAAAATGTAATAAAGCCAAACTTCAACAGTTGGTATTATTTCACTTTGATAAAGTGAAATAAAGCCAAATTTTTTTGGGAAATAAGACCAATTTGGCCTTATTTCTCTTATGCGTAGTATATTTGTACAAAACTGAAGTTGGCCTTATTTCACTTTTCTAAAGAGCAATAAGACCAACTGCAAAAGGGATTTTGGACTTTATTGTAAATTCAAAAGTGCAATAAAGTCCTTGGACATTACTGCACTCAGCTATTTAAAAGAAAAAGACGAATAGAATATTTTCTGTATTGTAAATTTGTGAAAAAAAGGGTGCAGTTCCGAACTTTACATAAAAAAAAACTCGCGCAGAGTGGGTGCGAGGTTTTTTGTATGTACCACATTTGGCCTTGTTTCAATTCTTTAAAGTGAAATAAGGCCAAATGAGGTAAAAGCGTAATAAGGCCAGATTGGCTTTATTTCACTTTACCGAAGTGAAATAGGGCCAAATGTCGAATTATGGCCTTATTTCACTATTGCAAAGTGAAATAAAGCCAAATTCCCAGATTTGGCCTTATTGGCGTTATTTCACCACGGCACCCAAATACCCTATTCCTAACGTTACGGCAATTTTATAAAATTTAGGTAAAGCGAAGTACTTTACAACTCTTGACCTAAAGTCAGGATTTCACCAAATTGAGCTCGCAGAGCGAGATCGAGAAAAAATTGCGTTTTCTGTAAGCGGCGGAAAATACGAATTCTGCCGACTCCCTTTCTGTGTAAAAAATGCGCCCAGTATTTTTCAAAGGGCTGTAGATGATGTCCTTCGTGAGCAAATTGGAAAAACTTGCTATGTTAACGTCGATGACGTAATCATCTTCTCTGAAACTGAAGCGGACCAGGTTAAGCACATTGATTGGGTTCTACGAAATTTGTACGAGACCAACATGAGGGTCTCACGGGAAAAGTCCAACGGAAGTGTGGAGTACCTCGGTTTCACAGTGTCAAGAGGGGGTATCAGAACGAGTCTGTCCAAAGTAGAAGCGATTCAAAATTATACCGAGCCTTCGACATTGTTTGGGGTAAGATCGTTTTTGGGTCTAGCCAGCTACTCCAGATGCTTTATTAAAGATTTCGCATCCATAGCTAAACCTCTGACTGACATCTTGCGCGGGGAAAACGGCAAGGTAAGTGCCCACCAGTCAAAACAAATATTAGGATCAAATTGAATGACAAAAAATTACAAGCCTTTAACAAATTGAGGGATATTTTGATATCAGAAGATGTCACGATACTATATCCAGACTTCAGGAAGCCTTTCGATTTAACGACAGATGCTTCCTCACATGGGCTGGGAGCGGTTTTGTCCCAAGACGGGAATTGCACTTTGCAACCAATGAAAGGAACTTTTGGCCATTGTATTGGCCCTGAAAAATCTGCGTAACTACCTCTATGGAGCAAAAACTCTTAACATCCTCACTGATCACCAACCCCTTACATTTGCAGTTTCAAACCGAAACCCAAATGCAAAGATAAAGCGCTGGAAAGCATTTATTGACGAGCATAATGCTCACATATTCTACAAACCAGGAAAAGAAAATCACTTTGCTGACTCACTGTCGCGACAAAATATTCACGCTCTGGAGGACTAAGCAGTTTCTGACGTTGCCTCAATTCACAGTGAACTATCCCTGAGCTACACGATTCAGACAACAGAAAAACCAATAAACTGCTTTAGAAATCAAATACTTATAGAGGAGGCGCCAGTCGCCTCAACTGGTGCTTTCATAATTTTCGGAGCAAAATGCAGGCACTTAATATATTTCTCGGAAAGGGACACACTTAT
Organism: Pocota personata; assembly: GCA_963082735.1. Lineage (NCBI taxonomy): Eukaryota > Metazoa > Arthropoda > Insecta > Diptera > Syrphidae > Pocota > Pocota personata. Next base: position 25,245,993 of record OY720433.1, on the reverse strand, counting down.
AGACACAGTGAAAGCTATGGTAAAACCAGATGCGGTCAACGCAATTCATTGCGAACTACCGATTTTGGCCCTCATTCAGCACAGGGTCATCGAGTTATTCCCAGCAACAAAGTTTTGGTATTCTAAGGGATTCGTGGTAGATATTTTCGACAAAACTGAGCAAAAAGAAATTATAACTGCAGAACATAATCGGACACACAAAGCTGTCCAGGAAAACGTAAAGCAAGTTTTACGTGACTACTTCTTTCCAAAAATGACCAAACTAGCAAATGAGGGCGCCATCAATTGCAAAATATGCTCAAAGGACAAGTACGACCGACACTCAAGGAAGCAACTAATCGGCGAGACGCCAATCCCATGAGACGCAGGCGAAATCCAGCATATTGACATATTTTCCACAGACAAAAAATATTTTCTAACTTGTATTGACAAGTTTTCCAAATTCGCGGTGGTTCAGCCGATACAGTCCCGTACGATTGCCGACGTGAAAACACCAATTCTGCAGCTAATGAACATTTTTCCTCAAACAAAAACAATTTTCTGTGACAACGAAGCATCTTTGAATTCAGAGACCATAAAGTCAATTTTGCTAAATCATTTTAATGTTCACATAGTTAACGCCCCACCTTTACACAGCACGTTTAATGGCCAAGTTGAAAGGTTGCATAGCACTCTACTAGAAATTGCACGATGTCTCAAACTCGAAAAAAATTGAGGACACAGTCGATCTAATACTACAAGCTACCATAGAGTACAATAGAACCATCCATTCAGTCACTAACCTAAAACCACTTGATATCATTCGCTCTACCCCAGTCGAGTTTAGGGAGGAAATAAAAAATAAGGTTCAAAAGGCACAGGAAGTGTTTTTGCAAAAACACAATGAGTCAAAGCAAAATAGGAGCTTTCGAGTTGGTGAAAGGGTGCTAGTAAAGACCAATAGAAGATTAGACAACAAACTTACACCACTGTATGTGGAGGAAAAAGTAGAAGCAGACCTGGGGACAACAGTTCTCATTAAAGGGAGGGTGGTCCACAAGGACAACCTAAGATCGCAAAGAGTAGGATAGATTAGATATTAATTTTTTAATGGGCACGGTTTTAAAGGTAGTTGCGGGTACCCCCGACTTCGACGACTTTGAGCGGATAAAATTCACGCAGGCTCAACTCACCGAATCAAACAACAGGCAGGTACTAATAAATACAAGAACACAGGAACAAATTAATAAGTTAACAGACACCGTAAATAGTATTCTGGCAATATCTAAAAAGAAGCATGTTGATACTGCTCACCTTTATGAAATTTTGTTAGCAAGAAATAGAGTCATGATCAATGAAAAAGTAAATCTTCTGCTGTCAATATCACTTCCATAAATTGATGTAATAAATCCGACGATTCTTGATGACAATGACTTAAAGTCAATAATTAATGAGCAATTCACAAATGTCAGTGTAACAGAACTAATGAAATTAGCTAGTCTTAAAATTTTACAAAATGATAATGTCCTACATTTTCTTATAAAATACCCCAAACCTAAGTTAATCTGTAAGAAAGTTAGTATTTTTCCCGTCTCGCATGGCGGAACGATCCTCCACCTCACCAACAACAACATAGTAGCAGAATGCAATAACCGAGTGCTGGCGGTTGGAGATTGCCGGCCAACGACTACATCGACATTCTCCAAAGAGGTACCAAATGAGATATGCGCCCAACAACTGTACTCTGGAGGCATAGTACACTGCAACACTCAACCTAACCACATGGATCCTGTAGTGGTGGTCGATGATGGTATTATTATAATCAATGACGGACCAGCCGAGGTGAGGGAGGCGAACGATGTCGAGAAAACTATCACCGGCACATACTTAATCACTTTCGACGATGAGGTCTATGTCAAGGGATCTAAATATGTGAATCGTACCAGTGCTGGCCTGCTGCGTGACTTTCGCATTTATTGCGGTCTTTTATGCCATCCTCAAACTGAAGCAACATCAGAAGAAAAAGCGCCAATAACTCGATCTTCAGAATGCCATCAACGCCCTGGGAAAGACCGGGGACGGCCTTCACTAAAGCGAGAGAGGAGGTAACACAATGTGTTCACAACGGCTGCATACCGCTGATCCAGCAATATTATAGAGCCCACATGCCGATGATCCAGCAATAATCGTCATTATTGCTTTAGGGTCATCACCTTTAATGAGACCAACGGAAGTTGAGCGACAAGGTTGTGCGCCCGCAACGCAACATCTTGCACGAGCTGCAAGATCGGCATTTCGTTCGGGTGGTGCGACGGATTGTAGAGTTTTGGATTCAGATCACTTAAACCACTCTCAGCTAAAGCTGGTGCAGAGAATAAACTCAATAAAATTGAATCTGTCGTTTATTTATATAGAACTTAAATGCTACCTTAAAAATAAATCTTAAATTATTAGGTGCGCAACTAAGTTATCGCTGTTTTTTTTTATGAAAATGCAATTTTATTGTGAAAAAAATGGTTACAAATGAATCATTCAAAGTATTGCCTATCGCTAGCAGACCATGTGCCATCGAACGGAACAAGTAATAATCGGATGGCGCAATATCTGGGGAATATGACGGGTGGGGTAGTACTTCCCATTTGAGCGTTTCCAGGTAGGTTATAACGGATTTGGCAACGTGAGGCCGAGCGTTGTCATGCTTTAGAATCACTTTTTCGTGCCTCAGGCTCATATTATGGCTGTTTTTCGCGCAGTGCTCTGCTCAATCGCATCAATTGAAGTCGATACCATTCCTCAGTGATGGTTTCGTTGGGTTTCAACAGTTCATAATAAATGACACCGACTTGGTCCCACCAAATAATCTTCGCAGCGTCAATACTCGGCCGAGCCGACGACGTAGAAGCATGACCGGGCAGTCCCCATGACTTTATTTTCTTTGGGTTGCTGTAATGAATCCATTTTTCATCACTCGTCATGATGCGATGAAGCAAACCCTTCCTTTTTTTGCCGCTGGAGCAGTTGTTCACAGGCGAAAAAACGACGCTCAACGTCCCTTGCCTTCAAATCATAAGGAACCCAAGTTCCTTGTTTTTGAATCATTCCAAACGAATGCAATCGCTTGGAAATGGCTTGACGGGTAACTCCTAATGCTGAAGCAAGCTGTTTTTGCGTTTGGCACGGATCCTCATCGAGCAATGCCTCCAATTCACACTCACGCACGTTATTTCGCTTAGAGCAGCATCTCCGTCAACTTTTTGGAGCTCTCGATGCGCTTCAGCCGCCGTTTTCTTCGAATGAAAGAAGAAAATCAACACTTCCCGCAAATGACGATTATTTGCCACAAAATCAGACATTTTCACACAACCAAAAGTATATGACACCAAAACAAAATCACTAATGTGTCACAACAGTTTGTTTACTATATGTCTAAGCTCGGTTAATGATGTTTTGGATATGTTAAAATCGACCAGCACTTACTGCTGGAACCATCTATTGACAAACAGCGAGTTGCGCACCTAATAATTTAACTGCATGCATAGTTAAATATGCACTTTTTTTATATATATCCAAGTTCTGTGCCTTACGTAACTGCTTTAAATGCAACTACCTAAACTACCTAAAATTATATAAGCCGGCCAAGGCAAAAATATGGCGGCCAACTTTGCCGTACTGGGTCTACCCCGGGTCAAAAGGGATCAACGAGGGAGCTCCCTCTAGTAACATCTTTAATATCGCGCCCCGATACCGATCTACAGAATGTTTTTCGACCTCTGAAAGTTGATCTTTAACTTCCAGTCGTCGCAAAATCGCTGAATCTTTTCGAAATCACGTTGCAAGAGTGTTGCAATGACGTCGATCTTAGGTCCTGATCTGTACGCAATCACATCGTCCGCGTACGCTGTCGCATGCTGAAGAGATGCTATCAGAGCAGCCGTGTAAATATTGAAAAGTATCAGCGAATTAACCGCACCCTGTAGCAGACCATTTTTAATTTCGAACATCCTAGCAGGAATCAAATTGCAATTTTTCACATCGAACTTTCTACTGGTGAGCATATTAAGCAACATGTACAGCGGTAGTTTGCTTATGCCCACCTGCTCAGCTTTTTAAAGAGCCCTTCGAACCATACGGTATTGAAGGCCTTCTCATTGGTTCTTGCTTTTATTCCATTGGATATCCGACACCAGTTTAGACGCGGCATGTATTGCATCTTGCCCCGCCTTGAAACCGAATTGGTTATCCGGAACTATGTTATTGTAATCCACCCAATCAAGGCTGTATTGATCACTTTTCCGAATCTTGCTGATATTCGGAAGGAGACTTATCGACCGGAGATTTGCCGGATTAGAGGAGTCCTTACCCCTTTTGGGGATAGGTTGTATCACAGCTGTTTTCCAATGCGCTGGATAATGTGCATTATTCAGCACATTATTGAATAGGGTGCCATAAAATTTCCAACACTCCTAGAGGAAGATGTCGAAGCACAATGTTCGATATTCCACTGATTTCTTCTTTCTCAATGATTTGAAGATCGTTTGGAGTTCTACCTGTTACGAGGGCCTGTACCTCGTCCAATAACAAAAAAAAAAAGAAAAGAAAAAGTAAACCGGTACCTGAATCCAGATAATTTCGCCGGCGATCCCTCGATGGATTTTAATATCGGCATCCTCTCGTCCTGGCTGATTGTGCTCCCCACCCAGGGGTGGGTTTTGGTGCTTTATGTTGAAATTAAAATTCGAAAATGAATTACAAAAAAAAAAAAAACAATTAAAAAAATGCCACATACCTGGTTCTGTGTGGTGTCCACAGGCAGTAGCCCCACTGCAGCTTGTCCTCTTTGTCGTATCGTTTCTTTTTTTTTCACATTGTACTGGGTTTTTTCCCCTTTTTACAAAACCCAATCCAATGGTGGGTTTTCTTTTAATTTATTTAAACAAAATAAAAAAAGACAATTGCTAAAAAAAAAAGCGATTCACCTCGCAAAAATTAAAAAGAATTGTCAACAATCAGCTGTCATGAGGGAGGGAGATACACTCGTCTCTCTCTCGCAAAAATATTAATGGCAAAAATATTAATGGCGATCGATCGATATTAGGTAAGTTAGTTAACAATACTGTATGTCAGCGTTAGTGTATTTATGTATATTATCGTTCAGGATTTTTTTTGAACGAACAACGCAACGTAGGCCATTGGAAAGCGAAATTTTTCATTCCAATGTTCCAGAAAAAAAAAGGAAAAACACTAATCACAACTGACAAAGACAACATATGACAAAGAAAAAGGGGAAGAGAACTAACAAAGAGAGGACAATGTCGAACAAAGGAAAAGAAGGAGACGAAAAGTTGGACAATGGGAAACAGATAACACAGATAGACAACAACGGGTTAGAGCATCGACTCCAAGTTAATCATTTTACAAAGTCAAGTGCGAACAGCTGGTCGTCACAGCTGATGGTAGATTTTTTTTGTGTAGGCGAAGACCCACTGTAGAGATTATTTTTTTTTTCTGTCGATCTTTTGAGGTGAGTTTGGCACAAGATAATATGTAACAATAGATGATAAAAAAAGATTCCCTAGTCAGATAAACCTGGAGCGTACCGTACAAGAATTAGCTGGGAAGCAGGCACAGAAGAAGGGGTACGCAGGAGCGTAAATATGTAAAGTTTTAATATGTTTTAATATGAAAAAAATAGCAACCAATTAATATTAACACCATAACAATACTCGTATGATACATACAGCAGTTTTTGTAGTTTTTTTTAATATAAGCAAGAGGAGGAGGAGGAGAAAGATACGAATAATTTTCATAGAAGAGACATTGATTGTTGTTAGTATGAATCAATATAAAATTCTACCTTAGACAAATGCATTGTCTTCTTTGGTGTACTCTGATTTCCAGTCACATTGTCTGAATTAATTGGGTTTGTATTATCATCGGGGAGTTCATAGGATACCGCATCAGATTCTTTGGCAAGTGATTCTCTGTAACTGTCAACAGATACATACGAATCATCGAGATTATTTACATCACTGCATGATCTCTCTCCCTGCCGTACATTTTGAACTTTTTCCGGTACTTCATAGCTACGATTTAGTGAGGCGTTATTTTCGGACTTCAAATTTTCCAGAAAGATCTCACTCTGCACGGACAAATCGGTTTTACTGACATTCCGCAACTTCGGTAGACTATTCTGCTCCATCACATTGTTAAAAGAATTCTCATGTGGTTTCGTCTTCTTGGGGGTTTTATTAATCTTCGCATATATTGCCTTTGGATCACTCTCCGCAACAAAATGTTCGATACCATTTGTATTTTCAGTGACAGGACTGCCAGTGATGAAAAAGCTATCTTCCTCAATTTCTGAATAGGAAGACTGCGCCTCATTATGTACGTCACCTTGAGCAGAGACATGATAAACCGCCTGGTAGTCATAGCCATCGATACAGTCGTAGCTAAAAGCAGCCGCAGCAGCTGCTACTTTTCGCTGGATTTCACGAAATGTTCCCACCGCGTGATCATCACTTGCTTCTAATCGACACCGAATGTTGTTTAATACTTGACCCGTCTTGCTAAGTGTTAAATCTTTATCCAGCTCTGAGTTGTACGATTGATATGTTTGATTTTGATTCCTGTCGGAATTTTCCTTTCGAGGGAGTGTCTCCTTAAGAACATTACGCGTGGGAAATAACAGTTTACGCTGTGGCACCTTGTCTCGTTTCGGAGAGTGAACTGTTCGTGAAAAGTCGAATTCTGTTTGAGAACTTTTTGATGTTTTTGCCGGGGTATTTGAAAAATAACTTCCTGGTGGCGATTGAAGGCTAAAATGCTGTTGTTTCTCATAATCTGCCGTCGACTGAGCTGAAGTTTGCACTCCAATAGATTTACTATTGGTAGAAGGGGAATTCCTTGCCACAAACCGCAAAAGCTTCGTTTTCGACGCACTCAAAAATGAATTGGACTTCTTTACGTTTTGCTTGTCCTTCGCTTTTTTACTTTTCCATGGGGAGTTGGAGACAAAGTTCTTCAGCTGTTCGGATAAAATAAACTTTTGGCTTTCAGTTTTATTGTTCATCATTTCCGACTTCACTTGGGTGCACTTTGATTCCATGTTAGCAACTAGATTGTGGTAGGCTCCATCAACAGTGTCGATATCAAGTTTTGGTGGAACTGTCCAGCCTACTTGGGGGCCACACTCAGGATTGTTTGATTAAAAATTCTTCGATTTTACATCAAGGTTTAGCATTTTCCTGATTTTCGGACTGTTCCAAGAAAGTTCGTGTTCTCGTTCGATACCACAACTTTCAGCAGGCTTCGCACTACCCAGACATTCGATATCACTTAGTGACGGGCAAGTAGGCAGTGGCTTTTTATAAGCAGACATATGCTCATCTACTGTGGTAAAGTTCTTGGTCAACGGAAGTGATTTACGAGTACTTTTGTGCGCATTTGGAAGCATCTGTGGAACTGGAATACCTTTACGACGAAGGAAGTCATCAAGAATCTTCTCTGCTTCTCGTATTGACGACGCAGTGCTTATGGAGTCTCTTTCACTATTGGCAGCGGGAATGTTACGTGGTAGTTTCCGAGGCGGTGTTGATAAGTTTCTAGGTTTATACTCTGTTCGAGTACTACTTAAACGTTTCTGTAATAAGCGTCCACCTTTTTTGTCACTACTTCTTGAGCTTGTGTTTAATGAGGATTGTTGAAATTCTTCGGCAAGGCTATCTATCTCGCTGACACGATCAATGTTAGCGGGGGAATGTGAATTTCTGAGAATCTCTTCTTGTACATTGATAAGTTTTTGCTCTGCGACCATTTGTTTCTTTGCTGGGGGACTCTTCCATTGTATTTTGTTTTTGTTCACTCGTACTTTTGATACTACGCAGTTATTGCGTATTTCTTGAATTATTTGAATCAATGGTGCTTTTGAACTCCGGCTAGAGCCTTCTAACTTGCTTATTTCAGTCACCTTACGCGGGGAGCCTCGCTTCGGATGACCATCGTGCCGTCTTTTTGAATTCAATGGAAGGTCTCTCTTCTCCTTACGCTATGGTTGTTGTTCGACATATCTGAAACCTGTTCCTCACTTGTCTCCGACCTGCGAGACTTCTTCTTCTCGTCGGACTTGTATATTCTGAAATCATCGCTGTCGCTTGTAAAGCAGTAACAGAAGCCGTCCTTGCATGGTTTACTGATTCTTTCGTTTTGCTTATTCGATTTGTTCTGGTTGATCAAGTCATCATCGGTATTCTGATTGCTTTGGGATGAACGATGAACTTTCCTCGCTCTGAACTCATTAAAGCAGTCTTGAAGGCTAAACGAGGAAAATGATGCAAGCGACTGTCCACTTTTATGTGACGCTACCGATCCACCTTCATCTTCTGAATGATGCTCTTGAAGTGGTCCACGCGATGTGTTGCTCCATGATTGCGGAGTTCGCATTGCTCAATTCGAGGATGCATCAAACTCTGGAAGAAACTTCAATACGGGAAATCTGTACAGCACGAGCTCATTGAGTGAACGATTATCAAATTTCTAACAGGAATTATGATATCTCCCTTGAGAAAAACAAATCAAATTGATTAACTCCAACCGACTGGATGGTGCACGCAGCGCGAGAGTGTGACGTTTCCAGACTTTATCAGTTTTAAAGAGAACAAGGCCGTGGTGTAGTGGTAACATCATCGCTTGACACGCTGCAGGTTCACGGTTCGAATCCTGATGTCAAGAATCACCTATTTATTTCGAATGAAATAAATAAAAAAGTCGATCAATTGCGAAAGCTTAGTCAACTCTACTGCGAAGGCATAACACTGGCAGTAGGGGGGTCATATGGCTTAAATGCAACTTGGTCGTGATGATGACATCAAGTGGAGGGAAAAAAAATACTGTGACTCATGAGCAACGACAAAAAGCAAAACAAACAAGCTCCCCAGTTATCTGGACGCCACCCTTGGAGTTTACAGAAACTTAATACCTCCTAAGTTTCAAACTACACCAATCTTTCTTTCTCTCTCTCTCAATTTCTACATACGCCCATATTCTGAAATAATTTAATGGTATTCATGTCCCATTTGGCGCGCGCAAATTATAAAAAATAAAAATTAAAAATAAAAAAATAAAAAATTCCCCGAGGTAGGTAGAATAAAGCTCAGGGTCTCAGGTGAACCACATGCAGTTTTGTTATCAATAGGCAGTGAGCCCAGACGGAAAAGCAGGTCAGAATTTTGCCAAATTGCCGTTTCCCTACCAGGACCGTTGCAAGGAGCATACCGGTGCAACCGGACAAGACCGGTGCAGGCGGTGGTAGCGGTAGCGGTGGTCCGCAATAAAGAATGGTGAGGAGAAGTGCTCCCCACCAAAATCAACGCTTCCAGGTGGTGCTCTGTGGGACACAGTGAATAGTGAAAGTGGAAAATTCCAAAATTCAAATTTAAAAATTATTGTAAAGTGCTGCTACTCCTTCTGAGGAGACTCAGATAGTCAATAGTGAACTTTCAAGGCTCCATAGAAATTTTCTTATAATTTTGTTTGAATTATTTTCTCCTTGATTTAGTTATTTAATTTTTTTGAAATTTTACTGGAATCTAGTTGTTTAATTTTTGAATTAGTGGTCAAATTAGAGTAAGACTAGGATATAGTGAAAAGCTAAGAATTGTGACGGTGGTTTTTTTGGCGTCGCGTTTTATCTCCGCAATAGGAGTGGAAACATCAACCTTCATCGTGCTGCCGGCAGGACAACGGGGCACTGAGAAAAAAAAGAAACCGTGAGTGCGCAGATTTTTTTGAAATATTATTTTAGATTTTTGGCAGAAAGGATAGGAGTTTAATTAATTTTAATAGTAGTTCTAAGTTCAAATTGTATAATAAATTGAATAGGGCAATGAGCCCATCAAAGTTTCAGTGGTCTGTTTCGACATAAATATGTGTGAATAGGACATATTTTCATTTGGTGTGGATGGCCGGTCGGGCCGTCCTTCAGTAGATAAACGGGGACAAGACAAGACGACTACGAACAATGACGACATAACGTGACGACTAACAGACTTTTTCTACGACGGACTTAGGTCGTGACTGGGGAGCGCGTTTAGGGGCTATCTCTCACAATCATTGGCCAGAGAGATAGCAATCGGTTGTGTCACCAGACACAAACGGTGGGCAGGCCAGCTTTTGCCACTTCCACCAGGCATACCTCGGGTACTTGATAAACCCGATTGGTGAGGAGATAAAAGGGGACGGACAAAGCGCGTGATAGGGAGTAGCTTTAGGTTAGTGTAAAATAGATAAGTTTAGATTAGGATTTAGTTTAATATATTAGGTTAGTTTAGGTTTAGGTGCATTGCGGAACACGTTGTCAGTTGGTCGATACCTAGGTATCGTACTGTCCATCGTTCGTTTGATTATCTCGTCCATTTGTTTAAGGTGCCTGCCAATCTCCTCGTTCGACAGATTCCTATTAGATGGTGGGTAGAGAGAGTTCGAGGAGAGTGCTCTTGTTAAGTCTCGGGAGAAGCGAGTCCTAGTCCCACTAAGTCCGCAATGGTCACTGTCATACACGAACGTGCGCAGACAGTTTGCCATTTATCGTCTGTCGGTCCACGTCGGTCAGTTGTAATCGTTCGTCGAACAGCAGTAGATCCAGATAGGAGTCGCTTCTGGGAAACGACGGACTATCTGTAGCCTTCAAATCGAGCCGAAACTTGACATTGTGTTGACCCCACCAATTGAATAGTGAGTTCCCTCTAGGATTTGATGTGTTATTTCCCCAATCTCTATGTTTGGCGTTTAGATCTCCGGCCATGAGAAAATAATTCTCCCCCGGCTCCAGCCATAGGCATCGAAACAAAGTCTCGAGCTCTGAAATAAATAAAAAAGTTTGAGCAGCTTTAGCAGCATAAAGCGCAACCACGTACATCTTGTTTCCACTACGGAGACGGATGTACACAATACACGCTTCTAGCCCTTGAAGACTTCGCCCTTCACCACTGTACATAGCCTTATACCTAAGTTCTTTATGAATGGAGATCACAACATCTCCTCCACGAGTGGAGTTGGGTCGGCCTCTTCTTTCTATATCATAGTTTTTATGACGTGCCTTGCGTTTCTGGGTTAGCTTAGTTTCGCAAACCTGGCACATGTCAGGGCTTTGGTCGTCGAGCAACTTGTAAAGCGATTCTTTTCGTTCGATCCTAGTGAATGAATTAACATTCACCGCTAGGATCTTCAAGGAATCTTCAGTCGCAGTCGTACCCATCACGACTGAAGGTGCATTAGGCTAGTCAGAAGCGCTTAGATGCTGTTCACACGGGTCGCCTGCTCTTGTAACTGGCGCAGAAGCTGTCCCGTCTGCCCCAGGATGGAGAGCAAGATGGTCAACAAGTCGCCTTGTGCTTCAAGTGCCTTAGGCACTGTGGCCTGTGCAGCTACCTTCGGTTGTTGCTGTACCGTGGTTCCCCTGCCTGACGCCATTTGGGCGTAGGTGATTTGGGGGGTCACGGTTGCTTTTTGAGCTGGACCCGGTGGGACTTTCACTGTACTTTTCTGCTTACGAACCAGACTTTTCTTTAGGCTATCATTCTCCAGAATAGCGTGAAAGGAATTTAGGGTAGATAGTAGGAAAAAATAATGTTTGAATCCCTAAAAGACCAAATAAATTAACTATTGTGTGGTGATTAACTTTGATGTTTCCACCTATAGAATTTGAGAAGAAAGGTTGAGCGTTTGGTATAGGCTTTCGGACAAGGTTGCATATAGTTCTTGTTAGAACCAGTATCAATTAATATTTTTAGTATTTGGCTGATTCCTTTTAGTCTAATGCTTTTATGCTTAGTTAATAAGGGTAGATGTAGTTGCTTCATTTTTATTTTTAACGGTTCATTTTTAGTATTTTTTTTTATTACTTAACCCGCACATGGAAAGGTTAATTACACTGATCAATACTTTAACGATTTTGCGGGTACCTGTTTGGGAGTCAGTTAAAGACAGTGAATAAATTTTACTTAAACAAAATCTTTTATTCAATAAGTACCACTCTGCAATAGAACAATGAAAAGATTGTACAGACTATTATTTATAGTCAATGCGACGTGGGAATGAATAAGATGTGGGAATAAGTACAACGTCGATCCAGACGCTAGGTCAGCAAATTATGCAGAATCGTTGCGCTATGCAGGTGCACCGAATTGTGACATTTTAGCGTTGTGTAGATCGGATGACGACGTCCGGGTAATGACTGGATATGAAGGTCATTGCACGTGTTGTTTATTGGAGATTCATTTGAGTCGTGTGGTAACTTATATACTGGGAGGGCGTAGACATCTTTTCCTCACTATTACGGCAACTCAATGTATAATCAATAATAAAGTCCTCCAACATACAGACGTTACAAGCTCACTTCTTCAGCCTGTCGTTCGATGACCACATCCTCGAACCAGACCTTGATTATTTCCGCTTCTTGAACAACTCTGCTCAAACCTCCCTCGTCTCCGTGGATATAACACCGTCAATGGTTGTTAATAAGATTAATCAACTTAGAGACGACTACTCTCTTGGCCCTGGTGGTATCCCCGCCATAGTATTAAAAGAGTGTGTGAATCATCTGACACAACCCCTCACTGCCCTTCTCCAACTCTCAATCTACCAAGGCGTTTTTCCTCAATTATGGAAGGACGCTTATATTACACCTATCCACAAAAAGTTTGCAAAAGTGAAGTTTCTAATTATCGGCCTATTGCTAAGCTCTCATGTATACCTAAACTCTTCGAGGGCATTGTGTACGATGCGATGCTCTTTCACTGTAATCCAATCTTCTCCACAAAGCAACACGGATTTCTTAAAGGTAGGTCAACAACTACCAACTTAACCACGTCTGGTATACTGAACGCTTTGGAAGATGGCACTGAAGTTGATGTTGTAAGGCTGATTTTAGTAAGGCTTTCGACAAAATTTCTCACCAACTCATTCTCTCATATCAAATCATATCTAGTGGATCGCCAATACAAAGTCCGTCTTAGATCATCAATATAGGACCCTATTATAGCAACTTCGGTGGTTCGTCAAGGTACCCATCTTGGACCTCCGATCTTTATCCTTACGATAAACGACGCCCAACATATTACTTAGAACTCCGACCTTCTGGTCTACGCTGATAATATGAAAATCTTTAGACGTATTTCATCTCCCGCTGATTCTCGCCTTCTACAGGATGACCTAAATAGTTTCTCCACCTGGTGTAACAACAATTTCTTAGAGCCTAATGTCAATAAATGTCATTCCATTACCTACTCCCGCAAACTTCTGCCACCACCTCCTAGGATCTACTGTATTCGTGACGAGCCTGTACCCTTAGTCGCTGATGTGACTCAGGGATACCTAATGCGATTTAGGTGTCATCTGTGATAGTGAACTCAATTTTTTTTCACACATCGACAGTGTCATTAAAGAGCCAACTCTTTGAGAAATGCTGGTCAAAGGAGTTTTCTGACCCATATGTAACTAAATCCCTCTATATTACCTTCGTCAGACCCCTCCTCGAGTATGCCAGCCAAGTATGGGAGCCCCATTATGCTGCCCATATAATGAGAATTGAGGCAGTGCAGCGCAGGTTCATGCTCTTCGCCTTACGCGGTTTCGGTTCGGCTGATACCGTTAACCTGCCACCCTATGCGGATCGTCTTAGATTGATTAATCTTCAATCAATGGCAAAACGTCGTGATGTTACCGACATACTTTTCATTCATCAGTTGTTATCTGGTAACATTGATTGTCCCGCCCTGCTTCAAGCGATATTAACCCCCTCAAACTTAGGTCTGTTTCCCTTTTCCGTATATCTCCTCATCGCACTAACTATGGTTATTACGAACCAATGTCAAGAATGCTGCGGAAATCAAATGATGCGACACACATTTTTGACTTTAATAGCAGCATAAGCACACTCCGTAATGCCCTTCTCCACTTCGATCATGCCCAACCCCCAGTTCTCTATGTAGTTTGTAAGTTATATTTAAGAAAATAAAACTTATGTGGGCCCTAGAGCCCATGTATAAGTTAAAAAATAAAATAAAAATAAAATTAGTTTGAAGTTTCTATGTTTTAATTTTAAGTTTTGCTTGTATTAAGCTAAATAATAAATAAAAGTAAATCTTTTAGTAGACATTTTCAGATATCTAATTATAATGAAAAATTTTGGTTGTGTGGTTGCCCCGTTTTCAATAAACCTGTTTACCTTTTTCAAGTAATCAATTCGGGGCGTACAATACAAGTTGTTTTGGACGGCTTCAAGTCTGCAATTCACCAAATAAATGGTGGTGTTCCCCAAGGCTCTGTCTTGTTTCCGACTCTCTTTCTTATTTTTATAAATGATCTCTTGTCTGCAACTTATAATCCAATCCATTCCTTCGCTGATGACAGTACGCTCAGTTTTTCAGATTCGTTCCCTAACTCACGTCCTTGCTCTTCGGCCGTAGAAGGGGAACGGCAGCGTATGTTAAACACATTAAATTCCGACCTGGACAGCATAATTAAATGGGGTTCCACCAACAGAGTGGAATTTAATGATTCCAAAACACAATGCTGCCTTCTGTCTCTCAAGCGAAACCAAAACCCTCAACCATTATCCATGGATGGTACTTGCATCATTGAAACCGAAAGACTTGCCATTCTCGGTATGTGTATTAATAACCATCTTCGATGGAATGATCACATATTCGAGGTCGCCAAAAATGCTGCAAAATGTTTCCTTAAACGGTGCAAGAAATATTTTACCCCGTCTGATCTGGCCTCAATTTATAAGGCATTCGTCCGCCCAAAGCTGGAATATAACGCCCATATCTGGTCTGGTGGACCCAAGACCGTTCTGCACATTCTTGATAGGGTACAGAATCGCGAGTTAAAACTTATAGGTGATAGAGTCATTGTGAATTCCATTCATTCACTAGAACATCGGAGAAATGTCTCCTGTCTCTCCCTGTTTTATCGTTTTTTTAATATAAAATGCTCCAGCGAAATAGCCGGCTGCATTCCTCCCATTCAAAACTTCCCGCGCAATACGCGACTTGCTTCGAATGCACATTAGTTCACTCTAAAGCCTAACTTCGGTCGTACTGTTAAATATAGGGATTCGTTTATAAGCCGAACGACACGAATGTGGAATGATCTACCAAGCTCTGTATTTCCCCATCACTACAACCTTCAAACATTTAAAGCCAACGTACATAGGCTTCTCCTCTGTTCCTCTTCCCCCTTTCCTTAAAGCCCGTGCCCTGTAACAGTATAAAGGTATTCATATTCCTTTTGGCGCGCGAGAATTATAAAAAATATAAATAAAAATATGACGGGAAATTAGAACGACGGCCATTGTTTTTAAGGGCACTTCAAACAACATACAGAATGATTTAACAAATGCAATTGCAGTTGTTATTTCTAATAATATTGACACTGAAGCCACAGATATCAAGAAGAAGGTTCATTATCCGTCGTTTTTCGGTATGTTAATGCTAAAGGTTTAGCAAGAGAGCGATTTTACCAATTTTGGGATATAAGTGATGATCGTACGGCAGCCGCTATTGCTAAAAATTTGATAGATTTAATCAATTCTAAAAATTGGGGTGGAAAGCTAGTAGCTCAAACCTACGATGGTGCAGCGGTTATGCCCAGTGATTTAGCCAAGGTTAGAGAGGAGTTCTCAAATGCAATTTTCGTACACTGTAATGCTCATGTTTTAAACCTTGTTTTATCACAATCTGTGAATTTCCTTCACGAAGTTAAAATCTTTTTTATTAGTTAGTCCGGACTTTTTTCTCCCAAGCAACTAACAGAATTTTTTTTTTAATAAATTGTTAAGACTCCCAACACTTGCCTCCACGAGATTTAACTATTTATCTCGACTTGTTAATGTATATATAAAATATTTATGTATTGACAATATATACGCCACTGTGTTGTGTGTTCTGTTGTGGCTCTTAGGAAAATTTCCTCGATGGGTTCGATGTTTTGTTTCCTCCCGTTCCGGACGCAACTTGCCGATCCGCCATCATGGTTGGACATTCAGAGATGTTTATTCATTCGCATACTGTCTCCACGATCATTCGCCCTAATTTTTTGCAAAGTATCAAGTGTAAATTTGATATTAATAAAACCTAATTGAGAAGAGATAAAGTCGCGTTTTTTTTCCCCTCCCCTTGTACCAAAATTAAAAGGGAAACAAAAGCCCACCATCCCATCATCCCCGAAACACACATTTAATGACATCTTTTCATTTACCGATGTATTGTTTAATGTATTACAAACAAAACCATTCGACATTCAATATTGCTGTGAACAAATTGAAGTAACAAAAATGCGAGTTTTAAACAACAGATCGCAGTATCAAAACTTGTTCAATGCTGCTAAAAATGTCGTTAATCCAATTCCAAAACGACGCGAAGATTTAGAAGGTTTTGAGTTACGATACAGGCGAATCTATTTTGAAATTATTGATACTTTGTCAACACAAATGGATGTAAGATTCAAGTAATTTTAATTTTAAATTTTAGTATTTACTGAAAAAGTTTCACAGTCCAAGTTTTCGAAAACCCAAAAAATTCATATGGTCCTTTCTTTGAATTCGTTAAACTTAAAAATGAGTTAAATGTATTTTTTTCTCATTCACAATTCCAAAATATTTTTGTCGAAGACATACTCTGGGATCCTTCAGAATATGGACTTGAAAGATACATTTCCAGAAATTTTTAAACTAAGCTCTTTAATGCTAACAATACCATCAACAAGCAATTCAGTTGAAAGGTCGTTTTCTGCACTTAAGCAGATAAAATCTTATTCCAGAAACACGATACTTGAAGAAAGATGATCGGAGCTAGCTTTGATTTCCATAGAAAAATCATTATTTAAGGAAATAAAAAACTAGAACAGTTTCCATGATGAGGTTTTGGAAACTTTTGTGAAAAAAAGTAGACATATTGAACTTACGTACAAATAATACTTACTCACTGTATAGTAATAATAATAATACTTACTCACTGTACAGTATTTTCCTCGTCGTGGTCCTGGAGAATACTGAGAATAGACGTTATTTTCTAACAAAAAAAAGTGTAGAACACCCCGCTGAGAACATCACGGCACATCCCTGGCTATAACCAATCAAAATTTTCGTAGCAGCACACGTGGGCAATTCTGCTACTGATTGGTTGTTACAGAAAAGCAGATAGCAAGCAATGAAAATTACGGACAAGTCATCCATTCGCTGATGCGGGAATTCGGCATCAGAACTGAATTCCAGTTATTTGTGCAATAAAAACAAACAAAAATTTGCATGCTTACGCATTATTTATTTATAATTGGATACAATTTCATTGCTTACATATATGTATATACACTTTTAGATTGCAATTCGTAAACTAAAATTAAATGTTTTGCCGAGAAAAAAATGCCTTTAGGAGTTTTTGTTATTCATATACAATTATTGGAGTTTTCTCAAATATAACATTCAACAAACATCGATGAAGTATGGATATAGAGATATTCATTTTTATTTGGTTTACATATGCATATTCTTAAATATTGTCAAGTGTTGTTTTGTATCTTAAAAATAAATATACAAACTTCATTAATTTACAACGAGAAAAACCAGCCTAAGTTAGATGTACATATGTATAGGTAAGTCATAAGCATGTTTATGTTTAATATTTCTAATATTCGAATTCATGAGACTGCTTTATTTTGTTTCCTTTAGTGTCAAGTAGGAAACATTATTATCATTGTTCTATAATACAATCATACATATTATTATTCATTCATACTGCTGTTTTTGTTTAATTACAATTTCGAATTTATAATAATTCATCAGTCTAGATCAGTTTCTCATTGAAGCCATTAAAATGCAATTTACAAAATAGACAATGAAACAATATGCTCTAGAAATTACGTGAGATAAAAAGAGTTAAGAAGCAAAAAAGAAGAAAGGTTATGTGTCATATAATTCAGCCCCCGCTCTTTGTTTAAGACTACTTATATACCTTTTTTTAATTTAGTGTTTTTTTAATAATATTTATGTAACTAACTAACTTCTGTTTAATGATGGAATCTTTATTCTTTCATATATGGATATTTGATATCACGTAGCGGAACAAAAGTTTCTTTGATCGCTTGAGGAGTAGTCCATCTAAGGATGTAGTGTGGGCCACCAGCTTTGTCGTTTGTACCTTAAATATATGTACATATGTATACATCAAAAAATGCACAACGTATATAAGAGCTCTACAACTTATTACTTACCGGACATACGACCACCTCCAAATGGTTGCTGTCCTACAACTGAACCCGTTGACTTATCATTGATATAGAAGTTACCAGCTGCCATTTTGAATTTCTCAAGTGCATGTACTAAGAAAGATCTTTTCGGGGGGAGAATAATTGTTAAACAATTTAAATGTATACACTTGAAGATCTATATACATATGTAAGGTTTATGTTTGTAATATATGTGCATATATACGTATTATGCGATGATTAAAAAAAAAGTACGAACAGTCGAGTTTTTAATTCTTCACTTAGAGTTTGTCGATGAAGAAGAGGAAGAGGAAATTCCCTTTGCCTCGCTTAGAGAAATAAAAGGCATGTGTCGACACCAACTATCTAATAAAAAAGCACCAAAGTACAATGTTATCACTCCCAAATAAAGAAAAAAATTATTAAATATAATTAACGCCTGCTTTAAGCTATGATATGTCCCACGTCATTGAAAACTAGCTGAGGTAATTGTTATACCGAAGCAATATACGCCACCAACTGAATTAACATGTTATAGGCCAATATGTTTACTAACAAGTTTGTTCTGCACTATTTTGGTAACGGATGTGACTAAACAGCACGCTGTTACTGCACAATCACCGACTGCAAACACATATAAACGCCGCCTTAAATGTACTCGTATGCAACAACATCCGGGGATTGGGAAGAACCAAGATTCATGAGATGATGGACTAAAAGCTATGTGAATTTATTTAGAACTAGAAGCCTGTATAATTTGAAAACTAATTGGTTCCAAAAATTTTATTTTGCAGTATATTTATAAACTTTGTTAAAGTTCTTTTAAATTCACTTTTATTCAAGAATTACTAATGCTCATTCCATTCATTCATTCAGTGTTTGTCGAACTTACACTCAGTGTAAGTTCGAAGTGTAAGTCACTTCACTGCAGGTTCTGCGAGCGCATTTGAAAACAAAAAAAAAACTTAAAAACCCTTAATTAAAGTTTTGACCCTTCTTTGTATAACTGTTTTTTTTGTATCTAATGAGTGAACGTTTTTCTTAAAATGTTACTCGTCGGAGGAAACACAAGTGATACAAAAAACAAGCAATAATATTTTTTTTTTAGAGTGAAATGAGATGGGCTAGCCCTCCTCGCTTTGGAAGAATTGCTAAGGAGAATAAATGAAAAAATTCGGCAGATTGTGTCGAAAGTCACCGAAGAGGATGAGGAAGATATAATGTCCGTGGATACCGACTCTAAGAATAGTGAGTACTTCATCATCAGAATTTTCAAGAGGGAATAAAGAATCTGAAACTACCGATATCGAAGAAGAAAAAGGCTCAAACGCCGATCAAAGTGAAACTTTCCTCCCTGATAAAGAGATATCGATCGCGGTAAGCTAGTGTTCCTCGCCCCAGCCAGGGAAAGAAAAGCACACTGAAGCCAGTCAACTCCTCCAAAAAAATCGATAACTCCTCCACTGAAGCAGTCGAAGCCAGAGTCACCGAAAGCAACAGCCAGTTCGTTAACAGACAAAGTGGCAACAAAGCGTTTGGGATGCTACCAATCATCTGCTTCTCCGCCAATGTAGCCGAAATCAGCAGATACGGCAAGAGAGTTGAAATTAAAATGACGCTGAAAAATCTGAATACCACAAAAACAGTATTCTGCCTTATCATACTCATCAGAGGAAGTCAAACAGGAACTAAAGAATTAGGTCATTCTAGTGCTGAGAGTGTCGCTCTTCAAATCACCAAGGTTGAAGGTTTTTAATTGCTTCATAGTTGAAATCAGCAGGACTACGACATTTCGGAGGTTTATAGGAAGACACTTCTGATGAACCACAAGGTCCACTGGGCACCCCTTCAAAGCCAAGATGTGGTGCAATGTAGGAACTGTCAAAAATTTGGTCACGTCGCCATTAACTTGGCATATCATACGTCTGTGTCAAATACAACATTGACCATCAACCAGGAGAGTGCAAACGCAAGGACTCAAAGGGAGCTTAAATCGACTGTGCTAATTGCCATTCAAATGGTCATTCAGTAAATTACAAGGGATGCCCAACCTATAACGCTAAAATGGCAGATAAGAAAAAACTTAAAGCGCACAACAAAGCCCAGCAAGAATTCTCAGTCAAGTCTACATGCACCATCACCCATCCTGCAGTTAGCTTTTTACTCATGGCCAAGTATCGGCTTAGCAAACAGCCACCCAAAATAATCAGCAACTCTAAGCAAAATCCTCCGCACTGTGGGACCAACCAGCGCTTATCGTCTTAAAAATGTTGTTTTCAAAAGTAAAATTTCAATGTTTATATTAATGAAAACGAGTAAATGAATGTGTAAATTATTTGTTTCAATAAATTTTTAGCATTTGCACTCAACCGTTATACCAAACATATATGCCTAAGGTTTTTTAAGAGAAATTATGTCACCTAAATAGTTTTGCGAAGTAACTTTTTAACATATTCATTCTTTGTAAACAAAAGTAATTGGGACATTCCCATTTAATCCATTGAGAAATAAAAACTATAGAAGAGAAATTTGACTGTTAGCGCTGTTTGCCGCTGTTAAAATTTATATTGCGTTTTATTCCTTAGTTCATTAGTAATTATGAGGAAAAGAAAAAGTATGCCCCAATCTGCTCTCCTTTGTTCTAAACCTATTAATGTGTCACTTAGTCACAGGTTGATAAAGTAAAATTGCGACCAATATATATTTTTCTCGTAACGGTGCATTAATCAACTTATTTCTGGTTAGTTGACAAGTAAACATTAAACATATCGGGTGTAATATAATTTTCTTTGACTATTTACAAGCGTAGATCGAAAAATCTCAAGCTCTTTCCCAAGTGGGGCTGCAATGGCTCTTCGGGACAGAGTGAATACAAACAGATATTACCAGGAGAAGATAATTTAATTTCTGACTCCAACTTAATCATTGCTTCATTCGTGCCGATAAAGCTTATTAATATGGATACAAACGAGGATCTTTGCCAAAATCGCACCTGTTCTTCGGTACGGTATTATCAAAAGAAACTCCTGACAAAAAAAACAGCTATTGTTAATGATATACGAACACAGATAAATGAGTTACGAGCTACTCTATTAAATAAACATGGTGAAGTGATTGAAATCAAACACGAGCTGTTTTTAATAACGATCGATGGAAAAGTAGCTCAAGTCTTTACTGATACCAGTTCTAGTGCTGTGTGTACTATTTGTGGAGCATAACCAGGAGAAATGAATGACTTACACAAAGTGAGATATAAATCTGAAAATAAAAATGCACATCAGTATGGCCTTTCAACTTTGCATGCTTGGATCAGGTTTATGGAACCATATACTCGTATATACATACTGTAGCATAATAATAACTACGCTCCTACGACTATGCAGCAAATTCCGAAGTGACTTTTCATTCTGGCAGAATTTTGGTTCGAACTGTCCTTCCATTCGAGGTTCGTGTCTGGGACGAAGTCTCCACAGCTCATGTCAACGAAAGAGACGAATAATATCAGGGATAAAAGGGAATTATAACTGCAAGAATTATTTCTCTTGTTCCAGTGGTCGAAGAATTTGCTAGAAGTTTCTGGCTATCAGAAACTTCTGCTATATAAGGACAGATGGCGATTGAGAAAGCAGCAGTAGTTTTTAAACTGTGGCGAAGAGATTAGAAAAGTGATAATGGGCGAAGTTGTAATTTCGTGATAAATTGAAAGTTGAGATTTAACAAGAAGAAGTAATTAGTTTGGATTTGTGAATTAAGTAATCGAAAGGAGATAAAGTGATTTGAGAGGACAGAGACCATTGTAAGAAAAGAATTGCGAAGAATAATATAGTGTGAACCTGAATTGTTCTATAGACTAAAAAAATAAAGAAATAAATTTCACAGAATATTGTTTTATCTACTCGAGCCGTAGCTCGCATATTACATTGGTGTCAGAAGCGGGATAAAACTTATTCTGTGAACAACTATTTCCGTGGTGTGAAATTGAAAAAAAAAAAAAAAAAAAAAAAAAACGATTTCCGTGTTGAGTTAATTAGTTGCGCAAAATGGGTCGCAAATTGGGAAAACTAACTATAATTCAACTAAAGGCAGAACTCAGTAAGCGGAACCTCGACACAACTGGGGGAAAAGATGCCCTGCTGATTCGTCTGGAAGAAGCAGTAACGCAGGAAGGTGAAAATCCCCACGACGTAGAGTTTGACGTGGAAGAGGAACCAGCAAGTACAGCAGCCGACCCGGGTATAACGAGTCTGCTCCTGCAACTTAAGTTAGTCATGGACGAACAAAAGAAAGCAATAGAAGACCAAAGGAATTCTCTAGAACTTAAGCTGGACGAACAAAAGAAAGCACTGGACGACCAGAGGAATTCTCTAGAAGTTAAGCTGGACGAACAAAAGAAAGCAATGGACGAACAAAAGAATTCTCTAGATGCTCTGGAAAGCAAACTTGATGAGCAAAACAGGAACTTGGAATCCTAATTCGAAGCGATCGAAGAGAAAATCGAGAAGGTCGAGACGCAACTCGAAAAAGTCGAAACTAGATTCGATGAAAACTTTGAGAAGCATGAAACTCAGTTCGGGAAAATAGAGACTCAGTTCGGAAAAGTAGAAAAACAAGTCGAAAATCTTACTAAGGAACTCAGCAACGTGAAGAGACAGAAAGCACGGGAATATTCCACTGACGGTCTGAGAAGAAAGGAGATGCAGCCTCCTATCTTCGATGGTCAAACATCATGGCCAATTTATAAAAGGCAATTCGAAGCGGCCGCAATGACCAATAGCTGGGACGATGAAGAGAAGTCCATTGCACTCACACTTGCACTGAGGGGTCCAGCTGCGGAGCTCTTGCAGACCATCCCGGAAGATAAACAGCAGAACTACGATTCTCTGGTTCAGGCTATCGAGATGCGGTTTGGGGATGAACACATGCAGCAGGTGTACAGGGTTCAGCTGCGTACTCGAGTCCAGAAAAGGGGGGAAACGATCCAACAGTTGCAAGCGGATATAGAGCGACTAGCCCATCTTTCATACCCTAAAGCCGGTGAGGAGCTTATCAACGAAATGGCGGTGGAAGCTTTTATTCAGGCCATAGAGGACAGACAACTGCAAATGGCTGTAAGGATGGCTGAAAAGCGAACACTCCCCGAGGCATTGGCATTCGCTTTATCAATGAAGGCTGCGGACCAAGCATACCAGGGAATACACCGTGTCAGGGAAATGTCCGTCGTGGAATGCTTATTCTAGAGAACAGCCGTCATGGATGAAGACAGAGCTCGCGGAAGTCAAATCCGTTGCTGGAATTGCAACCAAACCGGACACCTACAACGGCAGTGCAGAAGTGCACCTAGACGAGGAAATTTATCCACATTGCGGAAGTAGGAGAAGCAGAGAGGAAGCATCTGGCGGTGATAACATCCATCCTGTCAGTCAGACTTCCCAAAACCAGCAGTCGGGAAATGCGTAAGGACTAACTTCGCGGGGCAGAAGTTGGTTACTGGAATCGAGGCCAACAGGACCACCATACAAGTTTCGCAAACCAAACGGGGTAACAAGAGCCTGACAGTGGAGGCACTAATCAACAAGAAGAAGTGCGTAGCCACCATCGACACAGGCGCCACTGCCTCCATTGTAAGAAGAGATATCGTCAGAAGCTCCTGGCTGCACAACGCCTGAAGACTGCAACAGGGGAAATGGCGAAGGTATTTGGAGAAGTTCGTCTTACGATTACTCTGGCATGACTGACGTTCTCCCATGCCTTTCTGGTGGCAGATATATGCGACGAGTGCATCATCGGAATAGACTTCATGAAAGCAAAGGAAGTAATCTTGGACATCGGGATGCAAGTACTGAGGTATCGAAATGTGGAGATTCCGATGGTGTACGAAAACGAGAATGCCGTAACTCTCAGGACAGTCATCAGCAAAGACGAAGTTTTGCCGCCGTCTTCAGAGACAATCATTTGGACGAAGCTGGAAGGTGATCTTGGGAGCCACCGATTCTACATAGTAGAACCAGACCCAGAGAAGAATTCTCAAGACTACATCGTGGGAAAGACGTTAGTCGAACCAAAGAACACCATGGTTCCAGTGAGGGTTTTGAACGCAAGACCACACACTGTCAAACTAAGGCGAGGGGAGGTGACTGGAAAATGCACGCCGATTACCGCCGTCGCAACAATATCTGAACGTGATGCTCCAAAACCTCTCCCATCACCTTGGACAGCGGAAACGAGAGAGACGATTCTCCAGTCCAGTGAGCTGAATCAGGAGCAGCGAACTATGGCAGAGAATCTTATCAATGAGTACGCTGATGTATTTGCCTCACAGGACGGAGAATACGGCCGAACACACCTGGTACAACATCGAATAGACACTGGTGATACTAGACCAATTCGTCAGCCTGCTAGGCGCCTTCCATTGGCAAAGCAGACAGGAGTTGCAGAGATGGTGTCGGCAATGGAGAAAGAAGGTCTGATTGAAAGTTCCAAAAGTCCGTGGGCATCACCGGTTGTACTGGTTAAGAAGAAAGATGGCAGCACGCGGTTCTGCGTTTACTATCGGCAGCTCATTTATGTCACCAAGAAAGACAGTTATCCTCTGTCACGGATTGACGACACGCTGGACACACTATCAGGAGCCCGATGGTTTTCCACTCTCGGCTTGAAGAGTGGCTACTGACAGGTACAGATCCATCCAGAAGACTGGGAGAAAACCGCCTTCACCACATGAAATGGGCTATGGCAATTCACGGTAATGCCATTCGGGCTGTGCAATGCTCCGGCGACTTTCGAGCGATTGATGGAATGTGTCCTGCATGGGTTAACATGGAAAACCTGTTTGGTATACTTGGATGATGTCATCGTCGTAGGAAAAACGTTTGCGCAACACCGAGACAATCTAAGGGATGTGTTTCAAAGGCTTCGAAGTGCCCACCTGAAGCTCAACCCCAAGAAGTGCGCCCTGTTTAGAGCGGAAGTCAAGTACCTGGGGCACATAATTTCAGCGAAAGGAGTGAGAACCGATCCAGAGAAGGTCGAAGCGGTGAAAAACTGGCCAGTCCCCAAGGATAAACACCAACTAAGGAGCTTCCTGGGCCTAGCCACCTACTACAGACGGTTCGTGAAGGATTTTGCCGGGATCGCAAAGAGCCTGCACCAGTTGACGGAAAAGGGAAAACAATTCAAATGGTCCATTGAGTGTGAGAAGAGCTTCAAGGCACTTAAACAACGGCGATGCGATGCCCCGATACTGGCTTACCCCACTCCCGGGGAAACGTTCATTGTGGATGCAGATGCTAGTAATGTCGGGGTAGGAGCCGTACTCTCCCAGGTGCATGACGGCCAAGAGAAGGTGGTTGCGTACTTTAGCAAGGTGCTCTCTAAGCCAGAAAGGAACTACTGCGTGACAAGGAGAGAACTTCTAGCTTTGATCTTGGCTACGAAGCATTTTCACAAATACCTCTACGGGAGGAAGTTCGTTCTTCGCACAGACCATGCAGCCTTAAAATGGCTATTACAGTTCAAGAGTCCTGAGGGTCAGGTCGCAAGATGGATCGAAAGGCTGCAAATCTACGACTACGAAATACAGCATCGTAAAGGAAGGCTCCACTCTAATGCGGATGCATTGTCCCGGAGACCATGCAGAACGGATTGTAAACATTGTGCGCGTCAGGAAGAATGGGAGCTGGTTTCCATCCAAAGAATGAGTGCCGAACCTATCGCCGGCTGGAGCGTAGATGAGATCCGGAACGCTCAGAAGGAAGACCCGGATATCGAGCCGATTCTGGCCTGGAAGGAGAACATGGAGAAACCGGATCATCAGGACATCTCTCACAGAAGCCCGACCTTAAAGGCATATTTTGCGCAGTGGGACTCCCTCCATGTCCAAGAAGGTGTTCTGAGAAGAAAATGGGAATCCTCCGACGGAAAGTCGTTTGTAATGCAGCTTGTCGTACCGCGGACGAGGGTCAAGGAGGTGTTACAGGAAATGCATGGGGGGGCGTCCGGAGGCCACTTGGGGTGAATAAGACGCTAGAAAAGGTACGAGAACGTTTTTATTGGTTAAAAGCGAAGGAAGATATCGAAGACTGGTGCAGAAAATGCGACGTGTGTGCAGCTAGCAAGGGTCCGAGAATCAAACCTCGAGGTAAGATGCACCAATACAACGTGGGAGTAGCTTTCGAACGAATCGCCATTGACATCGCAGGGCCCTTTCCGGAAACCGACAATGGTAATCGGTATATACTCGTAGTAATGGACTACTTCAGTAAGTGGCCGGAAGCGTTTCCGATCCCTAACCAGGAAGCCAGAACCGTGGCGGAGCAGAACGTCTACAATTGGGTTAGCAGATTCGGTGTGCCCTTGGAATTGCATTCTGACCAAGGGCGGAACTTCGAGTCAAGAATCTTCCAAGAGATGTGTCAACTACTCGGAATCAAAAAGACAAGGACAACCCCGCTTCATCCACAGTCGGACGGTATGGTGGAGCGTTTCAATAGGACTTTGGACGAACATCTCTCGAAGGTCGTAGGTGACTACCAACGGGATTGGGACCGGCAGATTCCCTTGTTTTTAATGGCCTATAGAAGTGCCGTGCATAGCACTACTCGACATACGCCGTTCGAAATCTTATTTGGTTGAATAGCTCGTTTACCCAGTGAGGTGAAATTTGGATCTCCTACCAATGAGCCCAGAAATGAAGAAGAGTACGTGGCGGACCTTAGGGAAAGGCTTAGGGACATACACCAAAGGACCAGAAGCCAGATTAAGATGACGAGCGACCGCATGAAGACCAGGTATGATGCCAAGGCAACAACGTCAGGATTCCAGGAAGGAGATCTGGTGTGGCTGTATAATCCCCATTGCCAAAAGGGGAAATCACCCAAATTACAGCGGAACTGGGAAGGTCCCTACAGAATAGTAACCCGCATCAACGATGTTGTCTACCGCATCCAGCGAGGACCGAGGGCCAAAATGAAAGTGGTTCATGTGGACCGACTGAGTCGATATAATGGCCGAAATGAGGATGCACTTGTTCGGGACGAACACGTCTAAGAGGGGGGCAGTGTAGCATAATAATAACTACGCTCCTACGACTATGCAGCAAATTCCGAAGTGACTTTTCATTCTGGCAGAATTTTGATTCGAACTGTCCTTTCATTCGAGGTTCGTGTCTTTGACGAAGTCTCCACAGCTCATGTCAACGAAAGAGACGAATAATATCAGGGATAAAAGGGAATTATAACTGCAAGAATTATTTCTCTTGTTCCAGTGGTCGAAGAATTTGCTAGAAGTTTCTGGCTATCAGAAACTTCTGCTATATAAGGACAGACGGCGATTGAGAAAGCAGCAGTAGTTTTTAAACTGTGGCGAAGAGATTAGAAAAGTGATAATGGGCGAAGTTGTAATTTCGTGATAAATTGAAAGTTGAGATTTAACAAGAAGAAGTAATTAGTTTGGATTTGTGAATTAAGTAATCGAAAGGAGATAAAGTGATTTGAGAGGACAGAGACCATTGTAAGAAAAGAATTGCGAAGAATAATATAGTGTGAACCTGAATTGTTCTATAGACTAAAAAAATAAAGAAATAAATTTCACAGAATATTGTTTTATCTACTCGAGCCGTAGCTCGCATATTACAATACATATGTATATCGTACAATATATCATTCGAAAAATGGTCTGCAACTATTGTTGTGATGATGTGATGATATATGTCAAATATGACAAGTTAAACACGGATTCATATAAGCGCTAATTAATTCAAGTTTATTTATAATTCAAATAGTTTAATTAATTAAAAGTGTTTTCATTTCGGTTCATAAGACTCATACCTGCATTTTAATAACAGAGTTTTATCTAGAATCGCACTCTTATTCTGCAATTTAGTGCTAAACACTGAGCCCAAATTTTTTCCTTTGTTACCACAACTGTCATCCATGCCTAACCAACTACCCGGCATAGAAACTCGCGCAGCCAAACAACAACAATACCATTCACCAACATCTCGAATGGCATCTATGGCTGATGAAAAAAGGCTGAAAAGTATGAAATTATGTATGAACAAGCAGCACAAAGAATTGAAAAAGTTGATTCTGGAACAACACAACAAGCTAATCTTGCAACTTGAGAAAATCGAGAGCGATTTTAGACAGCGTTTTGAGGAGGTCACTAAAACCGTTGCAGATCTGTCACATCCAGTCCAACAGCTCGAATTGAGATCAGAATCACCTGCTGCTACGCCTGATCTATCACTGCTTTCCCAAAGAATTGACGAACTCGAACGTGAAAAAATATCAGCAGATGCTATCATCCGCGGAATACCAAAAAAAAGAGACCGAGGACCTGCATGATTTATTTATTACATTATGTCACTCCTTAGACTGCACCCCAGCACCTGTCCTGCAAGGCATTTTCCGCACTCGCCCGTACTTCTGTTGATACTGCGATCGTAGTCAAATTCAAATCAGCCACCGACAAAAATTTACTGCTGAAATCGATTCATCGTCGATGGAAAACAAATAAAAACAAAACTTTTTGTTTGCGTGACGTCGGGCTGCCATCGGACAGCCGCATCTATGTAAACGAAAGTTTAACATCATGTAACCACATAATTCTACGGAAAGCTCTCCTATTAAAGCAACATGGTAAGCTTTTGAGTGTTTTCACCCGTGCGGGGAGAGTTCATGTACGAGTCAGTGCAGCAGAAAAAGCGCTTGTAATTAACACCATGGAAAGTTTGAATTTAATTACCGCAAATACAATGTCCATATGATGATCAACTGTAAGCTGTATTCTACGCCGATTTATCATTATTCAATTTCAAATATTATATTTTCTTATTTTCTTTTTACTTTCATTTCATTTTTTATATTCATCAGCCAAATCTCTGTATGTCGTCCTCATTTCTTGTGTATCTTGTTTCGTAGTTGTCGTAGGGGTATAATTTTGTATTTTGTTTTCAATTTTTTTGCAAATGATTGATACTTGCAATAATGTTACTGCATTTGGTGATATGAGCGTGGATACGCGTGTTATTATAGATGTGCTCTGTAAACAGTCTAGTGGCCTTCGGGTTTGACACATTAACGCACAAAGTCTGCATCCAAAAATGGATGAGTTTAGATTAATGTTCATAGGGTCAAGCGTGGATGTTATATGTGTTTTGGAGACTTGGTTTCAACCTGAAATTTCTGATAATGTATATGGCTTGGATGGCTACAAATTGTTTCGCTCTGATAGATCTGACCGAATTGGTGGTGGAACAGCAATTTACGTACGTAGTTGTATTCATTTTAAACCTGTTGCTTGGGCGGATGCTGCATCTTCGATCAATTTTTGTTTTATTGAAATACTCAATAGTGTAAATAAATGTTTGCTTGGCGTTGTTTACAGGCCTAATACAAATATTGACATATCACCTGTCTTTTCAACACTTGAAAACATTTCTACTTCCTATAAAGAAATAATCATGTGTGGCGACTTTAACTGCAACTTGCTCGACAAAGAGGGATCTAGATCATTTTTGGAAGGAATGGCCACTCTTGGATTGGAGACACTTAATGCCCATAATCCAACGCATTTCATGGGTCTTAGCGCTACCCTGCTGGACTTATTCTTCGTCAACAATTCACAAAATACCTCATTTTATTCCCAGTTACCTGTGCCTGCTTTTTCAAAGCATGATCTTGTCTTTGCCACTTTTCAAATTAATGTGCAATTAACACCCGCGTTATACGAGTATAGGGACTTTAAAAGCATTAATCTAAATCAGCTGAGAGAAGATTTATTTACTATAAACTGGCAACAAATCTATTTCATGACATCCGCTGATGATCAAGTTAATTTTCTGCAAGATGCTATCCTCCACCTGTTTAACACACATGTACCACTCAAAACAAAATATGTGCAAAATAATACAAGTTCATGGTTTTCAAGAGATATTCGAGAACTCATGAAGCAAAGAGATCTGGCGTACAAACGCTGGAAACGGTACAGACTCACCGAATTCTATGAACTTTTTCCCATGCTGAGAAATAAGGTCTGCATTAAAATAAGAGATGCAAAATCTCGGTGTTCTCTGAACGCCTCAATAAAGATCTACCCACGAAAACTCTGTGGAGAAACATTCGGGAGCTAGGTGTTGGCCGTCAAAAAAATCCAAACTTCCTTAATAATGAATTTGCAAAAGTTCAGTGCGGCTCGACTAATATCATAGTTCCAAGCTCAGCTGATATTACCGCAAACTCATGTAATGAAGATAGTTTTCACTTCTATAGAATAGATGAGACTGATGTTGTAAGGGCTATACTTAAGATAAAGTGTAGAGCGATGGGTCTTGATAACATACACCCTCAATTCATTAAAATAATACTGCCCCACATACTTCCAACTCTGACACACATGTATAACACAATTATTTTAACTAGCTCATTCCCAATGGCGTGGAAGGTTGCCAAAGTTACACCTATTGTAAAAAAAACCTGCTACTCGCTCATCCTAACCTGAATTTAGGCCAATATCAATACTACCATACCTATCTAAGATTTTGGAAAAACTTTTGCATGAACAAATATCGACTTTTATTAAAAATAAAAATCTTCTAAGTGGTCTTCAGTCAGGTTTTAGAGCAAAACATAGTTGTGTTTCAGCTGTCCTTAAAGTCACGGATGATATTAGATGCGCCATGGACTGTGACTTGGTGTCATTCCTAGGACTCCTTGATTTCTCGAAGGCCTTTGACACGGTAAACCATAGGGTACTTGTTTCCAAACTAAACAGTCAGTTTCGTTTTTCTCAAATGGCAGCTGACTTGATGCTCTCCTACCTTAGTTGAAGGAGACAAGCTGTTGTTGTAGGGAGAAGTAAATCAGGCCTCATCGAGTTGTCGTCAGGAGTACCCCAAGGCTCTATTTTGGGCCCGCTTTTATTCTCAATTTTTATAAATGGCCTTCCGCTAGCAGTTAAGCATACATCTTTACACATGTACGTGCAAATTTATCTTAGCTGTAAACTTGGAATGATAGAAGATGGAGCTTATAGATTAAACAGAGACCTTGAAAATATTCTGCAATGATCCGATACTAATTATCTTCAAATAAACCCTAGAAAATCTAAGTGCTTAGTTATTTATAAAAACAAACTTGAAGTCAGTTATTTTCCACCCCTATTTTTGGGGAACACAAAACTCGAATATGTCGACAAAGCTAAGAATTTAGGTATCTGGTTTGATTCGACTCTGAACTGGAACTACCACATCCAATTAATAATTGGCAAAATTTATGGCTGTCTGCGATGTTTATCGTTATCGAAACAGTTCACACCATTACACATTAAAATAAATTTAGCAAAAAGTATACTGTGAATCATAAGCAACGACAATGATAGCGAAAAACAAACAAAATACTCCCCAGTTATCTGGACAGCCACCCTTAGAGTTTACAGAAACTTAATACCACCTGAGTTTCAAACCACACCACTCTGTCTTTCTCTCTGTCTCTTCCCCTTTCCATAAAACGTACGTGTTCTAAAAATTAGTATAAAAAAAATGCCAATTATATCTTACGGGTGTGAAATTTTTTGCGACCTGAGCTACGAAACGAAAAGAAGACTTTCTGTTGCTTTTAATAATGTTATCAGATACGTTTATAACCTTAAGCGCTTTGATCACGTATCGAACTTCTCTAAAAATATTTTAAGATGTGACCTAAACACATATAGAAAATACTTTGCACTTAAAATATTAAATAACTTATTAAGAACTAGAGAGCCGTACTATCTATATGAAAAAATAGAGTTGCCAGTGTCCAATCGCTCCTTCATATTAATACAACCCAGATTTACGTGCACGACTTAAGAACGGCAATTTTTCCTTCATGTCATCAAGCAGTATAACTCCTTGCCCCTAGACATAAGGAAACTTTGAGGCTGTTTTGTTCAGATATTTGGTTGAAAATTCATAAAAAATAAAAATTAATTAATTCTATTATTATTTAGAATTATTATTATTTAATTATTTGAATGATTTGATTTTTGAATTGGCTATTAGTTATTGAATTGTATACTTAAATTTAACTTTTGCGTTTAAAGACTGTAAGTCTATTGTGAAAGATGTTTGAAATAAATAAATAAATAAATAAAATAAACTACACCTGAGAACAATAAAAGCAAAGAGGAAAAGAAAAAATATGTGCAAAATCGTTTCCGGACTGAACTGGGTTTACATATAGATAAACCACAGCAAGGTAGTAGGAACAGCAATGCCGGTAACACAGCCCGTCTATTTTTCAAAAATTAATACTCTTCGGCAAATATAACAGGAGTTGATGAAGGATTAATAAGAAGGTTTTACGTTATCTTACAAACATTTTCATCAGGCATGGCCTCAATTCGGTCCATAAAATATTGATCCATGGTGAAAACATCATTAAACATTTCGCGATATTGCCAATAGGTCAGTTGTCCGAAGATACACAGGAGTCACACAATAAACACTTCCAGATTAACGTCCTCGAGAGCAGCAACAAATGAAAACGTTTTCCATACTTTGTTATTTACATCTGATCCATTTATATCAAGTATGAGAAAACCGATTGAAAAAGTTTCTAAAGAGCTGTTGGAAGAAACTAAACTGCTCTTATATTCATTTGGAAAATCTGACTAATCATTTAAGTTAAGAATGAATGCTCTTATTTTGTGTTATTAATAATTAATTGAACATTTATTTATTAATAAAACATTAAAATTTGTGTGCATTTTTTTTATTACATTAAAACTTATGTATTGTAGCAGGCCAGAGCATGAAGAGAGTAATGTCAGAGAAAATAAAGAGCAAATGAAGAGAGAACGATGTAAAGGTGTTAAGGATGATCGATGTAGGGAGTCAGTCACAGAGTAGTAGCGTAACATATCGTATTTAAAGGCATCGTTTACAGTATAGATATGTTATGTACATTATTTAAAAGCCTAAATATTCAAGAATATGTATGCGAAGCTTAATTATTTTATCACTAAAAACAAAAAAAAATAAAAATTGATTTTTGAGACCATAAGCGCTGGGTTGTCCCATAGTCCGCCGGCAGCAAGCGAGTCAATGAAAAAAACTTGTCAATCTGCTCGAAAGGAACGGCCAATAGCAAACGTCAGTCTTAGCTATAAAGCACAGCGAATATTCGGAGACTATTTTCCGACAATCATGACCGGAACGCAGTTGCTGCCCACTACTCTTACCTGAGTAATAGAAGCAACTTCCTAGTACCGACCACCTTTATCTTTCAGCTATGCAACGTTTAAAAAAGGGATCAACAGATCAGCTGAATATTGCAAAACATCAAGTCTGGCCCGACACCTTGAAGAAGATTGCCAAAAGCAAAGGCGAAGTTACAACGCCAGAAGGAAAAGCGGAAGTATTTGGTGAACTCTTCCAATAAAATTTCCAGACATCCCCACCCAATGATCTTGTTTTTTATATCTGAAGTCAACACCAATAAGAAGCATTGAGTTATATAACTAGCAGTGAACTTGCCACATTCAGCGAAGTTGTCTCTTGTTTGTTCCCTGGACAGGTACCAAGTCACCGTTGCCTGGTTCCGTGATGTGGAAAAAGCTTTCGATAAACTAGTCCAGCTACGAGTAAGTTTTCCGACCTCACTAATAAAAGTGATATACAGCTTTCTGTATTCTAGGTCATTCTTTGTACAAATCGAGAATACCCAGTCATCTATTAAAATAATCAGGACCCAAATTGGAACCAATTTTAGTTTTTATAATTTGCGCCCGTCAAAGGGGATATGAATACCCTTATACTATAATAGGGCACGGGCGTTGTGAAGAAGAGAGAGTGAGAGAGAGAGAGAGAGAGAGAGAGAGAAACATTTGGTGTACTGGTTTAAAACTGAGATGGCATTAAGTTTTTGTAAACTCCAAGCGTAGCGTCCATATAACTGAGAAGCATTTTTGTTTTGCTTTTATTGTCATTCTTTCTGATTCACAGTATTTTTTTCCGTTCTCACCATCACGATCAAGTCGCATTTTCAGTTATTTTCATATTTCGCAGTAGAGTTGACTTACCTTTCGCAATTGATCGACTTTTTTTTATTTATTTAATGCGAAATAAATGGATGATTCTTGACATCAGGATTTGAAACATGAACCAACCAAACACGACCACCTCTGAATTCTCCTCATCTTCAACGCAATGAATCGCCCGGATGCTTCCTCTTTGCCGATAACATACATACATACGCCAGCTTAATGTCTCCAGTGATAGCGGCCCGTAAGGTTGAAGCCCACATAAAGCTACATAAATACTACCTGAAGTGGGGTATAAGCATCAACATGTCAAAATCAGAACTGATGAGCTTTAGAAGGCCAATCAGAAGAAGAGGAGGCATATCAGCCACCAAATGTCGAGGGACCGGCAAACCTTGTAGACGTTCCGTCTACCAAACGGAACGTCGTTATCAGTGTACAATTAATGTACAGAGTCACTGTGAAATGCACACGCATTGCACATAATCACTGCACTTCAACTCCAGAAATTATTATTATTTTTGCTAAGTAAACAATTCTATGTTTCCCACAGGTAGTTTAGCATTAGCACCTTTTGTATTCTTATCATATCATATTGTATTTCTGTTACTCTCACCCATATCCAACATAGTTCACGAATGTACTAAGTAAGCAAAAATATTGTATAAATAAGAAATCATTTTAATAATAAATTAGATTAATTTCAAATACGACAGAAGTTGGTCTCATTGAATAGCTATCCCCCCACCAGAGGTAAGGTGGCTATTCAAGTTTGCAATCGTAGGAACAAATATCCTACATTTGGTCCTTCGAGCAATAGGAACCTACATATATATGGTCCTTTTGAAAAATTACGAGCTACGAGAGGAAAACGGTACAGCAGATACACATAAGCCCAAGACGAGCTACGTTAGGAAGCAGATACGGAACGGAAGCAATTTTAACCTAATACGAGAGGGAGATTACTACAAGAGGTAAACGAAAACTTCTCAGCAGACAAGAGGAGAGTGGCACAACAAGATGACGAATACAGACGATTTGATCGAGCAACAAAGGGAAAAAGCGGAGTGGATAAAGAAGGTATCAGACAAATTCACTACGGAGCCCAAGATACGGAGAACCAAAGAGTTCGTACAGGAACGGTTGAGTGAACTTACTTTGCACTGGGGAGAGTTCAAAAAGGGAGATGAGGAAATACGTGGACAGGAGGACTGCGATAAAAACCACTGGTACATAAAGTCGAAATATTACGAGCAAGTGGAAACAATCGTACTAGCGGTACGGCAGAAATTGGAGGCGAGATTGGACGAAATCCGTGAAGACGAAAAGAAGAAGGCTGAAGAAATGGCTCCAAAACCAAGAAGCTCATCAGCCAACTCCAAAGAAGAACAGAAGCAAAACATGAATCCACTGCAGTCCACCAACAAGGACGAGGATGATGACATCGACGAAGAGCAGAAACGAAGACTAAAGCACCAAGAAGCACAGAAGCAGTCATTCTTTAGATCCCTGGATAGAATGAATCAAGCTAGGTCCACATCAAAAGCGTATTACGTTCACAAGCAGCAGCTTATATACAACCAAATGGCAGGACTACCTCACTGAGCATGAAGAACTGGAAGAAATATACGAAGAAGTGATGGTGAAATTGCAGGAAAAACTAGAAGAATTCGCAATTCAAGAAGATGGAACGAGTGGATATACACAGCAGGAGTTGAAATTGCCAGTACTTAAGCTTCCAACATTCGGTGGCGACTACAGACAATGGAAATCCTTCATTGATCTATTTGACCAAGCCATACACAAAAATGAAAAATTGGGGAATGCTCAAAAAATGCACTACCTGAAAACACACGTGACAGGAGACGCTGCAAAAATAATACAACACTTGCAAATAATGGACAGCAATTATGAGACGGCAAAAAAGGCACTAATGAACAGATATGAGAATTCACGGTTACTAGTGAATGCGCAGATACAGGCATTGATGAACCAAAAAGACTGTCAGTTCGAGTCTGCAGCATATCTGAGAAGACTTCATGATACAACAACGGAATGCGTGAACTCTTTAAAAGGTCTAAACATAGAGACAGCAAGCTGGGATCCAATGATACTCTATTTTGTTTCCCAGAAACTAGACAACGAGACAAGAAAGGCGTATGAGCAGTCATTGAAAAATCCAAAAGACGTGCAGCCTCTTGATGACTTCCTTAAATTTGTAGAGAACAAATTCCATGCTCTAGATAATTTAGAAGGAAAACGAAATAACACGAATACGAAAGATCAAAAACCGGTAAACACCAGGAAAGGCTTCTATAAAAACTATCACGCTACAGTTAGTCCATGTTGTAAGCTATGCAATGGTTCACACTGGTTACACAACTGCCAGAGGTTTAGTCAAATGCCAGTAACACAATGGAATGAATTGATTCAGAGGGAAAAGCTTTGTAAAAATTGTTTCAAGGAAACTCACGAAACATCAAGATGTCCTTCCTACAAAGCATGTCAAATGTGTAAAAAACGACATCATACCCTACTGCACGTTAATGACACGAATCGGCGTTTGGAGCAAGCACAAACAAATTTCTCATCCAACACACAGCATAACAAAATACTGCTAGCGACAGCAATGGTAAAAACAAACTGGAAAGGATGCGATTATTATCTACGAGCACTAGTTGACCAAGGATCTCAATCCTCCTTCATTACCGAAGATGCAGTACAAAGGCTACAACTACAAAAGAAGAGAGCCTATGCAACGATAACTGGGCTTGGAACGACAAAAGCAGGAACGTCAAGAAGCAAGGTTGAGCTAAATATTGCTTCAATTTATACATCCGAATTTCGAACATGGGGAACATTCCTCGTACTGGATAAATTAACAAAAGTTTTACCGGACGAATCTTTCATGGTAAAGGAATGGGATCATCTAAAAAATCTACCTTTTGCCGACCCATCATACAACAAACAGGCAAACGTGGACATGCTAATTGGAGCAGATATTTTCCAAGATATAATACTGGAAGGAGCAATAAAGGGTAACCGTGGCACTTCAATAGCACAAAACACGAAGCTGGGATGGATACTATCCGGAAGTTTCCATCACAATAAAACGACAAGTGAATCAACAATATGCTGCATATCCAACGTGGAGTTGAATGAACAATTGAAGCTATTTTGGGAAACAGAAGAGGTCCAAGATAAAAGAAGTCTTTCGGAAGAAGAATCACATTGCGAAGAGATATACAAGCAGACTCACAGGAGGGATAAAACAGGAAGATATATTGCACGACTTTCATTTAAAAAAGATGCGGAAAAACTAGGCAACGCAAAAGATAGAGCATTAGCACGTTTTCTGCAAACCGAAAAAAAATAAAGCATTACACGAAGACTACAAGCAATTCATGCTAGAATACTTGGAACTCGGCCACATGGAACCAGTTAAACCAACATCAAGAAGACGAGAAACAAAAGAGACGTACTATCTACCACACCAAGCAGTCATCAGGCCAGATAGTTCAACTACCAAAATTAGAGTAGTCTTAAGACGCATCAGCAAAAACGAGCTCAGGAATAAGCCTAAACGATACCATGTTAACCGGTCCAGTTATTCAGCAAGATTTGTTCACCATAATGACGCGCTGGAGAAAACATAAATACGTTTATAGAGCGGATATCGAAAAGATGTATTGGTTGCTGAAGAAGACAGAGATTTTCAGAGGATTCTTTGGAGGGAACATCCAGAAGAAAATATAAAGGAATATCGGCTAACAACAGTAACGTATGGTACATCCTCAGCACCATACTTGGCCATTAAAACACAGCAACAGCTTGCATCCGATGAAGAAGAAAAGTATCAGATAGCATCAAAAATAACAAAGCAAGACTTTTATGTGGACGATCTCCTTTCTGGAAAAGATACACTATATGAAGCAAGAAGAGCACAGCAAGAAATAATAGAGTTAATGAAAAGCGGGGGATTTAAACTCCGAAAATGGTCCTCAAATTCTAAGGAGCTACTCAGAAGCATAGACCCTGAAGATCGGGAGCAAGAACGATTTAAATTAAATGACTATGATCCAACCAAAACGTTATTGATTTATTGGGAACCCGAATCAGATACATTTGAATTTAAAATCTTCTTAGACCCAACAAAAGAAAATCTGACAAAGAGAAAAATAGTGGCCAGAAACGGCAAGACTGTTTGACCCATTGGGATGGCTAACGCCAGTTGTAATAAAGGCGAAACTGATTCAACAAGACCTTTAGCAATGCAAAATTTCATGGGACGAAAAATTGCAAGACGAATTATCCAGAAAATGGACAGAATTCAGGGAACAACTTCACCACATAGAACAACTAAAGATACCACGTTGGAATAAGTATGAAGCTTAGTACCGCATGGAGTTACACGGATTCTGCGATGCATCAGAGAAAGCTTTCGCAGCGGCAATCTACACAAGAATCATAACTAAAACAGGGACAGTATTTACAACACTATTATGTGCTAAATCGAAAGTGGCACCTATAAAAGAGATATTACTACCAAGACTTGAGCTTTGCGGAGCTGTGCTTCTCGCCAGACTAATGAAAAAGACAAAGGAAGCACTGGAATTAAATGAGGTGGTTTCATATGCCTGGACTGACTCCATGATAACACTCGCCTAGCTATCTGGAAATCCGAGCAGGTGGAAAAACTACGTAGCAAACCGAGTCACGGAAGTAATCAGCGTACTAAGTTCTGATAAATGGCATCACGTTAGAGAGAAGGACAATCCAGCAGATTGTGCCTCCAAAGGGATACGTCCTTCACAGCTCAGGGGCTATGATATTTGGTGGACTGGCCCAAAATGGTTAACACAACCAGAAATCACCTACACTGGTATCAAACAACATACTACGGACTTGGAAGAACGTAAAGTAAAAATGTATGCATTAGCGACATTAAAAGAACAAATGCCTGATCATATTGAAAGGATGTTAATACAGCACACTGAGGCGACTAACAAGAGTGCTTGCATATTGTAAGCGGTTTATTCACAACGCAGGAACATCTGAGAAAAATAAACGTTTAGGACCATTAACATGGGACGAAATATGGGCTGCAACAAAAAATGTAATAAAAAAAGTACAACATGCAGAGTTTAACGAAGAAATCAGGCATCTTAAAAATGGGAAAGAAATCGAAAAGAAGAGCAAGCTTTGGTGTCTTAATGCATTTATTGACGAAGACGATATGATTCGAGTAGGAAGACGGTTAGCAGAAGCAGATATCTCACCATCACAAAAACATCCATTAATAATTCCGCATTCAGGTCCTCTTACTACAATGCTAATTGAAGACGCTCATAAATCAACATTGCACGGAGGTTATGGCTTAACACATTCATACATTCGACAGCGATATTGGATTATTAGCGGTATTAGTACAGTCACGCAAACAATCTACAGGTGTATTACTTGTTTTAGACACAAAGCAAAAACTAGAATGCAACTGATGGGAAACCTTCCACAACCAAGG
This sequence comes from Pocota personata, assembly GCA_963082735.1. Taxonomy (NCBI): domain Eukaryota; kingdom Metazoa; phylum Arthropoda; class Insecta; order Diptera; family Syrphidae; genus Pocota; species Pocota personata. The sequence continues at coordinate 25,206,209 of OY720433.1, read as the reverse complement.
GTGAGGAAAAACAGACCATTTTCGCATACAGGAGTCGACTACGCTGGCCCAATAGATATCAGAATGGCCAAAGGAAGAGGTAACAAATCGTACAAAGGGTACGGTGAGCGATCTGACAGCAAATGCATTCATAGCAGCCTTCAAAAGATTGTGTGCCAGAAGAGGTCATATCGGGCATCTCTACAGTGACAATGGTTCGAATTTTGTGGCTGCAAACAAGATCTTACAGTCAAACGTAAAAGAAGTAGCAAAGTATAATACAGAAATTTGCGATCTATTATCATCATACCATACACAGTGGCATTTCATACCTCCGGTGTCTCCACATTTTGGTAGCCTGCGTCTCAAGCGAACAATAGGTGAACACAAGTTAACGTACGAAGAGCTTTCAACATTGTTAACGCAAATAGAGGCATGCCTAAACTCCAGACACCTCTGTCTACTTTCGAATGATCCCGAGGAGACAGATGTGTTAACACCAGGACATTTTTTTATCGGTACGACCCTGCTAGCACCACCAGAAGAATGCAGACTCGACAGCAAAGAGGGATTACTACCTCGATGGCAATTGTTGGAAAGAATGCAAAAATATTTTTGGAAAAAATGGAGCAGAAGTTACCTCGCAACATTTCAGCAGCTGCCTAATTGGACGAAAAAGAACGAAAACTTGAGAGTTGGCAACATCGTTCTTATCAAAGATGAACTACTTCCTCCAACAAAGTGGGCTCTGGGAAAAGTGGTAGAGACACACGCTAGTAAAGACGGCTTAATAAGAGTAGCAACAATAAAAGCAAACAACAAAACGTACAAAAGACCTATAACCAAAATATGTGTACTACCGATCACCGATAACGATCAACAAATAGCATTTCAAGAAATGCACCATGTAGAAACTGGAACTGAGCAGAACACTAAAGTCGATGCAGCCAACGAGCAAACAAATGTTACCCATAATAGTTTACAACTTCAGGGTGATAAGGTGGTAGAAAAGGATCACAATCAGCAAAATAAATGTCTGCACCTTCAATTAACGGCTGCAAAACCAAAACCTAAACACAATAAACAAAAATGTCGGCCTACTAGTATACCTGAGAGACCACCTATCGAAGAATTAATAGAGCGACAGCAAAATAGGAAACGGACAAATGAAGTCACAGAACAAGCCAGTAAGGTAAAAAGGGGACGATCGACTATACCATCCCTGGTGGTCTCAATTGCACTGGCATCAATCATATGGCCACTACCAAGCCACGCTCAAGTTACTAGCACACCATTAAACTACCATCCAGGTATATATTTTGAAAAAATTGGTAACGTCAACCTCGTAACAAATAATTGGAAAATAATTGTATACTACGACATGACCAACTGGCGTGAGTTCATAGGATTCAAGGAGCTTGTTACAAAAATGAACGACTTCTGCGAAAAGAAAATCTCGAATATATGATGCATCGATATAGTCAATCAATTCTGGCACCAACTCGACATAATACGAAGTAACAATGAACTACTGCTGAGACAAGGGGTCGGAAGGGAACCAAAGGCTAGAATCAAACGATCCCCATTAAACTTGGTTGGAACAATAGCAAACAAACTATTCGGAGTACTAGACGAAGAATTTGCTATAAAATATGAACAACAAATTCAAAAAGTCAACATGAATGAAAACCACTTAAATGACCTGATCAAAAATCAAACATCAATAGCAGAATCAACAACAAATATAATGCAGAAAAACACAGAAGCCATAACACATCAATTAGAAGTATTCCAGAACCTCTTAGAGATACTTGCAAATAATGCATTGGTAGCCAACGACGTATTGGCGCCACTCTGTCAATGCTCAACTATCAAAAAACTCAAATCTCGCTACTGGATGTCCTGATTGATCTTCACCATGCAAAAATCAATCCACTTGTATTAACACCAGATCAGCTTCGATCACAACTGACCATAGTAAGAAACCACTTACCTCCGCAGTTGGCAATCGCAGGAGAGGCAACACAAACGAGTTTGGTAGAACTTTACAGATTATTAACGGCTAAAGGGAGGATAACAGAACACAGCGTCATATTTGAAATAAGAATACCTTTAGCTAATACCGAGGTGTACGAAGTCTTCAAAGTCATACCAGTACCAACAGCTCATCAAAACAAATAGGTTTTCATAAAACCATCAGCCGACTACTTAACTGGGAACTTGCTTCGAGAGTCTTACTACCCGATGACGTCAGAAGAATTAAATAAATGTATACAGAGTAATGATAAGTATATATGTCACCAACAACATCCCATATTCAATCGACGATCAAACATAAGCAGATGTGAATTGGACCTATTACCTCACACAAATAAGTTATCAACATACTGTAGAGTACGGAGCATAGAACCGTCCCCCGTATGGATCCAATTACATACCCCAAACAGTTGGATATACGTTCTAGACAAGAGATACACGTTTAACATAATTTGCGGAAGAAGAGTTTTCGAGACTACTCTACAAGATGATGGAATACTAACATTAGAGCCAAACTGCTTGATTAAACAGGACACTATGACGCTTTCATCGCAAAACAGCATCTCCAGCCAAATCAACACAATTCCCACGTCAAACATCACCGAAATGCTATCGGACACATCAAGCAGCACATCCAGGCCACTCATCATCCCCAAAATGACTCTCAAAACTGACGATACAGACCTTAAGATAGTCAATCAAAGAATAGGGGAGTTAAAGAATCGAGAGGTACTGCTTGATAATTCAGTGCCCCATCATGTGCATCATAATATCACATACGGTCTATTAGGTGGACTATTTCTTAGCATAATTGCACTACTCGCCTGGCGGCATTGTAGGAGATCATCAAACACTCCAGCAGAAGTCGAATTACAACATCGTCCAAAACCTGCCAAAAGGAAATACACCATAGCCGATTTCAAAGTGTAATGCGCCCGGCAGAATGTACAATTAATGTACAGAGTCACTGTGAAATGCACACGCATTGCACATAATCACTGCATTTCAACTCCAGAAAATATTATTATTTTTGCTAAGTAAACAATTCTATGTTTCCCACAGGTAGTTTAGCATAAGAACCTTTTGTATTCTTATCATATCATGTTGTATTTCTGTTACTCTCACCCATATAAAACATAGTTCACGAATGTACTAAGTAAGCAAAAATATTGTATAAATAAGAAATCATTTTAATAATAAATTAGATTAATTTCAAATACGACAGAAGTTGGTCTCATTGAATAGCTATCCCCCCACCAGAGGTAAGGTGGCTGTTCAAGTACAATCGCAGGAAAAGTATCCTACAGCTATCGAATAGCTATCCCCCCACCAGAGGTAAGGTGGCTATTCAAGTTTGCAATCGCAGGAACAATATCCTACAATCAGCCACAAGTCAAGCTAAATATCTTGGGGTCAACTTTATCTAGAAGCTTCGATTTAACCCCCACTCGGCGCTATTATTAAAAAAAGGCCAACTTTGCCTTTCACCGCGTTTATCCACTGATGCGGAAAAGAAAAAAACTGCTACTCCTATACAAGCAACTAATTAGACCAGTTTTACTGTTCGGTTTCCCCATTTGGTACACAATATCAAAAGAATATATAAAGAAGTTGGCAATATTTGAGAGGAAGTTGCTGAGAGCCTGCACCGGAATTAAGTGCGATCCCCTTAAGCAAAAATATATAAGAAGAAGTCCAAATTGTGCCATTTGAAAAGTACATGATTGAACTTTTTTTTTTTTTTTTTTGTGAAAAATCTTCATAGACACTATGCGCCCGGTGATCATAGTAGTGCGAGATTTTTACTCACTAAACAACACATCCTTTCTACTGGTTTACTACGACTAAGTTTTCTTATCAAGTAGTTTTAATTTCAAAAATATTCACGTTGGGCAGGTAGCTTTGCAGCAAAAGAACCTACTAAAGCCCGCCATTAAATGCGGCTGGTCCCTATTGCGCTAGATCGAACGGTTTCGTTCATTGTAGTCGGCGCACAAGGTTTGTCTCGTCCAGAATTTGTTGCAATGACCATGAAGACGAATACGGAGTTTTCGAGCAAAGTTCGTTATTTCGTCATCGATGGTAGTTACTCCTAAGTCTCTGTGGATATCACTGTTTCTGATATACCATTGGGCATTTACTATGACTCTTAACAGTTTGTGTTGAAAAGATTGTAGGCTATCTCTATTACTTCGTTTGGTAGAACCCCAAAGTTGTATACCAGACGTCCAAACGGTTTTAACAACTTCCTTGTATAAAAGCAGTTTTTTATATATGCTTAATTTGGAATGTGTGGGCGTCGTGACGTAGTGGTTAGTGTGTCGGATCACTACGCAAGAGGTTCCAAGTTCGAATCCCAGAAAACACCAACACATTTTTTCACGATCCCACCTCTCGCGAACGTCTGACAAACATCCAAGAGTATTGTTGTCACGAAAAAGCTTCTCAAAACAAATTGCTTTTCGGATACGGCACTAAACTGTAGGTCCCTTCCATTCGTGTGAAAAATATAACGCACACAACACGAGTGGTTGCGAGAAGCTAGGCCCTGGCACTTAAAGAGCTGTTGCGCCAAATATTTATTTATTTTTGATTTTTTTTTTATTTGGACTGTCTTCCAAGTAGCCAATACATTTATCTGAATCTCTTTTCAAGCTCGTCGCTTTTCTTTTTAGCGTGCTACTTCCATTTGAGTTTCGCGTTTAGTGTCATTCCTAGATACTTTGCCTCATTTGCATACGGTATTTGTACCGAGTTAATGAAAATGGGTGGATTGTTAATTTGCTTGTAAGTAAAGTTAACATGAGTTGATTTGGTCTCGTTGAGAGCAATGCGCCAAATCTTTGTCCACTCGCAAATTTTGTCCAAAGCGCGTTGGAGCTTTACAGTTGCTGACTCAGCTGATTTACCTGTTGGTAAGATAGCGGTATCGTCCGCGAACGTAGCTACAACAGTACCTTCTTCTTGCGGTATATCTCGAGTGTACAGTAAGAACAAGACAGGACCAAGAACACTTCCTTGCGGTACTCCGACAACGTTTTCCTTAAATTGGGAGTATTCCGATCCGTGTTTCACACGGAATAGTCTGTTCGCAAGGGAAGATTCTAAAATCTCATATAATTGTTTCAAAGAACCTGTCTTAACATAAACTTCAAGCCTTCATGCTATATCTTATCGAAGGCTTGTGAGAGGCCCGGAAAGCGCTAGAACATATCTTTTTCTCCCCTAAGGTTTTCTCTATTTTATTTGTTATTCTAAAAACCTGATTAATTGTGGAATGCTTTGTTCTGAAGCCGAATTGATGGTCAGGAATCAATCGTCTTTCCCCAATGACCGGTTGTATTCGCTTTAACAAAAGCTCTTCAAATACCTTAGATACTATTGGGAGGAGCGATATCGGTCTGTACGATTTTTTGTCGTTTGGAGGCTTTCCCGGTTTTGGAACCATTATAACCTCGGCGACTTTCTATTGCCTTGGGGCATATAATAATCTTAGCGCGGCATTTATAATATGCAGGAGCTTGATCAGGGCTTTCTTTGGCAATTCCTTGAGGATCTATCCGGTTCTTGTTATTTTTAAGATTTATTATTGTATGGCCAAGTTCGACCAATAACTCGCTCTTCATTTTAAAGTTGTCAGGTGTCGTAATCGTACCACCAAGGTACGTTAGCGCCTGTCCGTCAAATTGCTTAAACGTTTCCTGCAGGTGCATGGCAAATAAATCCGCCTTCTCTTTGACTTCTTTTGCCCATTCGCCATTGTTTTTTCTTATCGGTAGCGATTACATTTGGGATTTTTTAATACCTTTCATGCCTTTCTGTATTGAATAATTTGAACTTTTTTCGGCAATCAAGCTTTCAGGAAGCTTTTTGAAATTTTTGACTGCTTTCTTGAGTTCATTACACAATTTGTTTAAAAGAGTTTTGTGCTGGGGAGCTCGGGATTGTAGCTATCTCTTACGTGCTCTCCTCTTTTGGCATATCAGTTCTTTTATTTCCGGCGGATATTTACCTTGGCTATTTGCGACTTCTTTCCTCATATAGGCAGTGTTGTTCCACGCGGCGTTCAGAATGACTTCAATAAATCTACCGACTTCGTCTTCTATTTCATACTGTGTTTTAAGCGACACATTCGGAACAATATTTTCTGTACAATATTTCCTAAAGCCGTCCCAGTTAGTTTTGCTAGTAGTTAATCTAGAGGCCCCTTCTTTTTTCATTACACGCTTGCTTATTGTCATGATTACTGGTGAATGATATGAGGAGAGATCAAAAGTTTCCTCGACGTTTGTAAAGTCTTTAGCTACACCTCTTGTAATGAAGTAGTCTACGAGGTTAGGAGTTTTTGCTCTGTCGGTGGGCCAATATGTCGGTTTTCTTGTCGAAAGGAAGTCAACATTAAATTACATGCTGGCTTTGTAAAGCAGTCTGCCTTTAGTTGAATCCCATTTTGAACCCCAAAAGTTGTGTTTGAAATCACCATCGATAATAAAATTCGGTCCAGGTGAGTCCAAAGAATTTATAAAGTCGGTCTTTTCTAGTTCGTATAGCGGAGGTACGAGTACGAGTGCTTATTTCTTACGAGAACTGTACTTACTTGCATTGGATCGGTCTCAATAATTGTATTTATAGAATGCTCAATACAATCTTTAATGAATAGTTAAGATCCGCCTCCAGGCACTTCGGACGGATGGTAAGCATGGTAAGCACAGTATCCTTTTATTTTTACACTAGATTTCTTTTTCAAGTGCGTTTCCGAAATTAAGCATATGTATGTCAATATTGTTTTTCCGCAAGAATAATTCTAGTTTATCTATCTTTTCTAATAGTCCATTTGCGTTCCATGTTAATATTTTAAGAAACTGTTTCTTATCCATACTTGAGTTCCTGTTTTGCGAGTTTTATGCTCGAGATAGGTCAGTTCAATTTGTAAAAAAATTACTATAAGAAGCCGCCAATCACCAAACCCATTGGATAAGAAAAGTAAGTCGTCACCAACAGATTTCAGCCGATCAGTACCTGAATATCATGGCACTGATGAACGAGGAAATATTTCCAGAAACTAGCGACGAGGATCCTCCCCTCTCCAACAACAACATTGGACCAAACTACCATCGCAACAACAAACAACCACCACAATAAACTACGAAGAAACATCATCGACACCCGGACCTGATCGACCCGGTAGTATATCAATTTCAAACAAAAACTTTCCTGAACATCCGAAAGAAGTAGGCCGAAGTCACGGTCTGTATTCCAAAGTAGCCCTATTATTGTGCGGCACTCTTGCGTGCATTCTTATCTGCGTTTTGATCTCATTAGGGAAGCAAGCGTTCTCAAATGGATGGGTTCACTGCTACTGCAGAGAATGCTGGTTACGGCAATGAAAGCTTTAGTGAGAAACATAATCAACATTCGCCTGCATATGTACGCATATGTAAACCCCCGAATACTCACAATCTTCATCAATATTCGTTCACTTGCAAACATGAGCGAACATAAGAGAGAGCGGTCGCAGTCGCTTATCTGTAAATCTGACAGTTGTCGTGTTTATTATGAAAAATGTCGGACTACGAATTTGTGCACATATTAATAGAAAGTGTTCATAAAAATAGGTGCATGAGAGAGAGAGAACAATGAGAGAAAAATAATTTGTAGATTGATTTGGCAGATAGGTATGCAAGCAAAATTATTATGGTCATTGGTCTGAATTGACAGAACATAGGGAAGTATTTCTTATATTCGTTCAGTTATGACATTAGATTATGTTTCCAAATGTTGATTATGGTTGAGCCTTAAAACTCCTAAAAACAGTACAATTTTACGTTAGGCTTTAGATTTATGAAGACTTAGTAAACTATTCGCTGTGAGAAAGAAGAGTGGATTAGTGTCCATCAAGAGAACAGTCGAAGGCAACGAAGAGCGTGTAGTCAACATTTTCATTTTACACAAAATCTGAAACCCTGCTCCCACTTTTTTGGTTGTTCAGTTTCACCCTTTTTTAAACTTTTTTCTTCAAGTGGGCAGTTTTAAATTGGTAGTACCTCTGACCTTTTTTTCTTTTCAATTTAAATTTTTAATTTATGTATATTTCTTATTTGTGAATTTCGTTTTGATTTATTTTGTTTTGATTCCTTTTAGTATAAGGGCAAGTATTGGCTTTCTAAAAATGAAATGTTCGGTCTCGAGATTTTGAACAAACTTGATATTACTAAAATACTCAAAGAAAGGGGCCTCTCAATGACCTGTATGAGTGTGAAGTTAAACGTTGTAGTCTTTCTAGTGCGGATATTATAAAAATATCATGCAACATATGCAACGAAAAGTTTGATTTCATTTGTGTTTATAGACTTCACTTCACAATTAAACAATGACTTTACTTTTGCTGGTTGGAATGAGGTCTATGCTGAAGCAAATCCTTCATAAAAAGTATAAATTAGCAATTCCTCAAATTTTGCTTTAAAAAAAAAAAATCTTAAATACAGTTAAAGCCCAGGATAAATCGCTCTTTACTCAAAACAATAAGACTAGAACACAAATTACGTAAACAATTATGGCATCATCCACATAATTACAACTTAAGAAGCCGTTTTAAAACAATTTGTCAGCATGTTAAAACAGAAGTTCGGTTAAGTCGTGATTATTACTTTGAGAAAAAGTTAAGAAGTTCACAAGGGAATTTAAAGAAGAGTGGAACATGATAAACTCCAAATAGAATAGAAAACTTAGAGATCAATCTAATGTGATCTTTATAAATGGTGAGAATTCAGGTATCTCAGATCCTGGCGAAATAGCCAATGAATTTAATAATTACTTTGTTACGAAGTGTTTTTGCCCTGTAACTGTGGTACTAGCTATGGACTCACAAATAACACTTTTAGTACAAATAGCTTCTATTTTAAGCTTATCTCTGGTGTCAAACTTTTAAAAGAAATACGATCTTTGAAGAACTCGTATTATCGTGGAAGTCATGGTATTTCAAATTTTATTATACTTTAAATTTGTTTTATATTTTTAATTTGAGGGTAATTTTAGGCATTTTTCCTGAAGAACTAAAAAGCGCAAATATTATACTTATTTTTAAAAAAGGGAACACTAAAGACAAAACTAATTACCGGCAAATTTCGTTTTAAAAATATTAAAACTGGAATTTTAAATAAACTTGCAGAGGATAATTTTTTAGTTCATTGAAGTTTGGATTTAGGGCTGGTCTTTCAACTGAAGATGCTCTTCTCGATTTGTGTATCATTATACAAAAATTCTCGATAACATAAAAAGCTGTGCTGCACTTTTCGTTGACATAATGAAGGCTGTTGAGCACTCTTTTGCAAAAGCTGTATAAAGTTGTTTTTTTTTGTTGTCTTATTTTACAGCTGGTTTGAGTCTTATTTGAAAATTAGAACCCAAAAGTGAAAATAAATAATGTTTTAAAGGGATCTAAGGCCATAAATCTCGGTGTACCCCAAGAGTCAGTACTTGGTCCCATTCTATTCTTAATTTATATAAACTCAATCTTTGAACAGCCCCTTATTGCGGAAAGTTGAGGCTTTTGCAATTGCATATGTTTCAACTAGTGCCTTTGTTGATAATTTATGCTGTGAAATAAACCATGATGTTAACTTGTTGAGGACTTGATTTGCAGATCATAAGCTAGTTGTTAACCAGAAAGCAAAATTAATGTTTTTCAGTCTCCAAACAAAGGTTGCTCAGGACCTGGTTCTGAATTTTTCTTTAATCCAAATGTAGCCTGCAATGACAACTGTTTTAAAATTAACACAGTAGTATATTTGAAATATCTAGGTTTTACAGTAGATCAACATCTTAGCTGAACAGAGCATTTTGCAAACTTAAAGCAGTATCTACTTTCTTTAATCCGATGTTTTTAACGTCTTAGAAAATGTTGCACTAAGAACACCCTCAATAAAATTTAGTATTTAATATTTCAGTCGAAATTGGAATACGGCATTAGTTTTTTTTTTTATATAATTTGCGGGCCCCGAGGGATTATGAATACCCTTATACTATTACAGGGCATTGTGTAGATAGAAAAAGAGAGAGAGAAAGATAGAAAGATTTGGTGTAGTGGTTAAACTCAGGTGGTATTAAGTTTCTGTAAACTCCAAGGGTAGCATCCAGATAACTGGGGAGCATTTTTTGTTTTCTTTTATTGTCGTTGCTCATGATTCACAGTAATTATTTCCGTACTCCTGATGTCATCATCACGATCAAGTAGTATTTTCAGCCATATGACCACCCTACTGCCAGTGTTATGCCTTCGCAGAATAACATAATTAAGTTAGTTAAGCTAGTTTTAAGCGTTTTTTTTTTTTGTCTATATGAATTGATCAATAAAAATGCAGTACAAATGAAAATGTTATGCCTTCTCAGTAGAGTTGCTTAAGCTTTCGCAATTATCCGACTTTTTTATTTATTTCATGTAAAATAAAAAGGTGATTCTTGAAATCAGGATTTGAACCGTGAACCAAAAGCGTGACAAGCGATGATGTTACTACTACACCACGGCCACCCTTATTGTTACTGTAACGATGATGACTGTGCTTTCCATTATGGAAAAAGTTTTCCATAAAAAAAGTTTTTATATGTGAAGTGACCTCCTAAACACGAAAATTATATTTTTTTTGTGAGAAAACTATTATTAATAAAGTTATAAACAATTGAAGTTCCCAAAAGACGTCTAAACGGAACTCATTTTCGGGGTATTATTCACACATAAATAGTAATTTCTCTTTAATTTCCACTTTCTAACATCATATACTTTGTTTTAAAACTGCAAAATATTATAAATAACTAGTAGAAATAAGCAAATAATGATAATAGAAAACAGAAGTCATAATTATATGACTACAGCTTAAATGGCTGGACGAATTTACTTCAAACTTCTTATCTCGTTCACGTCCACATTCTGTGCTCTTCGATGATATTGCGATGTAGTCACCTCGATTAATTGGCAAGTTTCCTCTGATCTATGAGTTCATTTTGACGCTTTAAGAGTTCCGCCCATAGGCGTTTCTCTACATATGATAGCATTTACTTATGTATATGAGTTCGTGCATATAACATAAGTTGGATTTAATCCACTCAAGACGTTGGGGGATAAATTCACTCCGAGTGCCCCGACGCTCGTTATTGTCGTTCAGTTACACTCTATACATGTTTTCCAATATAGGTGTCCAGAAACATACCTTTATATCTTCCAAATATGGGTGGTCTGATATACCTGATCTATAAGTTCGTTTTGTCGTTCGAAAGTTCTGTCCATTGGTCTCTACAGATTATAGTATTTACTTATGTATATAAGTAAGTGCACAGAACATAAGTAGGATCTAATCCACTCAAGACGTTGGGGGATAAATTCATGCCGAGCGCCCCGACACTCGTTATTGCCGTTCCGTTACTCTATACTCTTTCCAATGTAGATGTCCAGAAACGTACCTTAATATCTACTAAATATGGGTGGTCTGATATACCTAGACCTATTCAAAAGTCTTTGTCCTTTTAAGCCTTCGTACTATGTTTGCGTTGTCTAATAGTTTTACTACCTCAGTGTTTGTGTGTTGTTGAAGCCTTGATTTGTGCCTTTGTACATTTGTCCCAATTTCATCTATGACGGATTCTACTCGTAAATCCCTGTAGAGGTCGTTATTCCTTATGTACCATGGTGCATTGACGATATTCCTTAGTACTTTGTTTTGAGCGTTGCTCATTTTGGTACAGTCCTATAGTTGAATACCATATGTCCAAATTGATTTCAATGATTGCTTATATACTCGTAGTAAAAGCTTTTTGTAGATTGATAATGGCAAATCCTTTCCTATCAGCCAATACATTTTTCTGTATTTTATTTCCAATTCCCTCCATCTTAGCTTAGCATTCAGGGTAATTCGTATTTTGCTGTATTTGCGTAGGGCACTACTTTTTGGTTGATAGTTACGAGGATATGATTTATTCTTCTGTTAGTGAATTTTATGTGCATTGATTTGCTTTTATTAAGCTTCACTCGCAATTTTATTGTCAACTAACATTTTGTTTACAGCGAATTGCAGCTCCTGTACTGATTCAACATTGTTCTTTCCTACCTTTAGGATTGCAGTGCCATAAGCAAATGTTGCCAATGTGCTATTTTCTAGCTCTGGGAGATCACCAGTATATAGAAGATACATAATGAGGCCCAGCACGCTACCTTGAGAAACTCATGCTGTCATTTTCGTTAGTTCTGAGTACGTGAGGATATGGTATTCAAATTTTGGACACATGAAAAAAAGTTGTGTAACCTTTTACATCTTTCGAAAATTAAAATTTGGTCTCCTCTTTTCGACACTGCATACATTTAAAATCTAACAATTCACGAACGAGCAGTACATATATGTATATGTAGCAAGTACATGCGACCCAATCGTACCCTTTACTTTTTATGGTATAGTCATAGTTTCGAAAATATTTTCAATCCACCCTATTACCTAATGGTTAAATAGAGAATGTATAGATGCCTTTAGTGTTTGTTATTCGTTTATGTGGATGGTATTTAATTTCGTTTATTTTTGTTAAATTTGTTCACATTTGTGATTTTATTGAAATTTGCAGAAAGAAATCCAAATTTGTGTGACTCGTAAATAATGAGCAAGTTTCGTACAATCCAATCGTGCACTTTATTTTTCTGAAGACTAATGGGATAAATAGTTATGGTATTTTTTTTTAATTTTTTTTTTTATAATTTGCGCGCCAAAAGGGATATGAATACCCTTAAATTATTACAGGGACGGGCGTTTGTAGAAAGTGAGAGAGAAAGAAAGATTGGTGTAGTGGGTTTGAAACTCAGGTGGTATTAAGTTTCAGTAAACTCCAAGGGGGGCCAGATAACTGGGGAGCATGTTTGTTTTGTTATTATTGTCGTTGCTTATGAATCACAGTATTTTTTTAGTCCTCCTGATATCATCAGCACGGTGAAGTTGCATTTCAGCCATATAACCCAACCAACTGCCAGTGCTATGCCTTCGCAGTAGAGTTGACATCAATTTCGCAATTGATCGACGTTTTTATTTATTTCCTGTGAAATAAATAGATGATTCTTGACATCAGGATTTGAACCGTCAACCAAAAGCGTGACAAGCGATGATGTTATCACTACAGCACGGCACGGAAGTGTTATAACGCTAGCCGCGTAATGCTTAACATTTTTTCGAAAATGGAGGATGGGTGGAAAATATGCTACTTGAATGCAAACAATTTATTTTAGCTGATATAGAATACTTGCGAAAAAGTTTTTCTCAGAAGTTGGTTGAATTAATTTGTGTCTCTGATAGTTGGTTAATTCTTGTATTGAAATTAAAATCATTTTCAAATGCAAAAGGGAATCTGACACGAAGTTTCTCCTCATTGAAATTTCAGACAGTAATGCTTAATTGGTTGTACCTATAATTCTAAGGTTAGACAACTTCTTCGATTTCCTTAGTTTTCATAACCTTAGTTACATAAATATTTTGAACTGACTTTTTAATGCCTGGTGGTGATGTCGTTAATGCTTCTACGGTAACTCATTTGAAATTTAATTGTGCAAAAAATCCTCTTGATCTATTAAGTTTTGTCTTCAGACTTGGATTTAGTTAAGTTTTGCAAACAGATGCGACTGCCTGTAATCGCACCGACTGTAACTGGCGAAATTATGATACACCTCTATAAGGAACAGAGTTACTGCTGAAATTTAGGCTAAACTATAACAGTCAAGAGCAATCGGAAGCTAATGTCAAAATTCTACGTTAAGTTTTCTTCAGTACTGTCAATTGCTCAAGTTGCCCATAATAGAAATATGATTTTGAGTTTTATAACTAGCAATCAAAACAATAAGCTTATTAATTTAAAACGTATTCCCATTTTTGCAATTATTTCACCAATGTAATAAATGTGCTAAAATGTACTTACTAGGATTAAATATTTTAAGTTTAGCCTATTTAGGTACAAATAATAAAAATGTTATTCTTAATGTACTTCCTAATAAAGAGCACGACCGGGTCGCGCTTACTTGTTCCATATGTGCTATTCTTCTAAAAATTTAAACCAAGTAGATAAGAAACAACAAAAATTGTTTTCTTTGTAAAATGCTTTAGAAGCTGAAAAACGTTTTCGATCATATGTCAAAAATTTTATTGCCATGTCCTTACACATGTAAAGAATAACGTAGAAATAGCCAATTTTCGAAATCCCGCTAATAAGTCAAGTTCCGTTATATAAATTTTTATCGAAATCGTAAGAGCCGTTTTTGAGAATTTTTTTATTTTTTTTTAATTGGCTTAAGTAAAGTATCGTTCATTTTGAGGCTAGAATGAAATTTCAAGTTCCGCCTATGGACACACAGTCTTTAAGGCTGAAACCCGAGGTACAGATAGACGGACAGACACAAACCCATTTTGAGTTCTTCTATTATATTAATGTCAAGATTACTTAAAACCTCGATCATTAGTAAAGTATGTACTTTAATTTTTACGTTGAAATTAAAATTTCGATTTCGCCTCGAATTCTGATCCCACATAGCTCATAAAGTTTAAAGCAAATCCGCCCAACCGTTTAAGCTGCAGTCCGAAGTACAGAAGGACAGAGTTGCGATACATACTTTTTAAAGTCTCTATTACAGGAATATCAAGATTTTCACGAACAAGTTAACTTTCTTTTAGACGAGCAAGTTAACAAAAAAGATCAAAATTACATTGTGGTGTAGTAAAACCGATTTAAGTTCAAGTACGTCAAGTGCCTGTATTGACATACTCTAATTACGTGATGAAATAATTTTTATACCATATCTAGTTTAAGTTTGATACAGAGTTTATAACATAGAGAAATAATAACGATAGACCCCCAAAGGTATATATATTTGTGATCAGTATCAAAAGTTATGTCAATCTAGCGATGTCCGACCGTATGTCCCCACTATGTGGCCTTATATTAGGAACATCAAATTATTGTCTAGGAAAAATATGTGGACGTTGATTTTCTCTACATTTCGTCAATACATTATACATAGGGATGCTTTTTTGGGCGTCACGTGCACTTTTTGCTAAGAAAAGTTATAACAACAGTTTTGTTAACAAATTTCTTAAAAATCGCATATGTATAGGTGCCGTGACATTGTGCCAAGCGACATTATGCCAAAAGTGAAAATTTGGCATAATGACGCTTTTGAAAGGGACATTGAGCCGAATATTAACATTTGGCATAATGTCGCTTAGCTAAAGTGTCATGAGGCCAAACTAGTTTGTGACATTAGGCCAAATTTGGCCCTATGACGCTTTGTAGAAGTGACATACAGCCAAATGGCACTAATAAGTTAGCCCGAGACTGTACACACTTTGCTTGCTAGCCAAATCTGTTTTTTTAATCATCTGTTTTTACAGTAAGACTCTTAGGAATATTTGCTTAATGACATTTAACAGACTCCCACGCTTGTTATTCGTAGTGCACCGGCCGCTTCAAACGCAACGTGGTAAAATGGCGAATTCTAGTGATTTGATATATAGTTTCGAGTTTTGTGAAGGTTTGATTAGAGGAAGTAAACTTCTTTACATTCCAGAGACTAAATATTTGTATAGATTCAAAAGTAATTCTAAAATGTGTAAGCGATACGTTTGTTATAGTAAATTATGTCGCGCAAGTGCAGTTATCGATATGGAAAACACAACTTTAGCGCGAATTCCAAAATCTAGTCCCGCGCATAACCATCCAACTAACGAAGACATTCGGGAAAAATTTAAAGTAGTTAGTGAAATTAAGAACAGGTGTGAAAATGTTTCACTTAAAAGAAGTGGAATACGTGAAGAATTTGATGAAGTTTCTGCCCAGAACAAAGTAGGGGCTCAACAAGTAAGATGACCTCTTATGTACTTTGTGTATGATCGTTTTCGTCGTTGTCTTTTATGTACAGTGTGACCCAACATTTCTTGGAGCTTCCCAAGTATAAATTATTTTACATTTTTCGTTTGCGCTGTAAAAGTCTGTTAATCTAATTTGCAGGTACCATTTGGAAAAGTACGTAGACAACTTATGAGAATTCGAAACAAGGCGTTTCCAAAAGCTCCCGGTAATGCAAAAGACGTGTTGGAATTGTTTAGGAATGAGAGTGTAATGAAAACTTTTGGAATGTCCCGTTACGAAAATAGTGTGCCATTTTATAGGAGCACAATAATCGAGGATAACTTCAGTTACTCTGTATTTTTATCCCCAACTATTGCAACGGCAATACAAAATTTACCTGAGGCATCTGATAGAAAGTATCTTTTAGATGGCACTTTCAATGTTGTGCCATCTTGCGGCTACAAACAGTTGTTGATTGTTCACATTTCTCATAACGACCATGTAAGTAAACGAATGTTTAACTACTACTTTATCTTATGCTTTCAAACTAAAGATTAGATTTAAAAATTGGATAATTGATTTTTGAGCATTACATAAAGTAATAGTGAAAAATTCGCTCGAATTATTCACTATTACTTTATGTAATGCTCAAAAATCAATTATCCAATTTTTAAATCTAATCTTTAGTTTTTAAGCATTTTTGAGCATAAGATTAAGTAATAGTGAATAATTCGCGTATTCGTAATAGTGAATAATTCGCGCGAATAATTTTTTTGTTTGAATTGAATTTTTTTTTGAACTGAAATACTTTTTGAATTAATTTTTTTTTTATTTGAATTATTTATGAATGGATTTTTTTTTTTTTTTGAATTGATCTTTTATACCTTTTTAATTTCCCCCTTTCTGTTCAACCTATGAATGGTTAAAGTAAAGTAACGTTAAGAGTGAATTTTGGTACTTCTGCCCTTAATTTAGAAGTTGAACTAAGTGTAATTTTAAGAAGGGTGTTAAATTTAAGCAAGCCCAACGTCGTCTTTCCTTGTGCTGCCGGCAGAACGACGGGGGACCAGAAAAACAGTGAGTAATAGTTGTAAGACATTGAAATATATATATATATACCCTAAACTAAGAGCAGAACAGCAGATAAATTAAAATAGTTATAAAATAGATGTTAAGAAATTGAATCACAATATCCTTGCTATCATAAAATTTAATATATAATATTTAATTAAAGTATGATTACAAGTGAATATAACAAATCAGTCTTGTGAATAAAAACTGGTAATGCCCATGTTAAATTCAACTAGCGTTAAATTTTGATTTAATATGGAATAGATACTCCGCTTGTTTTGGTGTGTGGAGAAATGGGATAGGCCGTCCTTCAGTAGATCAACGATGACATGACAGGACGAAATACGAACGTTGACGACATGAAGTGACGACTATACATCACGTCCACTACATGACATGACTTAGATTGTGACTGGGGGGAATTATTCACTATTACTTAATCTTATGCTCAAAAATGCTTAAAAACTAAAGATTAGATTTAAAAATTGGATAATTGATTTTTGAGCATTACATAAAGTAATAGTGAATAATTTTTAATTTGTTTAAGCATAATATAAAGAATTATAATAGTAAGATATTCGCGTAAATTTCTAACTATTACTTTATCTTGTGAAAATATTAATACATACATAAATGTACAATGAAAAATTATTAGATTTATTTTAGTAAACAATCTGTGTATGTTTCTTTCAGATTTATCCGTTTATTTACGTTTTAACGACTCACAAATCTGAACAAATGTATCTACATTTATTTCATTACATTGAAGCAAATTTGTTTCAATTCAAATCAAGTTCTTTTGTAACGGATTTTGAAAAGGCTTTAAGGAACAGCTTACATATAGTGTTTCCAAAGGCAAAATATACAACGTGTTGGTTTCACTATTGCCAAGCTGTAAGGAGAAAAGCGTCAAAAATAGAAACATTGGTTAGTTTCTTAAACAAAAACAAGGAAGCGAAGAGGCTTTTCCGAAAGTTTCTTGTACTCCCGCTCTTGAGACCTGAAGATATCAATTCAGCTTTTGAAATTTTGTATACCGAAGCAACTGCCGCACTGTATTATAAAAATGGCCAAAGTGCGTTTAAGGAATTTTTGACATACTTTAAAAATCAATGGATGGATAAGGTAAGAGTGAACACATTTGCTTTAAAAGAATATAATAAAAAGAGGAAAACTATTATAACTACAGGAAACCCCTTCAGCTTTTTCCGTTTTCAATACCCAAATGAGGACAACAAGTGCTCTTGAAGGTTACAACAGCCGACTAAGCCGCAAGCTCACAAAGCATGGCAGCTTTTTTAAGTTTCTGGATTGCTTGTTGGATGAAGATCGGATAAAATCCAGAGAGTTTACTATGTCCTTAGATGGAACGTTCGATATATTTGAAACCCCAAAAAAAAAATTTATTGACAAAAGCCGCCAAATCGAGTTGGCTCTACAAAAATTGGACAAAAAAATCATTTCACTTCATGACTTCCTTAACCAGATGACAAACGAACAAAATAATGTAGTTACTGAAGAGGCTGCAAATTTAAAAGATCTTGGGTATGAAGATGAAGAAGAAGATAAACACCAAGACAATGGAGACATTTTTAATGCAGACGAAGTGCCAATCCTCTGTGTCATTTGTAGTGAAAATACACGGACTATTCTCCTGCAGCCGTGCAACCATTTCAAACTTTGTTTGAATTGTTATACACAGCTGGCGGAGAAATATACAGCAAACAATAATCCGATTCTGTGCCCAATTTGTAGACAAATTGTTAAAAACAGCACACGAATTTATTGTTAAAATTTATTTTACAAATTATTTTCCACATTTGTACAAATATACGTAGGTATATAATGTGTACATAATATGTAAATTTCAATAAAATGATTGAAAACATTAAATTTGTGTCAAACTTTTGTTAACTTTAAACTTTCTGATTGCCAAAAAAGCGTAAATACTAGTAAGAAAAATCACAAAACCCAAAGTGACATAGTGCCGAATTGGCCATATGACGCTTTATCTAAACGACATTATGCCAAATGTTAGTATTCGGCTCAATGTCCCTTTCAAAAGCGTCATTATGCCAAATTTTCATTTTTGGCATAATGTCGCTTGGCACAATGTCACGGCACCTATGTATATATACAAATTTCGAAACGCCACGATCACTTTATTTGGGAAGAGTTAGAAGATGGAAGATAGGGTATTATGCAATCCGTTTCAGACGGATTGTAACCTTCAAGTATGTTTCATATTTGTTTTCGACCTCTTAAGTGAAAATGTGTAATAAATAATGGTGTAAAGAGAATGGTTAACAAAAAACAGAGAATTAAACAAAATCAAACTTACTCGTCCGTAGCAAAAACAGCACCAGTAAGAGCAAATTGCGTCGACGTAGGAACCAAATTTACAGCATTTTCTAAATCATTATTCTTGTACACATAGACTGTTAAAACGGGTCCAAAGATTTCCTCTGTCATAAGTTTGTCCAACGGATCTTTGCTCTGAACAATAGTTGGGTTTATAAAGTATCCCTTCTTGTTTGAATAGGTTCCTCCGGCTAAGATTTCCAAATTGCAGCTATTCTTGGCATAATCAATATAAGAAGTGATACGTTTAAATGCTTTCTCATCAATGACTGCTGAAGTAAAGGATGAGAAATCTTCAACATCACCGATTTTCAGTTGTGTAATCTTTTCCAAAAGACCAGTTTTGATCTTTAAATTAAGAAAATAAATAAGATGTGACTATTATTGTGACTGAAAATTCTTTTTGTTTTGTTATAGCAAATAAAAGCCTTACTTTTGGCCAAAGTGACTCTGGGACATACATCCGCGAGCAGGCTGAACATTTCTGTCCACAAAATTCAAATGCTGATCGTATGCTAGCCGTTACAACGGTCTCAACATCAGCGGAAGGATGAACGAAATGAAAATTTTTACCACCGCATTCGCCGATAAGTCGCGGGAAATTCACATACTTATCAATATTGTTACCAACTTGCTTCCATAATCGGTTAAATGTACTAAACGCGAGTAAGTTAAATATTAAAAACTTAACAGAAAAAGCGAAAAACTTACGGAACTGATCCTGTAAAATTGATACCGGCCAAGTGAGGAGATTTAGTAATTGTATCGCCAAACACTGGTCCATCGGCAGGAACAAAGTTCACAACGCCATCGGGCACACCTGCTTCGCGCATAATGTTGAAGATTTTCCAGTTCGAAAGGACGGCTGTATCTGAAGGTTTCCAAAGGACAGCATTACCCTAAAGTTCGAAATATTATTAGGATTTTCATAGCAAACAGCTTAACTTACCATAAGGGCTGGTGTATATGCCAAATTTCCACCAATCGCTGTAAAGTTGAAGGGACTAACAGCAGCGACGAAGCCATCAATACCACGATATCGCATCGAATTCTTTGTTATCTTTATATTTTCGCTTATTGGCTGGTATTTTGTGCACTCTTTCAGGAAATATACATTCATTCTGTGACTCAAAATTTGATTTACAAGATCATTTAAACCTATCCTTAACAGTACTTACCGAATGAAGTCAATTAACTCAGCGGCTGAATCTATCTCAGCCTGTATCACCGTTTTAGCTTGACCTAACATTGTAGCGGCATTCAAAATTTGGCGATATTTTCCGGCCATAAGCTCTGCAGCACGATTCCATATCTTAACACGTTCACTTAATGGAGTACGATCCCACATTGTTTGTGTATCGCGTGCGGTCCTTATAGCGTTCTCAATGATTTTACTGTCTGCATAGTAAAATTTGGCTAGTTTGTGTGAATGATTATGGGGCATAACTTGATAACGCACATCATTCGTCTTAATCTCCTTGCCACCAATCACAATTGGAATATCTTCACAGTCAGCTACTGTTAATTTAAGAGCTTCTTTGAGTGCATTTCTCTCATAGGAACCTTTTTTATATTCTAAGATAGGTTCGTTTTGAATGCCAGAGTCGGGAAGGTTAATATCTGGCACTACTGAGCTAATATTACGTTCGGTATATCTGCAAGACGGAAAAAAAATTTCGTATTTTTTTTTTATAAAATAAAGGGCACGACTGGATCATATGTACTTGCTTTATATATGCTGTTCGTTCGTAAATTATTCAGATTTCAGATTTACGCAATATTCATAAGAAACAATGAATTCTAATTCTCGGAAAATGCGCTAAAAGTAACTTAAATATCAATTTTGAACAAAATCGTCTTAGCCATATTCGAGATATAGCCAATTTTCGCAAGTCTGAGTATGGAGATATGAATTTGAATTTTTCAATGTGAAGTGAAGTACCATTAATTGAAACGTTAAAATTAAAATTTAGATTTTATCTCGTGGTATAGGCCACAGACTGCAGATATGAAGTTTTAAGTAAATCCGTCGAGCCGTTTAGACGGACAAAATTGCGAGACCCACTTTTTAGAATTTCTCTATTACAGTATGTGGGCGTCGAGGCTCGTTGGTGAAGTACGTGATCACTGAAAAACAGAAAACAAAACAAAATGTTCACGGCCTAAGCTCTCGCGAACGTCTGTGTAGTTGTCGCGCTGTTGGTCCACGGTTCAAACCCTGATGTCAAGAATCATCTATTTATTTCGTATGAAATAAATAAAAAAGTCGATCACTTTCGAAAACTAGGTCAACTCTACTGCGAAGGCATAACACTGGCAGTAGGGTGGCCATATGGCTAAAATGCAACTTGATCGTGATGATGACATCAGGAGGACGGAAAAAATACTGTGAATCATAAGCAACGACAATAACAGCGAATCAAAAAAATACTCCCCAGTTATCTGGACAGCCACCCTTGAAGTTCACTGAAACTCAATACCACCTGAGTTTCAAACCAACTACACCAATCTGTCTTTCTCTCTGTCTCTTCCCCTTTCCACAAAAAAACGCCCGTGTCCTAAAAAAATTAGTATAAGGGTATTCATATCCCCTTTAACACGTGTAAATTATAAAAAAAAAAAGAAAACCTCCGAGAGTAAAATTGTTATGAAAAGCTTTACTCAATTGAAAAAAATTGCTCTCCAGAAAAAGCATTAAACTGTAGTTTCTACCATTCATAAGTCACACAGCACGAATGGCTACGAGAATCTGTCCTTGTATTAGCTGTTAGTGCCAAAATATTTATATATATTTTTTATCTATTATGGTAATAATTGCGACTTGATTTTGTACGACTTTCTCGGCTTGTTGAGCATTTTATTTCATAGATTCACTACTAAATCAAATTCCGAACGCTCTTTCTCGACATGTCGTACAAAATCAAGCCGCATGATTTTGTACGGCTTTTTTGTCTTGTCGTAAAGCGGAGAAAACATAGAGCCGCATGTCCATTGAAGTAAGTACTTTTTTGAAGTAGTGGTTGCATTTCAATTTTTATTTACTTAAATACAATGGTGTGTACAAGTGTTTTATGTACAGTACTATGGGTAAGCATCATCATCTCATCTCATATTAATACGCTACAGATTTTTTTGGCGTACCGATTACGGCATTATTTCAAAACCAAATTTTATGAAATATGGACCAAATGAAAGGTGAAGTTCCGTAGATGTGCAGAATGTAATTTATTTTTGATAAGTTTTATCACAAATGATAAAAATTAACAAAACAACAAAAGAAAGAATGCTTTGCATATTAACAAGATACACTTTTTTTGTCATACCGATAACATACACTATAGAATGAAACAAAAGAAAGAATGCGTTGCTTATTAATAAGCAACACGTACTTTTGTCGTACCAATTACGACCAATTAAACACAGTTGATAATCGATTCGTTGTTCCCTGCAATCCATACCTCTTAGCTAAGTTTGAATGTCATTCGAATGTTGAATTTGAATGTTTGTATGTGTACAAAGGGTATGATTGGTCGTTTGTAGAATCTGGAGTAGTAAACACCCTGTGAATTATGTATGTGTTGTGGACGGTATATAGGTTCAACTGAAGCTGCATGGCGTATAATCGAGTTTTCCATGCACTATCAATCGCACGCAATAGTTCGACTTGATTGCCACTTGCCTCAATGACAAAATGTGTATTTCAGAGATTGACCTAAACAAGCGGCAGTTGCTAATCCACCAAAAACAATCCTTTTGTCCTATTTCGAATTGAATAGAAGTGACCAAACAGCCCATGGACTTTTGTACTCTGAAATACCAGTGCACTATGTGTGAAATGATCGAAGGAAGAAATGGACAAAGAGAAAGCGAGGGGCAGATAAAGTAATTTCTCGCTTGTATGTTGTCTCACCAAAAGACATCGAATTGGTTCATTTACGGTTACTTTTATTGCATGTTCGGGGCCAACAGTCTTTTGAAGGCTTGCGAAGGTATGAAAATATTTTGTATGCTAGTTTTGTAGATGCATTTCATGCACGTGGTATTGCATCTAATGATAATGAATGGAAAGAATGTTTGAATGAAGCCAAATAAACCAAATCTCCTCAGCAAATACGTGAATTGTTTGGATTCATTTGTGGTTTGAATATTTCAGCGAATGCCTTAGAGTTATGGAACGAGTAAAAATATGTATGAGTGATGATTTTATATAAAATTACAGCGAAGAGATTTCATTTAATAGGGCTCTATTGGAAATCGAAGATATACGAGTATTATTGACACATTACCTTTCGTGTCAAAAAATTGGACTTCCAAGTCCAACTTTAATGAGCATTTTGATTCAATTGAAGAAGTTGATAAATTTGAAGAAATGTATGAAAGTGCTAATGATGAACAACGCAATGTTATAGATAATGTTTTGCGTGAAGTTTTTTATCATGATACTGGAGTAATCTATTTTGTTCAAACAGCAATAATTCATAAGATGAATTCATTGAATATCCTGTGCATACCATCTGCCTTCAGTGGTATAGCTTCTACTCTCTTAATTGGTGGCCGAACTTTGTATAATGTTTTTAAATTACCAATACCGATATTACAAAACTCAGTGTCAACTATAACAGCTAACAGTCGACAAGGTTAAATAATTAGTAGAGCTTCATTGATAATTCTTGATGAAACTTCATGCTTTGTTAGTAATTCAAAGATTATTGAGAGATTTGAGTATAAATGAAAATAACCATAAATTATTTTGAGGAAAGACAATATTTGAAAATTGTAATATTTCGTGTTCAGAATTTCCTAAATTCCATAACTTTACATTATCACGAAATATGAAGGCTCTTCCTCATGAAATGGAATTCATTCAATTTCTTTATTCACTTGTTAATGGTGAAATGCAAACCTTTTCTCAGTTCGGACAAGATATCTTTGAAATTCCAGATCATTTGATTTTCCAAGCAGAAAATATCATACACGATATTTTTGTCAATGTTTCAGATACTATTTTATCTCCTCAAGTTTAGGTGGTATTAGCTACAACGAATGACGATTGCACCTATATGAGCAAATTTTGAACCATATGCCAGGAGAGAAAAAAACATACTTCAATTTCGATAAAATTGTTTGTGATAACGTTCGGGAACAGGGAAATTATACTGAAATTTTTGAATTCGTTGACTGTTTGCGGTTTACCTCCACATAAATTAATTTTCAAAGAAAACTGTATTGTATTAATCATTTGTAATTTGAATACAGCGAAGCATTGGTGAATGGGACCCCAAATGAGAGTAAAAAAATGTGTAGAAATTCAATCGACTGTGAAGTCTTGACTGGTGTTGTACGCAACACGAGAATCTTAGTTCCTCGAATTCATTTAACCTCTTCTAGCACCCTTTTGCCATTTACTTTTCAACGTACACAGTTTCCAGTCATTCCTGCATTTACAATGACTATAAATAAATCTTGAGGACAAACATTCGGAAAAGTAGCTGTTTTATTGTGACACTGTGTGTTTACCCATGGACAAATGTATGTTGCTGCCAGTAGAGTTCGATCGTTTAATGGATTGCTATTTTATATTTCAGATACTTCTGATTAGGGTATTCAATTCAATTTTTTTTTTTTTTATAATTTGCGCGTGTTAAAGGGGATATGAATACCCTTATACTAATTTTTAGAACACGTGCATTTTTGTAGAAAGGAAGAGGCAGAGAGAAAGACAGAGTGGTGTGGTTTGAAACTCAGGTGGTATTAAGTTTTCTGTAAACTCCAAGGGTGGCTGTCCAGATAACTGGGGAGTATTTTGTTTTGTTTTAGCTATTATTGTCGTTGCTTATTCAATTCAATTCATTTATTCTTCAATTCAATAAATACATATGTACAGAGTATATACTATTCCTTAATATTTACAGACTCTTATAGCTGAATAGATAAGATTACATAATTTATATATGTATACACGACAGACTACTAAATGTATCAGCTATCAAAAAACATCAATATTACAGAATAAAGAGATATGTACATATATAAAGTGTTTTTCATTATTTATTATTCATTATATTATTTATTGAAGAATATTAAAATACATTCATTCTGTAGTTCAGGGAACTAGTGTCGAATATATCATATTGAGCAAACTTATAGAAAACATGAAATATAAAATATAGAAATGTGGTAGTGGGGTGATTATGATAACTAAAGAAACACATTTCATACATTTATCAGCATTTTAATTCAGAATGCAAAATGATTACCACAAGAAAGTTCTTAGATCATCACACAGATTAAGTGCTTTATATCATTTGTCGTAAATGAAAAGCCATTTTTTAACCTCTCGATTGAAAAAAAAAATAATATATTTCTAGTGCATCTTAAGGCAAGCGGTAATATGTTGTAGAGCCTAGGTGCTACAGAAAAAAAAAAAATAAGTACTGAGTTGTGTTATGCGGTGGAATAGCGGCCAGATGACGATCGTTGCTACGAAGTCCGTGGTAAGTTGGATTCCTATTAAGAGAGTATCCACTTCTTAAAAAAAAACATTTTTAGAACTTTGTAATAATAGAGGAGCTTAAGAGGAAGAATCGTTGATTTAAAGAAGAGCGAAAAGCTGTGTTCCATGCATCTCTTTTTCCAAATAATTCTAATAATATGTTTCTGGGCAACAATCAAATGTTGAATTTTAGTGCCATGAGTACCACCCCAACAAATCAAACCATATTGCAACTTAGACTGTACTAAACCATAATATAATGTTTCTAACAGTTTCCGAGAAGAAAACAATCTTAGATGGTACATTATGCTCGTAGTCTTTAATAAATATTTCCTTAGAGAGGCAGTATGAGCACTCCAATTCAGACCGCAATCGATTTCCAGAGTACTTAAAAACTGAAGATCTTTCAATCGTAAAGCATTTGGATGAGCAGTTCACATCGATGTTAAATGTGTTAGAACCAATATTTTTACCACAAGTATCAGGACTAAGTAATATACGTTGGCAATTTTAACTATGGTATATTAATTTTGGGAATTGGACATCATTATTCAACAAATAGAAATACATGATTTTGGTCTTGTCACTTATAACTAATTTATGCCTACTAAACCAATGCCTGAGCTATTCTTAATCGTGGGAAATATTTGCAATTAGATCTAAAGCGGAATGATTAGAATACGAACAAGTAATGTCATCTGCAAACTCGGTCTGGATTCCTTTTAAGTTCAGGCTAAAAATATTATTATTATATATTAAGAAAAGAATGGGGCCAAGTACTGGGTATTTATAACTGAGTTTTCACAAAAATATTATTTATAGAGAAATTATAAGCCCTTAATTCGAAAAACAAGCTATATTTCAGCATGATATTATACTTAATATTTGCTTCCGTAACATGAATAAATTTTCGATATTTTTCCAAAAATGATGCCAAATGCCGATAAATGTTATTAATATTAAATATGGTGTAAGAATGAATATTTTTTGTATGAATGGTTAGGGTCTTATTCAAAAGGTATGCGTTGACTTGGTGGATGAGCTTATTAGATCGAAAAGAGTTTTCAATCTAAACCAAATACCTTAAAAAAATTAAAATTAATTTCCCTAGAATGCGGTAAAATGTTGGCCGCTGGGTTTTCGTAGTACATAATAATAAACACAGATTACTCGTTCGTATTTTATGCTTGGGTGGCTATTTGTTGTTTGCACTTATAAACAAGGGGAAGTTTTATGTTTGCGTGTACATATGTATGTATGTACCTTCGTTGCATTAAAACTCCAGCTGCTTTCATATGTATGGTGTTTTCGACTTGTCGAGAAGGAATGCTCCGAATTCGGAACGTTCCTGTTCGACAAGGCAAAAAATCCGAACAAATTCAAGCCACTGATTTTAAAAATACTGGTTGTAAGATTAACCCCGCAAACGTAATTTAATACGTTTTTCACTAAAGAAAATAATTTTCCTTTCTAGCAAAAGAGTACTTCTAGAATAAAAATGGCAATTATAGGTCACAACACGAAAGAAGCGTACGAGATTTGCTGTAAAAATTGTCCTCAGCTCAAAAATAGATATGTAATTATGTGCAGATGAATCGTCTTATCAAATGGAAAGCGAAAGGAGTGTTTTTAGTTTCTTTTGATATAACAATTGAAACAATTGTTGTAAGCGATAAACGAGTAAGAGGAGACGTTATATATACATACACTTGAAACTGAAGCCCACGATTGTCGGGAGACGGACTTCTGGGAGTGCCAATCAAGCGTTTTTTTTTTTTTTTTTTTCACGGAAAGGTCAGTTGATGCTTATCTAAAAAACGATTTTGTTTTTAATAACAGTAACAGAGTGATTGTGCTTAAAGCAATATGTTCATATTTGTTCATATTGAGGGAAAATTGTTTGTTTCTATTTTTTGCGAATTAAAATTAAAAAAGATTTTGATCATGTAAGACGTGGTCAGTGCCCATCAAAAATGTACATTATGTATGTAGATACATGCCTTTCTATTATTGTAAAAACCTATAATTTGTTGCACATTTATAGTTCAACCATATTGGAAATTAATTTTTAAGAAATGCTGACTCACTCAAAATGATTCGACAAGTGAAAACAATCTTGGCAGCGATTCCTTACCCCTAAAGTCATAATAATAAAAACATTATGCAATTTCCTTTCAAATAAGAAAGTTCATTAAATAAATACCTACTCTTTTTAATTTTGTATATTAACTTACCTGACCGTAAGCCCGGGTTGCCTTGCAATTCGTTGCAATAGTGCAAACATTATTAGCCTAATTTAATGTGAATTACTCGAATTTTCTGCCAACTTCTTCTTCTCGCTGCAGCTCTGTCTCAATAGTTGTCTTCCTGTTAGATCGTCTGTTCACTTGATTCTAGGGTATTGGGAAAACACTAATGAAACTGGTTAGCAATCGATTTTTAACTGTGATAAAAAAAAAAGGAAAAGGAATCTTTAATATAAATAGGCAAGTATATCAAAAATATTCTTCTCCCGCTGTCTTACTCTATGATTAAAAAAAAGAATTAATTAAAAAAAACAAATCAATTTAAATATTACTAATTGTTTATTTAAGGGAAATATTAGCACAATATGATGATGGGTACTGATACTTAAAAGTATTAAACTCATCAACGTGTAATCTATGCAGCTCGAATCATAAATGACAAATCACTCAATTCATTTGGCATTTCTGCTTTCTCTAAACAAATTGCTCAATTGACGTTTATTGCTATTTGTTACGCAATGTTCTTAATTTTTCATTATTTTTATTCATTATATTCGTTTCTATATGTATCGATATGCAATTGTTCAGATAGTACACACAATACCATCGACTTCTAATTAACCAACATTTCTAAAAAAAAAAAAATATATATCAGATATCCAATTAAATTTTCTGCTGTTACTACATTTTTTTTATGAAATCATCACACCAACTCAGATACACGACGACAACGATATGACAGAAAAGAGACTACTAAGTGTAAAAGCAACACAAAACTAGAAGTAGCCGTCAGTTAGTAATAGCAGCAAAAAGCCAAAATACCCCTCCGAAAATAACAAAAGCAACAGCAATGGAATGAGAAAAAAGCGCGGAATCTGCACAGATGTACAAAATGGTTTGTGGATGGATAATGTTGCAGCTCCTATCAGAAGCACGAAGCATGAATTAAAGCTTTTTTTTTACAGTCATTGCCCTGCGCCTGTTGGCTTTTGTTGTTATTTATTATTTACTGGCCGTTTGCTCAATAATCAATTTATCACAAACAAAATTTATGATTCACGAATCACGAAGCAGATATTCAAATATTTGCAACATTCGCTTTTGTAGTTGCAGATTTTCCTCATTTCATTGATGATTATTGGGTCGGTAGAGGTACCTACTATATATACATACATGCATATACATATGTAAACATTTCAAAAGTTTTCGGTGAGAGACAGCATTTGGATCAAATTTACACTTCTTGGAACATAAAGTATACCCAATATAATACATATCGCTTGAATGTACAAGCACAGTTGTAGTACAAACCACGTCACGTCAGAATACCCACATTGTTAAACTATCAATGTTTGTAATAAGTATGTATCTTTATGTATGTACAAGCATGTATATAAACATATGTTCCTATGCATGAAAGGACTTACATACATATATGTAGATGTTGTATAACATTATTTTATACTTTCGCAAAAAAATACATAACTTCTCCGTTCCGAAGCTTTAAAGTACGAGTATGTATGTATGGATATGTAGATATGAATGCAATCATAATTAATTATTAAATTATAGTGCGGCCTTGATATTCTGGACACACCTGTAATCTGGATGCGTATAACTTTCAGATAATTTACAATAAAAAAAAAATTTATTTGACTGATATTAAAAATGTATGCGAAAACTTTATTACAGGAGATATTTGATTGACTGAGATGCTCCGGCTCGAGCTCATTCCGAATAAGTGGAAATATTTGTTGAAACCATGAATAAGTTTGCAAGAAATTTAAGCACAATTCAACATAAGATGTTTATTAATTCAATATGTTTTATAGAAACAAGCAAGCAAGAATAAACTAATTCCAAATGTGTGGGCTACGTTAAAACAAAGCATACGAGTATAAGGACACAAATAAAACAAAGGGCCCAGTAGCAAGCACTGGCTGTTTGTTTGTAAATTGTTTAGATTTCAAATTTAGACGAAATCGATAAAAAAGCTATTAAATTTCGTACGATGCGTTGAAAAGCTGTAAAACGTTTTTGATCACATGTCAAAAGTTTGAATGCTTGTTATTGCATGTATCAACATTTTCTGAGATATCAATTTTGAATAAAATCGATCAATTCGAGAAATAACCAATTTTCGCATGTCGGCTAATAAGTAAAGTACCGTTATTCGGTACTGCAAAAAACTGGGTAACTTTCAGATGCGAATTTTTACCGAAATCGTTGAAACCGTTTTCATTAGAATTACATTTTCTCAAAATTAGCCTTAAGTAAAGTACCTTTAATTTTGAGGTTACAAAGAAAATTCGGATTACTTCAGATATGAAGTTTGAAATAAATCCATCCAGCTGTTTAGGCTGTAGTCAGAGTTACCGACGGACAGACGGACGGAGTTGCGAAACCCACTTTATTGGGTTTCTCTGTTATAATAATACTAAGATTGTTCAAAATCTCGAAATCGAGTTTTACCACGAAATATACTTGCTCTATATATTGTAATATGCTTGCTACGGCTCGAGTAGATAAAACGATATTCTGTGAAATTTATTTCTTTATTTTCTAGTCTATAGAACAATTCAGGTTTACACTATACTATTTTTCGCAATTCTTTTCTTACAAGGTCTCTTTCCTCTCAAATCACTGTATCTCCTTTCAATTACTTAATTCACAAATCCAAACTAATTACTTCTTCTTGTTAACTCTCAACTTTCAATTTATCACAAAATTATAACTTCGCCCGTTATCACTTTTCTAATCTCTTCGCCACGGTTTTAAAACAACTGCCTCTTCTCGATCGCCATCTGTCGTTATATAGCAGAAGTTTCTGATAGCCAGAAACTTCTAGCAAATTCTTCGACCACTGGAACAAGAAAATTCTGATGTAATAATTCCAAGATGACAATCATTTCGTGCAGTTATGATTCTATCTTATCCGTGATATTATCCGCAGACACGAACCCCGAATGAAAAGACACTTTGGAATGGGCTGGAGGAGCGTAGTTATTATTCTACATTATTGTAGCATCCTTTTAGGTGATGTTACACTGCCCCCCTCTTAGACTTGTTTGTCACGAACAAGTGCGTCCTCACTTCGGCCATTGTATCGACTCAGTCGGTCCACAGAACCACTTTCATTTTGGCCCTTGGTCCTCGCTGGATGCGGTAGACAACATCGTTGATGCGGGTTACTATTTTGTAGGGACCCTCCCAGTTCCGCTGCAATTTAGGTGATTTCCCCTTTTGGCGATGGGGATTATACAGCCACACTAGATCTCCTTCCTGGAATTCTGACGTTGTTGCCTTGGCATCATACCTGGTCTTCATGCGGTCGCTCGTCATCTTAATCTGGCTTCTGGTCCTTTGGTGTATGTCCCTAAGCCTTTCCCTAAGGTCCGCCACGTACTCTTCTTCATTTCTGGGCTCATTGGTAGGAGATCCAAATTTCACCTCACTGGGTAAACGAGCTATTCCACCAAATAAGATTTCGAACGGCGTATGTCGAGTAGTGCTATGCACG
The DNA here is from genome assembly GCA_963082735.1 of Pocota personata. Lineage (NCBI taxonomy): Eukaryota > Metazoa > Arthropoda > Insecta > Diptera > Syrphidae > Pocota > Pocota personata. The sequence goes on along the minus strand of OY720433.1, from coordinate 25,174,642 downwards.
GCACTTCTATAGGCCATCAAAGACAAGGGAATCTGCCGGTCCCAATCCCGTTGGTAGTCACCTACGACCTTCGAGAGATGTTCGTCCAAAGTCCTATTGAAACGCTCCACCATACCGTCCGACTGTGGATGAAGTGGGGTTGTCCTTGTCCTTTTGATTCCGAGTAGTTGACACATCTCTTGGAAGATTCTTGACTCGAAGTTCCGCCCTTGGTCAGAATGCATTTCCATGGGCACACCGAATCTGCTAACCCAATTGTAGACGATCTGCTCCGCTACAGTTCTGGCTTCCTGGTTAGGGATCGGAAACGCTTCCGGCCACTTACTGAAGTAGTCCATTACTACGAGTATATACCGATTACCATTGTCGGTTTCCGGAAATGGCCCTGCGATGTCAATGGCGATTCGTTCGAAAGGTGCTCCCACGTTGTATTGGTGCATCTTACCTCGAGTTTTGATTCTCGGACCCTTGCTAGCTGCACACACGTCGCATTTTCTGCACCAGTCTTCGATATCTTCCTTCGCTTTTAACCAATAAAAACGTTCTCGTACCTTTTCTAGCGTCTTATTCACTCCCAAGTGGCCTCCGGACGCCCCCCCATGCATTTCCTGTAACACCCCCTTGACCCTCGTCCGCGGTACGACAAGCTGCATTACAAACGACTTTCCGTCGGAGGATTCCCATTTTCTTCTCAGAACACCTTCTTGGACATGGAGGGAGTCCCACTGCGCAAAATATGCCTTTAAGATCGGGCTTCTGTGAGAGATGTTCTGATGATCCGGTTTCTCCATGTTCTCCTTCCAGACCAGAATCGGCTCGATATCCGGGTCTTCCTTCTGAGCGTTCCGGATCTCATCTCCGCTCCAGCCGGCGATAGGCTCGGCTCTCATTCTTTGGATGGAAACCAGCTCCCGTTCTTCCTGACGCACACAATGTTTACAATCCGTTCTGCATGGTCCCCGGGACAGTGTATCCGCATTAGAGTGGAGTTTTCCCTTACGATGCTGTATTTCGTAGTCGTAGATTTGCAGCCTTTCGATCCATCTTGCGACCTGACCCTCAGGACTCTTGAACTGTAATAGCCATTTTAAGGCTGCATGGTCTGTGCGAAGAACGAACTTCCTCCAATAGAGGTATTTGTGAAAATCCTTCGTAGCCAAGATCAAAGCTAGAAGTTCCCGCCTTGTCACGCAGTAGTTCCTTTCTGGCTTAGAGAGCACCTTGCTGAAGTACGCAACCACCTTCTCTTGACCCTTATGCACCTGGGAGAGTACGGCTCCTACTCCGACATTACTAGCATCTGCATCCACAATGAACGTTTCCCCGGGAGTGGGGTAAGCTAGTATCGGGGCATCGCATAGCCGTTGTTTAAGTGCCTTGAAGCTCTTCTCGCACTCAATTGACCATTTGAATTGTTTTCCCTTTTCCGTCAACTGGTGCAGGCTCTTTACGATCCCGGCAAAATCCTTCACGAACCGTCTGTAGTAGGTGGCTAGGCCCAGGAAGCTCCTTAGTTGGTGTTTGTCTTTGGGGACTGGCCAGTTTTTCACCGCTTCGACCTTCTCTGGATCGGTTCTCACTCCTTTCGCTGAAATTATGTGTCCCAGGTACTTGACTTCCGCTCTAAACAGGGCACACTTCTTGGGGTTGAGCTTAAGGTGGGCACTTCGAAGCCTTTGAAACACATCCCTTAGATTGTCTCGGTGTTGCGCAAACGTTTTTCCTACGACGATGACATCATCCAAGTACACCAAACAGGTTTTCCATGTTATCCCTTGCAGGACACATTCCATCAAGCACTCGAAAGTCGCCGGAGCATTGCACAGCCCGAATGGCATTACCGTGAATTGCCATAGCCCATTTCCTGTGGTGAAGGCTGTTTTCTCCCGGTCTTCTGGATGGATCTGTACCTGCCAGTAGCCACTCTTCAAGTCGAGAGTGGAAAACCATCGGGCTCCTGATAGTGTGTCTAGCGTGTCGTCAATCCGTGGTAGAGGATAGCTGTCTTTCTTGGTGACGTAATTGAGCTGCCGGTAGTCCACGCAGAACCGCGTGCTGCCATCTCTCTTCTTAACCAGTACAACCGGTGATGCCCACGGACTTTTGGAACTTTCAATCAGACCTTCTTTCTCCATTGCCGACACCATCTCTGCAACTTCTGTCTGCTTTGCCAATGGAAGGCGCCTAGCAGGCTGACGAATTGGTCTAGTATCACCAGTGTCTATTCGATGTTGTACCAGGTGTGTTCGGCCGTATTCTCCGTCCTGTGAGGCAAACACATCAGCGTACTCATTGACAAGATTCTCTGCCATAGTTCGCTGCTCCTGATTCAGCTCACTGGACTGGAGAATCGTCTCTCTCGTTTCCGCTGTCCAAGGTGATGGGAGAGGTTTTGGAGCATCACGTTCAGATATTGTTGCGACGGCGGTAATCGGCGTGCATTTTCCAGTCACCTCCCCTCGCCTTAGTTTGACAGTGTGTGGTCTTGCGTTCAAAACTCTCACTGGAACCATGGTGTTCTTTGATTCGACTAACGTTTTTCCCACGATGTAGTCTTGAGAGTTCTTCTCTGGGTCTGGTTCTACTATGTAGAATGGGTGGCTCCCAAGGTCACCTTCCATCTTCGTCCAAATGATTGTCTCTGAAGACGGCGGCAAAACTTCGTCTTTGCTGATGACTGTCCTGAGAGTTAAGGCATTCTCGTTTCCGTACACCATCGGAATCTCCACATTTCGATACCTCAGTACTTGCATCCCGATGTCCAAGATTACTTCATTTGCTTTCATGAAGTCTATTCCGATGATGCACTCGTCGCATATATCTGCCACCAGAAACGCATGGGAGAACGTCAGTACCGCCAGAGTAATCGTAAGACGAACTTCTCCAAACACCTTCGCCATTTCCCCTGTTGCAGTCTTCAGGCAGTAGCTGTTGGTGTCGTACAGCCAGGCGCTTCTGACGATATCTCTTCTTACAATGGATTCAGTGGCGCCTGTGTCGATGGTGGCTACGCACTTCTTCTTGTTGATTAGTGCCTCCACTGTCAGGCTCTTGTTACCCCGTTTGGTTTGCGAAACTTGAATGGTGGTCCTGGGGGCCTCGATTCCAGTAATCAACTTCTGCCCCGCGAAGTTGGTCCTTACGCATTTCCCGCCAGATGCTTCCTCTCTGCTTCTCCTACTTCCGCAATGTGGACAATTTCCTCGTCTAGGTGCACTTCTGCACTGCCGTTGTAGGTGTCCGGTTTGGTTGCAATTCCAGCAACGGATTTGACTTCCGCGAGCTCTGTCTTCATCCATGACGGCTGTTCTCTAGAATGAGCATTCCACGACGGACATTTCCCTGACACGGTGTATTCCCTGGTATGCTTGGTCCGCAGCCTTCATTGACAAAGCGAATGCCAATGCCTCGGGGAGTGTTCGCTTTTCAGCCATCCTTACAGCCATTTGCAGTTGTCTGTCCTCTATGGCCTGAATAAAAGCTTCCACCGCCATTTCGTTGATAAGCTCCTCACCGGCTTTAGGGTATGAAAGATGGGCTAGTCGCTCTATATCCGCTTGCAACTGTTGGATCGTTTCCCCCCTTTTCTGGACTCGAGTACGCAGCTGAACCCTGTACACCTGCTTCATGTGTTCATCCCCAAACCGCATCTCGATAGCCTGAACCAGAGAGTCGTAGTTCTGCTGTTTATCTTCCGCTATTGGTCATTGCGGCCGCTTCGAATTGCCTCTTATAAATTGGCCATGATGTTTGACCATCGAAGATAGGAGGCTGCATCTCCTTTCTTCTCAGACCGTCAGTGGAATATTCCCGTGCTTTCTGTCTCTTCACGTTGCTGAGCTCCTTAGCAAGATTTTCGACTTGTTTTCCTACTATCTCGAATTGCGTATCCACTTTTTCAAACTGAGTCTCTATCTTCCCAAACTGAGTTTCATGTTTCTCAAAATTTTCATCGAATCTAGTTTCGACTTTTTCGAGTTGCGTCTCGACCTTCTCGATTTTCCCTTCGATCACTTCGAATTTGGATTCCAAGTTCTTGTTTTGCTCATCAAGTTTGCTTTCCAGAGCATCTAGAGAATTCTTTTGCTCGTCCATTGCCTTCTTTTGTTCGTCCAGCTTAAGTTCTATAGAATTCTTTTGGTCATCGAGCTTAAGTTAAAGAGACATCTTTTGGTCTTCCATTGTTTTCCTTTGTTCGTCCATGACTGACTTAAGTTGCAGGAGCAGTCTTGTTATATCCGGGTCGGCTACTGTACTTGCTGGTTCCTCTCCCACGTCAAACTCTACGTCATGCGGATTTTTTTCTTCCTGTTTTATTGCTTCTTCCAGACGAATCAGTAGGGCATCTTTTCCTCCAGTTGTGTCGAGATTCCGCTTACTGAGTTCTGCCTTTAGTTGAATTATAGTTAGTTTTCCCAATTTGCGAACCATTTTGCGCAACTAATTAACTCAACACAGAAATCGTTTTTTTTTTTTTTTCTTGTGCAATTTCACACCACGGAATACGTTTTATCCCGCTTCTGACACCAATGTAATATGCTTGCTACGGCTCGAGTAGATAAAACGATATTCTGTGAAATTTATTTCTTTATTTTCTAGTCTATAGAACAATTCAGGTTTACACTATACTATTCTTCGCAATTCTTTTCTTACAAGGTCTCTTTCCTCTCAAATCTCTTTATCTCCTTTCAATTACTCAATTCACAAATTCAAACTAATTACTTCTTCTTGTTAACTCTCAACTTTCAATTTATCACAAAATTATAACTTCGCCCGTTATCACTTTTCTAATCTCTTCGCCACGGTTTTAAAACAACTGCCTCTTCTCGATCGCCATCTGTCGTTATATAGCAGAAGTTTCTGATAGCCAGAAACTTCTGGCAAATTCTTCGACCACTGGAACAAGAAAATTCTGATGTAATAATTCCAAGATGACAATCATTTCGTGCAGTTATGATTCTCTCTTATCCGTGATATTATCCGCAGACACGAACCCCGAATGAAAAGACACTTTGTAATGGGCTGGAGGAGCGTAGTTATTATTCTACATTATTGTAGCATCCTTTTAGGTGATGTTACAATATGTTAAATATAAACATTTTTATTATTAAGGTTAATAGAGTATAGTCGAGTTTAAAAGAAAAATAGCAACACGTTAAAAGTATGTACGTTCAAAAATAAAGTGCAGGACTGGATCGCTAGTACCTGCACTTATGTTTCTACGAGTATGTATATGCCATTAATTTACAAATTACTCAGATTTGAAATACAAGTAAACTCATTAAAATGTATTTTTGCCACGCACTTAATAACTGATCCGCAGCATAATATTATTGCATATACATAATGTTACGACAGAGCTAAAAATTATACATATGTACACTTCTAGGATTGTACAAAGAATTTTTCTACACATCACGAAGTGTACAGGTCGTTGTATATAGAGTCCAAAACATCGAATTTCGTGCAAAAATTTGGACTTTGTAAGCTTTGTAACATACACGAAAATAGAACAAACGTAAAGAATCGCTCGTTTCTTTCTTCGATATTCGTATATGTATGTCAAAGCTCTAACGTTTCATGAATATTTCAAACTGGTTCTAGCGCACAAATTTGTTTATCTCATCTTATCCTAGCTATCGCTAGAACCAATTGAAACTACGTATGTATGTACATATGTTCATTTAAATCGTTGGAGGTTTCTAACATATGTATATGAACATCGAACATACTAAGTTCTTGTTACATCATAATGGACATACAAGGTGTATCATTTAAATCGAGACATCTCGATGGGAGCATTCCGCAACGTAATGCTGTAGCAACCAATTAAAATGTTAGAAGCAACATACGTTGTGGTAGCTGCTGCGGCTATTAAGAATTAGTCTCTGTCTGTCCGCCTGTGTGTACCTCGAGCATCAACCTAAAGCCTGGACTGATTTTCTTTAAAATTCATACCTAGGGTCTAGCCGGTCTGTGGGCTCCTCGTAAGGTAATCGGAATTTTTATTCTAACCTCAAAATGAATGGTATTTTACTTAAGGCCAATTTTGAAAAATTGGAATTCTTTTAGAAACAATTTTAAAGATTTATGAAAGTGTATATCTGAGGTAATGAAGATGGGTGCAATAAGAATGCATACTCAGTTTTTCGCGAAAAGTTCGAATACTTTACTTATTGGCGGGTTTGCTGAATTTGGCTATTTCTCGGGTATGAATAAAACGATTTTATTCAAAATGTACATGTCATTTTTGACATATATAACGGCAAGGTACTAAAATTGTTGGCATTTGCTGAAACTAATTTTTTAGCTCTTTAACGAATTTTACAAGTGATCATTTTTCGCTCCTCATCGATTTGGCTTAAATTTGAATTTGGAATAATTTGCAAACGGTACTTTTTGGGTAAAAACGAAAGAACATAGAAAAGTAATTATATTTTACATATAGATAGTTCCTTATAAATTTTACCATTACGGATGTACCAAAAAAGAGTCTGCGTTTTTTAAAATGTTGGGGAAAATATCTGGATGTAAGACATAATTAGTTTTTCATTCCCATAAGTTTAGTTCGTAATCCTAAAATAAAGGACATTCAAGGTCACCAAATAACGCGCCCCTTTGTTCTCTACAACTTTGGCTTTAAGTACTTTTGGAATATCTTTGCGAGATATTGAAGTGTCTCGATTTAAATGACTCACTCTGTATATCTGTACTAATTGTAGGCAGTTGTAGCATTTCAGGTACAAAAATAAATATCAAAACATTTATTTTATTTATAAGCGATAATTCAATTCTTCTCTTTGAGTGACTTTTCTAAGGTAATTATGATTTGTAAGGACGTGTGGTCACTTTAATATAATGCACATTAAGAATTGGAAACTGAAATAAAGTTTACAAATTAGCTATTATATCTGTCATTTTGCAACGAATAATCATTGTCTGAAAAAGGGAATTATTAGTTTAATGAACGGTATAATACATACCTATGCATATGCAGTTTGTTTTCGTTTCATGAAGTTATTTTGCCTATTGTGGTGAAGAAATGTTCTAAGGGATGGGTGAATTAGAGTGTAGTAGCCTCATAAGCAGCTTTGGCAATACGCACGCGTCAAATGGAAAATCATCCTACATACATACATCCAAGTTGTAAGGGTTTCAACATAGAATGTCCGTAGAATCATAAAATTTTCTTTTTGTTACACAAATATGTAGAAACGCACATGATGAAAGCACGAAAAAACTCAGATAAAAATTAATAAGGGTGGAAAAGACACTAGAAAACAAGATGGAACACAGCGAAAGAGGAAAGTAGAAGAAGTTGAGAAAATTGTTTTGGAAAAGTGCTACAGTTGTTAGCTTTTGCATTTCACTCGTTATTTTCGTTTGTTTTCTTGCAATTAATTTTATTAGAAGTTCTGCAAAACATAACAATACTAAATAAAAAAAAAAATAATACTAATAAAAAAAAGATATATACATTTCTTGTTTCGCAATGGTAATGAAAGCTGCACTGTTGTCTCATCTATAGTACCTCTCGAAATAATTGAGTTATTTTATTTTATTTTTTATTCTTAGAAGGGAATATACATTTTGATAGTTGAATTTTTTCCCGATATACCTTCAAAAAACTTAACTGAGTGTAATTTCTCTCCAATTTTTAACATAATTTTTATATAATGAATGATCAGAAATTAATTTTGATTCAGTGATAAAGGATGAATTTTCCTTTTATTATGATAATGGTAAGTAACAAATGTATAGCTTACGTGATCTAAATTTGTTATTTGTGGCACGAACAAATTTAAGTAATCCGTTTTCCTAATTATGAATATCCTTCGAAAGAAAAAAAAAATTAAAAATTAAACAAACTCCATAGTATGTCAAATAATTGTCAAGTATTATTTTTTTTGTTGCTTTTCCTGCAAAATGTGAAAAATTCCTTACGAAATTTTCATAGGATAGGTACAACTGTCAATAATTTGTACATTATAGTTTATTATCGTTAGAAATGTTTGCTTAAATGCTTTCTTATTATTATTGGTGGAAATTCAGGCCTTCAAAGTTCCCTATGCAACAAAGCTTTCCCAATAATGTTACGAGCTTGCACATCCTTTAGTCATTCCCACCTAAATTGTATTCCACATGTAAGAAAAGACACGAGCGAAACGTTTAATTCACATGTTATCTTTTCGTATCTATCGTGTTGTTGTGAAATTAATTTTCAGAGTTTTATAATTGTCCTTTCATGGAAATATATAGATGAAAGATAAATAAATACAGTGCTTTTTTAAATTCATTAATACTGAAAATTATTGTAAGGACTTTCGTGTATGTGAATTTGCAAAGTATTTTCCATTTATTTTATCCTTACCGCCCTTGCCTTAATAAAACTGATTTTATTTGCAACTTTAGGTTTATTTGACTGATGTTAATATTTTGCAGATTTCCTCACTAAGGCACATTCTGGTTCGTTAGTGGGAAACGAAGACGTGCAATAAAAAAGGGCGTTGCATCAAAACATTATCGATATCAAATATGAAGATAGTACTGAAACAGTCACTATAACGCAACGTTGAACAAATTAAGAAGAGGACAGTGTTGTAATTAAACCGGTCCCGCATGTCTTTCGATGACGGCAGTGCACATCACATAAATATTCAACATCAAACGCATCAGTACCATCATTCCCAACAAACGAATTCAAATTTTTACTGCTGCAGGAGCAGCGGCAACTGCAGTACTGGTAGAGCAACAAAAAAGGCAACGAAGCAACAAAAGGGCGCCCAACAATCAATGTTGTTGACGTCGTCGTCAATAACAACATCAGACAACATCTCGGCACAAACAACACCAGTTTCATTAAATGATGGTGGTATTGGTGTTGTGAGCCTAGGAACAAACACAATTAATCGTCGGAAGTCATTACTGACATATCAGCAACAGGCGTCGGGAGGTACTATGGGCATTGGTGATGCTAGCGGTAATGGACCTAGTCCGAGTAGCTTCGCTGCACCAAGCCGTTATAGTCCGCATCCAAATGAGGGAGGATTCCATCATATTAATTCAAAGCTCTCCATTCATCCAATCGATGTACGATATGATGACACTAGGACATGCTGCCTGCCACCACCATCACCCGCACCAACCCGTGATCGTTTTATAATGGGCATGCCATCTCCCTCTAGCTCAGTTAGCAGTAATAGTCACTTCACTGATTCACAGCCATCTTCCGTGGTAGTAGGTGGGTCCCAACAGTCATCACAACAACCATCCGGAGGAGCCAATATCTCTCATAAGTATAGCATAGGAGTCAGTAGTTCATTGCAGCGATCAATGTCACCGAATTCTCGTTTTTGTATGTCCGATCGTTTCCGTGAAATCTCTCCAAAATGTGATCGATTTGTGACATCAACTCATTTTTTGGGAAATAGCACACCTTTAGTATCCAATGACGCGTACGCTTATTTGTCGTCGACGGTACATACGCCTGTGAAACGTTACGTACCCACTCCTCCACCTCCGACAGAGATCTACTCTGACGTCCTACATAATTCAACGTCAACGTCTTCAGCTTCTTTAACGGGCGGAAGTTATCACACTCTTGTCAAAAGCCCAAACCTTCCTCACCAACAACTGCAGATACAGTCAACATCACAGTTATCACAGCATCACCCCAATAATGTCAGTACTTTGCCGTACCGTTTTCGTATGAAATGTTGCATTAGTGATCAACCAGTCCCTTCGAACTTATCGACACTCAATCAAAGTACTCCACACCACGAGCGCCTCTCTGCAACAGATCATTATGCTACATCACCACGTGTACGAGCTGGTTTTAAATGCACCACAACTAGTGACGAGCTTTCCATTGAGCCATCACCTCAGCGGCGTAATTTGAGCAACTACCAGCAGCAAACAAGTTCAGCAGCGCCAACCAATCTACGTACACCTCGAAATACATCCTGTATTCTGAGCGACTACGTGTCACGTACACCAAGCATTGAATATATTGGCTCAAACTTTGGTCGTGTAATGACTCCGGTAAGCGTGCTTTCAGAGCCCATTGTTGGAACATGCTTGCATTGTAATACCATGCGAAGAACGACAGGCGTGCATCAGACCACACAAACTACGGGCCCAGTTAGTCCACTCCCATTGCAAAGCTTACCTGAAGGTTCAGGATCGGTAGACAGTGCCATTTCAAATGAGCAAACTTCGTCCACCTCTACCCCATCGACGAGTGAATCGCACATTTCGCCACTGTCTCCGTCACTTAATAACCAACAACAGCAACAGGTGCAACAACAAAATGAAAATATGATGTCCATCGAACAACAACGCCAATCCTACCCACATAACACCAGAAGTTTTCAAAAGCAACAGCAAGAGCAGCAGGAAGAATTACAGCACTTTAAAGAAGTCCACGAGCAATCGCAGGATCTGTTGCACGATCAATCACAACATTATTTGCAACAACCCCAGCAATACCAACAGCAGCATCATCAGCAGTCACAGCAGTATCATCAACAGCAACCGTTACAGAACCGTACAAGACACGTTGTGGCTTTGGGCAATGTTACAGGTGCAAACGTCAATGGCAACCACAACTCATTAAATTCACGGCAACAGTTGCAACACCGATTTTCTCGGAAACAACGTCTTAATCAGTACGTACGAAAGGAGATAGCAACATTTTTTGGGGTTGATACGCAGAGTGAAAATGATGAACGAGCTAAATGGATAGGGCGGCAGCGGCGCTTCGCAATACGTCGCTTTGGTTCTCTTAAGTCCGAAAGTGAGTTAAATGGTAACGGTGGACGTCGTTATAATGCGTCACAACAACCACCTACAGAAAGACCTGATATTTTGCCTGCACATACCGAAGAGTCGCATGTGCAGTCCCATGTGGACATCTCAGATTTTCATCATGGGCAGCACGTGGAACGAAAAACCTCTGTGCCTGCAATGATTATTGCAGGATTGTCATACATTGTGCAAACTCTAAATAAGCACCAGCATCGATACCAGCGACAGTGGTCGCGTAGTTTTGCCCCGGCCCATGTCACAGCTATTAATGGAGATAATCCAAGCGATATTTGTGAAGGTTTAACAGCCTTGCAGGAAGAGGACGTGTTTTTTGATTCGCCCGGAAATGATGCATCCAATTTAAATGTTGCCAACGGGCGAACTACAAATGCAAAAATTGTTGAGCACCAGCGCCAGATTTATATGGGTGAACGCGTGCATGGCTGGCGGACGTCAGCAATCATTGATCAGCAACAAACACAGCAACAGCAGCAACAGATCAATGGATGCAATGGTGGAAATTTAAATGGCATTGGCAATGCTATTGGTGTTCACCAACGAATAGGAAATCGAGGGACACGCATAACGCCTCAGTTACTGGATGGTGTACTTGAAAATTCGAGACGTCCTGTTGCTCGCAAAGTGAAACTCTTTTCAGTACAAGATTTAGATGACCGCAACGATCATCGCCCATTCTTCACCTATTGGATCAATACGGTGCAAATTCTCGTTCTTACGCTGTCTTTGATTTGTTATGGGATCGGTCCAATTGGTTTCGGTGTGGAACAAAAAACAGGACAGGTATTAGTGACGAGTCTTAGCTTACAGACGGTGCAACACCATGAGCAACGGAATGTTTGGATAGGACCAAGAAATAGTGATTTAGTTCACATGGGAGCAAAGTTTGCAACATGCATGCGTCGTGATATAAAAATCATGGATGTTATATCTAAAACTAGACGACAAGAACGCGAAACGGCTTGCTGCATTCGCAATGATGATTCCGGATGTGTTCAAAGCTCCCAAGCGGACTGTTCTGTTAGGGGTTTGTTTCCCACGGTAAATCAAGGATGTCTTCATATGTTAATCAAGCACTTTTAATATGTTTCTCTTTCTCATTTGGTAAGAAATCTATTTCAACATGGAAAAAATGGTCGCCTGGTGAGTCAGGTCCTGGTGGTCGAATATCTGGTTCTGTTTGTGGACTGGATCCGAAATTTTGCGACGCACCAGCTTCCATAGCTCCTTATGAATGGCCAGATGATATAACTAAGTGGCCGATTTGCCGTAAAACGAATTCATTCTCCCAAAGATTTCGTTTTAAAGATCATACAGCAGAGCACATGGTGTGTGAAGTAATCGGTCACCCATGCTGCACAGGAGTTTTTGGAGAGTGTCGCATAACTACCAGAGAGTATTGTGATTTTATAAATGGTTATTTTCATGAAGAAGCTTCGTTATGCTCTCAGGTAATTTTTTGATTATTGAAAGTGTGATCAAATATGAAATGTGTACCTAATACAATAAAATAAATCTCTCCCTTTCGTTCATACTTCATAGATTTCTTGTCTAAACAATGTCTGTGGAATGTTTCCATTCTTCTCCATCGAGGTTCCCGATCAATTTTACCGTTTATTCACATCATTATGTCTACATGCCGGTATACTGCACTTAGCGATAACTGTTGCCTTTCAACACGTATTTCTAGCGGACTTGGAGCGTCTTATTGGACCAATACGAACAGCAATTGTTTACATAGGATCGGGATTGGCAGGAAATCTGACGAGCGCTGTATTAGTTCCATATAAACCAGAGGTAATTTACCTCTGTTGTCACACCCAAAGGGTATATTCATTTTGACCATGGTTTGCAACACAGAGAAAGTATATATATTTGTGACCTGATCTGCATCGAAAGCTATTTCGAACTAGTCATGTTCATCCGTCTGTCTGTATGTTACCAGTTTTCGTGTCTTAATTTTTGAGCTAGAAAAGTGAAATTTCATGTACAAGGTGTTTCTGCTTGGAAGTACAACGGACCGAAAATCGATTCTGAGTGCCCCGAGATTTGGGAATTTCCTTTTAATAAACAAAAAATTGTATTGTGAATATCTCTGGGGGTGGCCATAGTGTAGTGGTAACATCATCGCTTGACACGCTGTAGGTTCACGGTTCGAATCCTGATGTCATCAATTGCGAACGCTTATGTCAACTCCACTGCGAAGGCATAACACTGGCAGTAGGGTGGTCATATGCCTGGAAATCCAACTTGACCGTGATAATGACAACAGGCAGCAAAACAAAAATACTCCCCAGTTATCTGGACGCCACCCTTGAGTTCACTGAAACTTAATACCACCTGAGCTTCAAAACCAACTACACCAATCTGTCTTTCTTTGTCATTTCCCCTTTCCACACACAAAAAAAAAAAACGCCCGTGTCCTAAAAATTAGTACAATGGTATTCATATCCTCTTTGACACGTGCAAATTATAGAAAAAAATAAATAAATAAATCTCATCAGAATCCGTAAACTTCGGTTATAAATGGTGTCTCTTTTTTTAAAGAAAAAGTCATAGCAATAGTTTTTCGAAATGTCCTCTGAGTGGAATGTTATTGCATTTGAATTCAAAAATTCACAACGCCACACCAACTTTATTAGGGAAGGTTTGGAAGATGAGGGGTAGGGTATCATCCGTTCCAGTCATTTTGTAAATTGTTGGAGTGTTTTTTGTTTGTTTTAATGATGGCATTGTGTTTGTCTTAGGTTGGACCACTCGCTTCCCTTGCTGGAGTTATATCATCCTCAGTTGTTCTCCTGATTCTTATTCACTGGAAGCAGTTGCGAAAACCACATATCGCATTGTTCAAGCTGATCCTGCTTGGTGGTATACTATTTGGTATTGGTACCCTACCATGGCAGTTAAATTTTGCTGGTTTGTTAGCTGGAATATTTTGTGGAATTTTTCTCACTATCGCATTGGTGCCGTTTGTGAGTGTAACTAAATATGGCCGAACGACAAAGGTTAGTACAAATAATGGTATTGGGCATTAAATTAAACAATACAAGATAAAATTTCGTGATAGATCAACCTCATATGGACATGCATATTATTCCATTTGTTTGTTTACACGGTGATGTTCATAATTTTCTATCTGTTCCCAACTGAGCTCACATCTTTCAACTTTGGTGACGTTATAAGTACTGGTTTCAATTCAAATGGCGGTGGTATCGATAGCTTCCGCAATATGCACGTGACACCAAACAATAATCATCATCAACAACAGCAGCAACACCATCATCACCATCATTCCGATGATATTATTACGCATACTGTTCTAAGTGGACTAACAGCAAGTGATAATAGTGCGGTGAGTTAACCGTTCAATATATTAAGGCATTTGAAATTAACTTTCGATATTCTAATGTATATACTTCAAAAACAGTTGCAATATCAACAGAATATGTTACAGTCGCAACAACAATCCTATTATCATCGGATGTTTAATAGTAATTATCATAATCTCACCAATCTAAACAATTATAATAACAACAATAATCGCAGCAATATTAAAAACAATAAAACCAACAGCAATTTAATATTACTTTTACAAACAATACCACGTCACAAAGGTGTGTGCAACAATCAAGTTCACAGCAATGATAGCTATCAGTTACAACGTCAACGTCTGGAGCAGCAACATAAGCTTTTAGTAGCAGCTTTACCGACTGCAGTACGAAGAAAAACCTTGGAAGAAAATGTAAGCGGCAGCAGTATAAGTGATATTGATAGCAATGTTAAGCAATTCTCATCATCATATGATGAAATGTCGTCTCTTAGTGGAGATGATGATGGAATTACAGTGAAAGGCGATCTTGTTCAAAAATTGCTATTTTCTGAAGAGCAAAATTCAGTGTATCAGCATTTGAATACAACAACGTTGGAATCATCAGCTACGGTTGCGCCATCAACACCGTCATCTTCTTTATCGCCATTATCATCAACAGCTTCAGTCATTCAAAGGGGAACAGCCATAACAATGAACGGTTCGAGTATGAAAACCAGAAACAGTGCTATTCGACACCGAAATATAATAAATGCATGACGTCTATTAAATTACTGAATTCTATTATTAACAATTCATAAACTTATATTATTGTGAATGTATATTTACTACAATTTAATTATAAGAATACACCAACATTCAAATTAAACACACAAAGACAAAAATTAAAAAAATTAAAATTAACCTCCAAAGTCAAACAATTTATTACTGTGCAAATACATAAATCTCTATACATAATTCTGTGTTGTTCGGATAAAAGCGTGCATGTCGTTTTTGATAAATATTGGAAAATAAAATTAGTAATTTTAACTAAAGCTACAATACAACAAGCTCCATTTTAGTTCAATTAGGCAGAAACGTGTTTTCAAACAGATTTATTTAGCAAAGGGGTTTTATACTCGTAGCTAGAGTCTTTAGTCGAGTTTTAAAATCTTTCATGAGAAAACTTGTTAGAACTTATTATTCTAAAGGAAGTGGGTGTGAATTTAACCATTTATAGCTCAAATTCTTAGATTTCATTAAGATCTTCAAAATCGGGCAGCTTAATCACTACCGTAAATAGCTTCTTTTTTTTTTATAAAATATGTATCTCCAAAAAATAGACGAATTATACCGAGAAGAAGTTTTCAACATTACAGTGAACTCGAGGTATACTCGTATGTGAGCGAATTTTAAAATTCATTACACTTATTGCTCCGGGTTCTAAACAGCCTTATGAAAAATTTGATTTCTCTAGTAGTTCTTTAACGCGGTTGCAACGATGGCAGGGCATCGTTCAAAAAGCAATTGTTCTTCAGTTCTATGCACTTGAGGACTTCAAACTCACATTTTCATAAAAATTTCACATTCTTCATAATTGTTTGTTTACGCAATTCGTTATATTTTTCACGTTTTCATTTGTTCATATTAAAATGTTGATTGTTATGTAGTATGGTACGTTAAATAATTACTGTATCTTACTCTCCCAAGTTTTAAATAAAATTAATTGAAAATTACACAACAGAACCGTTTCTGAGATAAAAGCCAAATTAGAACTACAGATGCATGGAATTACACCACCAACGTATGTACATATGTACATACATATGTACGTACATAAATTCTTCTGTAATAGTTCTTAATACACACAGACACCAAGCCGGGCGGGCTGGTGATGCTAAGCTCAGGCGACTGTGGGGGTCACAGGTGGCGGATAGTGAACGGCCTGCAGAAATGGAGGCTAACTGCGAATACCCAATAAGCAGTCCCCGACCAAGAGCGGCAGAGAAGGAGGGCTTGGCTGAAAAGGTTAAAGGAACCCCTATGAACTCTCTGCGACAAGACGAGTAAGCACCGTCTTCCATATATGTGCTTTCCACCTCAAGGTGGCTACGAGGGATACAGAAAGGAGAAAATGGCGAGATCCGGACAAACCCGCCACATCGTAAAATGCGCAGCTTCTTTGCCCGAAAGGGATGCTGCATATATACATACATATATATATGTATATACATAGGTATATATATATATATATAAATAACCATAACCACTACCCTAAAACATTAAGACTGAGCCCAGTAAGGTCTTAATTATGGCATACTGGAAAACGAATTGGAATGACAGCTATGAGGGCTGACGTTTGTAGTATTCTGTTACCTGAGTAAGCAAGAGTGAAATCTTGCAGAAATGGCTTTCAGGCTAATGCTACAAGCGCCTCCATCCCGTTAAAACCTTGGCAGGCCTAAAAGTACGTTCAATGTTTCGTCACCATTAAGTTGGTGGTGTAGGTTCAGATGTAACATTCCTGGTTAGCACCGATCCGGCTCTGGCACAAAACCCCATAAGGGCTTGTGTCAACCCTCGCATGGCCTCACTGCTTGCAAAGACAACCATGGGATCCTTAGGTGACTACACATTCGAACATTGATAGCGGCTTTGAGTGGGGATCCACTAGAAATGATTACAACAAAAACAAACAAAAACACCGGAGAAATTGAAGTAGAGGAGAATGAGGAGAACCCCTTCCAGAGGGGATCAAGGATGCTGAGGTCACCAATTGACCAAGTAGCAGCATCACAAAGAAGTGCGGAACGACGCGAGTCACCCGCAATACGAAAGGTGACGGTCGAACCACCAACCCATAAAACTGACTTCCACAAGTTAGGTGAGCAAATTAGAGGTCTGGTAGAAATGCTGGAAGATGGCAAAAGGCGTTCAATCCACCAAGCGATGCGAGATGCTATCGAAAGCATCAGAGCTCTCTATGAGCTCTCGGCGATTCAGCTACACGATGAGGAAGCAAAGCAAGTGATTCGCCGGAACAACTCGTCGCAAACTTCGCCATGGCTAAAAACAACATCTGAACCCAAGAGAAGGCAAGTTGCAGACGACGAACCCCCGGAGCCAAAACGAAAACAGCAACAGCCACCGAGTGGCGCGGCAGACAACGAACCACCGAAGCCAAAACAGACGCAGAAAAATACATCAAACGATGTTGCAGGCAAAAAGCGCTCGGAGCCAAAGCGTAAACAAAAACAAACTGCATTGATAAACACCAAGGAGAAGGATGAGACCACCGGCGTAGAGACCCCAGTGGTCAGACCTAAGAAAAAAGTTACAGCCACAAACAAGAAGCAAGCGGCAGGAGAAGAAGAATGGGTAAATACCACCAAAAAGAAGATCGCCAAAAAGAAGCAACAAGAGGTCAAAAGACCTAGACCTGACGCTATCGTCATTAAAGCGACGGGGTCCCTCTCATACGCGGAGATACTACGCAAGGTGAAGGCAGACCCCAAACTGGAAACAGTGGGAAAGGCGGTAACTAAAATCAGGAGGACACAGAAGGGAGACCTCCTTATACAATTCAAGGAGACGGGAAATAAGACAAACGAATTTAAAGGCGTCATTAGTGAAGCTCTAGCAGAGCAAGCGAATGTAAGTTCGATTACGCATCGCACTATCAAAGACATCGATGAGGTCACGACTATAGACGACGTAATCAATGCAATCGAAGCCCAGTTTGGAGTGAAAGTTTCACCGGCAGATATTTTGTCCCTGCGGAGGGCGTACGGAGGAACACAAACAGCAACGATCAGCTTTCCCGCAGTAGACGTAAGAAAGCTGTTAGAAGCAGGAAGGATTAAAATCGGCTGGGTTAACTGTCGCATGCGCGAACGAACCCTCCTTAAAAAGTGCTTCAAATGTTTAGAGTTTGGTCATCTTGCCTGGCAATGCAAAAGCGAGGAAGACCGCTCCAAGCTATGTAGGAGATGTGGAGGAGAAGGCCACATAGCGAAGAATTGCAACAAGGATCCATCCTGCATGTTCTGCAAGAAAGACCACCCGGACGCCGCGCAGCATGTAGCCGGCAGTAGCAAATGCCCAGTATTTCGGAGAGCTATTACAAGCAAAATACCATGAAGATTCTACAGATAAATCTTAATCACTGTAGAATAGCACAGGACATCCTAGCACAAACGGCCAAGGACGAAAGCGCTGACGTTATTATGATCAGTGAACCATATAAATGTCCCGAAGAGAACAACAATTGGATCTGCGATAAGGCAAAACAGGCGGCGATATGGATGTGTGGACGCTCTGCCTTTCAAGAAACAAACGACCAAACAGTCGGCTTCGTGCGGGCGAAAATAAATGGGATCCATTTTTATAGCTGCTATGCCCGACCCAGTTTGACGGCCAGCGAGTACCAACTAATGCTGGATAATCTAACCACGGATGCGCTCCAGAGAGCCCCAGTGGTTATAGGAGGAGACTTCAACGCGTGGGCAACAGAATGGGGCAGCAGGCTCACCAACACCAGAGGACAGGTCTTATTGGAGACATTCGCTCCCCTAGCGATAGGCATTGCTAATAAGGGCCGGACAAATACTTACCGGAAGGCTGGAGTAGGGTCCATTATTGACATCACCTTTGCGAGCAACTCCATCCTGAAAACCATAAAGTGGAGGGTCAGTGAGGAATATTCACACAGCGACCATCAGGTGATAATACTGGAAATAAAAGGGAAAAAACCAGTCCAGCTCCCAAAACTTACTGGCCCAAAATGGAATGACAGATCTTTCGATAAGGATGCATTCGAAGAGATGTTGAACGGTGATCAAGCTCCAAGCGGAACAGCGGAGACCCTCGCTCACCACCTCACAGGCACCATCACCACAGCGTGCGACGCATCAATGCCTAGGAGAGCAAACACCAGGAACACATCACCGTGTTACTGGTGGAACGAGGAAATATTCGAACTCCGGGCAAAATGTCTGCAAGCCCGGCGTAAAGTCCAACGATCAAGAAGGAGGGCGGATTTCCAACAATGCCTGGACACCCTTAGACTGGCGAGACGTAGCTTAAATAGAGCCATTAAGGAAAGCAAAACTGCATGCTTTAAACGTCTCTGTCAAGAAGCCGACATCAACCCATGGGGCTCGGCATACAGAATGGTGATGACAAAATTAAAGGGCTATAGGACTCCTCAAATAACATGTCCGATAATGCTGAGATCCATAGTAGAGTACCTCTTCCCTCAAAGGCCTGCTGCTATGTGCAATATTATACGAGAAGTCAATCCAGAAGATATTCCTTTAATTACTCACGAGGAACTGCTAAGGGCATGCAGCAAGATAGGTGACAACAAGGCTCCGGGACCCGACGGCATCCCGAACAAGGCAGTAAAGGCAGCTGTAACAAAAAGACCAGACCTCTTCATAACAACAATGAAGCAGTGCCTTGAAGAAGGAACCTTTCCCGAAAAATGGAAAACGCAGCATTTGGTCCTACTGCCAAAAGGAAAGAAGCCCCCAGGAGAACCATCATCCTATCGCCCAATATGCCTATTAGACACCATGGGAAAGATCCTCGAGAAGATAATCTATAATAGATTACTCGCAGTAGTAGAAGAGAAAGGAGCCCTCTCAGATCACCAATTTGGCTTCAGAAGAGCACGATCTACTGTTGATGCCATAAGAGCGGTAGTCGATATCGCCAAAGGTGCCATCGAAGGAGAAAGATGGCTCTACGGCACAAAGGAGTATTGTGCAGTAGTAACGCTGGACATTAAAAACGCATTTAACTCTGCGAACTGGTCGTTTATTAGAAGGTCACTTGCCAGGATGGATACGCCATATTACCTGCTACGGATAGTGACGAACTACTTCAACAACAGAAAGCTGAGGTACAATACCGATGAAGGCGTAAAATACTACAACGTAACTGCGGGAGTTCCACAGGGATCGGTTTTAGGGCCACTATTGTGGAACATCATGTACGACGGAGTACTACGATTAGCGTTACCTGGGGGAGTAACGATAATTGGATTCGCCGATGACATTGCAGTCGTGACAGTAGCTAAACAGATCCGTGCAGTAGAATCAGCTACAAATGAAGCAATTGCCCGGATAAAAGATTGGCTAGTATCCGCCGGACTAGAACTAGCTGACCATAAAACAGAAGCTGTTCTTATAACCAGCCGGAAAACTGTCGAATTTGCCAACTTTCAGGTTGGTAACCAAACCATCAGGTCGAAAGAGGCAATTAAATACCTTGGAGTAATGCTGGACAACAGGCTACGGTTTAAAACGCATGTTGATTTTGTTACCAAAAAAGCATCGCAAATGCAGGGAGCTCTCTCGCGTATCATGCCTAACATCGGTGGACCTGGATATGCTAGAAGGATTCTACTCTCTAGAGTTATCACCTCAGTTCTGTTATATGCCGCCCCAGTCTGGGCGGAGGCACTGAGGACGAAGGAGACCAAAAGGAAACTATCGTCATCATACAGACTCTGTGCGCTACGGACAATCAGCGGCTTTCGAACCATCTCTGACGAAGCTGCATTTGTCATAGCTGGAATGGTCCCCATCGATATTCTCGCAGATGAAATGCTGAGGATATATAACAGAAGAGCATTGAGTCATCACGACGCCACTGGTATCAAGGTGATACAAATTGAAGAAAGGGCAGCGTCAGCAGCTATGTGGCAAGCTCGTTGGGCTAATACAACAAAAGGCAGATGGACATACAAACTTATACCGACAATCCAAGATTGGATAAGTCGAAAGCATGGAGACTGCAACTACCATCTAACGCAGTTCCTGTCTGGCCACGGTGGCTACCGCAAATATCTACACCGATTCGGACACGACAACTCACCATCCTGCCCGGAATGCCCAGGTGAAGATGAGGATACGGAGCACGCAGTGTTTTACTTCACACGTTTCACGGCATGGAGAATTACTCTGCCAAGTCCGTCATTACTCCTCGACCATATGTTACGGTTGGAAGAAAATTGGATGGCAATATGTTCTTTCGTAACAACTCTACAAAAAGAGCTGCGGAGAATAGAAAAGCTAAGAAGAGCAGCAGAAGCAACAGAAGCATCAGAAGCAGCAATACAAGAAGCATAGCATGAATTGCTAACCAGCCCCGCGAAGTAATACCTAACGGCAGTCCCGCGGGGAGAGTGGTTGAAGTGTGTAGGGTGTGTGTTTAGTACGTAGGCGTATTCCTGGCATCGAGTACTCAGGTTTGCGAATCGTGCATGCTAGTAGCACTCGGGCTACTAGTATCTATGAAGATTACACATCCCTGGCGCAATCCAAAAAAAAAAAAAAAAAAAATAGTTCTTAATACAGGGTGTTTTTTATATTCCAGGCCGATATTTTGTTTGACTAACTGTGAAATGAAACACAATTTTTTAATATTTTTTTTATTGACCGATTATTTGGTTTATAACAATAATGTATGGTATATTATATTGGGCAAATAGCTGCCTTTGGCCGCGGCGAGGATGCGCGCTATTTCAACCATATTTTGCATAACACGTTGGCACATTACGAGTGTTATTTCACAAATTCCTTGAATAATGTTGTCCTTTAGCATCGGGTTTGTGGTTGGCTTATTGTTGTAGACCTTTTCCTTCACATACCCACAAAGGAAGAAGTCTGGGCGGTCAATCAGGGGATCGAGGAGGCAAATTGTTATTACCTCTGCTTGAAATTAAGCTGCCGGGAAAAATTTCTTGCAAAATACCCATCGCATCGTTAACTGTGTGTGATGTTGCATCGTCCTGTTGGAATCAAATGTGTTGGAGGCCCAATCAATTCATTCGGGAACCATGAAGTTTTGCAGCATGTCACGATAGCGATCATCAGTAATTGTTACAGCATTGCCTCCTGCTTCTTCAAATAAAATTTGCCTCAATGATGCTGCCGGCCCAAATGGCGCACCATACAGAAACTCTACGAGGGTGGAAAGGTTGTTGGTGTATCAATTGAGTATTTTCAGTGCCCCAATCGCTGATATTTTGTTTATTAACAAGGACAGAAAACTAAAAATGTGTTTCGTCACTCATGGTGATTTTTTTTTCCAAAAATTGGGTTTGTCAATATGGAACTGCAAAACCTTTTCACGCCATTCTCGTAGGAGCATATAGTCATTTTCTATTCGTTGTTGAGACAACTGAATTTTATACGGGTACAAATGCAAATATTTTTTGATTATTTTAGACAAAGATGCCGGAGACATTCCAAATTCGTGTGCACGACGTACAATATAACGGAGATGTCCGGACTTTCGTTAATATTGTCTCTCACTGCTGCAATATTTTGTGCCGTACGTACATAGGTACGCTACAAACTCGACCGGACTTCACTTTACCTGCCAGTGCATACTGAGTTTCAAAGTTAGATTTAAACCAAACAAATTATGCAAATTTGTTCGCGTTTTCACAATTGAACAATTATTTAGATAAAATGTTTTATTAACTTCAACATGCGTTGAGGCGTTAGATGCCCCATAATATATTGTTATCGACTGCTCTTCACGGTCGTCAAATGAAACAAACCAAAATGGCGGCCAAAAAAAACACCCTGTACATTTCCGAGCTTAGAGGTCTGAATTACTCATTAAGTATTTTATAAATTTTGATCCAAACAATTCAATAAAAACATATTGAAAATTTGAAAATTATTAAGCAAAATATTGAAGAAAAAAATTGTAATGTGAAATTTTTATGAAAATTGTTTGAAATCGTCTGCATACCGTTTGATTGGAAATCCAATTGGCTTTAGAAGCATACCTCATTTATTAATTATCGTTATATCATTAAAGAGTTAAAGCAGTATATGTAAGTAGTTTAAGTGAAAAATTTCTGGCTCACATAGCTAGGAACGGGGAGAGTTTGAATGAAATTGCTTCCAGCTGTTTGTAATACGCTAATTTATTTCTTTTGTTTTGTAGTTTATAAATGGATTTATTTGTCCTAGATATGCATATAATATACATACATTTGTATAGTTAAGTCATCAACATATGCCGTTTTTATATTTTCAAGGGGCATATCATTTCTTATGTGGCACTGGTTGATACGGGGTGGAATCGGCTTAGGTGATCTGTGACAACTGATAGTTAAAATCATCTTATTTGCTCCAGCTAAAAATTGTATTTGGATTGTTCATTTCATAAGAACACTGACGACATATTACATCTCGAAAATGGTAGCGGTAAAATTATTTGGAGAAATTTGTTAAAATAAAATTAAATAAAAAAAATTAAATAAAATTACAATAAAAAAAAAAATCTATCTATCTATCACTTATCACCTTAGCCGATACCACCCCAGAGTTCATGGGTTTTACAAATCAACGTGAACTGCTTTATTATTATCGGAATGTTATTTGGCATATGGTTGCTTTATTTTTCAAGGCTGGAATCAGTTAAGGTGATTTTCGAGCGTTAATAGTCAACTGCATTTCTTTTGCTCCAGGTAAGGTGACGGTCGTTTTTTTGGTAATAATTTATCAACATATTCGAAAATACGATTATCACCTTTCACCTTAGTCGATTTCACCCTAGTATTTCTCTTATGAGTGTGTGGACAGCATCCACAGCACTGAAGCCAAACCGCCTGGACTGCTTAGCTCTGCCTATTCTCTCTTGAAAAGAGTGGAGCACAACACTGCGAAATATGAATAGACGTTCGAATGTTTTTCTTTTTTTTTGCGACAAGGTAGCTGAACGCCATTGATACCATTTTGTGATCAAAATAAGAGAAAATATTTTGGATGGATGAATTTCAACTGGAAATAAACAAAAAAAATTAACAATGTTGGTTAATTTATTAGGTGCGTAACTAAGATCTCGCTGTTTGTCAATAGATGGCTCCAGCAGTAACTGCTAGTCGATTTTGACATATCCAAAACATCATTAACCGAGCTTAGGCATATGGTAAACAAACTGTTGTGACACATTAGTGATTTTATTTTGGTGTCATATACTTTTGGTTGTGTGAAAATGTCTGATTTTGTGGCAAATAATCGTCATTTGCGGGAAGTGTTGATTTTCTTCTTTCATTCGAAGAAAACGGCGGCTGAAGCGCATCGAGAGCTCCAGAAAGTTGACGGAGATGCTGCTCTACGTGAAACAACGTGCCGTGAGTGGTTCCGTCGCTTCACCGACGGTGATTTCGATTGACGACCGTCCGCGTGAAGGAAGGCCTAAATCCTTCGAAGACGCTGAATTGGAGGCATTGCTCGCTGAGGATCCGTGTAAAACACAAGTTACCCGTCAAGCCATTTCCAAACGATTGCATGCGTTTGGAATGATTCAAAAACAAGGAACTTGGGTTCCTTATGATTTGAAGCCAAGGGACGTTGAGCGTCACTTTTTCGCCTGTGAACAACTGCTCCAGCGTCAAAAAAGGAAGGGTTTTCTTCATCGCATCGTGACGGGTGATGAAAAATGGATTCATTACAGCATTCCAAAGAAAAGAAAGTCATGGGGACTGCCCGGTCATGCTTTTACGTCGTCGGCTCGGTCGAATATTCACGCTGCGAAGATTACGCTGTGTATTTGGTGGGACCAGGTCGGTGTCATTTATTATAAACTGTTCAAACCCAACGAAACCATCACTGGGGAACGGTATCGACTTCAATTGATACGATTGAGCCGAGTACTGCGCGAAAAACGGCCACAATACGAGCAGAGGCACGAAAAAGTGATTCTAAAGCATGACAACGCTCGGCCTCACATTGCCAAACCCGTTAAAACCTACCTGGAAACGCTCAAATGGGAAGTCCTACTTCACCCGCCATATTGTCCAGATATTGCGCTACCCGATTATTACTTGTTCCGTTCGATGGCACATGGTCTGGCTCATCAGCAGTTCCGGTCATATGCAGATATCAAAAAATGGCTTGATTCGTGGATAGCCTCAAAAGATGAAGACTTTTACCGTAACGGTATTCGAGCTCTGCCAGAAAGATGGGAAAAAGTTGTAGCTAGCGATGGGCAATACTGTGAATGATTCATTTGTAACCATTTTTTCACAATAAAGTTGTATTTTCTTCAAAAAAAACAGCGAGAATTTAGTTGCGCACCTAATATTTATCTTAATTTTGTTGCTTTAAATGTTCATCTCTTACCATATGGATAATCCCATACAAAAGTAGAGTATTATTCGGATATACGAAGGAACTTTCAGTGTTTGTATTTCAATCTTCCGAGTTCTAAAATAAGAATCAAATAATTTGAAATTTATATCCAAAAGAAATTTACAAATACACTTAGTATGATTTCCACTCTAAGATGAAAATATAGATCAAAACATACAGAAAAGTTGCAATTCCTTTGGAACGGATTATATAATACCCTACCCTCCATCCTCAAACCCACGGCTAATAATGTGGGCGTGGCGATGTGAAATTTGTAAATCAAATGCAAAGATATCTTTCTACTAGGAGGATATTTCTACAATTTTTAAGAGATTTCGTCATTCGTAACCGAAGTTACATTTTTTGAAGGAAATGCAATATATGGACAAAATGTAGAGGAAGTCAGCACCTACATATTTTATTAAGATCATATTTATCAGTTTCTAGCAAAAATAATAAAAAGGACAATAATTTAAAAAAAAAGTTTACAATTGTAATACTTCTAATTCTAAAAAGATTGTATATGAAGTTACACCTTCCTATCCCAAAAATTGATGACATACAAACGGACGGACATGGCTAGATCGACATAACTTTCGATTTTTATACCCTTTGGGATAGGGTTTAAAGTTGCCTTTTGCCTGCCATCGTGTGCACATGCGTTCCAACTCACTCTCCACCGTGGTGTCAAAAAAAAAAATCAATCAATTTCATAATTCCATCTAAGAAAAAAAAAAAATTAAATAAAATCGATCGCGCGCGCCAAATCAAATCAGTGTAGTGCAGTGGAAAAAAAAAAAAAATAAATAAATAAATAATTAAAAAAAGCAAATAAATAATTCAGTGCCGGTGTATTCCATCCTTTCACACCCACTCACTCGCTGTTGCGCTTCTTCGTTATCGCAATTGGAGCATGTGCTACAAATGTATGTACATACTCCCAGTTGCGATGACTGAGAGTGTGTAACATTTGATGCCTAACGGACTGTGAATGTTTATCCGAATAGCGGACCTCAGCTGATTGTCGTTTGGGCATAGCACCTGCGACAGTTTGTTTTGGAAAACTATTCATTGGATCTTCACTTCACAGCTTCGCTTAGTTACGTCAGAGTTGTGTCTTTTTGTGTTTTTATGTTGTAGTGATGAGGGAATTTAGGGTTGATTTTTCCAACATTCGTGGGCTTCGAATGAATTTCTTCGATGTGTACGCCAACGCCCATACCCATAAACCAGCTGTTATGGCACTAATCGAAACACAGGTAGTTGAAGAATCTTCCGACTTGAAATTGCCTGGATATAACTTAGTGTCATTATTCTTTTCCCACCGTGGCCTCACCATTTACGTCCGTAGTGATATTGCTTACCAAGTTACACCATAGTATGGCCACTGTTCCAACCCGGAATTTAATTTCAAATGGTTCAAATTCACCGTCCGTAAGCAAATAATTCACTACTGCTTTATTTACAGAAGCCCTAGTGCGGACAGCAACAAATTCACCGTCCGTAAGGAAATAATTCACTACTGCTTTATTTACAGAAGCCCTAGTGCCGACAGCAACTCAACTTTTGATGAATTTGATGCGTTGTCCGATTCCATCACTCGAATTGTCTCCTTGTATCCTCATACTGAAATTGTCATTGCGGGCGATTTCAATATACACAATTTGGATTGGCTACAACATTCTGGCCAGACAACACCCGAAGGAAGGTATGTTGAACTTTTTGCTGAGATAAACAATTTGACTCAGCTTGTAAATGAGCCTACACGTATACCGGACATTGAAAGTCATTCCACCAACACCTTGGACTTGTTTCTTACTTCGCACGTTGATAAGCACACCATTGATGTTCTAGCGCCTCTAGGTCGGTCTGACCATAATAATATCGTATCAGCTAAATGCTCGTACTCCGACCACTAAGTTAAAGAAAAAAACTCCTAAAAGAAAAGTATGGCAATACGAGAAAGCCAACTGGCCTTAATAGTTTCTTTAGTAGTTTTAACTGGTCGCTATGCTTGCTCGATAGCGACGTGGATGCCGCTGCTGATATGATCACTAAACGCTATACTCTTAGGTATGAATGACTTTATTCCTAACAGAATAAAGAGCATTAAACCTAAGGCAAACTCGTGGTTTGACCACAGCTGTAAAGAGACTATCAGGTTGAAAGAAGTAAATTTTCGGTTTTATAAAGCCAACAAATCTGAGGAAACCCGAAAGAAGTTTAAACAAGCCAGGAAAGACTGCAATACCCATATTCGACGTGTAAAATTCTTACATGACCAAAAATTGAGGCAAAAAGTCCTACAATGTCCCAAAGGTAGTAAAAATTGCTGGTCATTCATCAAAAATATTAAAAATTCTGCCTTGTCTGCCATCCCCACGCTCATTTACAATGACATTCCAGCTGTCAGCTCCTTAGACAAAGCTAATCTGCTTGCTGCTCACTTTGCAGCGAATTCCACGCTGCCAGATAATGCTTTGTCTCCACCTGTATTTGCGAGCGTCAAATTTTCCATGGGACAAGTCCACTTTCGCACTCGTACAGTTGCAGGAGTACTCAAAGGTCTTAACATACACAAATCCGCTGGTCCAGATGGTATCCCCCCATAGTTCTGAAGAGGTGTTCTTCTACGCTGGCAAAACTTCTGTGTAAGCTTTTCTGTCTATCCTACTTTTCAGGGCTCTTTCCGAGTAGATGGAAAACAGCATTTGTCCAGCCCGTCCCCAAAAAAGGCGAATCTTATTCCCCGTCCAATTACCGATCCATTGCACTTACGTCCCTTCTTTTCAAGGTCATGGAAACACTGATAAATCGTCAGCTTATGAAATATCACGATTCACGAAAACTTCCTAACGACCGGCAGTATGGTTTTCGTAGCAACAGGTCCACTGGTGATTTGATGGCATATCTCACCGAGAAGTGGAATTAATCTCTCCATCACTTCGGCGAAACCAAGATGGTTGCGCTTGATATTTCAAAGGCATTTGACAGAGTTTGGCACCAGGCTCTTTTGTCGAAAATGCGTGCATTTGGCGTCGATGAGTCTCTTCTTCAATGGATTAGAAATTACCTTTTGGGGCGTTCAATACAAGTTGTTTTGGACGGCTTCAAGTCTGCAATTCACCAAATAAATGGTGGTGTTCCCCAACTCTCTGTATTGTCTCCGACTCTCTTTCTTATTTTAATAAATGATCTCTTGTCTGCAACTTATAATCCAATCCATTCCTTCGCTGATGACAATACCCTCAGTTTTTCATATTCGTTCCCTAACTCACGTCTTTGCTCTTCGGCCTTAAAAGGGGAATGGTAACGTATGTTAAACACATTACATTCCGACCTGCACAGCATAATTACATGGGGTTCAACCCACCGCGTGGAATTTAATGCCTCCAAAACACAATGCTGTCTTCTGTCTCTCAAGCGAAACCAAAACCCTCAACCAGTAGCCATGGATGGTACTTGCATCATTGAAACCGAAAGACTTGCCATTCTCGGTATGTGTATTAATAACCATCATCGATGGAACGATCACATATTCGAAGTCGCCAAAAATGCTGCAAAATGTCTAGGATTCCTTAAGCGATGCAAGAAATATTTTCCCCCGTCTGATCTGGCCTCAATTTATAAGATATAACGCCCATATCTAGTCCGGTGCGCCCAAGACCTAATCGCTCGTTAAAACTTATAGGTGATAGAGATATTGTGAATTCCATTCATTCACTAGAACATCGGAGAAATGTCTCCTGTCTCTGCTGGTTTTATCGTTTTTTCCACAAAAAATGCTCCAGCGAAATAGCCAGTTGCATTCCTCCCCTTCAAAATTTCACCCACAATACGCGACATGCTTCGAATGCACATCAGTTTACCCTAAAGCCAAACTTCGGTCGAACAACACGAACGTGGAACGATCTACCAGGCTCTGTATTTCCCCATCACTTCAACCTTCAAACATTCAAAGCCAACGTGCATAGGTACCTCCTCTGTTCCTCTTTCCCCTTTTCATTGGCGCCCGTGCCCTGAAGCAATAAAAGGGTATTAATACTCCCCTTGGGGCGCGCAGTTTATAAAAAATAATAATTAATAAATAAAGATGAATAGTTCAGCCGTGTCGTAAATGTCCTCTTCCAGTGACCAAATGAGTGCACAATATTCGAGTTTGTGATCAGATTCCAAAGATTCTTACACCTGTGCTGCTTCGGATGCTAAGGAGACTATAAGCAAATTTCGTCTTACTAGCCCAAAACTTAAGCCCAAAAAAACAGGTGACATGACGAAAATGGTTAAATCCACATAACTTTTGATGAAGGTCACATATGTACCGTTGG
The DNA here is from genome assembly GCA_963082735.1 of Pocota personata. Taxonomy (NCBI): domain Eukaryota; kingdom Metazoa; phylum Arthropoda; class Insecta; order Diptera; family Syrphidae; genus Pocota; species Pocota personata. Next base: position 25,145,021 of record OY720433.1, on the reverse strand, counting down.
GGTCTTATCGTTATTTCCCTGTGAAGGGGGGTCTTTCATTTAAATCAATAAGAAATATAAAATAAAGATTAGTTATGGTTCTATTGGAACACTTTATTGTTTGAGTAATTTCTTAAGACTAAAGAATTATTTGCTCTTAGGATCTATTTATGATAGAAAGACAAACAATCGTGATGATCTTATTTGATGATCTCAGCCATATTGTTTGTCCTTGTTTAATTTATATATTCATTAAATCATAACATTATTGTTTATAAACAAACGGTAATGTCTATTTTGTGTAATCATTATACTTGAATATCGGAGCCAATGCAATGCCTTGTTTATTGTTGATTCTCTTCACACGTAAGGGTGATATCATTTTCTTTGATTCCATAACTCCTCCCTCCCTAAAGATAAGCCTTTCCATAGGCGCTGTTGATAATTTTAAGTTTGTTAGTTTTACATTTAATTATTAGATACAGTGAAATTACCAGCATTATTTGTATAATTGTACCGATTACATATTTTTGTATTTGTTTAGGAATTTTATCTCTTTCAGATTTTCTGATTGGTTGATTACAATTTCTTTAGATGATAATTATTATTTTTCGTAATTGTACGGGGTTGATTACAATTATTGATTGGTCGTTGAACCTTTTAGCACAGATAAAACCCAAATGTCGCACTCCCATATAATAAAAAGAAGCATATTTTTGTCCTGGCAGACAACGTCCTGGCAGACAGAGAGCTTTCAGAATAAGTACCACAAATAAAGCTTTTTCTTTTTCATCACTCCGTTCGCTCGTGTGGGAAAAGTTCTTTTTTTCATCGTGTGTTGTGACATGGAAACGAACAGGGTGATGAAGTGTAAAGGGGTAGGAAGTGGAAGGGGCATGAAGATGCATGACGGTGTGATTTCCATACCACCGCAACAAAAGAATAAATTTTCATGAATGGAATTTTTGTAAACGCGTATGCGTTGTATATGAAGAGAAGGTTTGGGAGATTTTGCTCGAATATCAATCATTTAGATTTTCAGGATAATTACTAACATACATATACATATATTACATACATATATTAAAAAATTAAAAGACATAAGAAAATTGCCTCCAAGGAAAAAATGTCCTGGAAAAGAAAGAAGTGCACAATTGCACACTGTTCTATAACCAAAAATGAAATGCCTGATGGAAAATTATTTAAATTTCCTAAAAAAGGAACAGTTAAATACGATGAATGGCTAGCTTTAGCAGAGGAGTCTCGGGAACACATAAAAAGCCTTAAAACGCCCTATATATACAGTAAACATTTTAAGAATGCCTTTATTGGAAAGAAACATTTAAAAAAAAATGCTTACCCTTCTCTCTTGTTGCTATATCTGATGACGAGTTCATTTGTTTTGATCCAACGGGATCTAAGGTTACATATGAAAACTGCAATAAATTAGTACTGGATTCGAATGATGTTACAGTAGAAGAACTAAAATTGTCTTCAAAAAGGTTATCAAGAAAAAGATTTTTGTCCACCTGGAAGATACCTTTAAACCGTACGATGGTCAAGTGTTTTACGACAATATCAATAGGCCGGATTTACCATCTGACGATTTAGCACTTACAACGCTGAGGGAACTCAAACATGAGATCGGGAATCTAAAACTTAAGAAAGCTCCTGGTTATGACTTGATCACCGGAGAAATTCTCAAAGCTTTACCTAGAAAAGCATTGATTAAGCTTCTTCATATTGTAAATGCTGCGCTCAGATTAAAACACGTGCCAAACCAATGGAAAGTTGCGGAAGTTATAATGATTTTAAAACCAGGAAAGCCGCCAAATGAGATAAAATCTTATAGACCAATTTTGCTACTTCCAGTCATATCCAAAATTTTCGAGAGGATATTGCTAAGGCGCCTCCAACCGGTTATAGAAGGAAATATCTTATCCTTGACCACCAGTTTGGGTTCAGAAGTAAGCATTCGATGATTGACCAGGTGCATAGAATTACTGATGTAATCGAGAAAGCACTTGAAGAGAAAAAGATATGCTCAAGCGTATTTCTTTACGTCTCGCAAGCCTTTGATAAGGTGTGGCATGATGGCTTGAATTGTAGATTACGACAAGTTCTCCCTGTATGCCTATACGACATTCTAGAATCATATCTCGGGAATAGACTCTTCCGTGTTAGACATGGAAATGAATACTCGGAGCTAAAATAAATTTCGGCCGGTGTACCGCAAGGAAGCGTTCTTGGGCCACTTCTCTATCTGTTATATACTCGAGATATACCGAAAGAAGATGGCACTATCCTGGCTACGTTTGCCGATGACACCGCTATCCTAGCCGTAGGTAAAACAATTGAAGAAACGACTGCAAAACTGCAAAACGCACTGAATAAAGTAAATGAATGGACGAGGGACTGGCGGATCGCCCTCAACGAATCTAAATCTGTTCACGTGAATTTCACTTACTGGAAATTAAACACAGAGAAATGAACTGGTTGCTCGGGAAACACTCCCAGCTCAGTATTGAGAACAAACTGCTTTTATACAAGCAAGTGCTAAAGCCGGTGTGGACTTACGGTATACAACTTTGGGGCTGTACCAAGAAAACAAACGCCAATATTTTATAAACTTTTCAAAATAAAGTGCTAAGAGAAATTGTCCACGCACCGTGGTATACTAGAAACGATGATATCCACAGGGATATCGGAATTCCGACAATCGAAGCTGAAATTAGAACCTTCGCGAGAAAGCATAGAAACCGAATAATCGGACATGTCAACAATACAATCCAACAAATTCTGGATGAAAGCAATTTATTGCGCCGACTACAAAGGACGAAACCTTTCGACTTGGCGAGATAGGAATCAACCGCGTCTAGATTGCGGAACATGCAGGATCTTTCAGTGGAAAGTAACCTGCCAAACGTGTTATTTTTTCATGATAGAAAAATTGCTTGATAAGGTCGTTCTTATTTGCAATATATAACAAATTAAATCGCAGGGTGGTTTTTTTTTAGTCAGTAAGAATCTGACACTACTATGAGCACGCGCTTGCTATCCTCATAGAGTCTATGGATGATTTTTTCACCAACCCTCGGGAAAAAAAAAAAAAAAAAAAAAAGATTCAATGATAACGTTGAGTTTACTTGCGCCAACTGTGAGACTGATATTAAAAGGCAATCTATTTATATTAAAAGAATTGAGAGGCTTAAGAAATTGAACAATAGCTTAAGGATAACAGTAGAAGGAAATCGCAAATCGAAAATAAATTTGCTGCAGAGCATTCTTCGTTTAAAAGAGGGCAAAAAAAAGGCTGCAAGTGCGTGAAAACCAGAGTATCCAAGAGAAAATTGATTTATTGCTTGGTATTGATCAAAATACTAAGACATTTTCGAAGCTCATTCTATCTGAGAGTACAGAAAAATACACCGAAGAGGAGAAGTGGATTTCGCAGTGCATTTTTTTCCGTTCGTCTTCCGGATACAACTTTTTACGGGATCAGCTTGGACTACACTTGCCGCACCCGTCTTCATTACATAGGTGGATTAAGATTACAAGTCTGTTACCTGGAATAAATATAAATGTTCTAGAGGAAATAAAGAAAATAACTTCGACATTATCACCAAAAGAAAAAGAAGTCGTGATTATCAAAGATCTAATATATGCGCTAAGTCTGTGTGTGTTTTGATGAAATTTTAAGCAAGTTTTATATCATGTCGTTTGTCCAAGCAATATACTGTAATATGCGAGCTACGGCTCGAGTAGATAAGACGTTATTCTGTGAGATTATTTCTTTATTTTCTAGTCTATAGAATAATTCAAATTCACACTATACTATTTTTCGCAAATTCTTTCCTTACAAGGTCTCTTTCTTCTCAAATCACTTTATCTCATTTCAATTACTTATTTCACAAATCCAAACTAATTACTTCTTCTTGCTAACTCTAAACTTTCAATCTATCGCAAAACTGCAGCTTCGCCCATTATCACTTTTCCAATCTCTTCGTGTGGTTCGAAACCCAACTGCCTTCCCTCGATCGCCATCTGTCCTTATATTGTCGCATTTCTGATAGCCAGAAACTTCTAGCAAATTCTTCGACCACTGGAACAAGAAAATTCTGATGTAATAATTCCAAGATGACAGCCGCAGCCAATAATCTCCTGCGGTTATAATTCTCTTGCGGTTATAATTCTCTCTTAATTCCGCGACGTCGTCTTAGACATAATCCGTACACGAACCTCGAATGAAAAGACACTTCGGAATGTGTTGCATACTTTTGGAGTGTAGTTATTATGCTACATTATGTTACAATACCTATGAAACAACTTGAGATTGAGGTATATAATTGCCTTGATATATGCGCGGAGCTGAAACTAACCGTTAGAGCTATTTGCTGTGATCAAGGACCCACAAATCGTAGTTTATATAGTAAACTTAATCTAAATGAAAAAAACTTGAACTTTAAGAAATGAAGGATTATATTTTAAACATCGAACCCACAAACGCCGGAAATAGATCATTTTGTTTCAAAGGCTTGGCCTTAACTATAGAAAGTGTTTTAAGAATAAGAGACACATTATTCATGGATCATGGTTAGTTGGTTGGTTTAAGAGGGTGAGCTTATGCTCTTCACTTAGGCCTCCATTGGGCCCGTTGTGTTCCCTTCATCTATGTAACTGTATGGAATAGTGCTGTGCTTTGGGAATTATGTGTTGAGAGGATTTAGGTCTAGGGATCATGGGTAGTATCAACGGGAAACTATATCGTATAGTGATCGGGGAATCATAGTGTTCGTCTGGCGAACTCCAATATATCCCCGATTCCTTTCTTACTGAGGTGTGTAATATCCGGAATCCTTGGAGATGCCAGTATTTTCAGTCTTAGCCTCGCTGTAGCAGGGCAGTGGCAGAGGAAATGTTCTATATCTTCCTCCTCCTCCTCACAGTTGACACAGATTGTTGTATCAGCTATCCCGAGTCTGAACGAATGTTTGTTGAGATTGACGTGCCCTGCTAAAAGTCCCACCATCAATCTCAATTGTGTTCTGCTTGAGTTAAGAGCTCTTTTTGCTGTGTTGTTACTCGGTTTAGTTATTACAGATCTAGCCACTTTGCACGTGTCTAGATTCGTCCAGTAGTTATTGAACTCTTGTCGTACCTTTTCATTGATTATTGTTTTAATAGTTGTCAGAGGGACCCCTATTGCATTATCCGGGTTCAGTTCTGTGTTGCTTGCTCCTTTCCTTGCTAGTTTGTCTGCCTTTTCGTTACCCGGTACACCTTCGTGCCCCGGTACCCATGTGAAACGGACTCTATTGCGTCTAGCAAGTAAGTTCAATTTAGTTTTGCACTCCCTTACTGGTCGTGATTTCTACATGGGGCTTGTAATCGCGCTAATTGTTGCTTTGCTGTCCGAGCAGATGTCGATTTGCCTTCCTTCGCTGGTGTCTTCTGCGAGTATTTCGGTTGCCTTCATAATTGCGTAGACTTCTGCTTGGAACACCGATACAAATGGTTCTAGGTTAATAGCATGTTCAATCGGTGCGTTAGCACTGAAGATGCCAGCCCCTGATTCCCCTGATATGTTAAAGCCGTCTTTATATTCCGATATCCCATTGGAGTTTCTTGTCGTTCTTTCATACGTCCAATATTCTCTTGCGGGGAAAATTGTTTCGAAGTTGTTGGAGAACGTATACGATTTTCCAACAACATCACTGGGGCAATCGATGAGTGGTGTCATTACTCTTATCATTTTGGTGATTTTTCGATGTCCCGTATTTGCACCACCGATGAAATGGCGGATAGTTCTAAGCCGTAAGGCTGAAATGCCGGCAATCTTCTTCGCTTCGAGGTGCACTGGTAGAATGTTTAGTATCGCTTCCATGGCCGCGGTTGGTGTTGAGGATTGTGCTCCTGTAATACCCAGGCAGACCATACGCTGCACCTTAGTTAGCAAGTCTCTTGCATACTTTTTGCTCATCACTGGCCACCATACAACTACACCGTAGAAGATGATGGGTTTTATTACGCATTCATATATCCAGTGGACCTGTCTCAGTTTCAAGCCGTGGTGTAGTGGTAACATCATCGCTTGTCACGCTAAAGGTTCACGGTTCGAATTCTGATGTCAATAATCATCTATTTATTTCGCATGAAATAAATAAAAAGTCGATCAATTGCGAAAGCTTATGTCAACTCTACTGCGAAGGCATAACACTGGCAGTAGGGCGGTCATATGGCTAAAATGCAACTTGATCGTGATGATGACATCAGGAGGACGGAAAAAAAATACTGTGAATCATGAGCAGCGACAAAAGCAAGAACAAACAAGCTCCCCAGTTATCTGGACAGCCACCCTTGGAGTTCACTGAAAACTTAATATCAGCTAAGTTTCAAAACCAACTACACCAATCTGTCTTTCTCTCTGTCTCTTCCCCTTTCCCCAAAACGCCCGTGTCCTAAAATTAGTATAAGGGTATTCATAACCCCTTTCACACGTGCAAATTATAAAAAAAAAAAAAAAAAAAAAAGCCCCATGATTTCCCGATGGCCCTCCTGCATATCCAATATGCTCTCTTGGCTTTGGTGACTCTTTCATCCAGGTTCTTTCTCCAGGTCAGTTTCCTGTCCAATATAATGCCCTGATACTTGGCGCTGTCGCGGAGTTGTAGTGATACTCCTCCGAGTTGCGGAATGTGAAAGTCACTAGTTTTGGTTTTCTTTGTAAAGAGAACCATTTCCGTTTTATTTGGACTTTTTTCTAATCCACTCTCCTCCGCCCATACTTTTATGATTCGAAGGGTGTTTTGCTTAAGCTCTCCTATGATGTTCAGGTGCTTACCTCTTATCAGAACGGTAAGGTCATCTGCGTACGCTACACATTTCGCACAGGTTCCATCCAGTGCTTTTAAAAGGTTGTCCATTGTGAGCACCCAGAGAAAAGGCGATACTATCCCCCCTGTGGTGTTCCCGTACGGACTGTTCCCCTTCTTGTTTCGTCTCCCAGTGAAGCTGTGATAATGCGGTTTGTAAGCATGTGTTCTAGCCAATTGTTTATTATTTGGTTATTACAGTATATCGAGAGTGCCACCACAACTTTTTGAGTTTTCACATTGTTAAATGCCCCTTCGATATCTAGAAAAACGCCTGCGACTGATTCATGGATCATAATGATTTATATTACATTTATGTAAATAAATTTAATCAAGATTCGTTAGAGAACTTATTTGGTAAAATAAGAGCGCGGAATATTAATAAAAGTAATCCAAGTATTTCCGAATTTAACTCCCTTCTAGCCAAAGTTATATCTATAAAATTGTTACTTAAATCGAAATGTTCCAACTGCGAAGAAGACGATTCGGAATACATATCTACAGGTGGATTGGAATGCTATTTTGCAGAGTGATATAGAAGAACAAATAATACTTACCCAAGAGCTATCACAAAATTACGACATTCTTAAGAATGAGGAATGTTTTGAAAATAACATGAATACGAACAATATAGTTAATCCAACGGATGAAGACGCAATATCAGTCAAGGTACCGCAGTTGTGCTGAAGAAATGTCAAAGAACAAACAAAATTTCGATCTAACGGAAGTATTAATAAAATTAAAATAATATGAAAATTCAAAAGAAAATACGGTTCTCTTATAGCCGTCAGAAAAAAGATTTTCAAGTATGCCGTCTTGATGTACAAATATTTTCCGAATACTTTCGAGAACTACCTTTTGCATCTAACTTAAAAGAAAATGTAATCAAAGAATGTATACTCGTAAAGGCAACAAATATACATTTTCCGAATTGGTTCAATGTATGTTATGATTAAGGTGATTTAACTGCAATTTAATACTAACTTAATTTAAGTTAATGATTATTTTGATAAGTTAGTTCTTTTTTGCAGTGAAGGTAAACAAGCTTATAAAATGCACGATGGACTAAAAAGTGAGCAGAAAAAACAAATGTTCTGTGTTCTGGTTTTTTCCCTTTTGTAAGAAGTTTAAGCTTTTTAAAAAGCGTTTTTTTTTAGTGAATTTCGTTTTCATATATCACTTCTTCCCATATGAATGAGACATCTGGGTAGTTTATTATCTATGCTTTTAGGGCTATCAAGGGGTATATCATGTATGTATATTGTACAATTTTGATTGAGTATCAATACATATGTACGTATAGTATGTTGTTCTTTTGGTATTTTAAAATTACAACTACTATGAAGTCTGCTTAAATTAAAATTCTTTATAACTATCAAACCCTCCTGTAAATCATGTATTTATTCCTTGTCATTGACTTCATTTATACATGTATCTTTACATAAGTCAAAGGGTTCGAGTTGGTTTACACCATTTTCTTTGGTATATAAATATTTTTTACAAATTTTTGTTTAGTTTACACAGTTCTAAATTTGGTTAACATGGGCTTCTAACGTTATTAGTTGAAGGGTCATTTAAGTTATTAGCAATTCCTTGTGTAATTTGTATATTCCTTTGTGGTTTACTTAAAATGAGTTTATATTTTTTCCGTCTTTCAATATCTATTAGTGATGATCTTTGCAGTGCGTTCATTTTTAACAAATTTCGATTTTATTGTAGTTTCGCTTAAGTAATAGTTAGGTGTTCTCTATTTTTAACGATTCCTTTTTCTCGAAGTTCCTTATAGCTTCCCCTACCTTCGTTTCTTTTCCTTAACGTTTTTTTGTTTAAATTTTATTAATCTGTCATTGACGTTACTTTTATCTATTTTTCCTAGTTGTACGGCTATAGGTTTTTTACCGGTTAAGCTATGTATTTGTCTGGTGGTCAGGTACGTCCTCTTAAGGTAAAGTCTTTGTACGATCCCTAATTAGTAACCGTTACAAGAAGACTAAATGCCTCCTCGGGGCGGCCGCCCGGCAACGAATACTACAGCATGATAAACTGCCTACTAAGGCAGTGAGTCTTCTTGTAACGGTTACTAATTAGGGATCGTACAAAGTCGCTCAACCAAACTTTGTGTTCTTTTGAGCCTTGCTGGACTATGCGGCTTGGATTCATTACTGTGGCATTCGGCTAAAGTGTGCAACGTGAGGAGACAACCTCTGGAAATAATCTCTAATCCAAGGTGGAACAGCATACGCCGAGGGATGCGTGGCTAAGAGGGTGCTTATTCATTAGTATGCGAACTCAGGATACCAGGCGATCTGCTACCTCATTCTTTCCTTCCCACAGTATACCGGGCTCTGCTGTGGGTGATGCTTCCTTTCCCGACTACTCGTGGGTTCAAAATTTCTGAACAAAATATTGTAATATGCGAGCTACGGCTCGAGTAGATAAAACGATATTCTGTGAGATTATTTCTTTATTTTCTAGTCTATAGAACAATTCAAGTTCACACTATACTATTCTTCGCAAATTCTTTCCTTACAAGGTCTCTTTCTTCTCAAATCACTTTATCTCATTCCAATTACTTAATTCACAAATCCAAACTAATTACTTCTTCTTGTTAACTCTTAACTTTCAATTTATCATAAAATTACAACTTCGCCGATTATCACTTTTCCAATCTCTTCGTGTGGTTCGAAAACCAACTGCCCTGCCTCGATCGCCATCTGTCCTTATGTAGTCGCATTTCTGATAGCCAGAAACTTCTAGCAAATTCTTCGACCACTGGAACAAGAAAATTCTGATGTAATAATTCCAAGATGAAGCTGCAGCCAATAATTTCTTGCGGTTATAATTCTCTCTTAATTCCGCGAAATGCTACATTATGTTACACTGCCCCCCTCTTAGACTTGTTCGTCCCGAACAAGTGCGTCCTCACTTCGGCCATTGTATCGACTCAGTCGGCCCACATGAACCACTTTCATTTTGGCCCTGGGTCTTCGCTGGATGCGGTAGACAACATCGTTGATGCGGGTTTATATTCTGTAGGAACCCTCCCAGTTCTGCTGCAATTTAGGTGATTTCCCCTTTTGACGATGGAGATTACACAGCCACACTAGATCTCCTTCCTGGAATAGTGACGTTGTTGCCTTGGCATCATACCTGGTCTTCATGCGGTCGCTCGTTATCATAATCTAGCATCTGGTCCGTTGGTGTATGTCCCTAAGCCTTTCCCTAAGGTCCGCCACGTACTCTTCTTCATTTCTGGGCTCATTGGTAGGAGATCCAAATTTCACCTCACTGGGTAACCGAGCTATTCCACCAAACAAGATTTCGAACGGCGTATGTCGAGTAGTGCTATGTACGGCACTTCTATAGGCCATCAAAAACAAGGGAATCTGCCGGTCCCAATCCCGTTGGTAGTCACATACGACCTTCGAGAGATGTTCGTCCAAAGTCCTATTGAAACGCTCCACCATACCGTCCGACTGTGGATGAAGCGGGGTTGTCCGTGTCTTTTTGATTCCGAGTAGTTGACACATCTCTTTGAAGATTCTTGCCTCGAATTTCCGCCCTTGGTCAGAATGCAATTCCGAGCGCACACCGAATCTGCTCACCCAATTGTAGACGATCTGCTCCGCCACGGTTCTAGCTTCCTGGTTAGGGATCGGAAACGCTTCCGGCCACTTACTGAAGTAGTCCATTACTACGAGTATATACCGATTACCATTGTCGGTTTCCGGAAAGGGTCCTGCGATGTCAATGGCGATTCGTTCGAAAGGTGCTCCCACGTTGTATTGGTGCATCTTACCTCGAGTTTTGATTCTCGGACCCTTGCTAGCTGCACACACGTCGCATTTTCTGCACCAGCCTTCGATATCTTGCTTCGCTTTTAACCAATAAAAACGTTCTCGTACCTTTTCTAGCGTCTTATTCACTCCCAAGTGGCCTCCGGACGCCCCGCCATGCATTTCCTGTAACACCTCCTTGACCCTCGTCCGCGGCACGACAAGCTGCATTACAAATGACTTTCCGTCGGAGGATTCCCATTTTCTTCTCAGAACACCTTCTTGGACATGGAGGGAGTCCCATTGCGCAAAATATGCCTTTAAGGTCGGGCTTCTGTGAGAGATGTTCTGATGATCCGGTTTCTCCATGTTCTCCTTCCAGGCCAGAATCGGCTCAATATCCGGGTCTTCCTTCTGAGCGTTCCGGATCTCATCTCCGCTCCAGCCGGCGATAGGTTCGGCTCTCAGTCTTTGGATGGAAACCAGCGCCCGTTCTTCCTGATGCGCACAATGTTTACAATCCGTTCTGCATGGTCGCCGTGACAGTGCATCCGCATTAGAGTGGAGTTTTCCTTTACGATGCTGTATTTCGTAGTCGTAGATTCGCAGCCTTTCGATCCATCTTGCGACCTGACCCTCAGGACTCTTGAACAGTAATAGCCATTTTAAGGCTGCATGGTCTGTGCGAAGAACGAACTTCCTCCCATAGAGGTATTTGTGAAAATCCTTCGTAGCCAAGATCAAAGCTAGAAGTTCCCGCCTTGTCACGCAGTAGTTCCTTTCTGGCTTAGAGAGCACCTTGCTGAAGTACGCAACCACCTTCTCTTGGCCATCATGCACCTGGGAGAGTACGGCTCCTACCCCGATATTACTAGCATCTGCATCCACAATGAACGTTTCCCCGGGAGTGGGGTAAGCTAGTATCGGGGCATCGCATAGCCGTTGTTTAAGTGCCTTGGAGCTCTTCTCGCACTCAATTGACCATTTGAATTGTTTTCCCTTTTCCGTTAACTGGTGCAGGCTCTTTACGATCCCGGCAAAATCCTTCACGAACCGTCTGTAGTAGGTGGCTAGGCCCAGGAAGCTCCTTAGTTGGTGTTTATCTTTGGGGACTGGCCAGTATTTCACCGCTTCGACCTTCTCTGGATCGGTTCTCACTCCTTTCGCTGAAATTATGTGCCCCAAGTACTTGACTTCTGCTCTAAACAGGGCGCACTTCTTGGGGTTGAGCTTCAGGTGGGCACTTCGAAGCCTTTGAAACACATCCCTTAGATTGTCTCGGTGTTGCGCAAACGTTTTTCCTACGACGATGACATCATCCAAGTACACCAAACAGGTTTTCCATGTTATCCCTTGCAGGACACATTCCATCAAGCGCTCGAAAGTACCGTGAATTGCCATAGCCCATTTCCTGCGGTGAAGGCAGTTTTCTCCCGGTCTTTTGGATGGATCTGTACCTGTCAGTAGCCACTCCTCAGGTCGAGGGTAGAAAACTATTGGGCTCCTGATAGTGTGTCCAGCGTGTCGTCAATCCGTGGCAGAGGATAGCTGTCTTTCTTGGTGACGTAATTGAGCTGCCGATAGTAAACGCAGAACCGCGTGCTGCCATCTTTCTTCTTAACCAGTACAACCGGTGATGCCCACGGACTTTTGGAACTTTCAATCAGACCTTCTTTCTCCATTGCCGACACCATCTCTGCAACTTCTGTCTGCTTTGCCAATGGAAGGCGCCTAGCAGGCTGACGAATTGGTCTAGTATCACCAGTGTCTATTCGATGTTGTACCAGGTGTGTTCGGCCGTATTCTCCGTCCTGTGAGGCAAATACATCAGCGTACTCATTGATAAGATTCTCTGCCATAGTTCGCTGCTCCTGATTCAGCTCACTGGACTGGAGAATCGTCTCTCTCGTTTCCGCTGTTAAAGGTGATGGGAGAGGTTTTGGAGCATCACGTTCAGATATTGTTGTGACGGCGGTAATCGGCGGTAATCGGCGTGCATTTTCCAGTCACCTCCCCTCGCCTAAGTTTGACAGTGTGTGGCCTCTCGTTCAAAACTGTCACTGGAACCATGGTGTTCTTTGGTTCGACTAACGTTTTTCCCACGATGTAGTTTTGAGAATGCTTCTGTGGGTCTAATTCTACTATGTAGAATCGGTGGCTTCCAAGATCACCTTCCAGCTTCGTCCAAATGATTGTCTCTGAAGACGGCGCCAAAACTTCGTCTTTGCTGATGACTGTCCTGAGAGTTACGGCATTCTCGTTTCCGTCTCATTTCTCTATTGAAATTATTTTAACCGCAGAATTTAACATGAAGTTTTAAACTAAGTAATTCTAATTTTGTCATGTCATGCCAATTCTAATTTTAATAATGTAATGAAAATGTCAACATTTATGCCTTAAAGACTGTTAAAGTCTATTGTAAGTGTTGTTGAAAAGTTGAATAAATGAAATGAAATACACCATCGGAATCTCCACATTTCGATACCTCAGTACTTGCATCCCGATGTCCAAGATTACTTCATTTGCTTTCATGAAGTCTATTCAGATGATGCACTCATCGCATATATCTGCCACCAGAAACGCATGGGAGAACGTCAGTCCCGCCAGAGTAATCGTAAGACGAACTTCTCCAAACACCTTCGCCATTTCCCCTGTCGCAGTCTTCAGGCAATAGCTGTTGGTGTTGTGCAGCCATGAGCTTCTGACGATATCTCTTCTTACAATGGAGGCAGTGGCACCTGTGTCGATGGTGGCTACGTACTTCTTCTTGTTGATTTGTGCCTCCACTGTCAGGCTCTTGTTACCCCGTTTGGTTTGCGAAACTTGAATGGTGGTCCTGGTTGCCTCGATTTCAGTAACCAACTTCTGCCATGCGAAGTTGGTCCTTACGCATTTCCCGACTGCTGGTTTTGGGAAGTCTGACCGACAGGATGGATGTTATCACCGCCGGATGCTTCCTCTCAGTTTCTCCTACTTCCGCAATGTGGACAATTTCCTCGTCTAGGTGCACTTCTGCACTGCCGTTGTAGGTGCCCGGTTTGGTTGCAATTCCAGCAACGGATTTGACTTCCGCGAGCTTTGTCTTCATTCATGACGGCTGTTCTCTGGCATGAGCATTCCACGACGGACATTTCCCTGACACGGTGTATTCCCTGGTATGCTTGGTCCGCAGCCTTCATTGACAAAGCGAACGCCAATGCCTCGGGGAGTGTTCGCTTTTCAGCCATTCTTACAGCCATTTGCAGTTGTCTGTCCTCTATGGCCTGAATAAAAGCTTCCACCGCCATTTCGTTGATAAGCTCTTCACCGGCGTTAGGGTATGAAAGATGGGCTAGTCGCTCTATATCCACTTGCAACTGTTGGAGCGTTTCCCCCCTTTTCTGGACTCGACTACACACCTGAACCCCGTACACCTGCTGCACGTGTTCATCCCCAAACAGTATCTCGATAGCCTGAACCAGAGAGTCGTAGTTCTGCTGTTTATCTTCCGGGATGGTCTGCAAGATCTCCGCAGCTGGACCCCTCAGTGCAAGCGTGAGTGCAATAGGCTTCTCTTCATCGTCCCATTGCGGCCGCTTCGAATTGCCTTCTTCTGTTCGTCCATTGCTTTCTTTTGTTCGTCCAGCTTAAGTTCTAGAGAGTTCTTTTGTTCGTCTATTGCTTTCCTTTGGTCATCGAACTTAAGTTCCAGAGACTTCTTTTGGTCTTCTATTGCTTTCCTTTGTTCGTCCATGACTAACTTAAGTTGCAGGAGCAGACTTGTTATACCCGGGTCGGCTACTGTACTTGCTGGTTCCTCTTCCACGTCAAACTCTACGTCATGCGGATTTTCACCATCCTGCTTTACTGCTTCTTCCAGACGAATCAGTACGGCATCTTTTCCCCCAATTGTGTCGAGATTCCGCTTACTGAGTTCTGCCTTTAGTTGAATTATAGTTAGTTTTCCCAATTTACGACCCATTTTGCGCAACTAATTAACTCAACACAGAAATCATTGTTTTTTTTTTTTCTTAAGCAATTTCACACCACGGAAATAGTTACTAACAGAATAAGTTTTATCCCACTTCTGTCACCAATGTAATATGCGAGCTACGGCTCGAGTAGGTAAAACGTTATTCTGTGAGATTATTTCTTTATTTTCTAGTCTATAGAACAATTCAAGTTCACACTATACTATTCTTCGCAAATTCCTTCCTTACAAGGTCTCTTTCTTCTCAGATCACTTTATCTCCTTTCAATTACTTAATTCACAAAATTACAACTTCGCCGTTTATCACTTTTCCAATCTCTTCGTGCGGTTCGAAAACCAACTGCCTTGCCTCGATCGCCATCTGTCCTTATATAGTCACATTTCTGATAGCCAGAAACTTGTAGCAAATTCTTCGACCACTGGAACAAGAAAATTCTGATGTAATAATTCCAAGATGACAGCTGCAGCCAATAATCTCTTGCGGTTATAATTTTCTTGCAGTTATAATTCTCTCTTAATTCCGCTACGTCGTCTTAGACATAATCCGTACACGAACCTCGAATGAAAAGATACATGAGAATGTGTTGCCTGTTTGAGGGCGTAGTTATTATGCTACATTATGTTACAATATAAATAAAATATAAAATGATGCATCCCCTACTGCATCAACTTATGGGACAGCAAAGAGGTCGTTGCCAATAGGGCCGACCCTCTCATCAGTATCGCTGATAAGAGACGAGATGAAGTGGATCTGTCCTCTCATCTAGACACTGATTCAGACATTCGCTGCGGAGAATCATCTAGCATGCTCTCGGACGAATACTCGGTTCAATTCGGTTGCACTGCTGTTGAAGTTGGTGTCGAGAAATTGTCCTTAGCCACCAGCGGATTCGTAAAATTAATTTCGGCTGAAAGGAGGCGATTTAATCTTGAGTTAAAAAACGCCGTCTCAAGAGAATGCGCCCTGGAGATAGCCAAATCCTGTCAGTCGTATAAGGGTTCCGAGGTGAAGCGTCTGCGATCCGAGGAATCTACCCCCTCTGCTCCACAGAAGAAAAAAGCTAGAACCGGGACTGCTGCACTCGACAAGACCTCATACAAGGACAAAGTAGGGATTGTCAAATTGGGTGTGGTTCCCGTTGATCTGGCGCGCAATCCCCTTAGTGCTTGGCAAATGGCCGGCGCTCAAAAGGGTATCATGGACATTATCATTGAGCTGGTACCTCATCGATGACAACAGTGCTCAATCCTGTAACAAAGACAGTTTCTGCTGTGAGGGATAGGCTTGCTGGCCACTCTCGTTGGGATGGCAAACTTAAGAAAATAGACACTAACACGCCTGCCAGTAAGAAGAAACCACCCCACAAAAACACCAAGCACAAATCATGAAGGTCAACATCAACGTGCTGCAGGGTAACCTGCATCATGCTAAAGGTGCTTCGGACATCTTTAGCCAACGGTTTATCCGGGATAAAATCGCCATTGGTCTCATCCAGGAGCCTTGGGTGATTGGAGGCAAAATAAAGGGCCTTCATAATAGGACATGTAAGTTGTTATATGCCCATGGGGAGTTAACGCCTTTTTTAATAAGTTATAAAATTAATTTTCTTCCCATCCTAAAATTCATCAGCAGATGGAGACTAGGACTCAGTACCGCCCGTGGCCGTGCAGGATTTGGTAGACCTATGTCACCGTCGCAACTGGCATCTTATCATTGGATGCGATGCCAATTCCCATCATATGGTATGGGGTAGCAGCGACATCAACAAAAAGGGTGAGTTACTTCTTGATTTTTTATAATTTTTTTTAATAATTTGTGCGCGCCAAAGAGGATATAAATAGTCTTATACTATTACAGGGCACGGGTGTTGTGAAGAAGAAAGAGAGAGAGAGAAAGAAAGATATTACAAGTAGAAATCTGGCTGTATGTAATGAAGGTATCAAACCAACATTTACAAATTCCATTCGAGAAGAGGTACTTGACCTCAATTTCGAGCTCTTTTATTTCTAACTCTGTCATCGATTGGCACGTGTCTAATGAACCCTCACCATGTGATCATCAGCATGTCAGGTTAATCATGAACATTTACGCACCGAAAGGAACTAATTGGACATTATTTCGCGAAAAACTCGCGGTCAAAGATGACAAGCTGCTCACATCTTTAAGATCAAAATGTGATGTGGATGTGGTAGCCTGCCAACTAAATGACTATCTAATCTCTTTCTTTAGGGGTAGCTGTATCCCAAAAAATTACAATACAGACAAACGGAGAGTACCGTCGTGGAATGACCAGCTAGATATACTCCGCCAAAAGGTGAGAAAACTTTTTAACACCGCAAAACGCAATAAAAATTGGGACGAATATAGGTCCGCATTGACTAAATTCAACATAGAGTTGAGGAAATTCAAGAGAACAGCACGGAAAAAGAACTGTGAAAACATTGAATCTCTTCCAGTAGCAGCCCGTCTCCAAAAGGCTCTCTCTAGGGATCATTCCAACCGAAACCCTGGAAACTTTGCTCGAGGTACACTTTCCTGGTTCGACAATTTTAAGTGATCACGCACCTGTTGCTCCTGAAGGCATCACATGTGGCACCTCCAGAAGAATCAATAGCGTGTCTGGAAATCTTCTCAGTCAATATAAAATTAAATGGGCAGTCGGTTCATTTAAATCCTTTAAGGCACCCGGCAGTGATGGCGTTTTTCCAGCCCCTATTTAAAAACGTCTAGAATACATCATGCCCACCTTGGTAGCTCTATTTTGAACAACTTTTAAATTGGGATACATTCCACTAACTTGGCGGGAGGTAAATGTGGTGTTTATCCTAAGCTAGGTAACAAACCCAGTGAGCTACCCAAATCCTACCAGCTTGACATTGTTTTTCTTGAAAACCATGAAAAGACTGCTAGACATCCATATTAGAGGTATTCTTGAAAAGACTACTCGTCTGTAAAGGTCGATCCACGGAAGGCGTCCTTCACTATCTCGTTAGAGAGATCAAATCAACCTGCCGTTTCAAAGAAATCGCAATTTGCACATTCCTTGACTTAGAAGGTGCTTTTGATAACACTGGTTACTAATCCATCACTAGTGCGATGCGACGCAGGGGAATCGACGAACTTATTACCAGATGGTTTAGGATTACTCGTATGCTCGATAGCCGCGGTGTAGTGGTAACATCATCGCTTGTCACGCTGTTGGTTCACGGTTCAAAAAGTCTATCAATTGCGAAAGCTAAGTCAACTCTACTGCGAAGGCATAACACTGGCAGTAGAGTGGTCATATGGATGAAAATGCAACTTGATCGTGATGATGACATCAGGAGGACGGACAAACATACTGTGAATCATGAGCAACGACAAAAGCAAAACAAACAGCTTCCCAGTTATTTCGACGCTACCCTTGGAGTTTACAGAAACTTAATACCATCTGAGTTTCAAACCACTACACTAAACCTTTCTTTCTCTTTCTCTTCTTCGCAACGCCCGTGTCCTGTAATAGTATACGAGTATTCATATACTCTTTGGCGCACGCAAATTATAAAAAAAAAAAATAGCCGCATAAAATCTTGATCAGGAGAGGTCTCTGTGACAATCTCCGCAGATAAAGGCTGCCCCAAGGTGGCCTCCTCTCGCCTTTCTTATGTTCGCTCGTGGTGGATGACTTATTGAATAGACTTAATAGTTTAGGCTTTACAACTATAGGCTATGCATATAATCTTAGACTTACACCGTTACACATTTTCATAAAAAAAGTGGCAATTCGCAGTGTGGTTAATCTTCGAAAGTCGGATGTTAACAGTACATGGGATAATGTGGATCTCATGAATTTATTAACCGACTTCCCCGAGCTAGATATGCTCTGCACGGTTTCTGACTTTACGTCCAGATCACTCTACTTTGGTAGAGATTGAGATCCCAAACCGTGATATATGGAATAATAGCGGACCGTTGCGTGATCCAAAAGGAATCGTTTGGTATACCGATAGATCAAAAATGAATTCAGGAGTTGGCGCCGGTGTGTATGGGCCCAATTCCAAGATTACGAAATCACTTGAAGTGTAAGCGATGCCAAGGCCTTAACCATACGCAGGCATACTGCCAGAAAGAACCACGGTCCGTAAAATGTGCCAGTACACATCTTTTGGAAGAGTGCAACATAACCAAGCAGGTCCCAGCGGTCTGCGCGAATTGCATGGGAAACCACCCAGCGAACTATCGAGCTTACGAAATCGCCAAAGAACTTCAAAAAAGACGCGATACTCTAAAAAAAACCGCTACACCCGGAACCAAACTTAAAAGATCCTAAAATCGATAAGCCTAGGACCGTTAAGCTAGTCAAAAGGACGAGACCGATAAAGGAAAATATAAAAATTGCACAAGAGAACGTCGCTGGTCCAAGTCCAACGGAATAACTGCCATTGGCTGAAAGTACGAAATTGTACGCGCAAGTCGCATCAAGGTCAGCCACAACAGATCCGGTCTGCCAAATACTAGCTGTGATATTGGAAAAACTTGAGGAGCAAACCAAGGTTAATCAAGTTATTTTCGACAAATTGAGCAAGCTCCAGTTCAAGCCTCGCAAGACAAACAACAAAACATGAATATGAAACAGCTGCTAAAGATACTAACGTGGAATGCAAACGGCATTCTTGCAAAAATAGACGAATTAGAAATCTTTTTACGGAAAAACAATATTGATATATGCTTGATATCGGAAACCCACTTAAAAAAAGGACCTGGACCCAGAATAAAAGGCTACAGTGATTATCACGCGCATCATCCTTCGGAAAATGCGAGAGGCGGTTCCTCTATGTACATTAAAGAATACATTAACCACTCCGAAAACATAAAAGTGGAACTGGATTCTATGCAAATAAGCTCAGTTTCCGTAAAAATAAATCATTTAGACTACCAGATCGGATCGTGTTACTTCCCTCCGGGATATAGGTTGGTGGACGACGACCTCGTTCGCCTCTTTGACTCACTCGGGCCTAATTTTATCATCGGTGGTAACTTTAACGCGAAACACACTTCTGGGGTTCAAGATGTAATTCAACGAAAGGCAGATTATTGTACAAAGCCAGTATGAAACGTGGTGTGGAATTTTTTTCGACGGGAAAGCCAACGTATTGGCCAACTGACAATAATAAAATCCCTGACCTCGTTGACTTCTTTATCGCAAAAGCGCTAACTAAAAATCTAACGGAAGTAGAAGAATGTTATGATTTATGCTCAGACCACTCAGCAGTCATTCTGAAAATCGGTGGAAGTCTAGCAAAAAAAGAAAAACCGCCTAAGTTAACTAGTAACAAAACAAACTGGGACGTTTTCAGAAAAGACTGCAAGGAAAATATTGCTCTAAATGTGCCGCTAAAGACACCACTTGAAATAGAAGACGAAATTGACAAGCTCGTGGAAGCCATTCAGTGCGCAGCATGGAAAAATACTCCTTTTCGAAAAACAGCAACACGGAACAGCAAAGTCAAATACCAGCCTGATATCGAAGACCTCATACGAGAAAAGAGAAGAGCGCTCAAGAGATGGCAACAATCCCGCGCGCCACCGCATAAAACTCATCTCAACCACCTTTGCAACAAGCTAAAAAATGTGCTGCAGGACTTAAGAAATCGCGAGACTTCTACTTACCTCGAGAGCTTGACCGCTGATAAGTGTTCAAACTATTCTCTATGGAAAGCCTTGAAGTCCATTAGGAAACCCGTAATGCACTCGCCACCAATAAGGAAACCTAACGGCGAATGGGCAAAAGGAGACAAAGAGAAAGCGGAATTATTTGCCGAATATTTAAAGGAAACGTTCAAGCCATTCGATGGATAACCATTGATCGAAGATCCGAATGCGAATACGGCACCCGACAACTTTAAATTAAAAACTGTATCCCTGTCCGAACTTCGAATGACAATAAGAAAACTGATATGATTTAATCACTGGCGAAGTTTTGAAGGAGCTACCGAAAAAAGCGTTAGTTCAGTTTCTCTACATTATAAATGCTTCATTGAGACTTCTATATGTTCCAAGGCAATGGACAGTCGCCGAAGTAATAATGGTTCCGAAACGGGGGAAATGTGCAAACGACAAGAAATTATATAGACCCATTTTGCTTCTGCCGATAATATCTAAGGTCTTTGAGAAACTTCTGCTAAAAGGATTGCACCCAGTAATTGAAGAAAGGCGATTGATCCCGGATCATCAATTCGGGTTTCGGGTTAAACATTCCACAATCGATCAGGTGTATCGAATAACAAATGAAATTGAAAAAGCTCTAGAAGGGAAGAAGATATGCTCTACCGCTTTTCTCGACGTATCGCAAGCGGTCGACAAGGTATGGCACGAAGGCCTGAGATATAAGCTTAGGGTAATCTTACCAGATAAATTCTACAGAATATTGGAATCTTACCTTAATAACAGACTCTTTCGTGTTAAACATGGGGCAGAATATTCGGAATTCAAAGAAATCCATGCCGGTGTTCCGCAAGGAAGCGTTCTCGGCCCAATCCTGTTCCTGCTCTACACAAGAGATATACCCCAAGATGAAGGGACTATCGTAGCAACGTTCGCAGACGACACGGCTATCCTCGCAACAGATGAGTCAGTCGAATCATCAACTGGAAAACTCCAACGAGCTTAAACAAAGTATGCGAGTGGACAAAGACCTGGAGAATCGTCCTTAACGAGACCAAGTCAACGCATGTCAATTTTACGTATAAAAAGTAAACAACTTACCTATTTTCATTAACTCGGTACAAATACCATACGCAAACGAGGCAAAATATCTAGGAATGACACTAGACGCAAAACTTAAGTGGAAGCCACATGTTAAAAAGAAGCGCGTCGAGCTCGAAATCAGACTTAGAGAAATATACTGGCTACTCGGGAGATACTCGAAGTTAAGCGTATACAACAAACTGCTTCTGTACAAGCAAGTGCTAAAACCATCTTTGACATACGGTATACAACTTTGGGGCTGTACCAAGCCAAGCAATATGACTGTTCTGCAAACATTCCAAAACAGAACACTAAGAGCAATTGTGAATGCTCCATGGTATATAAGGAATAGTGATATTCACAGAGATCTAGGAATTCCTACCGTGAGGGATGAAGTAACAAACTTTGCTCACAAACTTCGTACTCGCCTTCATGATCATTGCAATAATGAAATAATCCGTACTCTGGACGTGACAAACCTCGAGCGCCGACTGCAAAGAACAAGACCGTACGATCTGGCGCAGTAAGGGAAAACCGCATATAATGACGGTTTTAGTAGGTGCCTTCGCTGGAAAGCTACCTACCTAACGCGATTAACACTACAGTAGCGTAAACTATTTGTTAAGGTAACTTAGTCGTAGTCACCACAAAACGAAAAAAATGAGAGGAACGAATTTCCTACTACTATGAGCACGAGCGGCCGGTTCTCATAGTGCTTCTCTGGGGGGTGAGGTTTAGCCCGTAGGCATATACTGGCCGACACTTATGAATCATCAGGTCAGATATATGAATCGAGCATAACCATTGGTACGGGCCATTCATATCTTTTGAAGATTCCTGCACCTCCAGGCGCAACCAAAAAAAAAAAAAAACTTGGAAAGAGTCCTAGTATTTTCCAGGTCGAGCTTTACGCTATTGAGGCCTGTACAAATAAAAACTTGCAATCAGGAATCAAAGGTGCCGCTGTACACATACTCACCGACAGCCAAGCGGCGCTTAAAGCACTGATCTCCCATCTGATCAGTTCAAAATCAGTTCAAAATCAGTTCTACTCGTATGCTGATTCGACAATTTACAAAACTTGTCCCGATACAATAAAGTGAAATTGTGATGGGTACCGGGTCATGTAGGTGTTGGCGCCAATTAAACTGCAGATCTGCTAGTCAGGAAAGGTTTCTCTAAGTTGGTCATTGGACCTGAACCGTTTTGCGGAATATCTGATTCTACATTCAAACCAATCCTTAGCAATTGGAAACGCAACATGGGCATTTCCCACTGGAATAACTCTCAAGGTCTCAGACAAGCTAAAAGAGCTGTCCAACCCTTCCAAAAAAATGCAGCTGATAAACTAAAATATAGCAGAAATGACATAACAAGACTTGTGAGCTTCCTTACTGGTCACTGCCAATTACTTTTCCACCTAAATAAAATAAGAATTTCAGAGGATATTACCTGCCGCCTCTGCCCAGAAGAGGACGAAACTGTAGAACACATACTATGTGAGTGTATAGCTCTGTGTAGAAGTAGGACAAGTTTCTTTCTTAAGAAGATAATATCTCCATTAGACCTAAGGAACTCCTCCGCAGCCGTAATTATAGCTTTCGTAAGGAAAATTGAAGTGCTGCTGCCTTAAGTAGTGGTCTTTGGCACAATAGATCTCTCTGCTCACAGTGCCTACACGCCATTTGGGCGGGGCCACACTCCGGTTAAAAAAAAAAAAATATTTGTCTATTACAAAATGCTAAAGCCTAATATATGATAGTTTTTCTGCTATTGCTTGTCCTTGTAATATATTTATATCTCGAAATTTTTCTGATAAGGTTTGGTGTAATTTTTCAACATCAGAGTTTCCGGTGTGGTCATATGGTTTTAAGATGTGCACATCGATTTCTTGTTCTTTATATACACATGTAGTTCTCTGAGTAGGAAATTGTTGAAGTTATTGGCTGAAGGAAATAAGGCCCCAATGAAATAAGGCCCCAAAAGAGAAAATGAAATAAGGCCCCAAATTTGGGGTGTTATTTCATTATGAAATAATACCCCAATTTCAAATATGAAATAAGGCCCCACTGCGATGAAATAAGGCCCAGCAATTTGTTGTTTTGAAGGAATTTATTTCGCTAACTGTTAATTCCCCTTTTGGTGCATTGTCGTTTATGTAATTGGAAAAATGACACTTGACATTCATTGGTTTTGCAAACGCCGGCTGTGTCTCAAAGTGAGATTTCGAGATTTCGAAATAAGTAAAGCTTCTCAAGAAAACGCTAACGAAATTATTATTGCGAAATAATGAATGCAGAATATCTTAAGGTCAAACAATTACAAGCCTAAATAAGAATTTGCCAAATAAAATCTGGGAAAAAACAAAATACGAGTTGTTGAAATGCAAGACAACAAATTGCGAAATGATAAATTGCCAAAAAAAATTAGCGAGTAGACCCCTACCCTTTTTTATTCAATATATTGTGTTCTTAGAAATAAATTTACAATCTTTATATATGTATTTTTAATTAAATAAAGACTTGCATGGAACTTTTAACAGGTCTGCATTAAAATCCTGCAATAAAAATGAAATGAGGCCCCAAATTTAGGGTCTTATTTCAATTCTTCTTTTGGGGCCTTATTTCATAATGAAATAAGACCCCAATTTTCATTAGGAAATAAGGCCCCAAAAAATTAAATAACACCCCAAATTTTATTAAAAATCGTTGTTTCCTGTATAATTTTGTGGAGCCTTATTTCGCAGAGCCGAAGTTATTATCAGCAATTAACTTTTAGGCCTACCCATAATGGCAAATCTTTCCAGCACTCCATGTCTCAAACTGATCATGTCAGTAGCCTTAATTATTTTTGCTGTGGCGTATTTGGAAAATTTGTCAATAGTTGTTAATACTGCAATATTAGGTAAAAAGTAAACATCTGCATGTATAATTTAATTTACATCTTCGGGGATTTCAGTTAATCTAAATTTGGGTTTTGTCTATTTTAGTTTTATCACAAATGTCACCGGTGTTAATGTATCTAGTTATAAATTCTTTTAATTTATGGAAATATTGTAATATGCGAGCTACGGCTCGAGTAGATAAAACGATATTCTGTGAAATTATTTCTTTATTTTCTAGTCTATAGAACAATTCAAGTTCACACTATACTATTCTTCGCAAACTTCTTCCTTACAAGGTCTCTTTCTTCTCAAATCACTTTATCTCCTTTCAATTACTTAATTCACAAATCCAAACTAATTACTTCTTCTTGTTAACTCTCAACTTCCAATTTATCACAAAATTACAACTTCGGCTGTTATCACTTTTCCAATCTCCTCGTGCGGTTCAAAACCAACTGCCTTGCCTCGATCGCCGTCTGTCCTTATATAGCAGCATTTCTGATAGCCAGAAACTTCTAGCAAATTCTTCGACCACTGGAACAAGAAAATTCTGATGTAATAATTCCAAGATGACAATAATTTCTTGTGGTTATAATTCTCTCCAAATTCCGTGACGTTGTCTTAGATATTATTAGTCTCTTATCGTGGACACGAACTGTAGACACTAACAGCAGACACGAACGTCGAATGAAAAGACACTTCGGAACAAAATTATGCCAGAATGAAAAGACACTTCGGAATTTGTTGCCTGTTTGAGGGCGTAGTTATTATGCTACATTATGTTACACTGCCCCCTCTTTGACTTGTTCGTTCCGAACAAGTGCGTCCTCACTTCGGCCATTGTATCGACTCAGTCGGTCCACATGAACCACTTTCATTTTGGCCCTTGGTCCTCGCTGGATGCGGTAGACAACATCGTTGATGCGGGTTACTATTGTGTAGGGACCCTCCCAGTTCTGCTGCAACTTAGGTGATTTCCCCTTTTGGCGATGGGGATTATACAGCCACACTAGATCTCCTTCCTGGAATTCTGACGTTGTTGCCTTGGCATCATACCTGGTCTTCATGCGGTCGCTCGTCATCTTAATCTGGCTTCTGGTCCTTTGGTGTATGTCCCTAAGCCTTTCCCTAAGGTCCGCCACGTACTCTTCTTCATTTCTGGGCTCATTGGTAGGAGACCCAATTTCACCTCACTGGGTAACCGAGCTATTCCACCAAATAAGATTTCGAACGGCGTATGTCGAGTAGTGCGAGAAGCACTATAATTTATATATTTATATTTATGAACAAACAAATACCTGAGCCAATTTGCATTCCCTAATTCCAGACGCGGTGTCAGCGATTTCACCGAAGGTGTAATGGGATCTGTGAATGCATTTCAGTTCGACTGTGGAAATGGATATTTGAACGTTGGTAACTCTTCCCCTCTTAAATGCAAGATGTCCACTTTCGCTTACGAAGATGGTTACTCGTAGAATCTCTGAAGAGTAAATACTTGATGATTTTGCTGTGGTTTGTTGAGAAAAGATGGTGTTGGTTCTATTGTTGGCGGACACATCTCAACTGGGTTTTCATCCTGGCCTTTGATCTCTTTCGCTTGCGAATTGATGGTAATATTGGCTCGCCTTTGGCTTACTAATTTGGATACGAATATCATTCCCAAAATGATAAATAATAAGAGAGTGAGTCCCGAGTTTATCCATTTCTCGATTTCTTTTTCTGATCTTAAAAGCTGGATTCGTTCGGTGTTGTTTATGTGCAATTCTTTCATCATCTCCAGGGACAATATTTTTCTATATTGATTCTCGCGGGGTGTTGGTTGAAGAATAGCAGGTAAAGCTTGTAGGCTGAAAATTTATTTGGATGTGAATGTCTGCCCTTCTATCGTAAGTGTTGCGTAGTCGAATTTTATGAGGTATGTTCCGTTGAGTTCCTGGAAGATGTCGTTGATTTTGATTGTCCCATTATAGTCATTGAGGAGTAGTATTCCAGATGCGATTTCTTCTGCTTTAGGTACTTGCAGGCTGTTGATTTTATTGCAAATTGAGTCAGTGTTTCTTAAAATATTTGGAATGCAAGATGAATTACTTATATCTAGAATGTCCATTTGATTACATATTGATAATTGATTATAATTTTTACATTCGTTCTTTATTTCATACATTTTGCCTTATATTGTTTGGTATGTCAATTACAACATTTCTCTTTTCTATGGGTTTAATAAAAATTTTGTCATATGTTTCATCAGAAGTGATGGGAATATTAACGATATAGCGAAGTAACAAATTATGTGTAATGATTTTCACATTGGCAAATTCCAAAGCTTCTTCTGGACTGACATATGGAAGCTTTTCTTTGTCTAAAATATCGGTTGCTATTTTAATTTCGTCTTTTGATAACATTATCGTGTTTACAGAATTAGATTTCGCAAATTTGTGGCATATTTAATATTTATTAATTCTTCTTTAATTAATTTAAGTTTATATTGCAAGCTTGATACAAATTCAGACTGATATTTATTGCTGGTTTTTACAAAGGTTTCTAATTTGATTGTTACTTTTGTTATATTATTTAATCGATCCGCAAGCAATTTATTCACTATTACTTGTCTATTGTTGTTGTTCAAAACATTATTTATTTTTTGCTTTATGGTAACGAAATCCTCTTGGTCGGGGTTACCTGCAATCCACTTCCAAGTTGATCCAATGAAATCGAGGGAGCGATTGTAGATAGTTCTCGGTCTTAGGTTTGTCAGAAGTTCTTGGATTTGAAGCAGCTCATGTTGTAAGTAAGGGTACAATGGGTTATCGTTGGATATGTGGTGTTCAAGGGTAGTCGAAGCGTCCGTGATTATTGTCTCAGATTTTCGTAGGTCGATATCATGAATAATTTTGAAATGTCCTGTCTGGATTTTTGCTCGTCCGGTATTAATTGTTACTACCTGGGAGTTTATGTAATCAAGGACTTTTGATGTGTAAAAAGACATTCTGAAATAGAAGAAAGGTGTCAGTTTCGTATATTGCTCTGGTGAACTCTCCTGCCTGATTCCGTTATTACAGTACTATTTTTATTTTCCCTGGCAATTTCTTTAACGTACCGATTTGTTAATATGGGCCCTATTCCTTTATTGTGTCTAACAAAAATTATTTTCCATATCTCATAGTTTTTTAAGGGTGTGCGTTTCTTATTATGGGTTCTCATGTCCTTCCGTTGCCTTTGTTTTAGCTTTTCTATATTGTCCAGCCGACTTTTCACGAATGTTTCAGGGCATACTCGGTGATATGAACAACCCTAAGCACACAAAAGAACAGGCCTACACTTTTGACATTTGTTTTTGCCATTTCCTGTATACATTAAAAACACACATTTTCTTTCTTCACTTTTTTTTTCAACTTGAGCTGCCGGCCATCACGGCATAATTTATTTTTGTAACTAGATTGTGAATTTTATTTTAGTATAAGAAATAAACTGAATTAATACAAACATAACAGTCTGCGACGAGAAAAAGGAAAAAACGCGTTTAATAATTTGGTAAAAAAAAAAAATCATAACCTTTCCATACATTTGCACGCGGCTTAGAACCTACAATTACTCATTATGGCGGAGGTAGAAAATTTAATAAAAGTATTGCTTAAATCGCAAAAAGATTATTTGGAAATTCTACAGAAGATAAATACAGGAAAAGCTACGAGAGCAGTGCCGCAGTTTCACCAATTTTCACCAGAGAAGAACACATGGGATGTCTACATGCAACAGTTGGAGCAACACTTCTTGGCATATAAAGTGGTAAGCGATGAAGATAAAAAGCATATTTTCTTTCGTGTCTTGGGCCAGATATATACAATTTATTGAAGAATTTATTGGGGGGTGAAAAGGTAGCGGATAAAAATTACGCAGATTTGACTGCGAAGCTTGCAGAACATTTTAAAGAAAAGGTGTACATTTCTATGGCGCGTTACGAATTTTGGAGATGTCGTATGCGTTCTGGGCAAAGCTATTCAGAGTGGGTTGCAGAATTGAGAGGTCTTGCGTGCAATTGTGGATTTTGTTGCAAGAAAGACGACTGCGAACGAGATGATAAGAGATATCATTATTTTACATACGACACACGAGGTTGTGAACAGCAGCATTACAAAAAACTAACCCTACCTTATCGGAAGTTTTTTCTATTGCTGAGGCATACGAAGCAACGCAGAAATCGCTCAGAATGATTAAAGTCGACATTATGGAGCCTGTAGAAGTAAATGAGATAAAGGCAGATAGTGGACAAGGTTTTAGAGGCAGAAGCAGCAGTCGGCGTCGATTTAACGATCAGTATCGTGATGGTGGTAGTGGTAGGCTCCAAGGTTAAGTCATGTTCAGGTTGTTGGAGTCTGCACGATAGGAACTCGTGCAAGTTTTCAAAAGCGGAATGTCGGAAATGTGGTCGCATTGGACACATAGCATCGGTATGTCTAAAGGGTAGTAATATTAGAACGGGTACTAAATACAAGAGCGTAGAACGTGTTGGAGAGATCGATCATGTCTTTTCGGTAGGAGGAATCGTCAGAAAGGGTAGTAAATAGGAAATAATCGTTCATATCATTTTTACTGGATACCGGGGCTAGTTGTTCTCTCATAGGTCTTTCAGGATACAGAGAGTTAAATAGTCCTCCACTAATGAAAACAAACAGAAGTCTTACTGCGTATGGTGATAGGAACATTCCAATCTTGGGCGAATTGAATTGCAGAGTAGAATTCATAGGGCAGGATAAGAGACTCTCGCTGCTGGTTGCTGATGTTACTTCAGGACATAACATTTTCGGATTAGACTGGTTCATGGAATTTGGTTTAGAAGTTCAATCTCCTAAAGCAGATGAAGTTCTTCAACTGTCATCCTATAAGGAGCACGACATCGAGCTACTTTTCTCGAGGTATTCCCAGGTTGCATCCAAGTCATTAGGACTGTGTACTTCAATGCGGGCAACTTTTTATCTTAAACCCAACACAAAGCCAAGATTTCATAAAGCTAGGAAAATACCTTTCGCTTTGTTGGATGACTTTAAAAAAGAGGCGCAGCGTTTGGAAGATGCTGGTATTTGGAAACCAGTCAGATTTAGTGAATGGGTCGCACCAATTGTCGTTGTTCCCAAACGAAATAATAAGCTTTGGATATGTGGTGACTTTAAGGTGACGATCAACCCCCATCTTGAAGTTGACCAATATCCAATACCCAGACCCGAAGAACTTTTTCAAAAGCTAGCAGGTGGTGAACGTTTTTCTAAGATTGATCTTGCCGATGCGTACCTGCAAATCCAGTTAGACGAAGCATCAAAGCCTTCTGTTGTCTTGAACACACCGTTGGGACTTTTCCAATATGAAAGACTTCCTTTTGGGGTTGCGAGTGCCCCTGCTATTTATCAGAAATTAGTAGACCAAGTATTGTCCGGACTTAATTGCGTTACATATATGGATGATATCTTAGTAACTGGGAAAAACGGGCAGGATCATTTAAGTAATCTTGAAGCAGTACTAAAAAGGCTTTCGGAAAATGGACTACGTGTCAATCGCGAGAAATGCATATTCTTTCAGGAGGAAGTAGAGTGTCTAGGGCATATTGTGAACGCCAAGGGCATTCTTCCCTCGCAGACTAGAGTAGCAGCAATTCAAAATATGCGTCATCCCACTGATCTTAAAGAGTTACAGACATTCCTGGGCAAAATAAACTATTACGGCAGGTTTATTAGAAATTTTTCGGAAGTGGCAGCACCACTTAATATGTTGCGTAGAAAATATGTGCCATATAAATGGAAGCTTCAACAAGAAAAGGCTTTCAAATGCCTAAAGCAGCAGCTTGTAGATGCAACTTGTCTTACGCATTACAGACCAGAATTACCCATTGTCTTAGCTACTGATGCTTCTTCTTATGGGATTGGAGCGGTGATCTCCCACTTGGACAACAAAGGGAATGAATTGCCAATCGCCTTCGCGTCAAAGACTCTCGATATACACCAACAAAAGTATAGACAGATTGAGAAGGAAGCACTGTCGCTGGTTTACGGAGTAAAAAAATTTCATACATATTTGTATGGCGCTCATTTACTTTGATTACTGATCATAAACCTCTAATTTCCCTATTTACCCCAGAAAAAAATTTGCCTTTCATGACAGCTAACCGCCTTCAGCGCTGGGCCATTACTCTTATGGCGTACACTTATCGAATTCAGTATCGACCAACCGAGAAACATTGCAATGCTGATACCCTTTCACGTTTTCCTGTGGGACCAGATCTGAAATTTGACGCTAAGGAGGAAGAAACGTGTATGGAAGTGACGGAAGAATATGCCGAGAAGATTAATAACTTTCCCATTACACTATCGGACATTGTATCTGCGACCAATCAAGACAACGTTTTGAAAAGAGTTCGTCATTTCGTTCAGACTGGGTGGCCTGATAAACTAGTCAAAGAAGAAAAGCATTTGGATCCATTTTTTAGTAGAAGGATGGCCTTGGCAGAGTACCGAGGAATATTATTACTTCAAACGGAACACCTTAGAGTTGTGATACCACAATCTTTGCAAAGTCGAGTAACAGACATGCTGCACGAAGGACACTGGGGTGTAGTTCGAATGAAGCAGCTGGCGAGGAGGTATTGCTGGTGGCCAAAAGTCGACCAGACCATTCAGTCCCGGTCTGCTACCTGTAAAATTTGTCAGTCATCTGCAGCTGATCCCCCAAAGGAATGGAGTTCTTGGCCAATGCCCATACGTCCATGGCGACGAATACATATAGATTTTGCTGGCCCCTTTAAAGGGCAAATGTGGTTAATCTGTATAGATGCCTACTCAAAGTTTCCATTCGTACTGCCGATGAAGAATATGACTACAGCCACTGCAACAATCCAAGCATTGCGAAGAATTTTTAAGCTTGAAGGACTGCCGGAAACACTCGTTTCAGAT
Organism: Pocota personata; assembly: GCA_963082735.1. Classification (NCBI taxonomy): domain Eukaryota; kingdom Metazoa; phylum Arthropoda; class Insecta; order Diptera; family Syrphidae; genus Pocota; species Pocota personata. The sequence continues at coordinate 25,113,875 of OY720433.1, read as the reverse complement.
AACGGACCACAGTTCACGTCATCTGCTTTCACAGAGGTTTGTAATCACAACGGCATAGAACATTTGCGTACCGCACCTTTTCACCCCGCTTCCAACGGCGAAGCCGAACGTTTCGTCCGCACTTTCAAAACCAACTTCAAGAAGATTTTAGAGGAGAATCCTGACCAGGAGTTGGCCTTATGCCAATACCTTTCCACTTACCGCACCACTCCAAATCCCACATCTCAGAAATCATCAGTTGAAATGCTCCACGGTAGACAGCACCGAAGTTTAATTTCCCAGCTTATTCCGGAGGGCAGTAAAACGTCAATCTTAATTAGTTCAAAACAGCCCAAGTTTTACCGCAAGCAACATGTCTACGCTAGAAATTTTTCAAAAGGATCTCGTTGGGTTGAAGGTGAAATTATTAAACCAACTGGATCAAAAATGTTTTTGCTAAACACTCAGTATGGATCATGGAAGAGACATCAAAATCAACTAAGAGCTCGAACTGTCACCAATCAAGACACACATACTATATTCTTGCAAGCCAGACCACCAACCGAACAGACTGATCATGATCAGGCAAGTAGTTTTTCACCTGTCACTAATCTTGTTTCAAATTGCAGTTCACAACTCCCAGCAAAGACAACTCTGAAGACTTCACCAACAACTTCTTTTAGTCCAAGAAGATCAAGCCGCATTAGGCGACCAGTCGTACGTTTCGAGCCGTAACGAAGGAAGCTAAATAAGCGTGGAGGAATGATATGAACAACCCTAAGCACACAAAAGAACAGGCCTACACTTTTGACATTTGTTTTTGCCATTTCCTGTATACATTAAAAACACACATATTCTTTATTCACTTTTTTTTCAACTTGAGCTGCCGGATATCACGGCATAATTTATTTTTGTAACTAGATTGTGAATTTTCTTTTAGTATAAGAAATAAACTGAATTAATACAAACATAACACTCGGGGTTTTTCCCCAAAAAGTTCGACAGGATTTTTTCCCGTTACAGAATGGATTCAAGGAGTTCCTCGAATGAGCGAGGAGTTTCGTCAGATTTAAGGCATCTCATTATTTCTGCGAGAGGTGGATGGAATCTTTCGATTTGCCCATTCGCTTCGCTCTTGTATGGAGGAGTTTTGAAAATTTTGATATGTAATTCGTCTTCCATCATGGATATTACAGAATTCGAATTCAAAGCCTTCTCATTATCCATTACGATAACTTCTGGGACACAAAAGAAAAAGAGGATGCCTCTTAATGGTTTACGAATATCTTCTATTGAACGTGATTTGATGATTGCAGTTTTAGCATATTTGGTGAATTTGTTTATAGCTGTTAATACGGTTTGTTTCTCGATTGTGTGTGTGTCCGGGGTAGTTCGCAATGGGAGTTGGGATAATAAATGGCTTGTTCGGATGCCTATCGTACTTGTTTTCCTTATTTATTTACTTCTTAATCTTCGCACTCATTCTTGGAAAGTAAAAGTTGTGTATTATCTGTAACCTATTCTCTTCAGTATTCCTATGAGCTCTGCGGTGGATAGCAAGTATTTTTTCCTCTTGCTATACTTCGTTCGGTATGTATGTATGATAGTTTTTGGGTATACCTAATTTTGTTGTTCTTAAAATGGAGTTATGTTAACGGCTGGTGGTCTGTAAAAATAACTACTTTTCGTGAGCCATAGAGAAAGTTTCGTAAGAAGTTTAGGGCCCATATTATGGCCAACATCTCATTTTCATTTGTCGAATAACTATCTTCAGTTTTACTGAGCGTTCTCGACAAAAACGTAACGGGCTTGCTTTCTTGAGAGAGCACTGCGCCGATCGCAAAATCGGAGGCATCCGTGGTTAGTTCAAATGCTTTATGGAAATTTGGGTGGGCAAGTAGGACTTCATCGGATAAAAGGGAGCTCTTAATTTTCCTGAATGTTTCTAGTACATTTGGATCGAGTGAAATTATCTTGCTTTTGGAGAGGTTTTTGGACACTCGTCCATCTTCCATTCTCAAAAGGGATGTCAGGGGTTTGCTATTTTGGCACAATCGCGAATAAATCGCCTATAATACCCTGACATTCCCTGGAAGGATCTTAGGTCTTTAAGCATCTTCGGAGCTGGAATGTTTACGATAGCTTCAACCTTTTTTGAATTAGTTTTGATTCCCTCAGTTGAGACAAGGAATCCGAGAAATTCGATTTCTCTTTTCAGAAAATTGCATTTATCAAGTTGGATTTTCATATCTAATTTTTCAAGTGTCGCGAAGACTATTTCTAGATTTTGAAAGTGCTCATCTTCGTTTCGTCCCAAGATAATAATGTTGTCGATGTAGACGTAACACCTGACGCCAATATGCACTCTGAGAATATCATCTAGAGTTCTCTGGAAGATTGAGGGGGCATTTTTCAGCCCAAACGGTAAGCGGGTGAACTCGTATTTCCCGTTTTTTTTTTTTTTGTATATATAATTCGCACGCGCCAAAAGGAATATGAATACCTTTATACTGTTACAGGGCACGGGCTTTTAAGGACAAGGGGAAGAGGAACAGAGGAGAAGCCTATCCACGTTGGCTTTAAATGTTTTTAGGTTGTAGTGATGGGGAAATACAGAGCTTGGTAGATCATTCCACATTCGTGTCGTTCGGCTTATAAACGAATCCCTATATTTAACAGTACGACCGAAGATAGACTTTAGGGAAAACTGGTGTGCATTCGGAGCATGTCGCGTATTGCGGGTGAAATTTTGAAGGGGAGGAATGCAACTGGCTATTTCGCTGGAGCATTTTTTGTGGAAAAAATCGATAAAACAGGGAGAGACAGGAGACATTTCTCCGATGTTCTGATGAATGAATGAAATTCACAATGTCTCTATCACCTATAAGTTTTAACGCGCGATTTTGTACCCTATCAAGAATGTGCAGAACCGTCTTGGGTGCACCAGACCAGATATGGGCGTTATATTCCAGCTTTGGGCGGATGAATGCCTTATAAATTGGGGCCAGATCAGACGGGGTAAAATATTTCTTGCACCGTTTAGGGAATCCTAGACATTTTGCAGCATTTTTGGCGACCTCGAATATGTGATCATTCCATCGAAGATGGTTATTAATACACATACCGAGAATGGCAAGTCTTTCGGTTTCAATGATGCAAATACCATCCATGGCTAATGGTTGAGGGTTTTGGTTTCGCTTGAGAGACAGAAGACAGCATTGTGTTTTGGAGGCATTAAATTCCACGCGGTGGGTTGAACCCCATTTAATTATGCTGTGCAGGTCGGAATTTAATGTGTTTAACATACGTTGCCGTTCCCCTTTTACGGCCGAAGAGCAAGGACGTGAGTTAGGGAACGAACATGAAAAACTGAGGGTACTCTCATCAGCGAAGGAATGGATTGGATTAGAAGTTGCAGACAAGAGATCATTTATAAAAAATAAGAAAGAGAGTCGGAGACAAAACAGAGGCTTGGTGAACACCAGTATTTATTTGGTGAATTGCAGACTTGAAGCCGTCCAAAACAATTTGTATTGAACGCCCCGAAATGGTAATTTCTAATCCATTGAAGAAAAGACTCATCGACGCCATATGCACGCATTTGCGACAAAAGAGCCTGATGCCAAACTCTGTCAAATGCCTTTGAAATATCAAGCGCAACCATCTTGGTTTCGCTGAAGTGATGGAGAGATTGGTTCCGCTTCTCGGTGAGACATGCCATCAAATCACCAGTGGACCTGTTGCTACAAAACCATACTGCCGGTCATTAAGGAGTTTTCGTGAATCGAGTTATTTCATAAGCTGACGATTTATCAGCGTTCCCATGACCTTGGAAAGAAGGGACGTAAGTGCAATGGGTCGGTACTTGGACGGTGAGTCCTGAAAAATAGGATAGACAGAAAAGCTTACGCAGAGGTTTTGCCAGCGTAGAAGAACACCTCTTCAGAACTATGGGGGGATACCATCTGGACCAGCGGATTTGTGTATGTTAAGACCTTTGAGTACTCCTGCAACTGTACGAGTGCGAAAGTGGACTTGTCCCATGGAAAATTTGACGCTATTAAGTACAGGTGGAGACAAAGCATTATCTGGCAGCGTGGAATTCGCTGCAAAGTGATCAGCAAGGAGATTGGCTATGTCTAAGGAGCTGACATCTGGAATGTCATTGTAAATGAGCGTGGGGATGGCAGGAGAGGCAGAACTTTTAATATTTTTGACGAGAATGCGGTTTTTTCTATATCAGCTGTTCTTAACGGAATTTGATGAAAACCGCTTTTTAAATCTGCAATTACATGTTCTTTCCTAAATTTGCCAGGACTTCGGAAATTTCTGGGATGGGGTATTTATCTGGGACTGTGACTGAATTTAGTTTCCGATAGTCTATAACGAGTCTGTACTTCTGCTCTCTGGATGCGTTCATTTTCTTTTGGACAATCCATACTGGTGAATTGTATGGTGATTTTGACGGTCGTATAATTCCGTCTTCAAGCAATTTATTATTTGCTTGTCGACTTCATTTTTGAGTGCCATTGGGTATGGGTAGCTCCTAGTGTAGTTTGGGTTATCGGTGATAGTTCTGATTTCACCTTTTACTCTTGAAGTGTAAGTAATTTTCTCATCCGGGTCAGAGAAAAGGTTTGGACATTTCCGTATCATGTGATTAAGTTGTTCGGATTGCTACTTGGTCAAGTGTTCGGTTCTAATGTTAACTGTATTGACGGATTCGGAGGCATGTCGTTTTAGCGGAATTCTTTTCCCAGGGTCTATAGTCATAAAGTTCTCTTGAATATGAAGAGTAGCGTTCAAATGTCTCAGGGTATCATTTCCAATGATGCTGCTGAATGATATTTAGCTAGGTAGTATGAAGAATTTTAGCTTTTCGGTTTCTGGACCGAAAAGATTTATGAAAGTGTGGTGGGTTATCCTGATATTCCCACCAACTGAATTCACAAAAAATGTGTTTTTATTTAGAATTGGGTTTCTTATTAGACGAGGTTGAATGTAGTTTTTGTTCGAGCCGGTGTCAATAAGAAATTTTAATATTTCTCCATTCTTCATTCCGTGCTCGAGATAGGGTAATGAAGATTTCCTTAGTCTAAAATATAAATGTCTCTTAAGGTTTCGGAGGGGTCAAGACAAGGGTTGTCTTGTTCTTCAATATAGTATATCAAAGTTTGGTCGTACTCTGCGTCGTTCTCATTAATTTGTTCAGCGTACTGTTCTAATTTGTAGTCATCGTTTGCGCCTTCTTACTGATTATGAGTTGCTTTATTGCCTTTGTTTGTTATGTTGAATACCCTTTGATATTTGTGTGGTGCATGAGCTTGCTGCGAACCTTGAGATGGACCTCTCTTCCTTGGGTCGGTTCGAATTTGAGGACGATTTTGGTAATTGACTGCTTTTGATCGTATTGTAGACCAATCCATTAGTTCCGGTTTCTACTGCGGTTTTGGTGGTAGATTTGTGGGTCGTCTTGGAGGAACAGGAGGAGTGGACTGTGTGTGGCTACAACTGTTCATATTATTATGGTTTGCATATTGAGTTCTGAAGTCAACATTTTCGAGTTTTAGACATAAATGAAGGGCTTGTGGTAGGTTTTTTGGTTCTTTAATACTTAGCAGTCTAGGGAGGTCACCTGTTAATTCTCTTATGAAAGTATCTAAGGCCTTTTCCGTATAGGCCTGTACCAAGTTATCCATACTATCTTTAGTTATTTCCATAGAGGATATTTTATTTAAAATTAGGCAAAGGTGTTTGTAGACGACTTGATAGAATTCCGGAATGGAGTTATTATCTTGAGTCAACGTTGTTAGTTTTTATTCCAGAGTTCCGTGGTCGCGCTTGTCTGCGTAGAGGAGTGCTAATCATTTAGCAATTTTTTCCCAAATTATATAATTCGAGAACTACACCGGCGAGTCCCCGAATCTTACTGCGATCAACATTTACGATCCCGAAGTATTTGGGAGTCCCCTTTATTGGTTTGTATACAGATGAAACTCTTTAGACGCTTTTGCGCTAGGAGCCAAATTCCCCGGGTTCTCCAGAGAATTCCCGCAAGCTTTTCACTACGTCTGGTATTTTATCCATACCAGTGAGGTCGTTAGCTTCGACGTTGATGATCTGATCGACGATATAGTTAATGTCGGCTCCAGGGTTGAGAAGTGCATTTATAATTTGCTCTCTTTGTAAGGCTTCGGAAACAAGCCTTGATACTTGCTCCGATAACATTTGCGTATTAAATGCGTTTGCCTGTGGTGCAGGATTTTGCGGTGCGTCGCCCGGTGGTACAAGCACTGGGGGTCATAGAATATTGTTACTGTTATTTGGCATGATAAATAATGTTTTGATTTAGAAAATGATTTAAATTATTACAACTTTTAAAGTTTTTTGTAGATAAGGTGTTTAAACGATAAATCAAAGGAGATCGATTATTATTGTATTTAAAAAGTTTTAAATGATCAAAAAGTATTTGTAGGTTTTATTTATTTCAGACGTTATTTTTATTATTCTATGCAAAGGTTTATTTAGATTTTTCTTATTTTCTTTGAAAATTCTTAAATTTAATTAAATTTCGTAAAAACTTACACTAATACTAAGTACAGCATGTTGTTTGTCTCCATTTGTTTTGTTTGTGGGGTGGTCCTCAGGGACTGTTGGTAAAGCGGCTGCAGATGGTACATACAGGTTGGCTACTGCTTCCTTTTGGTCTGCTCCTTTTTGACCGGTTTATTTATGCAGTCTACTGGGGGACCGGTATTTTACACTTTTGTTCCTTTTAAAGCAAAGACTTTGATTAACGCTTTGTTTTAGTGTGGTTTACAAGGGTACTGGCAGACTTGTACTTGGAATTTAACAGGTCTGGGCACTGGATAGCTCTTTGTTTTTTAACGCGATTTACAAAAGCACTGGTTAGCTCTTTGTTTTAAAGCGATTTACAAAAGCACTAGTTAACTTTTTATTTTTTTCCGCAATTTACAAAGGCGCTGGTTAGCTCTTTATTTTTTATTCTTTTTCACTTATTTTCAAGGCACCGCCCTATGTTGGTCGCCAGTTAACAAATAACTAAAAAACTAGCAAGCAGATTGCTTGTACCTGTATTGCAACCAGATTCAATAATGACATTCAATATGAGCTAAGCACTACTATTTATAATTATGAACAAACAAATACCTGACCCAATTTGTATTTCCTAATTCCAGACGCGATGTCAGCGATTTCACCGAAGGTGTAATAGGATCTGTGAATGCATTTCAGTTCGACTGTGGGAACGGATATTTGAACGTTGATAACTTACATAAAACTTCAAAACTACCTTAAAATAGATCTTAACCTACTTTATTCTACCTTATTCTATCTTACTCTATTTACGTAATTAAATACGTACTTTTCTTTTGGTTTATCAAAGTGCTGTGATATTTTTTCTTTTTTTTTTTATATATAATAAATATATATATATATATATTTATTTTTTTTATCCAAGTGCTGTGGAACATTTTTTTTACCTACAAATACCCTATTACCCTTAAAATTATTCACTCTTATTAGGTTAGACCTGTTGAACAGGACCTCATTGGGATAGAATTTTATGTACTGGGACTCTGAACTTCTGTATAAATGACGGCAAGCCCGAAGGCAAGCCCTCTCAAACACCTGAATCTTTTCCAACAAGCTTGTTCTCACGTTGAATGACACGGGACATAAAAATACGAGCATGGGCTGGATGGAGGCAGTGTAGCAGATTACCTTCACCCTTGCATCGAGTTGCTTGCTATAAAAAAGTCTCTTTGTAAGGGGAAACATTCCTTTGACTCTGGTTAAGGCATCTATATGTTTGTTAAAATATAGATATTGATCTAACCGGAGCCCCATGTATTTGACTACACTTAAACATGCAAGTGGCTGTCCATGCGTTCCCACCATTGCGAACTTTCGCGAATTCTTTCTGGTATTCCTGGAGGCCCCATACAACGGCGTCCTAAAAAGAATGGTTATCGATTTCTGGAAGTTGATTTTCAGCTTCCAGCCATCGCAATATCGCTGAATTTTATCGAAGTCCTTTTGCAAGAGAAGTGCAATGGCTTCGATTTTTGGTCCTGATCTGTGCGCGATCAAGTCGTCGGCGTACGCTTGGGCATGGTGAAGTAATCATATGAGATCGCTCGTGTGAATGTTGAAAAGGATGGGTGAATTCATCACACCTTGATGCAGACCGTTTTTAATTTCAAAAGTTCCAGCAAAAGTCACATTGCCATTTTTCACAATGAACTGTCTGCTGGTGAGCATGTTGTAAACTATATACAGCAGTAGTTTGCTTATGCCCAGCCTGCTCAGCTTGTAGGAGAGTCCCCCTAACCATATGGTATCGAAGGCCTTCTCCAAGTCAATCAGGCAGGTACTCGTGCATTGGTTTTTGCTTTTGTTCCATTGGATATCCGATAACAGTTTAAACGCGGCATGTGGTGGGAAAAAAATACTGTGAATCATGAGCAACGACAAAAAGCAAAACAAACAAGCTCCCCAGTTATCTGGACGCCACCCTTGGAGTTTACTGAAACTTAATACCACCTAAGTTTCAAACCCACTACACCAATCTTTCTTTCTCTCTCTCTCAATTTCTGCAAACGCCCGTGCCCTGAAATAATTTAATGGTATTCATATCCCATTTGGCGCGCGCAAATTATAAAAAAAAAAAAATGTATTCCGGAATTATTTTATTCTCCTCAATCCACTTAATCAGGGCTCTATTGATTACTTTTTACTTATCGGCCGGAAATTTGCCGGATTGGAAGCGTCCATACCCCGTTTGGGGATGGGTTGTATCACTATTGTTTTCCAATGCGCTGGATAATATGCATTATTCACCTTGCAAACTTCCTGGAAAGTCGCTCCTATAGCCTATTCCTTCTCCTGTGGATCTTCGACCACAAAGAGGTTGTCATCTTCTACTTTAACATTCGGTAACATCCTCGGATTGTTGGCTTTTATAGACCGAAATTTGTTGTTAAAATGCAAATTTACAGAAAGACTGTAGTTTTCCCTGATTAATTTCTGGAGGTTTTTAATCAACGACTTCAGCGTCCTAACCTCTGAGTTTTGTCTATCAATAAACTGACTGTGCAAGGTTTTTAGTCTACTTTTGTGTTGGTCTAGTGCGTCAATTGTTGCGTTGCGGAATATGTCGGCATTGTCAGTATGTTGATACCGAGGTACCGTACTGTCCATAGTTCATTTAATTTTTCGTCCATTTGTTTAGGTACTAGTCAATCTCCTCGTTTGACAGATTACTATTGAACGGCGCGGTAGAGCGAGTTCGAGGAGACTGCTCTTGTTAAAGTTATCTAGAGACGAATCCAACGCGTCCTATTGTAATTGTAGGAGTACGTTCGGACAAACTCCTCCAACTCCACAATTTCGTTGGGAATCGTTATTACGGCACTGAGTTCGCAATGATCACTGTTGTTTTCCATGTCCTTAGCTATGTATGAACATTTGATAAACCGAACTTTGTTATTGTCATACATTTCCAGCAGTTTAATTTGAAGTTGATTTTATTCTGTTTCTGACAGTTCTGAATAAATTCCTATTTGTCCTGGTCGTATTCCTATCGTTTTTATTTTATCTGCTCATCGTTTTTTCAAATCCGTACTATTAATAATTGTTTTCTAAATCTTTTATTGTTATTATTGGGTAAAATAATTTGCTTTATATCTGTTTTTTATAGTTTCCTTTATTGGCGTTTTGAGCCTGTGAATTAGGTGTGCACACACTACTATTTCCCTTATCCGAGTATCTATTCCTCCTTCTGTCTGCTACTTTTTCTGGTTTGGCTTTATTTTGTGTATGTATGTACATTACCTCTTGTTCTTCTATTATGTCTTATACGTGTTTTTACTGTAGTTTTCCTGAGGGTGGCCGTGGTGTAGTGGTAACATCATCGCTTGTTACGCTGCAGATTCACGGTTCAAAACCTGATGTCAAGAATCATTTATTTATTTCACATGAAACAAATAAAAAAAGTCGATCAGTTGCAGAGATCATGTCAACTCTACTGCTAAGGCATAACACTGGCAGTGGAGTTGTCATATGGCTGGAAAAGCAACTTGACTGATAATGACATCAGGAGAACGTAAAAAAATATTGCGAATTATAAGCAACGACAATAACAACAAAAATGCTCCGCAGTTATCTGGACGACACCTTTGGAGTTAACTGAAACTTAATACCACCTAAGTTTCAAATACACTACACCAATCTTTCTTTCTCTCCCACTTTCTACAAAAGTCTCTGCCCTGAAATACAAGTTCTTGGAGAAACGCTGGACCAAGTGTGTCGAATTAGGTCAAGGGAAATTATGTAGAAAAATAAAATTATTTTTTAACTGAAAATAGCAGTCTTTCATTGTCAGGCCGAGAACTTTTCACTTTGTCCTCGTAGTTTAAGGGTATTCATATGCTCTTTGGCGCGCAAATTATAAAAAAAAGAAAAGCTCTATTTTTAAATGATCTGATTAGGTCTTGTTTCTGTGACGCACTCCTATTGGCGATTTTCATACACTCCTATTGGCGATTTCCATGGGTTTCAATTATATTGTTAGTTTAATATTATTATTTAAATGTTTCCTTTATGTGAATTTGGCTTGCTCTGTCCTTGGTCAGTGTTGTCAATTATTTGTTTAGTTCTTGGTCAGATTTGATTTAGATTATTCTTGTTCTCTTCTTCTTCAGAGCACAGATAATAAACTACCCAGATGTCTCATTCATATGGGAAGAAGTGATATATGAAAACAAAATTCACTAAAAAAAAACCTTTTTAAAAAGCTTAAACTTCTTACAAAAGGGAAAAAGTCAGAACACAGAACATTTGTTTTTTCTGCTCACTTTTTAGTCCATCGTGTCACTCACACATACCCTTGTTTACCATCACTGCAAAAAAGAAACAAAAAAATATTTTGTGCGACTGCGGTCACGGAGTTCTGATGCCGACACGTTGGTAGGATGGATATGGAGTATCTGTATAGATCGAATATATATATGGATATGCAAATGGTTGGGCCTATGTGGTGTGCTTGTTATTTTGTTTGTTTGTGTGTACCTTATTTTCAGCACTTGATTAAATAAATATGCACTTGATTAGATATATAAAAATGCCTTTATACATTCTTTGATTATATTTTCTTTTAAGTTAGATGCAAAAGGTAGTTTTCGAAAGTATTCGGAAAATATTTGTATATGAAGACGGCATACTTGAAAATATTTTTCCGACGGCCATAAGAGAACCGTATTTTCTTTTGAATTTTCATATTCTTTTAATTTTATCAATACTTCCGTTAGATCGAAATTCTGTTTGTCCTTTGACATTTCTTCAGCACAATTTTCACAGATTTTGTTCATTTTCTTTATTGTTTTAAAGAAGCAGTATCCGGCAAAGTATCTTGTAGCAAGGTCGTTGACCTGCGGTACCTTGACTGATATTGAATCTTCATCTGTTGGATTAACTATATTGTTCGTATTCATGTTATTTTCAAAACATTCCTCATTCTTAAGAATGTCGTGATTTTGTGATAGCTCTTGGGTAAATATTATTTGTTCTTCTATATCACTCTGCAAAATAGCATTCCAATCCACCTGTAGATATGTATTCCGAATTGTCTTCTTCGCAGTTGGAACATTTCGATTTGAATAACAATTTTATAGATATAACTTTGGCTAGCAGGGAGTTAAATTCGGAAACACTTGGATTAATTTTATTAATATTTCGCGTTCTTATTTTACCAAATAAGTTCTCTAACGGATCTTAATTAAATTTATTTACATAAATGTAATATAAGTCATTATGATCCATGAATAAAGTGTCTCTTATTCTTAAAACGCTTATTACAGTTAAGGCCAAGCATTTGAAACAAAATGATCTATTTCTTGAGTTTGTGGGTTCGATGTTTAATATATAATCCTTCATTTCTTGTATAAAATGCATATTTTGATCATTCTGTATAAGTGCTGGTTTTCCATTTAATAGGTCGAAAAGTCGATCTATTTTTTTTATAAATTCAGCTGTAGATTTTGCAAACTGGGCTGCATTTATTAAAGCTTCAATGCCGCAGACTACAGATCTGCTTAGAACTTGTGCAGCCAACTTCACGTTTATTTTCTGAAACTCTGTAGGATCAATGTGTGCCGATGTAAGTTTTAACATATTTTGGTAGTATTACTTTTTTCTGTGTTATAAAGGTATTCAATTACCTTCCAATTAACAATTCCATCAAAGTGGTCAAATTGTATTTAAGTAAGTTGTTCCGAATACTCTTTATAAGATGAGGAATATCATATATTCCATATATGGATTTATTTTTTAAGTGAAGTTTAAGTTTTTTTCATTTTCATAGTTTCAGCTCCGCGCATATATCAAGACAATTATATACCTCAATCTGAAGTTGTTTTATAGGTATATTGCTTGGACAAATGACATGATATAAAACTTGCTTAAAATTTCCGCATACACTCCGAATCATAAAAACGCACACAGACTTAGCGCATATATTTGATTCTTTCCGTAATCAACAAAACCTTCAATTTCATCTTTGAATTTATTGTAGGTGAGATTCGTCTGAAGGCTCATCTAATAAAATATAATCACGACTTCTTTTTCTTTTAGCGATAATGTCGAAGTTATTTTCTTTATTTCGTCTATGATATTTGTATTTATTCCAGGTAACAGACTTTTAATCTTAATCCACCTATGTAATGAAGACGTGTGCGGCAAGTGTAGTCCAAGCTGATCCCGTAAAAAGTTGTATCCCGAAGACGAACGGAAAAAAATGCACTGTGAAATCCACTTCTCCTCTTCGGTGTATTTTTTTTTTAACTCTCAGATAGAATGAGCTTGGAAAATGACTTATGTAGTATTTTGATCAATACCAAGTAAAAAATCAATTTTCTCTTGGATACTTTATATTTTTTGTCCTCTTTAAACGATGAATTCTCTGCAGCAAATTTATTTTCGATTTGCGATTTCCTTCTACTGTTATCCTTAAGCTATAGTTGAATTTCTTAAACCTCTCAATTCTTTTAATATAAATAAAATTCCTTTTTATATAAGTCTCACAGTTGGCGCAAGTAATTTCAACGTTGTCATTGTATCTTTTTCTTGATAACCTTTTTGAAGACAAGTTTAGTTCTTCTACTGTAACATCATTCGAATCCAGTATTAATTTATTGCAGTTTTCATATGTAACCTTAGCACTCGTTGGATCAAAACAAATGAACTCGTCATCAGATATAGCAACACTTCGTTTTAACAAGAGAGAAGGGTAAGCATTTTTTTTTAAATATTTCTTTCCAATAAAGGCATTCTTAAAATGTTTGCTGCATATATAGGGCGTTTTAAGGCTTTTTATGTGTTCCCGTGACTCCTCTACTAAATCTAGCCATTCATCGTATTTAACTGTTCCTTTTTTAGGAAATTTAAATAATTTTCCATCAGGCAATTAATTTTTGGTTATAGAACAGGTGCTAACAGGAGACCTTGGTGGTAATAAAGAGCGTGTCGTTGGTTGAACTTTATCAGACAATAAAAAATCTTAAAAATAACAAAAATAATAAGGTTTATAGAATAGCAAATGAAATAGAGAAAACCTTAGAGGAAAAAAATATATATTCTAGCGCTTTTCTGAACGTCAGCAACTGTAAAGCTCCAACGAGGTTTGGACAAAATTCGCGAGTCGACAAAGATTTGGCGCATTGCTCTCAACGAGACCAAATCAACTCATGTTAACTTTGCTTACCAACAAATTAACAACCTATCCATTTTCATTAACTCGGTGCAAATACACGAAAACGAGGCAAAGTATTTAGAAATGACAATAGACGCGACACTCAAATGGAAGTCGCACGTTAAAAAGAAATACTACGAGCTTGAAAATAGATTTAGACAAATGTACTGGCTACTTGAAAGACATTCCAAATTAAGCATATATAAAAAACAGCTTTTATACAAGCAAGTGCTTAAACCCGTTTGACGTAGGGTATTCAACTTTGGAGAAGCAATAGAGATATCATACAATCTTTTCAAAACAAAATGCTAAGGGTCACAGTAAATGTCCCATAGCATATCAGAAACAATGATATCCATAGAGACTTAGGAGTAACTACTGACAATGACGAAATAACGAACTTTGCTCGAAAAGTCCGTATGCGTCTTCATGGTCATTGCAAAACCTTATACTCCAAACTCTGGACGGGACAATCCTTGTGCGCCGACTACAAAGAACGAAACCTCGCGATCTAGGGCAATAAGGACCAGCCGCATTTAATTGCAGGTTTTAGCTGGTGCTTTTGCTGGAAAGCTACCTGCCCAACACGAATATTTTTTAAACTAAAACTACTTGATAAGAAAACTTAGTCGTAGTAAACCAGTAGAAGGGATGTGTTGTTTAGTGAGTAAAAATCTCACACTACTATGAGCACCGGGCTCTATGAAGATTTTTCACCTACTCACAAAAAATAAAAAAAACATATACATATGTATATATGAATAGTTTATTTGATTTTCATTTTGGAATATCTAGTTTAACTGTTGTTTATGTTCGAAGTCCAATTTTATTTTTTTCAATTTTCCACTGAATGAACATTTGGTTTGTGGGTTACAAGTCAAACATTTAAGATGTACATAAATCAATCACAAATTGTTTCTTCTTATCCAAAAATTGTATAGTTTTAGCAAATGTGTCGATGATTGTTTGATTCCAGAGAATATCATGTTCAAGTATTCCATCAGGTGGGATGTTGTTTAAATCATAAACAATGTTCCATTTTGTAAAAACAATTTTCCGAAAAGGTAAATTTGTTTTGATTGTACCCAATGTTGTGTTTACGCCACCCAACTGTTTTATTTCTCGGAGGTTTATGTTAACTTTATTTTCCAAGCATCTTAGTTTGAATAAACTCGAGTCAGTTCCAGTATCGACAAGGACTTGCATCTTACCGTAATTAGGTGATGATATAGTTAACTCAACGAAAACATCGTGCTTCCGGTATTTCTTGAATGTTAGTAGAACATTTCTCTATTTCCCTTACGCCTCAATTTCAACATTACGTGAACAACAATAACGTTACCTAAAGACTCATTCCAATAAAAAAATACAAATATTCGTCATCAGCAATCACATACAATTACTATTCATTTTTTGAATAAAATCGCTTTCCCGACCTGGGTTAAGGTTTAGCCTGGTTTTATTTAATTAACTTGCATTTTGCAATTTATTAACTGACCGACAAGTAAAAAAAAATTATACTTGCGATCCCCTTTCTGCTTTTTTTATTTAATAAGTGTTTTCTTGTCTTTTCATTAATTATCGTTGGTCGTCTTTTTGTTGGATGGGCTTTGTTTCA
Source organism: Pocota personata (assembly GCA_963082735.1). Classification (NCBI taxonomy): domain Eukaryota; kingdom Metazoa; phylum Arthropoda; class Insecta; order Diptera; family Syrphidae; genus Pocota; species Pocota personata. The sequence continues at coordinate 25,098,510 of OY720433.1, read as the reverse complement.
ATTGTAATTGTGATGGTACTTGAGTAGATATTAGGTTTCCTTCTAGCACAGATAATAAATATCTAAATGATTTATATTCGAGCAAAATCTCTCAAACCGTTATTGAAATATTAAAGTAACTTTATATAAGATAACCTAAAATGTGCGCTAAGAGGAATAATAAAAACAACACACATGCCACTGGCATCGTTGATCCTCTCGTCAGCAGCAGCAGCAGAAAATGGAGTGGTACCGCAATTTTCATCAACAGTGCTCTTACGAAGTTTACCAAGGCTCTCTTAATGAAAACAAAAGAAGCAATGAAACAGAAAGGCGGGAAATATGTGTGGTTTAACAATAATCAAATTCTTACGAGAAAGGTTGAGGGGGGAAAAGTCATTGCCATTAAGTCTTTTAATGACCTTGCACTCATTTAGTGCTTAGATTTCTGTTTTATTTAATGAATTTTGATACAGATTTAATCGATGATTTTTCTACCCCTAATTTAAGCGATTACAACTGTGATAATGTCTTTAAGAATAGTTCCTTCTGTAATGATAAATTTTTTATTGTTCACCAAAATCTTAGAAGTATGAGAGAAAATTTTTCATCTCTTGTCACTCACCTTGATTCTCTTGCTTGCGTTCCAGATATTGTTTTTGTGTCTGAAATTTGGATCTATGACTTAGAGATTAACGATTATTCTATTCCCGGGTTCAAGTTTATTGCTAAAACAAATGAAAATTACGCTGCAGGTGGAGTTGGTTGCTTTGTGAAAGGGGACCACTTGATTCTTGATGTCTTGTGCGTTAACTTATTGAGTGCTGATGTTTTAAAGGTCCGTTGAAATTAACAATGTAATGTATGTGTTTTTATGTGTCTATAGACTGCATATGTTTAATGTTTTGACTTTTTTAAATGAGTTGTCTGATCTCTTAACTAGGGAAATTTCGAAAAATTTAATTATTGTAGGTGATTTCAACATAAACATTTTGGATGGTAATGAAACCATGCACGGCCTAGCGTGCTTTATTAATGAGCCCACTAGGCCTGCTTCGGGGAGCTGTCTAGATCATATTTTTGGGCGTCTTAGTAATGTTGCACTCAATGAGTGCGTAAAATGTGTCTTTGATTTGAAAATTACTGATCACTGTATGACGGGACTCTTAGTACCTAACTTAGAAACTAGAGGTTGTGGATCTTCTAATTCCTCTCAAAGCAGAGTGAAAGTTGACTTTAGTAGTCTAAAAAATAATTTACGCTATGAGTCTTGGGAAGATCTTTATGCTTCTAGCGATTCGTCTACCGCTGATACAATCTTCATTCATTCTCTTAAGAAACATATCTTATCCTGTTCCTCATTTCTCCCTTCCAAAAAATTAGTTAAAAGACTTAAACCTTGGATATCTAGATTACTATTAAACAAAGTTATAGGTAAAAACAAACTCAGAATAAAGTGCAATAAGTATCCTGATAACCAGGGTCTAAAAAGAAGGTATAAGAAATTGTGTTTAGAATTAAAAGAAGAGATTCCTATTTGCCGCGATAACTATTACCGTACTCAATTCATCTCTGCACAGGGAAATTTGAAAAATGAATGGCGAGTAGTAAATAGCTTACTGAATAAATCCACGGCTTCTAAAAAACCTACTGTTTTACGTGTTGATAACTCTGTAGTCTATGACAAACTCGCTATTGCTGATACTTTTAATTGTTATTTTGCTAATGTTGGCTGCAGTCTACAACCGAGTCCTGTCCAATCGATTTGTTGTTCCATTTGTGGACGTGCTGAACCGTTAAATAGTAGTAGTTTTGTTTTTCAGCCTATAACTTCTCTTGAAATCTTGAAAGTTATTGATACTTTACCTAATTCGACTTCATGCGGAACTCATTGTATTTCAAATTGTGTACTTAAAAAAATTGCATGTTTCATAGTGGATGTCTTGGCAATTGTTTTTAATCGTTGCGTGTTTGAAGGTGTCTTTCCTGAAGGTCTTAAATGTGCAGATGACATTCCCTTACTCAAAAAAGGTTCCGCTTCAGTAATCAGTAACTACAGGCCTATCTCACTTCTTTCTGTTTTTAGTAAAATTTTTGAAAAACTAATGAAAAATAGAATAGTGAGTTTTTTAGAGAAAACTAAGTTTTTCAATCCAGTTCAATTTGGTTTTCAAAGAGGCAAATCAACGGAAGATGCGCTCTTACAGTTTTGCTCCCAAATAATGTCACACCTAGATGGGAAAAAAATTATGGCTGGTTTATTTATTGACATTACCAAAGCATTCGACATGGTCAACCATAATTTCTTATTGAGGAAACTGGAAAAAGCTGGATTTCGTGGTTTCATGCTCCACTGGTTTAGGTCGTATCTTGAAAACAGGTCGCAAAGAGTGAAGATAGGTAATATAAGGAGCGATATAATGTTCTTTAACCTCGGTGTTCCTCAAGGCTCCGTTTTAGGTACAACTCTGTTTTTGGTCTATATCAATTCACTCTTTGCTCTTAGTTTTAAAGGTTCACCAACAGCTTTTGCTGATGACATTGGTTTCACTTATGGCTTAAACAGTCCTTTAGACCTAGTTTCTGATGTTAATTGGGATCTAAGTTTATTGAGACACTGGTTTGCTGAACATAATTTAGTAATAAGCTAAAAAACTAAGATAATGTTCCTCGGCTTATCTTCTGCATACAACTTGGAAGCAAATGTGTACTTCCACGCACCTGAATGTCTTAAATATAAACTGTCTAATTGCTATTGTTCGTCTGGTTTTTCCTCTCCCTCTTTTTGTCATAATCTAACCTGTAGTGATAAGTGTTTCCAAGTAGAGAGTGTTGACGAATTTAAATATTTGAGTTTTGCGAATCACGCTAATACTTTGAAAAAAGTATTTCCGATGCACCCTTCGACATTTTTATTATCTGCGTAACTTATGCTCAACCAAGCTTTTAAGGATAATTTACTATGGAATTTTCCATTCCAAGTTGCAATATGGAATTGCTTGTTGGGGGGGTGTGTATCGAAATAAAATACAACCACTGTTGAATTTGCAGAAATATGTCCTAAGAAAAATTTGTCGAAAATCTGGTAGACATTCTAGCTTTCCTTTGTTCTGTGCCCTGAAAATTCTTCCTGTTCGTCATTTGTATTGTTTTAAGGTATTAAAAATTTTCTTTATGAAGTCTGGCAATCTTAATTTTCGTTTATTTTCTTGTTATAATCTTCGTGGAAACCTTTCAAACTTTTTATCTGTACCCTATTACCGAACCACTGCATATCAAAATTTGTTTTCAATTTTGTCTTATCGGTTATTTAATGAACTCCCTGAGTCAATCAGGACAATAACAATACCTGGAATGTTTTTAAAAAGCGTAAAATTGTGGCTCTTCAGCTTTGGTTATGTTGCGTTAGAATCTCGTATTTCTGATGTTTTGGTCTAATCTTCGTCTTCATTATTTCCATTCTCATTTTGCATTTTTTACAATTACTATAATTTTTATTTTTTTTTCTTTTTGTTCGAATTAAATTACTTTATTTATTTATTATGTTTCTTGAAATGTTTAAAGTTTATTTTTTATTTTCTTTTACTTTGAATTTTTAAAGGGTCACCCCACCCACAAATGTTGTTTGTATTACTTTAACTAATTGAAGTGGCATTCAACTCTATTTTTTACTTGTATATAAATACTGAATGTCACCAACCTTTCTTATATTTTGTTCCTACTTGAACTGGTTTACATTGATTAAATTATTTGCTTGTTTAATGGATTTACATATAAGAAATAAATACATCATACATCATCATACATAAAAAAAAAAAAAAAAAAAAAAAAAAAAAAAAAAAAAAAAAAATTATTGGGCAGAATTTTTAGATTATGTTTACGCAATTCATTACAAATCCTTTGAATAGACTCGGCATGTTCCTGGAGAGAAGTGCTAAAAATCAGTATATCACATAAGTATAAGTTATCATCGTTCAAATATCCGTTCCCACAGTGGAACAGAAAAGCATTTACGGATCCCATTACACCTTCGGTGAAATCGCTGACATCGCGTCAGGAATTAGGAAATGAAAATTGGGTCAGGTATTTGTTTCTTCATAATTATATATAAAGGGTGGTTAAGTTTTAAGGGCCGATGTTGATTTTGAATAAAACACAAATTATTTAGGAAATTACTGTCATTTCTTTTTATTATGATAATATTGGTATGGTTCATTTATGTATGGAACAAAATATCGGCCAAATGGACGCCGCGACCTCGGCGGCACACCTCCATCCGATGGTCCAAATTTTCGATGACGCTGAGGCATAATTGAGGTTCTATGCCGTTAATGTGCCGAATTATCTCATCCTTTAGCTCTTGAATTGTTGCTGGCTTATCGACGTACACCTTTTCTTTCAAATAACCCCAAAGAAAGAAGTCCAACGGTGTCAAATCACATGATCTTGGCGGCCAATTGACATCGCCACCACGTGAGATAACACGGCCATTGAATTTGTCGCGCAAAAGAGCCATTGTTTCGTTAGCTGTGTGGCAAGTGGCACCATCCTGTTGAAACCGTATATCGTCCACATCCATATCCTCCAATTCGGGCCATAAAAAGTTCGTTATCATCTCACTACTGCCTGACCGGCCTCATTTTGGAAAAAATACGGCCCGATGGTGCCGCCAGCCCATAAACCGCACCTAACAGTCACTCTTTGTGGGTGCATTGGTTTTTCGACAATCACTCTTGGATTATCATTCGCCCAAATTCTGCTTATTGACGAATCCACTGAGGTGAAAATGTGCCTCATCACTGAAGATGATTTTCTTCGAAAATTGATCATCCACTGTTGCCATTTCTTGCCACCATTGTGACCATTGACGACGCTTGGAATGGTCAAGAGGCTTTAGTTCTTGAGTCAATTGCACCTTGTAAGCGCGTAAATGCAAGTCTTTATGCATAATGTTCATCAACGACGAGCGTGAGAGGTGAAATTGTTGGGCACGACGACGAGTTGAGGTGGACGGCTCTTCAGCCACACTATTGCGAACAGCAGCAATATTTTCTGCAGTACGAGCTGTACGAGCATGCACTGGTGTTTTCACATCTCCCACAGACCCGGTTTTTAGTAGTGCTTAGCTCATATTGAATGTCATTATTGAATCTGATTGTAATAATGGTGCGAGCAAACTGCTTGCTAACCAGCGCTTTTGTAAATTGCGGAAAAAAATAAAAAGTTAATCGGTGCTTTTGTAAATCGCTTTAAAACAAAGAGCTATCCAGTGCTTTTGTAAATTACGTTAAAAAGAGCTAACCAGTGCTTTTGTAAATCACATTAAAAAGCAAAGTGCTAATCAGTGCCCAGACCTGTTAAAGTCCAAGTACAAGTCTGCTAGTACCCTTGTAAACCGCTCTAAAATAAAGTGTTAACCAAAGCCTTTGCCTTAAAAGGAACAAAAGTGTAAAATACCGGCCCCCAGTAGACTGCATAAACAAACCGGTCAAAAAGGAGCAGACCAAAAGGAAGCAGTAACCAACCTGTATGTACCATCTACAGCCGGTTTACCAACAGTTCCTGAGGAACACCCCACAAACAAAACAAATGGAGACAAACAACATGCTATATTTAGTATTAGTGTAAGTTTTTACGAATTTTAATTAAATTTAAGAATTTTCAAAGAAAATAAGAAAAATCTAAATAAACCTTTGCATAGAATAATAAAAATAACGTCTGAAATAAGTAAAACCTACAAATACTTTTTGATTATTTAAAACTTTTTAAATACAATAATAATCGATCCCCTTTGATTTATAGTTTGAACACCTTATTTAGAAAAAGCTTTAAAAGTCGTAATAATGTAAATCATTTTCTAAATCAAAACATTATTTATCATGCCAAATAACAGTAACAATATTCTACGACCCCCAGTGCTCGTACCACCGGGCGACGCACCAAAAAATCCTGCACCACAGGCAAACCCATTTAATATGCAAATGTTATCGGAGCAAGTATCAAGGCTTGTTTCCGAAGCCTTACAAAGAGAGCAAATTATAAATGCACTTCTCAACCCTGGAGCCGACATTAACGATGATGTCGATCAGATCATCAACGTCGAAGCTAACGACCTCACTGGTATGGATAAAATACCAGACATAGTGAAATGCTTGCGGGAATTCTCTGGAGAACCCGGGAAATTTGGCTCCTAGCGCAAAAGCGTCCAAAGAGTTTTATCTGTATACGAACCAATAAAGTGGACTCCCAAATACTTCGGGATCGTAAATATTGTTCGCAATAAGATTCGGGGACTCGCCGGTATAGTTCTCGAATCATATAACATCACCCTTGTTTGGGAAAAAAATGCTAAATGATTAGCACTCCGCTACGCAGACAAGCACGACCTCGGAACTCTGGAATACCAACTAACAACGTTGATTCAAGATAATAACTCCATTCCGGAGTTCTATCAAGTCGTCTACAAACACCTTTCCCTAATTTTAAATAAAATATCCTCTATGGAAATAACTAAAGATAGTATGGATAACTTGGTACAGGCCTATACGGTAAAGGCCTTAGATACTTTCACAAGAGAATTAACAGGTGACCTCCCTAGATTGCTAAGTATAAAAGAACCGAAAGACTTACCACAAGCCCTTCATTTATGTCTAAAACTGGAAAATGTTGACTTCAGAACTCAATATGCAAACCATAACAATATGAACAGTTGTAGGCACACACAGTCCACTCCTCCTGTTCCTCCAAGACGACCCACTAATCTAAGTCCAAACCCAATCACCGCTCCGCGGAAACATTTTCTCCCAGAGCTCTATCAAGAACCACAAAAGTCTCTAAGAGTAAATTCTCCTCCACAATCACAATATCGGCAACAATATGCCCAGCCAAATCAGAACTACAATAGACCCCCTCCACCGAACAATAGACCATTACCACCAAAACCGCAGCAGAAACCGGAACTAATGGACTGGTCTACAATACGATCAAAAGCAGTCAATTACCAATATCGTCCTCAAATTCGAACCGACCCAAGGAAGGGAGGTCCATCTGAAGGATCGCAGCAAGCTCATGCACCACACAAATATCAAAGGGTATTCAACATAACAAACAAAGGCAATAATGCAACTCATAATCAGTAAGAAGACGCAAACGATGACTACGAATTAGAACAGTACGCTGAACAAATTAATGAGAACGACGCAGAGTACGACCAAACTTAACAGACATTTATATTTTAGACTAGGGAAATCTTCATTACCCTATCTCGAGCACGGAATGAAGAATGGAGAAATATTAAAATTTCTGATTGACACCGGCTCGAACAAAAACTACATTCAATCTCGTCTAATAAGAAACCCAATTCTAAATAAAAACACATTTTTTGTGAATTCAGTTGGTGGGAATATCAGGATAACCCACCACACTTCCATAAATCTTCATACTACCTAGCTAAATATCATTCAGCAGCATCATTGGAAATGATACCCTGAGACATTTGAACGCTACTCTTCATATTCAAGAGAACTTTATGACTATAGACCCTGGGAAAAGAATTCCGCTAAAACGACATGCCTCCGAATCCGTCAATACAGTTAACATTAGAACCAAACACTTGACCAAGTAACAATCCGAACGACTTAATCACATGATACGGAAATGTCCAAACCTTTTCTCTGACCCGGATGAGAAAATTACTTACACTTCAAGAGTAAAAGGTGAAATCAGAACTATCACCGATAACCCAAACTACACTAGGAGCTACCCATACCCAATGGCACTCAAGGATGAAGTCGACAAGCAAATAAAAAATAGCTTGAAGACGGAATTATACGACCGTCAAAATCACCATACAATTCACCAGTATGGATTGTCCAGAAGAAAATGAACGCATCTGGAGAGCAGAGGTACAGACTCGTTATAGACTATCGGAAACTAAATTCAGTCACAGTCCCAGATAAATACCCCATCCCAGAAATTTCCGAAGTCCTGGCAAATTTAGGAAAGAACATGTAATTGCAGATTTAAAAAGCGGTTTTCATCAAATTCCGTTAAGAACAGCTGATATAGAAAAAACCGCATTCTCGTCAAAAATATTAAAAGTTCTGCCTCTCCTGCCATCCCCACGCTCATTTACAATGACATTCCAGATGTCAGCTCCTTAGACATAGCCAATCTCCTTGCTGATCACTTTGCAGCGAATTCCACGCTGCCAGATAATGCTTTGTCTCCACCTGTACTTAATAGCGTCAAATTTTCCATGGGACAAGTCCACTTTCGCACTCGTACAGTTGCAGGAGTACTCAAAGGTCTTAACATACACAAATCCACTGGTCCGGATGGTACCCCCCATAGTTCTGAAGAGGTGTTCTTCTACGCTGGCAAAACCTCTGCGTAAGCTTTTCTGTCTTTCCTACTTTTCAGGGCTCCCCGTCCAATTACCGACCCATTGCACTTACGTCCCTTCTTTCCAAGGTCATGGAAACGCTGATAAATCGTCAGCTTATGAAATATCTCGATATCACGAAAACTCCTTAATGACCGGCAGTATGGTTTTGTAGCAACAGGTCCACTGGTGATTTGACGGCATATCTCACCGAGAAGTGGAGCCAATCTCTCCATCACTTCGGCGAAACCAAGATGGTTGCGCTTGATATTTCAAAGGCATTTGACAGAGTTTGGCATCAGGCTCTTTTGTCACAAATGCGTGCATATGGCGTCGATGAGTCTTTTCTTCAATGGATTAGAAATTACCTTTCGGGGCGTTCAATATAAGTAGTTTTGGACGGCTTCAAGTCTACAATTCACCAAATAAATACTGGTGTTCACCAAGGCTCTGTTTTGTCTCCGATTCTCTTTATTATTTTTATAAATGATCTCCTGTCTGCAACTTCTAATCCAATCTATTCCTTCGCTTATGACAGTACCCTCAGTTTTTCATGTTCTTTTCCTAACTCACGTCCTTGCTCTTCGGCCGTAAAAGGGGAACGGCAACGTATGTTAAGCACATTAAATTCCGACCTGCACAGCATAATTAAGAATTTAATGCCTCCAAAACACAATGCTGTCTTCTGTCTCTCAAGCGAAACCAAAACCCGCAACCATTAGCCATGGATGGTACTTGCATCATTGAAACCGAAAGACTTGCCATTCTCGGTATGTGTAATAATAACCATCTTCGATGGAATGATCACATATTCGAGGTCGCCAAAAATGCTGCAAAATGCCTAGGATTCCCTAAACGGTGCAAGAAATATTTTACCCATCTGATCTGGCCTCAATTTATAAAACATTCATCTGCCCAAAACTGGAATATAATGCCCATATCTGGTCTGGTGCACCCAAGACGGTTCTGCACATTCTTGATAGAGTACAAAATCGCGCGTTAAAACTTATAGGTGATAGAGACGTTGTGAATTTCATTCATTCATTAGAACAGCGGAGAAATGTCTCCTGTCTCTCCCTGTTTTATCGTTTTTTTCCACAAAAAATGCTCCAGCGAAATAGCCAGTTGCATTCCTCCCCTTCAAAACTTCACCCGCAATACGCGGCATGCGACATGCACATCAGTTTTCCCTAAAGCCTAACTTCGGTCGTACTGTTAAATATAGGGATTCGTTTATAAGCGGAACGACACGAATGCGGAATGATCTACCAAGCTCTGTATTTCCCCATCACTACAACCTCCAAACATTTAAAGCCAACGTGGATAGGCTTCTCCTCTGTTCCTCTTCCCCTTGTCCTTAAAAACCAGTGCCCTGTAACAGTATAAAGGTATTCATATTCCTTTTGGCGCGTGCGAATTATATATACAAAAAAAAAAAAAAAAACAACGGGAAATACGAGTTCACCCGCTTACCGTTTGGGCTGAAAAATGCCCCCTCAATCTTCCAGAGAACTCTAGATGATATTCTCAGAGTGCATATTGGCGTCAGGTGTTACGTCTACATCGACAACATTATTATCTTGGGACGAAACGAAGATGAGCACTTTCAAAATCTAGAAATAGCCTTCGCGACACTTGAAAAATTAGATATGAAAATCCAACTTGATAAATGCAATTTTCTGAAAAGAGAAATCGAATTTCTCGGATTCCTTGTCTCAACTGAGGGAATCAAAACTAATCCAAAAACGGTTGAAGCTATCGTAAACATTCCAGCTCCGAAGATGCTCAAAGACCAAAGATCCTTCCTCGGAATGTCAGGGTATTGTAATATGCGAGCTACGGCTCGAGTAGATAAAACGATATTCTGTGAAATTTATTCTTTTATTTTCTAGTCTATAGAACAATTCAAGTTCACACTATACTATTCTTCGCAAATTCTTTTCTTACAAGGTGTCTTTCCTCTCAAATCACTTTATCTCCTTTCAATTACTTAATTCACAAATCCAAACTAATTACTTCTTCTTGTTAACTCTCAACTTTCAATTTATCACAAAATTACAACTTCGCCCATTATCACTTTTCCAATCTCTTCGCCACGGTTCTAAACCAACTGCGTGGTCTGGATCGCCATCTGTCCTTATATAGCAGAAGTTTCTGATAGCCAGAAACTTCTAGCAAATTCTTCGAACAAAAACAAAAATACCTAAAAACAAAATCCCTAAAAATTATGACAATCATTTCGTGTTGTTATAATTCTCTCTTGTTCTCTCTTATCCGTGATATTATCCGAACTGTGGAGACTAATTGCAGACACGAACCTCAAATGAAAAGACACTTCGGAATTTGTTGCCTGTTCGAGGGCGTAGTTATTATGCTGCATTATGTTACACTGCCCTCCTCTTAGACTTGTTCGTCCCGAACAAGTGCGTCCTCACTTCGGCCATTGTATCGACTCAGTCGGTCCACATGAACCACTTTCATTTTGGCCCTTGGTCCTCGCTGGATGCGGTAGACAACATCGTTGATGCGGGTTACTATTCTGTAGGGACCCTCCCAGTTCTGCTGCAATTTAGGTGATTTCCACTTTTGGCGATGGGGATTATACAGCCACACTAGATCTCCTTCCAGAATCCTGACGTTGTTGCCTTGGCGTCATACCGGGTTTTCATGCGGTCGCTCGTTATCTTAATCTGGCTTCTGGTCCTTTGGTGTATGTCCCTAAGCCTTTCCCTAAGATCCAAATTTCACCTCACTGGGTAAACGAGCTATTCCACCAAATAAGATTTCGAACGGCGTATGTCGGGTAGTGCTATGCACGGCACTTCTATAGGCCATCAAAAACAAGGGAATCTGCCGGTCCCAATCCCGTTGGTAGTCACCTACGACCTTCGAGAGATGTTCGTCCAAAGTCCTATTGAAACGCTCCACCATACCGTCCGACTGTGGATGAAGCGGGGTTGTCCTTGTCTTTTTGATTCCGAGTAGTTGACATATCTCTTGGAAGATTCTTGACTCGAAGTTCCGCCCTTGGTCAGAATGCAATTCCAAGGGCACACTGAATCTGCTAACCCAATTGTAGACGATCTGCTCCGCCACGGTTCTGGCTTCCTGGTTAGGGATCGGAAACGCTTCCGGCCACTTACTGAAGTAGTCCATCACTACGAGTATATACCGATTACCATTGTCGGTTTCCGGAAAGGGCCCTGCGATGTCAATGGCGATTCGTTCGAAAGGTGCTCCCACGTTGTATTGGTGCATATTACCTCGAGTTTTGATTCTCGGACCCTTGCTAGCTGCACACACGTCGCATTTTCTGCACCAGCCTTCGATATCTTGCTTCGCTTTTAACCAATAAAAACGTTCTCGTACCTTTTCTAGCGTCTTATTCACTCCCAAGTGGCCTCCGGACGCCCCGCCATGCATTTCCTGTAACACCTCCTTAACCCTCGTCCGCGATACGACAAGCTGCATTACAAACGACTTTCCGTCGGAGGATTCCCATTTTCTTCTCAGAACACCTTCTTGGACATGGAGGGAGTCCCACTGCGCAAAATATGCCTTTAAGGTCGGGCTTCTATGAGAGATGTCCTGATGATCCGGTTTCTCCATGTTCTCCTTCCAGGCCAGAATCGGCTCGATATCCAGGTCTTCCTTCTGAGCATTCCGGATCTCATCTACGCTCCAGCCGGCGATAGGTTCGGCTCTCATTCTTTGGATGGAAACCAGCGCCCGTTCTTCCTGACGCGCACAATCCGTTCTGCATGTTCTCCGGGACAGCGCATCCGCATTAGAGTGGAGTTTTCCTTTACGATGCTGTATTTCGTAGTCGTAGATTTGCAGCCTTTCGATCCATCTTGCGACCTGACCCTCAGGACTCTTGAACTGTAATAGCCATTTTAAGGCTGCATGGTCTGTGCGAAGAACGAACTTCCTCCCATAGAGGTATTTGTGAAAATGCTTCGTAGCTAAGATCAAAGCTAGAAGTTCCCGCCTTGTCACGCAGTAGTTCCTTTCTGGCTTAGAGAGCACCTTGCTGAAGTACGCAACCATCTTCTCTTGGCCATCATGCACCTGGGAGAGTACGGTTCCTACCCCGACATTACTAGCATCTGTATCCACTATGAACGTTTCCCCGGGAGGGGGGTAAGCTATCGGGGCATAGCATAGCCGTTGTTTAAGTGCCTTGAAGCTCTTCTCGCACTCAATTGACCATTTGAATTGGTTTCCCTTTTCCGTCAACTGGTGCAGGCTCTTTGCGATCCCGGCAAAATCCTAGGCTAGGCCCAGAAAGCTCCTTAGTTGGTGTTTGTCTTTGGGGACTGGCCAGTTTTTCACCGCTTCGACCTTCTCTGGATCGGTTCTCACTCCTTTCGCTGAAATTATGTGTCCCAGGTACTTGACTTCCGCTCTAAACAGGGCGCACTTCTTGGGGTTGAGCTTCAGGTGGGCACTTCAAAGCCTTTGGAACACATCCCTTAGATTGTCTCGGTGTTGCGCAAACGTTTTTCCTACGACGATGACATCATCCAAGTATACCAAACAGGTTTTCCATGTTAACCCTTGCAGGACACATTCCATCAATCGCTCGAAAGTCGCCGGAGCATTGCACAGCCCGAATGGCATTACCGTGAATTGCCATAGCCCATTTCCTGCGGTGAAGGCGGTTTTCTCCCGGTCTTCTGGACGGATCTGTACCTGCCAGTAGCCACTCTTCAAGTCGAGCGTGGAAAAACATCGGGCTCCTGATAGTGTGTCTAGCGTGTCATCAATCCGTGGCAGAGGATAGCTATCTTTCTTGGTGACGTAATTGAGCTGCCGATAGTCCACGCAGAACCGCGTGCTGCCATCTTTCTTCTTAACCAGTACAACCGGTGATGCCCACGGACTTTTGGAACTTTCAATCAGACCTTCTTTCTCCATTGCCGACACCATCTCTGCAACTTCTGTCTGCTTTGCCAATGGAAGGCGCCTAGCAGGCTGACGAATTGGTCTAGTATCACCAGTGTCTATTCGATGTTGTACCAGGTGTGTTCGGCCGTATTCTCCGTCCTGTGAGGCAAATACATCAGCGTACTCATTGATAAGATTCTCTGCCATAGTTCGCTGCTCCTGATTCAGCTCACTGGACTGGAGAATCGTCTCTCTCGTTTCCGCTGTCCAAGGTGATGGGAGAGGTTTTGGAGCATCACGTTCAGATATTGTTGCGACGGCGGTAATCGGCGTGCATTTTCCAGTCACCTCCCCTCGCCTTAGTTTGACAGTGTGTGGTCTTGCGTTCAAAACTCTCACTGGAACCATGGTGTTCTTTGGTTCGACTAACGTCTTTCCCACGATGTAGTCTTGAGAATTCTTCTCTGGGTCTGGTTCTACTATGTAGAATCGGTGGCTTCCAAGATCACCTTCCAGCTTCGTCTAAATGATTGTCTCTGAAGACGGCTGCAAAACTTCGTCTTTGCTGATGACTGTCCTGAGAGTTACGGCATTGTCGTTTCCGTACACCATCGGAATCTCCACATTTCGATACCTCAGTACTTGCATCCCGATGTCCAGGATTACTTCATTTGCTTTCATGAAGTCTATTCCGATGATGCACTCGTCGCATATATCTGCCACCAGAAACGCATGGGAGAACGTCAGTCCCGCCAGAGTAATCGTAAGACGAACTTCTCCAAACACCTTCGCCATTTCCCCTGTTGCAGTCTTCAGGCAGTAGCTGTTGGTGTCGTACAGCCAGGCGCTTCTGATGATATCTCTTCTTACAATGGAGGCAGTGGCGCCTGTGTCGATGGTGGCTACGCACTTCTTCTTGTTGATTAGTGCCTCCACTGTCAAGCTCTTGTTACCCCGTTTGGTTTTCGAAACTTGAATGGTGGTCCTGGGGGCCCCCATTCCAGTAACCAACTTCTGCCCCGCGAAGTTGGTCCTTACGCATTTCCCGATTGCTGGTTTTGTAAGGTTATCACCGCCAGATGCTTCCTCTCTACTTCTCCTACTTCCGCAATGTGGACAATTTCCTCGTCTAGGTGCACTTCTGCACTGCCGTTGTAGGTGTCCGGTTTGGTTGCAATTCCAGCAACGGATTTGACTTCCGCGAGCTCTGTCTTCATCCATGACGGCTGTTCTCTGGCATGAGCATTCCACGACGGACATTTCCCTGACACGGTGTATTCCCTGGTATGCTTGGTCCGCAGTCTTCATTGACAAAGCGAATGCCAATGCCTCGGGGAGTGTTCGCTTTTCAGCCATCCTTACAGCCACTTGCAGTTGTCTGTCCGCTATGGCCTGAATAAAAGCTTCCACCGCCATTTCGTTGATAAGCTCCTAACCGGCTTTAGGGTATGAAAGATGGGCTAGTCGCTCTATATCCGCTTGCAACTGTTGGAGCGTTTCCCCTCTTTTCTGGACTCGACTACGCAGCTGAACCCTGTACACCTGCTGCATGTGTTCATCCTTAAACCGCATCTCGATAGCCTGAACCAGAGAGTCGTAGTTCTGCTGTTTATCTTCCGAGATGGTATGCAAGAGCTCCGCAGCTGGACCCCTCAGTGCAAGCGTGAGTGCAATAGACTTCTCTTCATCGTCCCAGCTATTGGTCATTGCGGCCGCTTCGAATTGCCTCTTATAAATTGGCCATGATGATTGACCATCGAAGATAGGAGGCTGCATCTCCTTTCTTCTCAGACCGTCAGTGGAATATTCCCGTGCTTCCTGTCTCTTCACGTTGTTAAGCTCCTTAGCAATATTTTCGACTTGTTTTCCTACTATCTCGAATTGCGTATCCACTTTTTCAAACTGAGTCTCTATCTTCCCGAACTGAGTTTCATGTTTCTCAAAATTTTCATCGAATCTAGTTTCGACTTTTTCGAGTTGTGTCTCGACCTTCTCGATTTTCTCTTCGATGGCTTCGAATTTGGATTCCAAGTTCTTGTTTTGCTCATCAATCTTGTTTTCCAGAGCATCTAGAGAATTATTTTGTTCGTCCATTGCTTTCTTTTGTTCGTCCAGCTTAAGTTCTTAAGTTGCAGGAGCAGACTTGTTATACCCGGGTCGGCTGCTGTACTTGCTGGTTCCTCTTCTACGTCAAACTCTACGTCGTGGGGATTTTCACCTTAATGCGTTACTGCTTCTTCCAGACGAATCAGTAGGGCATCTTTTCCCCCAGTTGTGTCGAGGTTCCGCTTACTGAGTTCTGCCTTTAGTTGAATTATAGTCAGTTTTCCCAATTTGCGACCCATTTTGCGCAACTAATTAACTCAACACAGAAATGTTTTCTTTTTTTTTAGTTATTCACAGAATAAGTTTTATCCCACTTCTGACACCAATGTAATATGCGAGCTACGGCTCGAGTAGATAAAACGTTATTCTGTGAGATTATATATTTATTTTCTAGTCTATAGAACAATTCAAGTTCACACTATACTATTCTTCGCAAATTCTTTTCTTACAAGGTCTCTTTCCTCTCAAATCACTTTATCTCCTTTCAATTACTTAATTCACAAATCCAAACTAATTACTTCTTCTTGTTAACTCTCAACTTCCAATTTGTCACAAAATTACAACTTCGCCCATTATCACTTTTCCAATCTCTTCGCCACGGTTCTAAACCAACTGCGTGGTCTGGATCGCCATCTGTCCTTATATAGCAGAAGTTTCTGATAGCCAGAAACTTCTAGCAAATTCTTCGACCAAAAACAAAAATACCTAAAAACAAAATCCCTAAAAATTATGACAATCATTTCGTGTTGTTATAATTCTCTCTTGTTCTCTCTTATCCGTGATATTATCCGAACTGTGGAGACTAATTGCAGACACGAACCTCAAATGAAAAGACACTTCGGAATTTGTTGCCTGTTCGAGGGCGTAGTTATTATGCTGCATTATGTTACAGTATGATAGGCGATTTATTCGCGATTATGCCAAAATAGCAAAACCCCTGACATCCCTTTTGAGAGGGGAAGATGGACGAGTGTCCAAAAATCTCTCCAAAAGCAAGATAATTTCACTCGATCCGAATGTACTAGAAACATTCAGGAAAATTAAGAGCTCTCTTTTATCCGATGAAGTCCTACTTGCCCACCCCAATTTCCATAAAGCATTTGAACTAACCACGGATGCCTCCGATTTTGCGATCGGCGCAGTGCTCTCTCAAGAAAGCAAGCCCGTTACGTTTTTGTCGAGAACGCTCAGTAAAACTGAAGATAGTTATGCGACAAATGAAAATGAGATGTTGGCCATAATTGGGCCCTAAACTTCTTACGAAACTTTCTCTATGGCTCACGAAAAGTAGTTATTTTTACAGACCACCAGCCGTTAACATACGCACTTAGCAATAAGAACACAAATTCTTAGATGAAGAGATGGAAGGCGATCCTGGAAGAATACAGCTACGAACTACAATACAACCCAGGAAAAACCAATGTCATCGCGGACGCTCTATCAAGACTCAACAGATCCTCAACAGATCAACTGAATGGCAATGACACAATTCAGCGATGAAAGCTCCTCTGAGTACCTCATTCCGACCGTTGAAACCCCCATAAACGTTTTTAGAAACCAACTTATACTAAAACGATGTGGTGGCGAAGACTCCTACCAACTGAAAAACTCCTTCAATAACTACTGCAGACACAGTTATTAAACCCCAATACACTCAACGTTACATTGTGGATATCTTCAAAAGATATCTTAATCCCCACACAATAAACGGACTGCTGATTGAGGAAGTGACTATAGGACTTAGACAGGAAATCTATCCACTCCATTTTAAGAATAACAAAATCAGGTATACCCAAAAACTAGTCAAAGACATACCGAACGAAGTAGAGTAAGACAAAAAAATACTTGCTATCCACCGCAGAGCTCATAGGAATACTGAAGAGAATAGGTTACAGATAATACACAACTTTTACTTTCCAAGAATGAGTGCGAAGATTAAGAAGTAAATAAATAAGGAAAACAAGTACGATAGGCATCCGAACAAGCCATTTATTATCCCAACTCCCATTGCGAACTACCCCGGACACACACTACATATAGACATATTCACAACCGAGAAACAAACCGTATTAACAGCTATAAACAAATTCACCAAATATGCTAAAACTGCAATCATCAAATCACGTTCAATAGAAGATATTCGTAAACCATTAAGAGGCATCCTCTTTTTCTTGTCTGTCCCAGAAGTTATCGTAATGGATAATGA
This sequence comes from Pocota personata, assembly GCA_963082735.1. Taxonomy (NCBI): domain Eukaryota; kingdom Metazoa; phylum Arthropoda; class Insecta; order Diptera; family Syrphidae; genus Pocota; species Pocota personata. The sequence goes on along the minus strand of OY720433.1, from coordinate 25,080,946 downwards.
GAAGGCTTTGAATTCGAATTCTCTAATATCCATGATGGACGACGAATTACATATCAAAATTTTCAAAACTCCTCCGTACAAAAGCGAAGTGAATGGGCAAATCGAAAGATTCCATTCAACCTTCGCAGAAATAATGAGATGCCTTAAATCTGAAGAAACTCCTCGCTCATTCGAGGAACTCCTTGAAAGAGCCACAACACGAGTACAATTGTACAATCCATTCAGTAACAGGAAAAAATCCTGTCGAACTTTTTGGGCAATCACCCCGAGTATGCCCTGAAACATTCGAGAATCGTCGGCTGGACAATATAGAAAAGCTAAAACAAAGGCAACGGAAGGACATGAGAACCCATAATAAGAAACGCACACCCTTAAAAAACTATGAGATAGGGAAAATAATTTTTGTTAGACACAATAAAGGAATAGGGCCCAAATTACCAAATCGGTACGTTAAAGAAATTGTCAGGGAAAATAAAAATAGTACTGTAATAACGGAATCAGGCAGGAGAGTTCACCAGAGCAATATACGAAACTGACACCTTTCTTCTATTTCAGAATGTCTTTTTACACATCAAAAGTCCTTGATTACACAAACTCCCAGGTAGTAACAATTAATACCGGACGAGCAAAAATCCAGACAGAACATTTCAAAATCATTCATGATATCGACCTACGAAAATATGAGACAATAATCACGGACGCTTCGACTACTCTTGAAAACCACATATCAAACGATAACCCATTGTACCCTTACCCATTGTACAAACCTAAGACCGAGAACTATCTACAAGCGCTCCCTCGATTTCATTGGATCAACTTGGAAGTGGATTGCAGGTAACCCCGACCACGAGGATTTCGTTATCATAAAGCAAAACATAAATAATGTTTTGAACAACAACAATAGACAAGTAATAATGAATAAATTGCTGCGGATCGATTAAATAATATAACAAAAGTAACAAACCAATTAGAAACCTTTGTAAAAACCAGCAATAAATATCAGTCTGAATTTGTATCAAGCTTGCAATATAAACTTAAATTAATTAAAGAAGAATTAATAAATATTAAATATGCCATAAATTTGCGAAATCTAATTCTAACTTAACCTAACCTATTAAACAGTCAAAGTTTTTATTTTTTTAATTCTACAATTTTCCATATCATGTACCTGTCAGGTATGTTGAATTCTTGTGCTAGTTTAGTTACTGTTTCGGTTTCTATTTTCATCTCAGTCGTTGCCGTGATATTGGTATTTTTTATGGGTCTACGAGCATAGTTTATCAGGTTATTTTTGTTCATTGTCGAAATGGTTGAACCAGAGTCTATTAAACACATGAGTTTTTCGTTACCTATAGTGATATTTATTATTGGTAAGTTTTCAAGCGAGTCTGTAAGAGAAAATTTACCTCCCCAATCTCTTCTGTATGTAACGTATCTATTTGCTCTGATCCCATACTGTAATTTAGTCTCCGCATTTTGTCAGTATACTGTTGAAACTTTCCTGAATTATTTCAATAACTTTGATTAGAATTTTATCTTCTAAAATTTTCTACCTTCAGACCTCTAAACATCGGTGGTATTGACGTATGTATCTCAAGTTCATCAAAAAAGGTAGCGTAGCTTCCTATTCTTGCAAAAAGGCATTCAGCAACACGTGGGGCTTCAAACCAGCTGTGGTGTACTGGATATACACAGCGGTCGTGAAACCCATTCTCACATATGGTTCACTAGTTTGGTGGATGGTTCTTGAGAAGCAATATCAGCTTTCAAACCTCACCAAAATCCAGAGGGCAGCGTGTATCGGAGTCATGGGGTCAATAAGGACAACACCTACAGCGGCAATGGAAACCATGCTCAATTTCATTCCGCTTGATATATACTGTAGCAGTCTGGCGGCTAAAACCGTTGTAAGACTGAGAGAAGGCCGATTGTGGTCATCGAGCCTTTACGGCCATGCCTCCATTTTATCCCGATGGGGAACTAACAGCAGATCGGCGGAAACTGTTTTCATGACCCCTACGATAGCATTTGAAAGGAGATTCAACATAAGAATTCCTGACAGAACGCACTGGAGGAACCTGAGAACCATGGAGAAAATGGAACTGGCGTTCTATACCGAGGGTTCTAAGATAGACGTTGGCACGGGAGCCGGAGTTTATTGTGAGGCCCTAGGAATAAACAACTCCTTTAGAATAAGTGACGACTGCAGCGTCTTTTAGGCCGAAATCACAGCCATCATACAGGCTGCGGAATTTGTACGTGAGAATAATATCATTGGTAAAATGATAACTTTCTATATAGACAGCTAGGCAACCATGCAACGCGTCAACCAGACTACCTCTTCAACAAACTCCAATTTTCGGCTTCCCAGAGAACGTTCACACTTATTAAACCGAGGTATTTCTGCCTAACATCTGAGCGCCAATTTTTCGTTCATACCACTCGCCTGTGGAACTCCCTGCCATTAGAACTGAGAAGAAGTAGAAACGCAAGAGACTTCAAAACACAACTTTTGTTGTATATGGCCAATGATCATAATTAAACTTAATTAAACTTAATTTTTTATTTTCTTTTTTCTTTTTTTTTCTGTTATTTATTACTTTTATTATTTTTATACTTTTATAATTTATAGTTTGCATTTTTCTTTTCTTGATAAAGTATCTTTTGTTTTTCTTTCTATTTTTATCTACTTTTATTACGTTTTCATTCACATTGTCAAATCGCTTAAATCTTGCACTAGTTTATAAGATAATCTTATGTATCTTAATGTGTAAGCTAATTTAATAAATCTAAATCTAAATCTAAATCTAAAAAATCTAAGGCTCTGGACTCTTCTGTAATTAGATCAAGGCTTGTTTGAACCTGCAAATCGGTCTTAATGGAATATCCAGAGCCAATGCGGTGACTTTGTGCTGGGTTCTAGGGCATATGGATATCGAAAGAAATGAAAGGGCTGACGAGCTTGCTAGGAAAGGGTCGGCGCTGCACTTATCGCGGGCCCTATCTTTTGCAGTAGCCCCAATCGAAGCCCAAAACGAAAGAAAATAGAAGACGAAACCACCGATCGAGCAAATAGACGATGGAATAATGACAGCTGGTGTCAGATAAACACACAACATTTGGTCGCAGCAACAATTTTCAAGTTATTTTTCAATATTAAATTTCCTATTTTTCCCAATTAAGTTTTACTGTGTACTTTAAAATAGTGATTTCCAAAATCTTTATTTCTTTTTTCATCATTCACGATATTTTATTGTGTCTAAGCAAAAGTATTCGCGGCTCTCCGAATTCAGTCGATATTGTTGTTTTCATTTTGCGCCCTAACTCAATTGTCAAAATGACTGAAGCCCAAAATAGACCAAGCACTAGATTGCTGGCAAAAATCGGAAAACCCCAAACTCCTAACTCAAAGGATGACAACTTCGGCAAAGCATTTGAGCTAAGACTGACCAAACAGCTTGAAGAGTACAACTCAGAACTGAAATCCACTATACTGGAAATGCATAATATCCTGCTGGCGAAACTAGATATCTTCGTTACAGATTTCACCAGCCGCCTTGAAGATGTAAACAGATCCATATCTGCGCTTACAGTGCGAGTCGAAGTTCTTGAGCAAACCTCCGAGCCGGTCTTGTGCTCTCTACTAGAAAAAGAAATATCAACATTGAATGATAAAATTGATTCGCTGGAGCGCGACAAACTGTCCACAGACGCTATCATCCATGGAGTTCCAGAGACCGATAAGGAAGACCTTCAAAATGTATACAACCGGCTGTGCTCTGCAATTGATTGTACACAAGCACCTGTACCAAAAGCGATTTTTAGAACTAAATCCAAAGGAAGACTGGGTAACTCTGCAATCGTCGTTAAATTCTCGTCAGTAGCAGATAAAATCACCGTGCTGAGCTCAGCTAATGCCGCATACAGGAAAACAAAAAAACGTCTTTGTTTACGACACCTCGGACTGCAGTCAGACAAGCTAATCTCTGTCAACGAAAGCCTCACTAAGCAGAATATTGTCATATATCGGAAAGCTCACGAACTTAAACAACAAAATCAGCTATTTTCTGTATACACCCGAGGCGGACGAGTGTATGTGCGCCAATCACCCACAGGTAAAGCTTTTTTGGTCGATTGCATTCAACGCTTGGACCCTCTTGCTGCTGCTGCTATAAGTCATAATGAACTGGGAAATGCTACCTAATCTGCGCTTTGTATATTTGCATCTCTCGAATTTATTTGTTCTAACTTGTAAGTATTTTCTGTATTTGTTTTTTTATTCGTATGTTAGCCGATTAAGTATGTGCCACCTGTTTTGTGTTTTGAGTTTTATTGCGTTGGAGGGGCTCTTTTCTCTGTTTTTCACTTATGGGTGATATCAGCAATGCCTCTTCCATTGGCGATGGTACGAATGATAATTTGCGTACACTAATTAACATCTTGTGTGTACAACGAATGGGCCTAAAAGTATGCCATATTAATACTCAAAGTTTATCTAAGAACAAAATTGACGAATTTAGAGGGTTGTTTGTTGGCTCCAAAGTTGATGTAGTTTGCGTTTCGGAAACATGGTTTGACCCCACTATATCAGATAACTTGTACTCAATGGCAGGGTATAAAATCTTCCGTGATGATAGGCAAAATAGAATTGGTGGTGGAGTTGCCATCTACGTACGTATGGAATTGCCTGTCAAGATAATTGCAACATCTCCTCCTTGCAGCCCCATTCAGTATTGTTTCATACAGCTCATGAGTGTGGGTAGGAAATACCTACTTGGTGTCGTATATCGACCTTACAGTTACATGGATCTTTCGCAGCTGTATTCCTTCCTAGAAAACAATTCATCCTCTTTTTGGAAAACCATTGTCTGTGGCGATTTAAATTGCAATATATTGGATCGCACAAACTCGTCTTCTCTAACTGAGATGCTAAAAACACTAAACCTTGATCTTTTAAATTCATCTACTCCGACACATTTCACTAGCGCAAGCAGCACTCTCCTTGACTTATTTTTTGCCAGTGATGCTCGGGATGTCTTTTACAGCCAAGTTTCTGCTCCCGCCTTTTCCAAGCATGACCTACTATTTGCCTCTTTCGACTTCGTGTGTTGTAAAGAACCATCAAAATACTCCTATCGAGACTTTAAAAGTGTACAACCGAACATCCTGGAGCGAGACCTGCAGTGTGTTAACTGGCTGCCAATTTTCTCTGAAACATCTCCTGACGCACAAGTTGATTACCTGCAAGGTGTGGTTAACAAATTGTTTGATTTTCATGTTCCCCTAAGAACCAGGCTTGCAAAATACAACAGCAATCCGTGGTTTACACCCGAAATTCTTAGACTCAAAAACCAACGTGACGGCGCATATAGGAAATGGAAATTTTTCCGGCTCCCAGAATTTTTCCAATCTTTCAAAATTCTAAGAAACCTTGTGTGTTCGAAGATCAAACAAGCCAAGCGAAATTTTTTTAGCGAGCACCTTAATTATAAACTTCCAAATAAAACATTGTGGAAGAACCTTCGTCAACAAGGTATAGGTGGTAAAACGAATACTACGCTTGATAACGTCGATCCAAACCAGCTGAATCAAGATTTTGTTAATATACAATCGATATCAAATACTAGCACATCTCCTCTAATTGAATCTAGCTGCTCTTTTGAATTTACCAGAGTTGAGCAAACCGATGTTGTTAGAGCTATCCTCAGTATTAAGTCGAAAGCTGTTGGTATTGACGGGATCCACCCTCATTTTATAAAAATGATTTTACCGTACATCCTTCCTGCAATAACACACATCTTTAATATTATCATAGCCACATCCACATTTCCGAAGTCTTGGAAAGCTGCAAAGATCATTCCAGTCCTAAAAAAGAAAGCAACCAGCAATGCACCTGCAGAATATCGACCCATCGCAATCCTCCCATATTTGTCTAAGGTTTTGGAAAAGTCTGTTCACTTTCAACTGTCTGCCTATCTTCGACAAAACAAACTGCTCTGTTCGTATCAATCTGGTTTTAGACAGCATTATAGCTGCACCTCAGCATTACTAAAGGTAACAGATGACATACGGACAGCGATTGATAAAGACTATTTCACTTTTCTGACATTACTAGACTTTTCCAAGGCATTCGACACGGTTGACCATGGACTCGTTGTAAAAAAATTGAGAACGTCGTTTGCTTTCTCCTCATCTGCGGCAAATTTCATTCTGTCCTACCTCACAATCCGAGTTCCTTGCAACTTCAGCGGGTGTTCCCCAAGGCTCCATTTTGGGCCCATTGCTTTTTACAATATTTATCAACGATCTTCCAAATACTGTTCACAACTCATCGTTACATATGTATGCGGATGATGTTCAACTGTACATAAGTAGCGAGCTCGGTCTCGTCGAAGATACTGCACTGAAACACAATGAAGATCTTACTAAAATTCTTACTTGGTCTGAAGAGAATTCATTACGATTAAATCCTGGTAAATCCAAATGCCTTGTCATAAGTAGAACTGATCTTGATACCTCCTGCCTACCCACCATATATCTTGGGAATACGGAAATTGAATTCGTCCATAAAGCTAAAAATCTAGGTGTCTGGTTTAGCACAACATTGTGTTGGGATAACCACATTCGGACCTCAATCGGTAAAATTTATGGCTGTCTTAGGAATCTTACACCCTCGCGGAGCTATACACCAACAAATACTAAGCTAATGTTAGCAAGAACGCTGCTTGTACCACTAATATCGTACAGCTGTGAAATCTTTTGCTGTAATAGCGCGCTCATACAACGGAAGCTACAAGTTGCATTCAACAACATTACTCGCTATGTTTTTGGGTTAAAGCCTTTCGACCATGTTTCTGCGCACTCTAATAAGATTCTTGGTTGTACATTAGACAAGTATCTTGACTATTGTACAATCAAGTTTCTTCACAAAATCATAATAACTAAACAGCCTCTTTATTTGTACGAAAAACTTATTTTTTCTTATTCAAACCGCTCCTTGAGTCTGATTTCGCCGCGTGTTACATACCAGGTTTCGGAACGCCAATTTTTTGTTCATGCCATTCGCCTCTGGAATGCACTCCCTCTAAGCGTGAGAAGGCTCTACAACGCAAACAATTTTGGTGATACTCTTTTTCGGCACCTTGCAGGCACATAGATACAGAAAATACCCTCTAGGTTAACTAATTATCATTTCCCTTTGATTTTAACTTTTCTTTTTTACTTCTTACTTTATTTTTTCTTCTTACATTTTCTTTGTTAAAACACCAGCTCATACTAAGCTTCATACTAAATTTTAAACAAAAATATAACCTTAATTTTAAGTAAATTTAAATATTTGAAATACGTAATGAAATATGTCAACATTTATTGCTTAAAGATAATCAAAGTCTATTGTAAGTGTTGTTGGATATAATCAATAAATATGAAATATGAAATATGGATTCATCTGGAAACATGCGCAACGACCAGGGCGCTGTTTCCGGCCTTTAGCAAGAAGAGATCAACTTCTCTGGTGAAACCTAGTCGTTATAATACACGGGTCGTTTCTGGAATAATTACTGGTCATTGTGCCATTGGAGTTTACGCCGAGCGACTCGGTGTGCTACATAACGACTGTAGAAGCTGGAGGGACGAAGAAGAAATTGAATCAGTTCGTCACCTGCTGTGTGATTGTCCTGCCCTATCCGTTACAAGAATGAGGACTCTCGGAAGTTACTTCTTCTCTTCTCGGAATTGGAGGACTTAGGTAATATAGAGCTTACGGGCCTCTTGAGATTTATATCATTATCTGGGTGGTTATAACAGCGGACTTTTAACGTTTCCAGGATTAAACGATTGGGCACAATGGACCCGAATTTGTTGGTCTAAGTGAGCAGTGACTCTATTTGTCACAAGGCACCCATCTACCTAACCTAACCTATCTTCTAAAGTTTGGATTATAATATTGTCCTTAATTTGGTCTTTGGTAGTTGGGTTGCCTAGTATTTGGATTGAAATTACCTAATTAGAATTTCCTAAAAGGATTATTTTGCCCTAGTGCTTGTTTATTTTGTCTTCTAATCTGAGCTGAGTTATTTGAGTTTCCTCTTGAAATGTCATTATTTTGTCTAGTGCCAATTTCTTGTCTAGGTTTCTGAGTGTGTTGATTAAACCCATAATACTCTCTTGGTCTGTTGTGCCTAATTTGGCTGATAGGGGTCATGTCTAGTAACTGTACTATCTCTAAAAGTCTATTGATTCGTAACCTAGAACCCAGAGAAACACTGGAGATCAGGGATATGGATGACTTTACAACAGCAGAAGAAGCGGAAGAGGCTACCTGAGGAAAGGTGAAACAACTCGGCGGAGAACTGAAGATCTCCATTACAAAAGCCAACAGCAGAGCACAAAAAATGGCCATAGTTCAGATGAACACAAGAGCTTCGAACGAACTATTGGAAACTGCTCGAATAAAAATTGGATGGGTGAGTTGCAGAGTACGTCGAATGGCAGAGGTCACAAGATGCTACAAGTGCTTTGGCTGAAGATACAAGCCTAGGAACATGCATTAAATGCGGAGAAAAGGGCCATAGGAAAAAGGAATGCAAAGCTATTACAAAGTGCTGCCTGTGTGTAGAGCTCAAACTGGAACCGGAGCAATTGGCCCACGTCCCGGGCTCAAGAAATTGTCAAGTGTTTAGAGAAGCGCGAGTCAGAGTTAAGAAAAATGTCCACTAATGATTAGAATCCTGCAAGGGAATCTACACACAAGCAGAACAGCTGATAACTTACTTACGCAGCTTAGACTGGACCATAAAGTCGACGTAGTAATCATCAGCGAACAGTACAGAAGTATTGATAGACCCGGCTGGGTCACGGACGTACTTGGCGCAGCCGCTATTTGTATACCGGACACGAAATAAGTCTCTATTAAGAACCACGGGACTGGAAAAAGGATATGTTTTGATGAAATGTGTCCAGGTCACAATAGTGAGCTGCCATTTCACGCCGAACGAAAACATACGTGACTTCCGAGAAAATAAGCGATCTAGAAGGTACCGTGCGGGAATTTGAGGGAGCGACTCTGCTCGCTGGTGACTTCAACGCAAAAGCAGTAGAGTGGGGAATGAACACAACAGACTCTAGGGAAAGACAGATCCTAGAGATGTCCGCAAGGCGTCCCGGCTACGGCGAGACAATACCGGATGTTACCTTTGCGTCGGAGAAAATAGCAGCTGAAGTAGAAAACTGGAAAGTCATAGAAGACTATACTGGTAGTGATCACCAGTATATCGTTTACGACCTTCAAAGGCATTGACGTACCCAAAATGGGAAGTGGAGACGGAGACCAAGATGGAATGTGGCAAAACTCAACGAAGCGCTCCTCACATCGATGATAAACAGAGGAAAAGATGCTATCCTGGAAATAGTGGGCACCAGCGACTCATACACCAGGCGTGTGGTACAGCAATGCCTCGTGTAAAAAATTACAATAGATTCAGCAAACCCATCTACTGGTGGATAGAAGAAATTGCTGGACTCAGAAGGAGGTGCCTACACCTCAGGCACAAAGTCACAAGAGGAAGGAGGAGAGATGTCGAAGCTACGAAAGAAGTGGTAGCGGAATACAAACTCGCAAGGCTGGAGCTAAAAAGATCCATAAACAAAAGCAAAAAACAGAAATGGGAAGATCTACGACGCGATGTAAATAACGACCCCTGGGGTCTAGGCTACAAGATGGTTATGCGCAAGCTGGGGGCGCAAGCGACCAGCCCAGTACTAAACGCAGAAAAACTGGAATCAATAGTGAACACACTCTTTCCAACACACCCAGTTAGAGCCCCAGAGATGTCTTTTGAACAAATAGAGGAGATTCCCTTATTTAACGAGGAGGATCTGGTCGAGGCGGCAAGTGCTATGAAGAATAAGAAGGCTCCGGGGCCTGATGGTATACCAGCTGAAGCGCTGAAGACTGTTGCCCGAAACAACCCAAACGATGCATCAGCGTACAGACCTCTATGTATGCTCGACACAATAGGCAAACTTTTCGAAAGGATGTTGAAGCCACGACTCTCAGCAGCTATCCAGAGGAGAGGCGATCTATCAGAACGACAATATGGCTTTAGAAAAGGCCGGTCCACAATAGGCGTACTGCAAGACGTGGTCAGAACTGTCCAAGAAAATCAACAGAGGAACCGCTATTCAAGAAGGATGATCACGCTAGTGACTTTGGACGTAAGAAATGCTTTCAACTCTGCCCGATGGTCCAACATGCTGGAGGCGTTAAAAGATACTTTCAGAATACCGCAATATTTACTGCGTATGATAAAAGAGTATCTCAGGGATAGATAACTCATCTATGACACCCCGGAAGGACCACGTAGGAAGCAAATAACTTCTGGAGCAGCGCAGGGATCAATACTTGGTCTTGATCTATGGAACATATCCTATGATGTCATCCTCCGTATGGAGATGGCTGAAAATACTTTCTTGGTCGGCTATGCAGACGACATTGGAGCAGTAATTACCGCACGGGACACCGAGTACGCCCAGAGACGACTGAATCAAGTTATGAGACGCGTGTACTCCTGGATGGAAGACCATGGACGGAAAAAACGGAAATAGTTCTGCTAACCAGAAGACAGATCTCCACGATAATTGATTTTCAAATGGGGTCGCAGATGGTAACAACAAAGAAAGCTCTGAAGTACCTCGGAATAACACTCGGAAAAACAAGGAGATCAACTTGCCACTATGATGACTCACAGGTGGACGACGCAAACCATACCTTCTTTGAATGCAGCAGATGGGAAACCGAAAGGTGTGCGTTGGAATCGCAAATCGGAGTTATCAGCCCAGACGAACATAGCGGCAAAAATGTCAACCAGTGAAAAAAACTGGAATAGAGTACACTCATTCATAGAAAAGGTACTCAAAACGAAGAAGAGAGGGGAAGACGAAAACGCACACTCATAACATTTATGTAAAAATGATGAAAGCCACACTGGCAAAAATGAAAAAACACCCAACAGGAGATAAATGAAAAAGCCGGTCCCCGGAAGGGAAAGAAAACGACACCACTCTGAAGTAATGCGAAAGCGGTCCCGGAGTGGATGGTGTCAAGTTGAAAATGGGGTTAAAGGTGTTTTTTTAGTGGCGTAAGAGTAAGTCCCACACTACTTGAAACTGAGCGGGACTGTTTCTCGTGAGCATTAGCGTTGTCCACCATCCCCATGGCAGAAAAAAAAAAAAAAAAAAAAAAAACAGGCAAAATTGAATGCGCCTTCAAAAGTATTTGGTCGGCCTTGCCAAAGAGGCAGTGGATTCAATGCTGATATATCCAGGAGACGTTCCCAATGCTATTGAGGAGCTCGAGTTTCGTTTTGGAAGAACCGATTTGCTTGTAAGATGTCAACTGAGCAAGGTTCAACAGTTTTCAAAAATAATTGAAGCCAAAATGGAACAAGTTAATTTGTTTTCCACCAGAGTTCGGGACGTAGTTGCATTTCTTACATCTCCAAACTGCCAACAACACTTACCAAATCCATCGCTTTTGGAAACAAGTCCTGAAATTACCAGCAAATAAAAAGTTTGAGTGGGCAAAACATGCCTCCGACATAAAACAATTTCCAACAATTCAAGACTTTTCAACATGGTTAAGTGACCTCGCCAGAATTGTTGGAGAAATGCCACCATCGGGTCAATCCATGCCGCGAACTAGCCCACAGCCGCTGCAACTACGTCGAATTATGCATATCGATGAAAATGTACCAAAAAGAAATACCAGATGTGTTCAGTTTGTAAATGATCATAAACTTGTGGACTGTAGGGATTTTAAGTCGTTTAGTGTTGCAGACCGCTGGACAAAGGTAAAAAGTCAACAATTATGTTTCTATTGTCTAGCCAAAGGCCAAGTTAACACATTCGACAGTCTACCTGCCCTGAAGAAAAGTGCAAGCGATGCGATTCGCCTGCACACGCGCATCCGCTGTCAGCGATCACGTTACATACTTCAGGTGAGGACTTCCACACGCGCATCCGCTATCAGCGATCATCTATCATGCTCCAGGTGAATGGGCCTGCATGGGAAATGCAACGTTTCATCTATCATGCTCCAGGTGAATGGGTCTGCGTGGGAAATGCAATGTTGCATTTTAGGTTTAAGCATATCATTGTAAATTAGAATTAAGTTATTCATTCTAATGCGGACAGTAGGACGGAGCACTTCGTTCCTCGAATAAAATTTATAACGTGAAATCTAATTTGTTGTTTAATTGTGGAACCTGTTGTGGTTCCTTAAAAATATTTTTTTATACCCGCGAGTAAGGATCTCGATAACTGGCGCCCGAGCAGGGACTTCATCGCGAAGTTAAAAAGGAAAAAATGAAAATTAATTTTTAGAGAAAAAAAAAACGAAAAACCCGTTATTCAGTTAAAAGTGCATACAAAAAAAACCCCACTCGAACGAAAATCAAATAACATACAACGGTCGTTAAGAAGAAAAAAAAAACAAAAAGAGGAAATTCATTTAAAAAAAAAAAAAAAAAAACAGTTAAAGTGTTAAAAGTGCATACAAAGTGCAGTTAAAAGTGCATACAAAAAAAAAACCCCACTCTTGGGAGACGAAAATCAAACAACATACAACGGTCATTAAGAGTAAAAAAAAAAAAAAAAAACAAAAAAGAGATCGTGAAAGTGAAGCATTCATTCAGTGAGGAACAAACAAAATAAGATCATTCACGGCAGGCTGGACAAACTAAATAAAAAAGCGATACTATTTTTGGAAATTGCGGAACGGAGGAAGATTCAACATTTCAACTAATCATCCACCAAAAACAAGCGATGGGAGGCTGGCCAATTGGTTTTTTGTAAGATATATACATAGACTTAAGCATGTGTGCAATTTTAATAATAGTAAAACTGATGAAAAAATTAACTAAAGAGAAAAAGAATATCTTATTTTTAAAAAAAATTATAAAAAGCAACTAAACAGCGACAACAAATTAAAAAAAAAAAAAAAAAAAAAAAAAAAAAATATAGAAAAAACCTACTTAGCTTACTAAATTATGTCCAGGAGTAGTCTCTCATGAAAAAAGGGGCCGGTTCACTAAAAAGTTATTTTAAACATAATTTTCGGTGGTGTAGACCTTCGTACCTTAGTAGGTCGTTTGCAACCCTCAACGCTTACGACTAAAACGGATAAATACGAACCTTCCGATCCGAAGTGACTACCCCGAAAAATTAATGGAGAGCTCTCAGCGGGCATCTAGGGACTAGCACTTGGTTGTCGCAAAAATAACAATTGATTGGAAAAAAAAAATATATACCCGTAATCAAGCCACAAAATTTTTATTATTAGCACTTGGTCAAAAAAAAAAAAAAAAACAGTTGATTAAATAAGCAACTTACTAAAATATATCCGTAATCGAAGCCACAAAATTATATTATTCAAAGATAGCAATAACTTTTGTCGTTCATATCTTCGTATTTTTGTTGAATCACCCAAAACTTTACCTCCTTGGCGTTAGAATAGTGTAAATGGTACAAGCTTATTAACCTATTACTATTGATTCGAGAATCGAAATTTTATTTTTTTATTTTATTTTAACTTCTGTCGCTCATACCCTCGAATTTTTGTTGTGTCAACCAAATCTTCATCTCTTTTGCGTTAGAATAGAATAAATGGACGAACTAAAGAATTCGGTGACCCAGCTTACGGGCGCGGTTAACACCGTTCTTGAACAGCTTAGAAGTATAGAGGGCCGCATTGGCCAAATCGAACAATGCAATCCTAGACAGGCAATCCAATCCCTTTCGGAACAACTGGGGGTTGTAGAGAGCCGTATCCATTCGATAGAACAGGTAGGTCCGGTGGCCATACCGGAACCACAAGCAGAAAATCCACTACCGCTCCAAGGGCCTAGTAGCGAACAAGACTTGAAGGATATATCCAAGCTTCCGGACTCCGTTAAGGAGCTTCAGGTCTTTGATGGCAATCCGGTGCACTATGTTTCCTGGGTTCACAGCGTAGAAACGATATTGAAAGACTACGAAATTGTTCGTAACAAGCCCATCTATCGGGCAATCCTCCAGCACATTCGGCAAAAAATAAGAGGCAAGGCTGACTCCGCCCTCGAGTCTTACAACATATTTGACAACGAGTGGGCCGAAATCAAAAGGGTTCTCTCCTTGCATTATGCAGATAAGAGGGATATTCGAACTCTTGAACACCAGTTGAATAAACTCACGCAGGGTAGCTCGAGGGTCGATGACTTCTATGCCACCATCAATCACCAATTCTCTCTAATCCTCAATAAGATCAGAGCCGAAACGTACTCCACCGAGACGGTGGATGCCCTAGTAGAAACCTATCGGAGTCGCGCACTAGACGTTTTTGTGCGAGGACTGAATGGGGATCTTTCAAAGCTACTCATAATTCAGAAGCCTAAGACCCTGCCGGAGGCATACTCAGCTTGCCTCGAAATGCAAAATCTCAATTTCAGGAGCAATTCGGTGCACATCCAGGCGCCGAATACGATATCATCTCCCGTCTACTATAATTTTAAAAATGGCAGAGGGCTTCCCCCTTCAGGAAATCCAACTAAGCCATATGGCAGAAATAATTTCAGCCAGAGGCCACGCTCCTCATGGAACTCAAGACTCCAACAACAATATCCTCCACCAAGACCGACAGGTCCGAAGCCAGCAATCAAGATGGAGGTAGATAATTCCGTTCAGACCAAATATGTGAATTACATGAATCGGCCTAACAATCCATTCAAACGAGAGGCTAGTTCTGACAGCTACCCAAGAAAACAACAACGGTGTTACCACATGGAATCGACCACCGACCAGGATCCTGATGCACCGGAGACCGCAGACACCTCCGCCGAGGGGCCTAGTGACGAAAATTTTATGGTAGGCGCCTCGTTTCCAGCGTACCATACATAGAGTATGTCGCGCGGGACGGGAAAATACTGAATTTTCTCGTAGATACTGGTGCAAATAAAAATTTCATTAAATCCAAACTAGCACCAAATGCAAATCCTGTTCAAAAACCATTTTACATTGATAGTCCTGCCGGGAAAATACTAGTTGAAACCAAAATTTGCGGCAAATTCTTCTCTTCCCTAGGATGCGATTTAGATATAACATTTTTTATTCTTCCGAGTTTGGAATCATTCGATGGAATAATCGGTGACGACACTCTCAAACAACTTAAAGCTATAATAGACAGGGAAAAAAATGAACTAATTATAGACTCCAACAAAAAAATTATTTTAAAAAATATGACTTCCACCGGCGTTAACCACTTGTTGATCTCGAATAAAGATATTTCTGAACCCGCTAAACTTAGACTGGAATCTCTCTGCAATAAATTTAACAACCTATTTAGCCCAGTTGGCAATGAAAAGGTTAAGACCAATGTAAGGGCAGAAATCCGCACGAGTACCGATGAGCCAATTTATACTAAAAGTTACCCCTATCCAACTTCCATGAGGGAGGAAGTTGAAAGACAGGTTAATGAACTGTTGTCAGAAAACATTATCCGACCTTCAAACAGCCCATATAAATCACCTATATGGGTTGTTCCAAAGAAGCCAAAGCCTAACGGGGAGAAACAGTACCGAATGGTCATCGATTATAAACGTTTGAACTCGGTGACCATCTCAGATACATACCCAATCCCTGACATTAACAGTACCCTCGCGAGCCTTGGGGATGCTAGATCCTTTACAACTCTCGATCTTACATCTGGATTTCACCAGATCCTAATGAAGGAGAAAGACATTCCCAAAACTGCTTTTTCAACGTTGAACGGTAAATACGAATACCTGAGGCTACCATTCGGCCTCAAAAACGCCCCCGCCATCTTTCAGCGCATGATAGACGATGTTCTAAAAGAACTGATTGGAAACATTTGCTACGTATATATCGATGATATCATAATTTACAGCAAAACCGAATCAGATCACCTGAAGGACATTGAGACCGTGTTCTCTAAGATCCATGAGGCTGGACTAAAAATTAACCTGGAAAAAACCCACTTCATGGCCAATAGTGTCGAATTCCTTGGCTATCTTGTCACTCCAGAAGGTATTCTTCCCGATCCAAAGAAAGTTAAGGCTATCGAGGGAATTCTTCCCCCTAGCACCCTTAAAGAGCTAAAAAGTTTCCTTGGATTAACATCATACTATAGGAGATTCATTAGAGACTACGCCAAGATAGCGAAACCTCTAACAAATATGACTCGTGGAGACTTAGCACAGGTAAAGGCCAATCAATCAAGGAAGGTTCCCATTACTCTCGATGATACAGCACTTAAGGCGTTTAAAGATCTGAAGGAGCTGCTTACTTCAGCGGAGGTATTGGCATTCCCGGACTTCGAGAAACCTTTTAATCTGACTACGGACGCCTCTGATTATGCCATCGGGGCTGTCCTATCCCAAGGTGAGCATGGCAAAGATAAACCGATAGCATATATCTCCCGTTCCCTAAACCGGGCGGAAGAGAATTATGCAACAAACGAAAAAGAGTTGCGTGCAATAGTATGGGCACTCGATAACCTGAGAAACTATCTCTATGGAGCAAAAAAAATACTTATATATACTGACCACCAGCCTTTGACCTTCACTCTTAGTAATAGAAATTACAATGCGAAGCTCAAACGCTGGAAAGCGAGAATTGAAGAGTATAACTACGAGTTGATTTACACACCTGGTAAATCAAACTTTGTGGCCGACGCTCTCTCGCGGCTCAGAATAGCAGTCAATCACTTATCAGGCTCCCCCGATGCTCCTAGTGAAGCAAATAGCGAAGGCACTCGAACCTTAACAGCGAGTTGGTGTACGGACATAGATACGGAAACTGCAAGCGAAGGACAAGGAACAAGGACAGACGACATACAGACTGGCACCGCTGACGAAGGTTTGTGTGAAAAATCTATTGACGATGACGAATCCTGTACAATGCACAGTGCCGAACAAGACGGTTCAGACCTACCACCACACGTAGAGGCTCCGCTAAATGTCTTTAGGAATCAATTGATTTTCAGGATTGGCATCGACATTATTTCTCACGAGGAACCGCATCCTGGCTACCACCGGCATTACATTTCCACAAGTAGGTTAGATCGGACCCCAACTTAGGGAAATTTTGAAGGAAAAACTAGGCCCAAGTGTAGTCAATGGAGTAAAAATTCCAGAGGACTATCTTGGTATGCTCCAAAGTGTATATCTAGAGAGTTTCGAGAAATATAAAATACGTTTGACACAGAGAGTGGTCGAGGACGTTGCTAACGAAGATCGTAAACTCTTGATCATCGAAAGAGAACACAGGAGGGCTCATCGTGCTGCTATCGAAAACAAGGAACAAATCCTTGAGAGATTCTACTTCCCGCAAATGATGTCTCGCATCAAAAGATACGTTGCTTCATGTGAGATTTGCAACGCTAACAAATACGATAGACACCCGATAACTCCTGAATTACAATCGACACCTGTTCCTTCATATCCATGTGAAATTCTCCATATGGATATCATGGAGATTCAGAACGAAAAGTTCCTAACTGTTGTCGATAAGTTCTCAAAATTCTCCAAATTCTTTCATATAAAGGATAAATCAGCCATTTATATAAGATCCAAACTGATAAAAATCCTGCATTACTTTACAGTCCCTCTCATTTTGGTCACAGATAATGAAAGAGGATTCCTTAGCCCAATTGTTCTAAACCTAATACGAAACTTAGGTGTAAAACTTTACCTTACCCCATCCCATAGAAGTGAGGTAAATGGGCAAATAGAAAGGGTTCATTCCACAGTACTAGAAATTTATCGGTGTCTTCGAGCGGAAAGTCCGGATTTCAAGGTCAAAGAGCTCGTTTACGTAGCCGTTGACCGATATAATAACACCGTCCATTCCGTTACAAAAAGGAAACCTTCAGATGTGTTCTTTAATAGGTCCCAGAGAGTCAATTACCAAAATCTTTTAAATATCCGTTCGAAAATTAACAAAGATCTGAGGGGTATAATTAGGCGAAACATGGAAGCGAGAAATATCAGACAAAATCTAAAAAGAAAGGCGCCAAGAAGGTATTGCGTGGGTGACGTAGTGTATGCTGCTGCAAAAGGTATAAAAGGCAAAAATAAGCCATTTTATAGAAAAGAAATAGTGGCAAAAGACAACCGAGTGACCATAATGACAGTAAGTGGTAAAAGAATCCACAAAGCACATTTGAGAAATGTTAAGTTGCCAACCGCTAATGATATATAAAAAAAAAAATGTATATATTGTATGAAAAAGAATAAGAAAAGAAGTCAGAATGATAAGCCTTAAGCTTTTCAAAGAGAAGGAATTAAAGCGGAATAAAATGTGTGTATAAGTCACACGATTTTCAAATTCTCATTGTAAGCCTTAGAATTTAAGAATAAAATTGTATAACCTTCTTTTTTCAATAAACCATAATTACATTGCAGATTAGTTGTTTTAGCAACCCCCATGCAGACCCTTCATATCTTCGCCTATAAATCTCCGATTGTAACGATTCGCGAGGGAAACGCTTGGGTGACAAACGGCTACTTTAGGCTAGTGCACGTAATTGACTTGACAAAGTATAACGCGCTTGTTCAGGATACTGAACAGCTGATATTAAAGTACGTAAAGGACGAAGAAATGCATCTTGTTCTGGATTACCATTTGACCCAGATCAAGGACCGCCTTGGTGAATTGAGAGGCGCGAGGACGAGAAGAGTTAGGTCAATTAATTGGATAGGGTCCGCCTGGAAATGGCTGGCTGGCTCTCCGGACGCAACTGACTGGGATAACCTCTTAGAGAAACAGACAGACATTGTAGAGAACAATAACCAGCAATACAGAATTAACGAAAAACTAATCGACTCAACACGAGAGATTTCGGACAGAATTAACAGAATAATTGACCGTTTTAA
This sequence comes from Pocota personata, assembly GCA_963082735.1. Taxonomy (NCBI): domain Eukaryota; kingdom Metazoa; phylum Arthropoda; class Insecta; order Diptera; family Syrphidae; genus Pocota; species Pocota personata. The sequence continues at coordinate 25,062,020 of OY720433.1, read as the reverse complement.
CAACGCTGTACAGGAAGGGGAGACGGACAAACTTAAACACGACCTACTGAACAAGGTACTTATATTAAAAGAGGCGGTAAACGAGATAGTAAGGGCTTGTCAAATGGCAAAGAACGGCATAGTTAACAGCAACCTTTTGGATTCTGAAGAGGTCAACACAATCGTCAATGAACTGGGAACCTTGCCCTATCAAAACATTGTAGAAGCTGTGGAATACGGACGACCTTCAATATACAGCAACGGAACACTGATGCTATATATCTTGTCAATTCCTAAGATTAGACCAGAAGTATATCATCTGGTGACAGCTCGTGCCGCAATCAAAAACGGGAAACAGATCGACTTAGACTATCTTAAACTTCTAATCAGACATGACGAAACATACGGACTAGACGGGAAATGTCTTAGCATAGGCAACACATCTGTCTGTGACGAAAGCGTTCTGAAAAAACTGCCAGAAGAATCCTGTCTAGCCAAAATTCTTAAAGGTGGTAACGCACTCTGCGACTACAGAACAACCAACGAAGAAGTAGTCGAATTGATTGGGGAAAACACTATTTTCGTTACGAATTTTAATGGATCCCTTTTAAATAAAAATTCCTCTATTCCCTTAAAAGGTACCTATCTGATCCAGCTGGATGATGACACGGTTCGCATAAAGGATAGAACGTACTACAGCAAGATGGCAATCCATCCGCAAGCACTTCCCCCCGTCCTGGCTAACGTGACCAGCAATAGAATTAAACCTAACCTGGAATACGTACATGATCTCAGCGCGAGAAACATCAAACATATTAGCACTTTAAAGAAATATTTTAACTCCTCTATTCTTACAGAAGTTTTTGTCATCGTAGTAGTAGTAGCTGCCATCTGTTTGCTGTGGAGGAAGATATACGGCAAAACCAGCATCCCGGAGCTCCGCCTATCCCTTCGCCGGAGACCTGTCCCACGTCCTGCACCACGACCTTCCCAGGAGGCCAATGACACCAACCGAAACCTAAGCTGCCCCATGTGCTCAGCAAGTGATCTGCGGGACGCAGATATTTGAAGGGGCGGCAGTTAACACATTCGACAGTCTACCTGCCCTGAAGAAAAGTGCAAGCGATGCGATTCGCCTGCACACGCGCATCCGCTGTCAGCGATCACGTTACATACTTCAGGTGAGGACTTCCACACGCGCATCCGCTATCAGCGATCATCTATCATGCTCCAGGTGAATGGGCCTGCATGGGAAATGCAACGTTTCATCTATCATGCTCCAGGTGAATGGGTCTGCGTGGGAAATGCAATGTTGCATTTTAGGTTTAAGCATATCATTGTAAATTAGAATTAAGTTATTCATTCTAATGCGGACAGTAGGACGGAGCACTTCGTTCCTCGAATAAAATTTATAACGTGAAATCTAATTTGTTGTTTAATTGTGGAACCTGTTGTGGTTCCTTAAAAATATTTTTTTATACCCGCGAGTAAGGATCTCGATAACTGCCATAATTCCATGAACTGTCGAACTAAAATATTGTGTGGAGTAAATGACTGCCGTCGTCATCATCAGCAGATGCTTCATGAAGAGACTTCTCAGAGAAATGCGATTCATCTTTGCCGTCGTACACCAAATACTAAATATATGCTGGCAACTCTTTAAAGTTTTGCCCATCACATTGTTTGGCCCAAACGGAAAAGTCGAGGTTCATGTTACGTTAGACGAGGGATCTGCTATCTCATTAATAGAGGAACGTGTGGCCAAAGAACTCGGACTTAAGGTCTATCTCAGCCGTTAACATTACAGTGGTACGGCCAAAAGGTAACGACAGAACAATCATCACAAGTCAATTTGGAGATTGAGGCAAATACAGAAAATCATCGATTTAAAGTCAAGCACATTCGAACAGTAAAAAACTTAAACCTACGAGCCCAGTCATTCAAAAGAACTGATTTTGAACATTTGGAATTTGTTCCTTTGGAAGACTACACGAACAATCAAACCAGTTATGCTGATCAGTTCGGACCACGTTCATTTGGGAGTATCAACGACAATTATCCAATCAACTGTTTCAGCGTCCATTGCCACAAAAACAAAGTTGGGCTGGGTAGCCTATGGACCAACATCGGAACCAGCTTCCTCGTATCCCATCGTCAATCATATTCGGGAGAACCATTCATTGAACGAATTGCATTAAATGGTGGGCGAGTATTTCTTGGCAGACAACTTCGGAGTAAATCCTACGCCTACAACGTTGGAATCTAAAGATGACGCTAGAGCCAGACAGATTATAGAGAGGACGACTCAACGTATTGGCAAGCACTTCGAAATTGGTTTACTGTGGAAAAGCTTTCCACCATCACTTCCGAATATCTACTCGATGGCAGAAAAACGACTTATCAGTATTGAAAGGAAAATGAGCCGTGAAGCTGAATTCGTCCACAGATACCGAAGAGAGATGTCCATATATTTTGAAAAGGAATACGCCCGAAAACTTTCAGCAGATGAAATGCGAAGCACTAAACAGCCAGTGTGGTATTTATCTCATTTTGGCGTTCAAAATTCTCATAAGCCGGAAGAGCTACGCATAGTGTTTGACGCTGCCGCCACCATAAACGATGTCTCTCTCAATTCGGTTTTATTTAAAGGTCCAGAACAAGCAAAGCCATTACGGGACATTTAGCACAAATTCAGACAAGGTGTCATTGGAGTTGCTGCGGATATCTGTGAAATGTTTTCACAAGTGCAAATACGCCCAGCCAACCAGCAGGCGCAGCGCTTTCTTTGGTGAAACGGAGACACCAGCCAGCCTATTCAACAGTTTGCCATGACATCCATGATTTTTGGAGCTATATGCTCACCATGTAGCGCAGAGTACATCAAAAACCGAAATGCTGAGGGATTTAAAGAGCAATATCCGGATGCTGTGGCCTCCATAATTGGTAACCATTACGTGGGTGATTTTGTGAAAAGCTTCCAAGATGAATTTGAAGCGGAGCGTATCTACCGGCAGGTGGTCAACATCAACGCTGAAGCAGGCTTCAATTTAAAAAATTTCATCTCTAATTCCACAAACATAGAAACAGCAATGAACAGAGCAGCCAAGAAAAAACCAAACCCAATCAAAATGGAACGACAAGCAGCTACTGAAAAGGTCCTTGGCATGTTTTGGGACACACCATCCGATACGTTCAGATTTGAAACCAAATTTAACCGAATTCCTCAGCAAGTTATACGAGGATCACGGGCCCCAACGAAAAGGGAGTTACTAGGAATCGTTATGGCTGTTTTCGATCCGTATGGACTTTTAATATTCTCCAAAATACTAATACAGGATACATGGAAGTGCAACCTCGGTTGGGACGACTCGATTCCAGCTGAGATACAAACAAAATGGATCGCCTGGTGGAGTCCATTCCAAAAGGTTAAGGAATTCAACCCCCCCCACACTTTTCAGAGGTTGATGAACAAAGTCCTTACTGGGCTACAAGGTATAAAATGTCTAGTATATCTAGACGATATAATGATATACCGTGTGTTTTTATTTAGAATTGGGTTTCTTATTAGACGAGGTTGAATGTAGTTTTTGTTCGAGCCGGTGTCAATAAGAAATTTTAATATTTCTCCATTCTTCATTCCGTGCTCGAGATAGGGTAATGAAGATTTCCTTAGTCTAAAATATAAATGTCTGTTAAGGTTTCGGAGGGGTCAAGACAAGGGTTGTCTTGTTCCTCAATATAGTATATCAAAGTTTGGTCGTACTCTGCGTCGTTCTCATTAATTTGTTCAGCGTACTGTTCTAATTTGTAGTCATCGTTTGCGCCTTCTTACCGATTATGAGTTGCTTTATTGCCTTTGTTTGTTATGTTGAATACCCTTTGATATTTGTGTGGTGCATGAGCTTGCTGCGAACCTTGAGATGGACCTCTCTTCCTTGGGTCGGTTCGAATTTGAGGACGATTTTGGTAATTGACTGCTTTCGATCGTATTGTAGACCAATCCATTAGTTCCGGTTTCTACTGCGGTTTTGGTGGTAGATTTGTGGGTCGTCTTGGAGGAACAGGAGGAGTGGACTGTGTGTGGCTACAACTGTTCATATTATTATGGTTTGCATATTGAGTTCTGAAGTCAACATTTTCGAGTTTTAGACATAAATGAAGGGCTTGTGGTAGGTCTTTTGGTTCTTTAATACTTAGCAGTCTAGGGAGGTCACCTGTTAATTCTCTTATGAAAGTATCTAAGGCCTTTTCCGTATAGGCCTGTACCAAGTTATCCATACTATCTTTAGTTATTTCCATAGAGGATATTTTATTTAAAATTAGGCAAAGGTGTTTGTAGACGACTTGATAGAATTCCGGAATGGAGTTATTATCTTGAGTCAACGTTGTTAGTTTTTATTCCAGAGTTCCGTGGTCGCGCTTGTCTGCGTAGAGGAGTGCTAATCATTTAGCAATTTTTTCCCAAATTATATAATTCGAGAACTACACCGGCGAGTCCCCGAATCTTACTGCGATCAACATTTACGATCCCGAAGTATTTGGGAGTCCCCTTTATTGGTTTGTATACAGATGAAACTCTTTAGACGCTTTTGCGCTAGGAGCCAAATTCCCCGGGTTCTCCAGAGAATTCCCGCAAGCTTTTCACTACGTCTGGTATTTTATCCATACCAGTGAGGTCGTTAGCTTCGACGTTGATGATCTGATCGACGATATCGTTAATGTCGGCTCCAGGGTTGAGAAGTGCATTTATAATTTGCTCTCTTTGTAAGGCTTCGGAAACAAGCCTTGATACTTGCTCCGATAACATTTGCGTATTAAATGCGTTTGCCTGTGGTGCAGGATTTTGCGGTGCGCCGCCCGGTGGTACAAGCACTGGGGGTCATAGAATATTGTTACTGTTATTTGGCATGATAAATAATGTTTTGATTTAGAAAATGATTTAAATTATTACAACTTTTAAAGTTTTTTGTAGATAAGGTGTTTAAACGATAAATCAAAGGAGATCGATTATTATTGTATTTAAAAAGTTTTAAATGATCAAAAAGTATTTGTAGGTTTTATTTATTTCAGACGTTATTTTTATTATTCTATGCAAAGGTTTATTTAGATTTTTCTTATTTTCTTTGAAAATTCTTAAATTTAATTAAATTTCGTAAAAACTTACACTAATACTAAGTACAGCATGTTGTTTGTCTCCATTTGTTTTGTTTGTGGGGTGGTCCTCAGGGACTGTTGGTAAAGCGGCTGCAGATGGTACATACAGGTTGGTTACTGCTTCCTTTTGGTCTGCTCCTTTTTGACCGGTTTATTTATGCAGTCTACTGGGGGACCGGTATTTTACACTTTTGTTCCTTTTAAAGCAAAGACTTTGATTAACGCTTTGTTTTAGTGTGGTTTACAAGGGTACTGGCAGACTTGTACTTGGAATTTAACAGGTCTGGGCACTGGATAGCTCTTTGTTTTTTAACGCGATTTACAAAAGCACTGGTTAGCTCTTTGTTTTAAAGCGATTTACAAAAGCACTAGTTAACTTTTTATTTTTTTCCGCAATTTACAAAGGCGCTGGTTAGCTCTTTATTTTTTATTCTTTTTCACTTATTTTCAAGGCACCGCCCTATGTTGGTCGCCAGTTAACAAATAACTAAAAAACTAGCAAGCAGATTGCTTGTACCTGTATTGCAACCAGATTCAATAATGACATTCAATATGAGCTAAGCACTACTATTTATAATTATGAACAAACAAATACCTGACCCAATTTGTATTTCCTAATTCCAGACGCGATGTCAGCGATTTCACCGAAGGTGTAATAGGATCTGTGAATGCATTTCAGTTCGACTGTGGGAACGGATATTTGAACGTTGATAACTTACATAAAACTTCAAAACTACCTTAAAATAGATCTTAACCTACTTTATTCTACCTTATTCTATCTTACTCTATTTACGTAATTAAATACGTACTTTTCTTTTGGTTTATCAAAGTGCTGTGATATTTTTTCTTTTTTTTTTTATATATAATAAATATATATATATATATATTTATTTTTTTTATCCAAGTGCTGTGGAACATTTTTTTTACCTACAAATACCCTATTACCCTTAAAATTATTCACTCTTATTAGGTTAGACCTGTTGAACAGGACCTCATTGGGATAGAATTTTATGTACTGGGACTCTGAACTTCTGTATAAATGAGCAAGCCCTCTCAAACACCTGAATCTTTTCCAACAAGCTTGTTCTCACGTTGAATGACACGGGACATAAAAATACGAGCATGGGCTGGATGGAGGCAGTGTAGCAGATTACCTTCACCCTTGCATCGAGTTGCTTGCTATAAAAAAGTCTCTTTGTAAGGGGAAACATTCCTTTGACTCTGGTTAAGGCATCTATATGTTTGTTAAAATATAGATATTGATCTAACCGGAGCCCCATGTATTTGACTACACTTAAACATGCAAGTGGCTGTCCATGCGTTCCCACCATTGCGAACTTTCGCGAATTCTTTCTAGTATTCCTGGAGGCCCCATACAACGGCGTCCTAAAAAGAATGGTTATCGATTTCTGGAAGTTGATTTTCAGCTTCCAGCCATCGCAATATCGCTGAATTTTATCGAAGTCCTTTTGCAAGAGAAGTGCAATGGCTTCGATTTTTGGTCCTGATCTGTGCGCGATCAAGTCGTCGGCGTACGCTTGGGCATGGTGAAGTAATCATATGAGATCGCTCGTGTGAATGTTGAAAAGGATGGGTGAATTCATCACACCTTGATGCAGACCGTTTTTAATTTCAAAAGTTCCAGCAAAAGTCACATTGCCATTTTTCACAATGAACTGTCTGCTGGTGAGCATGTTGTAAACTATGTACAGCAGTAGTTTGCTTATGCCCAGCCTGCTCAGCTTGTAGGAGAGTCCCCCTAACCATATGGTATCGAAGGCCTTCTCCAAGTCAATCAGGCAGGTACTCGTGCATTGGTTTTTGCTTTTGTTCCATTGGATATCCGATACCAGTTTAAACGCGGCATGTGGTGGGAAAAAAATACTGTGAATCATGAGCAACGACAAAAAGCAAAACAAACAAGCTCCCCAGTTATCTGGACGCCACCCTTGGAGTTTACTGAAACTTAATACCACCTAAGTTTCAAACCCACTACACCAATCTTTCTTTCTCTCTCTCTCAATTTCTGCAAACGCCCGTGCCCTGAAATAATTTAATGGTATTCATATCCCATTTGGCGCGCGCAAATTATAAAAAAAAAAAAATGTATTCCGGAATTATTTTATTCTCCTCAATCCACTTAATCAGGGCTCTATTGATTACTTTTTACTTATCGGCCGGAAATTTGCCGGATTGGAAGCGTCCATACCCCGTTTGGGGATGGGTTGTATCACTATTGTTTTCCAATGCGCTGGATAATATGCATTATTCACCTTGCAAACTTCCTGGAAAGTCGCTCCTATAGCCTATTCCTTCTCCTGTGGATCTTCGACCACAAAGAGGTTGTCATCTTCTACTGCAACATTCGGTAACATCCTCGGATTGTTGGCTTTTATAGACCGAAATTTGTTGTTAAAATGCAAATTTACAGAAAGACTGTAGTTTTCCCTGATTAATTTCTGGAGGTTTTTAATCAACGACTTCAGCGTCCTAACCTCTGAGTTTTGTCTATCAATAAACTGACTGTGCAAGGTTTTTAGTCTACTTTTGTGTTGGTCTAGTGCGTCAATTGTTGCGTTGCGGAATATGTCGGCATTGTCAGTATGTTGATACCGAGGTACCGTACTGTCCATAGTTCATTTAATTTTTCGTCCATTTGTTTAGGTACTAGTCAATCTCCTCGTTTGACAGATTACTATTGAACGGCGCGGTAGAGCGAGTTCGAGGAGACTGCTCTTGTTAAAGTTATCTAGAGACGAATCCAACGCGTCCTATTGTAATTGTAGGAGTACGTTCGGACAAACTCCTCCAACTCCACAATTTCGTTGGGAATCGTTATTACGGCACTGAGTTCGCAATGATCACTGTTGTTTTCCATGTCCTTAGCTATGTATGAACATTTGATAAACCGAACTTTGTTATTGTCATACATTTCCAGCAGTTTAATTTGAAGTTGATTTTATTCTGTTTCTGACAGTTCTGAATAAATTCCTATTTGTCCTGGTCGTATTCCTATCGTTTTTATTTTATCTGCTCATCGTTTTTTCAAATCCGTACTATTAATAATTGTTTTCTAAATCTTTTATTGTTATTATTGGGTAAAATAATTTGCTTTATATCTGTTTTTTATAGTTTCCTTTATTGGCGTTTTGAGCCTGTGAATTAGGTGTGCACACACTACTATTTCCCTTATACGAGTATCTATTCCTCCTTCTGTCTGCTACTTTTTCTGGTTTGGCTTTATTTTGTGTATGTATGTACATTACCTCTTGTTCTTCTATTATGTCTTATACGTGTTTTTACTGTAGTTTTCCTGAGGGTGGCCGTGGTGTAGTGGTAACATCATCGCTTGTTACGCTGCAGATTCACGGTTCAAAACCTGATGTCAAGAATCATTTATTTATTTCACATGAAACAAATAAAAAAAGTCGATCAGTTGCAGAGATCATGTCAACTCTACTGCTAAGGCATAACACTGGCAGTGGAGTTGTCATATGGCTGGAAAAGCAACTTGACTGATAATGACATCAGGAGAACGTAAAAAAATATTGCGAATTATAAGCAACGACAATAACAACAAAAATGCTCCGCAGTTATCTGGACGCCACCTTTGGAGTTAACTGAAACTTAATACCACCTAAGTTTCAAATACACTACACCAATCTTTCTTTCTCTCCCACTTTCTACAAAAGTCTCTGCCCTGAAATACAAGTTCTTGGAGAAACGCTGGACCAAGTGTGTCGAATTAGGTCAAGGGAAATTATGTAGAAAAATAAAATTATTTTTTAACTGAAAATAGCAGTCTTTCATTGTCAGGCCGAGAACTTTTCACTTTGTCCTCGTAGTTTAAGGGTATTCATATGCTCTTTGGCGCGCAAATTATAAAAAAAAGAAAAGCTCTATTTTTAAATGATCTGATTAGGTCTTGTTTCTGTGACGCACTCCTATTGGCGATTTTCATACACTCCTATTGGCGATTTCCATGGGTTTCAATTATATTGTTAGTTTAATATTATTATTTAAATGTTTCCTTTATGTGAATTTGGCTTGCTCTGTCCTTGGTCAGTGTTGTCAATTATTTGTTTAGTTCTTGGTCAGATTTGATTTAGATTATTCTTGTTCTCTTCTTCTTCAGAGCACAGATAATAAACTACCCAGATGTCTCATTCATATGGGAAGAAGTGATATATGAAAACAAAATTCACTAAAAAAAAACCTTTTTAAAAAGCTTAAACTTCTTACAAAAGGGAAAAAGTCAGAACACAGAACATTTGTTTTTTCTGCTCACTTTTTAGTCCATCGTGTCACTCACACATACCCTTGTTTACCATCACTGCAAAAAAGAAACAAAAAAATATTTTGTGCGACTGCGGTCACGGAGTTCTGATGCCGACACGTTGGTAGGATGGATATGGAGTATCTGTATAGATCGAATATATATATGGATATGCAAATGGTTGGGCCTATGTGGTGTGCTTGTTATTTTGTTTGTTTGTGTGTACCTTATTTTCAGCACTTGATTAAATAAATATGCACTTGATTAGATATATAAAAATGCCTTTATACATTCTTTGATTATATTTTCTTTTAAGTTAGATGCAAAAGGTAGTTTTCGAAAGTATTCGGAAAATATTTGTATATGAAGACGGCATACTTGAAAATATTTTTCCGACGGCCATAAGAGAACCGTATTTTCTTTTGAATTTTCATATTCTTTTAATTTTATCAATACTTCCGTTAGATCGAAATTCTGTTTGTCCTTTGACATTTCTTCAGCACAATTTTCACAGATTTTGTTCATTTTCTTTATTGTTTTAAAGAAGCAGTATCCGGCAAAGTATCTTGTAGCAAGGTCGTTGACCTGCGGTACCTTGACTGATATTGAATCTTCATCTGTTGGATTAACTATATTGTTCGTATTCATGTTATTTTCAAAACATTCCTCATTCTTAAGAATGTCGTGATTTTGTGATAGCTCTTGGGTAAATATTATTTGTTCTTCTATATCACTCTGCAAAATAGCATTCCAATCCACCTGTAGATATGTATTCCGAATTGTCTTCTTCGCAGTTGGAACATTTCGATTTGAATAACAATTTTATAGATATAACTTTGGCTAGCAGGGAGTTAAATTCGGAAACACTTGGATTAATTTTATTAATATTTCGCGTTCTTATTTTACCAAATAAGTTCTCTAACGGATCTTAATTAAATTTATTTACATAAATGTAATATAAGTCATTATGATCCATGAATAAAGTGTCTCTTATTCTTAAAACGCTTATTACAGTTAAGGCCAAGCATTTGAAACAAAATGATCTATTTCTTGAGTTTGTGGGTTCGATGTTTAATATATAATCCTTCATTTCTTGTATAAAATGCATATTTTGATCATTCTGTATAAGTGCTGGTTTTCCATTTAATAGGTCGAAAAGTCGATCTATTTTTTTTATAAATTCAGCTGTAGATTTTGCAAACTGGGCTGCATTTATTAAAGCTTCAATGCCGCAGACTACAGATCTGCTTAGAACTTGTGCAGCCAACTTCACGTTTATTTTCTGAAACTCTGTAGGATCAATGTGTGCCGATGTAAGTTTTAACATATTTTGGTAGTATTACTTTTTTCTGTGTTATAAAGGTATTCAATTACCTTCCAATTAACAATTCCATCAAAGTGGTCAAATTGTATTTAAGTAAGTTGTTCCGAATACTCTTTATAAGATGAGGAATATCATATATTCCATATATGGATTTATTTTTTAAGTGAAGTTTAAGTTTTTTTCATTTTCATAGTTTCAGCTCCGCGCATATATCAAGACAATTATATACCTCAATCTGAAGTTGTTTTATAGGTATATTGCTTGGACAAATGACATGATATAAAACTTGCTTAAAATTTCCGCATACACTCCGAATCATAAAAACGCACACAGACTTAGCGCATATATTTGATTCTTTCCGTAATCAACAAAACCTTCAATTTCATCTTTGAATTTATTGTAGGTGAGATTCGTCTGAAGGCTCATCTAATAAAATATAATCACGACTTCTTTTTCTTTTAGCGATAATGTCGAAGTTATTTTCTTTATTTCGTCTATGATATTTGTATTTATTCCAGGTAACAGACTTTTAATCTTAATCCACCTATGTAATGAAGACGTGTGCGGCAAGTGTAGTCCAAGCTGATCCCGTAAAAAGTTGTATCCCGAAGACGAACGGAAAAAAATGCACTGTGAAATCCACTTCTCCTCTTCGGTGTATTTTTTTTTTAACTCTCAGATAGAATGAGCTTGGAAAATGACTTATGTAGTATTTTGATCAATACCAAGTAAAAAATCAATTTTCTCTTGGATACTTTATATTTTTTGTCCTCTTTAAACGATGAATTCTCTGCAGCAAATTTATTTTCGATTTGCGATTTCCTTCTACTGTTATCCTTAAGCTATAGTTGAATTTCTTAAACCTCTCAATTCTTTTAATATAAATAAAATTCCTTTTTATATAAGTCTCACAGTTGGCGCAAGTAATTTCAACGTTGTCATTGTATCTTTTTCTTGATAACCTTTTTGAAGACAAGTTTAGTTCTTCTACTGTAACATCATTCGAATCCAGTATTAATTTATTGCAGTTTTCATATGTAACCTTAGCACTCGTTGGATCAAAACAAATGAACTCGTCATCAGATATAGCAACACTTCGTTTTAACAAGAGAGAAGGGTAAGCATTTTTTTTTAAATATTTCTTTCCAATAAAGGCATTCTTAAAATGTTTGCTGCATATATAGGGCGTTTTAAGGCTTTTTATGTGTTCCCGTGACTCCTCTACTAAATCTAGCCATTCATCGTATTTAACTGTTCCTTTTTTAGGAAATTTAAATAATTTTCCATCAGGCAATTAATTTTTGGTTATAGAACAGGTGCTAACAGGAGACCTTGGTGGTAATAAAGAGCGTGTCGTTGGTTGAACTTTATCAGACAATAAAAAATCTTAAAAATAACAAAAATAATAAGGTTTATAGAATAGCAAATGAAATAGAGAAAACCTTAGAGGAAAAAAATATATATTCTAGCGCTTTTCTGAACGTCAGCAACTGTAAAGCTCCAACGAGGTTTGGACAAAATTCGCGAGTCGACAAAGATTTGGCGCATTGCTCTCAACGAGACCAAATCAACTCATGTTAACTTTGCTTACCAACAAATTAACAACCTATCCATTTTCATTAACTCGGTGCAAATACACGAAAACGAGGCAAAGTATTTAGAAATGACAATAGACGCGACACTCAAATGGAAGTCGCACGTTAAAAAGAAATACTACGAGCTTGAAAATAGATTTAGACAAATGTACTGGCTACTTGAAAGACATTCCAAATTAAGCATATATAAAAAACAGCTTTTATAAAAGCAAGTGCTTAAACCCGTTTGACGTAGGGTATTCAACTTTGGAGAAGCAATAGAGATATCATACAATCTTATCAAAACAAAATGCTAAGGGTCACAGTAAATGTCCCATAGCATATCAGAAACAATGATATCCATAGAGACTTAGGAGTAACTACTGACAATGACGAAATAACGAACTTTGCTCGAAAAGTCCGTATGCGTCTTCATGGTCATTGCAAAACCTTATACTCCAAACTCTGGACGGGACAATCCTTGTGCGCCGACTACAAAGAACGAAACCTCGCGATCTAGGGCAATAAGGACCAGCCGCATTTAATTGCAGGTTTTAGCTGGTGCTTTTGCTGGAAAGCTACCTGCCCAACACGAATATTTTTTAAACTAAAACTACTTGATAAGAAAACTTAGTCGTAGTAAACCAGTAGAAGGGATGTGTTGTTTAGTGAGTAAAAATCTCACACTACTATGAGCACCGGGCTCTATGAAGATTTTTCACCTACTCACAAAAAATAAAAAAAACATATACATATGTATATATGAATAGTTTATTTGATTTTCATTTTGGAATATCTAGTTTAACTGTTGTTTATGTTCGAAGTCCAATTTTATTTTTTTCAATTTTCCACTGAATGAACATTTGGTTTGTGGGTTACAAGTCAAACATTTAAGATGTACATAAATCAATCACAAATTGTTTCTTCTTATCCAAAAATTGTATAGTTTTAGCAAATGTGTCGATGATTGTTTGATTCCAGAGAATATCATGTTCAAGTATTCCATCAGGTGGGATGTTGTTTAAATCATAAACAATGTTCCATTTTGTAAAAACAATTTTCCGAAAAGGTAAATTTGTTTTGATTGTACCCAATGTTGTGTTTACGCCACCCAACTGTTTTATTTCTCGGAGGTTTATGTTAACTTTATTTTCCAAGCATCTTAGTTTGAATAAACTCGAGTCAGTTCCAGTATCGACAAGGACTTGCATCTTACCGTAATTAGGTGATGATATAGTTAACTCAACGAAAACATCGTGCTTCCGGTATTTCTTGAATGTTAGTAGAACATTTCTCTATTTCCCTTACGCCTCAATTTCAACATTACGTGAACAACAATAACGTTACCTAAAGACTCATTCCAATAAAAAAATACAAATATTCGTCATCAGCAATCACATACAATTACTATTCATTTTTTGAATAAAATCGCTTTCCCGACCTGGGTTAAGGTTTAGCCTGGTTTTATTTAATTAACTTGCATTTTGCAATTTATTAACTGACCGACAAGTAAAAAAAAATTATACTTGCGATCCCCTTTCTGCTTTTTTTATTTAATAAGTGTTTTCTTGTCTTTTCATTAATTATCGTTGGTCGTCTTTTTGTTGGATGGGCTTTGTTTCAATTGTAATTGTGATGGTACTTGAGTAGATATTAGGTTTCCTTCTAGCACAGATAATAAATATCTAAATGATTTATATTCGAGCAAAATCTCTCAAACCGTTATTGAAATATTAAAGTAACTTTATATAAGATAACCTAAAATGTGCGCTAAGAGGAATAATAAAAACAACACACATGCCACTGGCATCGTTGATCCTCTCGTCAGCAGCAGCAGCAGAAAATGGAGTGGTACCGCAATTTTCATCAACAGTGCTCTTACGAAGTTTACCAAGGCTCTCTTAATGAAAACAAAAGAAGCAATGAAACAGAAAGGCGGGAAATATGTGTGGTTTAACAATAATCAAATTCTTACGAGAAAGGTTGAGGGGGGAAAAGTCATTGCCATTAAGTCTTTTAATGACCTTGCACTCATTTAGTGCTTAGATTTCTGTTTTATTTAATGAATTTTGATACAGATTTAATCGATGATTTTTCTACCCCTAATTTAAGCGATTACAACTGTGATAATGTCTTTAAGAATAGTTCCTTCTGTAATGATAAATTTTTTATTGTTCACCAAAATCTTAGAAGTATGAGAGAAAATTTTTCATCTCTTGTCACTCACCTTGATTCTCTTGCTTGCGTTCCAGATATTGTTTTTGTGTCTGAAATTTGGATCTATGACTTAGAGATTAACGATTATTCTATTCCCGGGTTCAAGTTTATTGCTAAAACAAATGAAAATTACGCTGCAGGTGGAGTTGGTTGCTTTGTGAAAGGGGACCACTTGATTCTTGATGTCTTGTGCGTTAACTTATTGAGTGCTGATGTTTTAAAGGTCCGTTGAAATTAACAATGTAATGTATGTGTTTTTATGTGTCTATAGACTGCATATGTTTAATGTTTTGACTTTTTTAAATGAGTTGTCTGATCTCTTAACTAGGGAAATTTCGAAAAATTTAATTATTGTAGGTGATTTCAACATAAACATTTTGGATGGTAATGAAACCATGCACGGCCTAGCGTGCTTTATTAATGAGCCCACTAGGCCTGCTTCGGGGAGCTGTCTAGATCATATTTTTGGGCGTCTTAGTAATGTTGCACTCAATGAGTGCGTAAAATGTGTCTTTGATTTGAAAATTACTGATCACTGTATGACGGGACTCTTAGTACCTAACTTAGAAACTAGAGGTTGTGGATCTTCTAATTCCTCTCAAAGAAGAGTGAAAGTTGACTTTAGTAGTCTAAAAAATAATTTACGCTATGAGTCTTGGGAAGATCTTTATGCTTCTAGCGATTCGTCTACCGCTGATACAATCTTCATTCATTCTCTTAAGAAACATATCTTATCCTGTTCCTCATTTCTCCCTTCCAAAAAATTAGTTAAAAGACTTAAACCTTGGATATCTAGATTACTATTAAACAAAGTTATAGGTAAAAACAAACTCAGAATAAAGTGCAATAAGTATCCTGATAACCAGGGTCTAAAAAGAAGGTATAAGAAATTGTGTTTAGAATTAAAAGAAGAGATTCCTATTTGCCGCGATAACTATTACCGTACTCAATTCATCTCTGCACAGGGAAATTTGAAAAATGAATGGCGAGTAGTAAATAGCTTACTGAATAAATCCACGGCTTCTAAAAAACCTACTGTTTTACGTGTTGATAACTCTGTAGTCTATGACAAACTCGCTATTGCTGATACTTTTAATTGTTATTTTGCTAATGTTGGCTGCAGTCTACAACCGAGTCCTGTCCAATCGATTTGTTGTACTTTTCCTTCCATTTGTGGACGTGCTGAACCGTTAAATAGTAGTAGTTTTGTTTTTCAGCCTATAACTTCTCTTGAAATCTTGAAAGTTATTGATACTTTACCTAATTCGACTTCATGCGGAACTCATTGTATTTCAAATTGTGTACTTAAAAAAATTGCATGTTTCATAGTGGATGTCTTGGCAATTGTTTTTAATCGTTGCGTGTTTGAAGGTGTCTTTCCTGAAGGTCTTAAATGTGCAGATGACATTCCCTTACTCAAAAAAGGTTCCGCTTCAGTAATCAGTAACTACAGGCCTATCTCACTTCTTTCTGTTTTTAGTAAAATTTTTGAAAAACTAATGAAAAATAGAATAGTGAGTTTTTTAGAGAAAACTAAGTTTTTCAATCCAGTTCAATTTGGTTTTCAAAGAGGCAAATCAACGGAAGATGCGCTCTTACAGTTTTGCTCCCAAATAATGTCACACCTAGATGGGAAAAAAATTATGGCTGGTTTATTTATTGACATTACCAAAGCATTCGACATGGTCAACCATAATTTCTTATTGAGGAAACTGGAAAAAGCTGGATTTCGTGGTTTCATGCTCCACTGGTTTAGGTCGTATCTTGAAAACAGGTCGCAAAGAGTGAAGATAGGTAATATAAGGAGCGATATAATGTTCTTTAACCTCGGTGTTCCTCAAGGCTCCGTTTTAGGTACAACTCTGTTTTTGGTCTATATCAATTCACTCTTTGCTCTTAGTTTTAAAGGTTCACCAACAGCTTTTGCTGATGACATTGGTTTCACTTATGGCTTAAACAGTCCTTTAGACCTAGTTTCTGATGTTAATTGGGATCTAAGTTTATTGAGACACTGGTTTGCTGAACATAATTTAGTAATAAGCTAAAAAACTAAGATAATGTTCCTCGGCTTATCTTCTGCATACAACTTGGAAGCAAATGTGTACTTCCACGCACCTGAATGTCTTAAATATAAACTGTCTAATTGCTATTGTTCGTCTGGTTTTTCCTCTCCCTCTTTTTGTCATAATCTAACCTGTAGTGATAAGTGTTTCCAAGTAGAGAGTGTTGACGAATTTAAATATTTGAGTTTTGCGAATCACGCTAATACTTTGAAAAAAGTATTTCCGATGCACCCTTCGACATTTTTATTATCTGCGTAACTTATGCTCAACCAAGCTTTTAAGGATAATTTACTATGGAATTTTCCATTCCAAGTTGCAATATGGAATTGCTTGTTGGGGGGGTGTGTATCGAAATAAAATACAACCACTGTTGAATTTGCAGAAATATGTCCTAAGAAAAATTTGTCGAAAATCTGGTAGACATTCTAGCTTTCCTTTGTTCTGTGCCCTGAAAATTCTTCCTGTTCGTCATTTGTATTGTTTTAAGGTATTAAAAATTTTCTTTATGAAGTCTGGCAATCTTAATTTTCGTTTATTTTCTTGTTATAATCTTCGTGGAAACCTTTCAAACTTTTTATCTGTGCCCTATTACCGAACCACTGCATATCAAAATTTGTTTTCAATTTTGTCTTATCGGTTATTTAATGAACTCCCTGAGTCAATCAGGACAATAACAATACCTGGAATGTTTTTAAAAAGCGTAAAATTGTGGCTCTTCAGCTTTGGTTATGTTGCGTTAGAATCTCGTATTTCTGATGTTTTGGTCTAATCTTCGTCTTCATTATTTCCATTCTCATTTTGCATTTTTTACAATTACTATAATTTTTATTTTTTTTTCTTTTTGTTCGAATTAAATTACTTTATTTATTTATTATGTTTCTTGAAATGTTTAAAGTTTATTTTTTATTTTCTTTTACTTTGAATTTTTAAAGGGTCACCCCACCCACAAATGTTGTTTGTATTACTTTAACTAATTGAAGTGGCATTCAACTCTATTTTTTACTTGTATATAAATACTGAATGTCACCAACCTTTCTTATATTTTGTTCCTACTTGAACTGGTTTACATTGATTAAATTATTTGCTTGTTTAATGGATTTACATATAAGAAATAAATACATCATACATCATCATACATAAAAAAAAAAAAAAAAAAAATAATTATTGGGCAGAATTTTTAGATTATGTTTACGCAATTCATTACAAATCCTTTGAATAGACTCGGCATGTTCCTGGAGAGAAGTGCTAAAAATCAGTATATCACATAAGTATAAGTTATCATCGTTCAAATATCCGTTCCCACAGTGGAACAGAAAAGCATTTACGGATCCCATTACACCTTCGGTGAAATCGCTGACATCGCGTCAGGAATTAGGAAATGAAAATTGGGTCAGGTATTTGTTTCTTCATAATTATATATAAAGGGTGGTTAAGTTTTAAGGGCCGATGTTGATTTTGAATAAAACACAAATTATTTAGGAAATTACTGTCATTTCTTTTTATTATGATAATATTGGTATGGTTCATTTATGTATGGAACAAAATATCGGCCAAATGGCCGCCGCGACCTCGGCGGCACACCTCCATCCGATGGTCCAAATTTTCGATGACGCTGAGCTCTTGAATTGTTGCTGGCTTATCGACGTACACCTTTTCTTTCAAATAACCCCAAAGAAAGAAGTCCAACGGTGTCAAATCACATGATCTTGGCGGCCAATTGACATCGCCACCACGTGAGATAACACGGCCATTGAATTTGTCGCGCAAAAGAGCCATTGTTTCGTTAGCTGTGTGGCAAGTGGCACCATCCTGTTGAAACCGTATATCGTCCACATCCATATCCTCCAATTCGGGCCATAAAAAGTTCGTTATCATCTCACTACTGCCTGACCGGCCTCATTTTGGAAAAAATACGGCCCGATGGTGCCGCCAGCCCATAAACCGCACCTAACAGTCACTCTTTGTGGGTGCATTGGTTTTTCGACAATCACTCTTGGATTATCATTCGCCCAAATTCTGCTTATTGACGAATCCACTGAGGTGAAAATGTGCCTCATCACTGAAGATGATTTTCTTCGAAAATTGATCATCCACTGTTGCCATTTCTTGCCACCATTGTGACCATTGACGACGCTTGGAATGGTCAAGAGGCTTTAGTTCTTGAGTCAATTGCACCTTGTAAGCGCGTAAATGCAAGTCTTTATGCATAATGTTCATCAACGACGAGCGTGAGAGGTGAAATTGTTGGGCACGACGACGAGTTGAGGTGGACGGCTCTTCAGCCACACTATTGCGAACAGCAGCAATATTTTCTGCAGTACGAGCTGTACGAGCATGCACTGGTGTTTTCACATCTCCCACAGACCCGGTTTTTAGTAGTGCTTAGCTCATATTGAATGTCATTATTGAATCTGATTGTAATAATGGTGCGAGCAAACTGCTTGCTAGTTTTTTTTTATAAAAGCAGTTGTGTTGTTTGTTAACTGCCCAACGTGGGACGGTGCCTTGAAAATAAGTGAAAAAGAATAAAAAATAGAGAGCTAACCAGCGCTTTTGTAAATTGCGGAAAAAAATAAAAAGTTAATCGGTGCTTTTGTAAATCGCTTTAAAACAAAGAGCTATCCAGTGCTTTTGTAAATTACGTTAAAAAGAGCTAACCAGTGCTTTTGTAAATCACATTAAAAAGCAAAGTGCTAATCAGTGCCCAGACCTGTTAAAGTCCAAGTACAAGTCTGCTAGTACCCTTGTAAACCGCTCTAAAATAAAGTGTTAACCAAAGCCTTTGCCTTAAAAGGAACAAAAGTGTAAAATACCGGCCCCCAGTAGACTGCATAAACAAACCGGTCAAAAAGGAGCAGACCAAAAGGAAGCAGTAACCAACCTGTATGTACCATCTACAGCCGGTTTACCAACAGTTCCTGAGGAACACCCCACAAACAAAACAAATGGAGACAAACAACATGCTATATTTAGTATTAGTGTAAGTTTTTACGAATTTTAATTAAATTTAAGAATTTTCAAAGAAAATAAGAAAAATCTAAATAAACCTTTGCATAGAATAATAAAAATAACGTCTGAAATAAGTAAAACCTACAAATACTTTTTGATTATTTAAAACTTTTTAAATACAATAATAATCGATCCCCTTTGATTTATAGTTTGAACACCTTATTTAGAAAAAGCTTTAAAAGTCGTAATAATGTAAATCATTTTCTAAATCAAAACATTATTTATCATGCCAAATAAATGTAACAATATTCTACGACCCCCAGTGCTCGTACCACCGGGCGACGCACCAAAAAATCCTGCACCACAGGCAAACCCATTTAATATGCAAATGTTATCGGAGCAAGTATCAAGGCTTGTTTCCGAAGCCTTACAAAGAGAGCAAATTATAAATGCACTTCTCAACCCTGGAGCCGACATTAACGATGATGTCGATCAGATCATCAACGTCGAAGCTAACGACCTCACTGGTATGGATAAAATACCAGACATAGTGAAATGCTTGCGGGAATTCTCTGGAGAACCCGGGAAATTTGGCTCCTAGCGCAAAAGCGTCCAAAGAGTTTTATCTGTATACGAACCAATAAAGTGGACTCCCAAATACTTCGGGATCGTAAATATTGTTCGCAATAAGATTCGGGGACTCGCCGGTATAGTTCTCGAATCATATAACACCCCCCTTGTTTGGAAAAAAAATGCTAAATGATTAGCACTCCGCTACGCAGACAAGCACGACCTCGGAACTCTGGAATACCAACTAACAACGTTGATTCAAGATAATAACTCCATTCCGGAGTTCTATCAAGTCGTCTACAAACACCTTTCCCTAATTTTAAATAAAATATCCTCTATGGAAATAACTAAAGATAGTATGGATAACTTGGTACAGGCCTATACGGTAAAGGCCTTAGATACTTTCACAAGAGAATTAACAGGTGACCTCCCTAGATTGCTAAGTATAAAAGGACCGAAAGACTTACCACAAGCCCTTCATTTATGTCTAAAACTGGAAAATGTTGACTTCAGAACTCAATATGCAAACCATAACAATATGAACAGTTGTAGGCACACACAGTCCACTCCTCCTGTTCCTCCAAGACGACCCACTAATCTAAGTCCAAACCCAATCACCGCTCCGCGGAAACATTTTCTCCCAGAGCTCTATCAAGAACCACAAAAGTCTCTAAGAGTAAATTCTCCTCCACAATCACAATATCGGCAACAATATGCCCAGCCAAATCAGAACTACAATAGACCCCCTCCACCGAACAATAGACCATTACCACCAAAACCGCAGCAGAAACCGGAACTAATGGACTGGTCTACAATACGATCAAAAGCAGTCAATTACCAATATCGTCCTCAAATTCGAACCGACCCAAGGAAGGGAGGTCCATCTGAAGGATCGCAGCAAGCTCATGCACCACAGAAATATCAAAGGGTAT
Organism: Pocota personata; assembly: GCA_963082735.1. Classification (NCBI taxonomy): domain Eukaryota; kingdom Metazoa; phylum Arthropoda; class Insecta; order Diptera; family Syrphidae; genus Pocota; species Pocota personata. The sequence continues at coordinate 25,040,982 of OY720433.1, read as the reverse complement.
TCAACATAACAAACAAAGGCAATAATGCAACTCATAATCAGTAAGAAGACGCAAACGATGACTACGAATTAGAACAGTACGCTGAACAAATTAATGAGAACGACGCAGAGTACGACCAAACTTAACAGACATTTATATTTTAGACTAGGGAAATCTTCATTACCCTATCTCGAGCACGGAATGAAGAATGGAGAAATATTAAAATTTCTGATTGACACCGGCTCGAACAAAAACTACATTCAATCTCGTCTAATAAGAAACCCAATTCTAAATAAAAACACATTTTTTGTGAATTCAGTTGGTGGGAATATCAGGATAACCCACCACACTTTCATAAATCTTCATACTACCTAGCTAAATATCATTCAGCAGCATCATTGGAAATGATACCCTGAGACATTTGAACGCTACTCTTCATATTCAAGAGAACTTTATGACTATAGACCCTGGGAAAAGAATTCCGCTAAAACGACATGCCTCCGAATCCGTCAATACAGTTAACATTAGAACCGAACACTTGACCAAGTAGCAATCCGAACAACTTAATCACATGATACGGAAATGTCCAAACCTTTTCTCTGACCCGGATGAGAAAATTACTTACACTTCAAGAGTAAAAGGTGAAATCAGAACTATCACCGATAACCCAAACTACACTAGGAGCTACCCATACCCAATGGCACTCAAAAATGAAGTCGACAAGCAAATAATAAATTGCTTGAAGACGGAATTATACGACCGTCAAAATCACCATACAATTCACCAGTATGGATTGTCCAAAAGAAAATGAACGCATCCAGAGAGCAGAAGTACAGACTCGTTATAGACTATCGGAAACTAAATTCAGTCACAGTCCCAGATAAATACCCCATCCCAGAAATTTCCGAAGTCCTGGCAAATTTAGGAAAGAACATGTAATTGCAGATTTAAAAAGCGGTTTTCATCAAATTCCGTTAAGAACAGCTAATATAGAAAAAACCGCATTCTCGTCAAAAATATTAAAAGTTCTGCCTCGCCTGCCATCCCCACGCTCATTTACAATGACATTCCAGATGTCAGCTCCTTAGACATAGCCAATCTCCTTGCTGTTCACTTTGCAGTGAATTCCACGCTGCCAGATAATGCTTTGTCTCCACCTGTACTTAAGAGCGTCAAATTTTCCATGGGACAAGTCCACTTTCGCACTCGTACAGTTGCAGGAGTACTCAAAGGTCTTAACATACACAAATCCACTGGTCCGGATGGTACCCCCCATAGTTCTGAAGAGGTGTTCTTCTACGCTGGCAAAACCTCTGCGTAAGCTTTTCTGTCTTTCCTACTTTTCAGGGCTCCCCGTCCAATTACCGACCCATTGCACTTACGTCCCTTCTTTCCAAGGTCATGGAAACGCTGATAAATCGTCAGCTTATGAAATATCTCGATATCACGAAAACTCCTTAATGACCGGCAGTATGGTTTTGTAGCAACAGGTCCACTGGTGATTTGACGGCATATCTCACCGAGAAGTGGAGCCAATCTCTCCATCACTTCGGCGAAACCAAGATGGTTGCGCTTGATATTTCAAAGGCATTTGACAGAGTTTGGCATCAGGCTCTTTTGTCACAAATGCGTGCATATGGCGCCGATGAGTCTTTTCTTCAATGGATTAGAAATTACCTTTCGGGGCGTTCAAAATAAGTAGTTTTGGACGGCTTCAAGTCTACAATTCACCAAATAAATACTGGTGTTCACCAATTCTCTGTTTTGTCTCCGATTCTCTTTATTATTTTTATAAATGATCTCCTGTCTGCAACTTCTAATCCAATCTATTCCTTCGCTTATGACAGTACCCTCAGTTTTTCATGTTCTTTTCCTAACTCACGTCCTTGCTCTTCGGCCGTAAAAGGGGAACGGCAACGTATGTTAAGCACATTAAATTCCGACCTGCACAGCATAATTAAGAATTTAATGCCTCCAAAACACAATGCTGTCTTCTGTCTCTCAAGCGAAACCAAAACCCTCAACCATTAGCCATGGATGGTACTTGCATCATTGAAACCGAAAGACTTGCCATTCTCGGTATGTGTAATAATAACCATCTTCGATGGAATGATCACATATTCGAGGTCGCCAAAAATGCTGCAAAATGCCTAGGATTCCCTAAACGGTGCAAGAAATATTTTACCCATCTGATCTGGCCTCAATTTATAAAACATTCATCTGCCCAAAACTGGAATATAATGCCCATATCTGGTCTGGTGCACCCAAGACGGTTCTGCACATTCTTGATAGAGTACAAAATCGCGCGTTAAAACTTATAGGTGATAGAGACGTTGTGAATTTCATTCATTCATTAGAACAGCGGAGAAATGTCTCCTGTCTCTCCCTGTTTTATCGTTTTTTTCCACAAAAAATGCTCCAGCGAAATAGCCAGTTGCATTCCTCCCCTTCAAAACTTCACCCGCAATACGCGGCATGCGACATGCACATCAGTTTTCCCTAAAACCTAACTTCGGTCGTACTGTTAAATATAGGGATTCGTTTATAAGCGGAACGACACGAATGCGGAATGATCTACCAAGCTCTGTATTTCCCCATCACTACAACCTCCAAACATTTAAAGCCAACGTGGATAGGCTTCTCCTCTGTTCCTCTTCCCCTTGTCCTTAAAAACCAGTGCCCTGTAACAGTATAAAGGTATTCATATTCCTTTTGGCGCGTGCGAATTATATATACAAAAAAAAAAAAAACAACGGGAAATACGAGTTCACCCGCTTACCGTTTGGGCTGAAAAATGCCCCCTCAATCTTCCAGAGAACTCTAGATGATATTCTCAGAGTGCATATTGGCGTCAGGTGTTACGTCTACATCGACAACATTATTATCTTGGGACGAAACGAAGATGAGCACTTTCAAAATCTAGAAATAGCCTTCGCGACACTTGAAAAATTAGATATGAAAATCCAACTTGATAAATGCAATTTTCTGAAAAGAGAAATCGAATTTCTCGGATTCCTTGTCTCAACTGAGGGAATCAAAACTAATCCAAAAACGGTTGAAGCTATCGTAAACATTCCAGCTCCGAAGATGCTCAAAGACCAAAGATCCTTCCTCGGAATGTCAGGGTATTGTAATATGCGAGCTACGGCTCGAGTAGATAAAACGATATTCTGTGAAATTTATTCTTTTATTTTCTAGTCTATAGAACAATTCAAGTTCACACTATACTATTCTTCGCAAATTCTTTTCTTACAAGGTGTCTTTCCTCTCAAATCACTTTATCTCCTTTCAATTACTTAATTCACAAATCCAAACTAATTACTTCTTCTTGTTAACTCTCAACTTTCAATTTATCACAAAATTACAACTTCGCCCATTATCACTTTTCCAATCTCTTCGCCACGGTTCTAAACCAACTGCGTGGTCTGGATCGCCATCTGTCCTTATATAGCAGAAGTTTCTGATAGCCAGAAACTTCTAGCAAATTCTTCGACCAAAAACAAAAATACCTAAAAACAAAATCCCTAAAAATTATGACAATCATTTCGTGCAGTTATAATTCTCTCTTGTTCTCTCTTATCCGTGATATTATCCGAACTGTGGAGACTAATTGCAGACACGAACCTCAAATGAAAAGACACTTCGGAATTTGTTGCCTGTTCGAGGGCGTAGTTATTATGCTGCATTATGTTACACTGCCCTCCTCTTAGACTTGTTCGTCCCGAACAAGTGCGTCCTCACTTCGGCCATTGTATCGACTCAGTCGGTCCACATGAACCACTTTCATTTTGGCCCTTGGTCCTCGCTGGATGCGGTAGACAACATCGTTGATGCGGGTTACTATTCTGTAGGGACCCTCCCAGTTCTGCTGCAATTTAGGTGATTTCCCCTTTTGGCGATGGGGATTATACAGCCACACTAGATCTCCTTCCAGAATCCTGACGTTGTTGCCTTGGCGTCATACCGGGTTTTCATGCGGTCGCTCGTTATCTTAATCTGGCTTCTGGTCCTTTGGTGTATGTCCCTAAGCCTTTCCCTAAGATCCAAATTTCACCTCACTGGGTAAACGAGCTATTCCACCAAATAAGATGTTATGAGCTAGGGGCAGGCCACGGAGGCGTCTTCGGTGTGGGTGAAGGGGACGGCGGCACGCACGCGGTTGCACGGCTTAACTCGTCGGACGGGGCTGGTTCTTGTCTCCCATCATTCTCACACCACCTACTCAAACACAAAAAGGAATCGTGCCATATGTATAAAAAAAAGAACCTAATAGAGAAGAGAAAAGCTAACCTAATTAGACCACGGACGGACTTAAGCAAAGATAGAAAAGAAGACAGGAGAAGAAGAAGAAGAAGCTCAAGGGCTTATGCCCATATCCCGGAGAAAGAAGGGTATGCTAGATCTAACCTAACTATTCTAATCTAAACCTAATCTATACTAAAACTTACGATACGCCCTAACCTATACCTAAACTAACTTATAACTATCCTATTCTAGCCCTATACTACGGCATCTATATCCCCTAGTCTCTCCAGGATGTGGGTTCGTCTCGTCCCGGAGACGTGCCAGATGTTGTTGGCACCGGCATGGCCAACCCACCCTTGTGTCTGGATGACACAACCTTCGCAATCTCCTTGGCCAATATTCACTGGAGATGGCCCCTAATACCACAATCCAGCCACTACTGTCGAATGTCCTGTACTTAAAGTGCGTATGGTCGTCGCGTACGGTCTTTGTCAAGTCGGTGTAGTTGTTCAGTCAAGTCATCGTCGCGCCTGATCAACGGAAGGACGGCCTTCCCATTCCCCCACACACCATCACCGCACAAGGGAAATTATCTGTCCATCATTTACAAATAAATACTTAAATTAAATCTGTACATTTGAGTTTATTCAGGTGGAAAATTAAAAATTCTATAAAAAAAATCAATTAAAGCTAACCTATCCTAATCAAAGCTAATTCTGCCCTTAGCATTACTCCATTTAAAAGAAGGAATCATAGAAAAGATTAATTACTCACGTTTTTGTTGTCCCCCGTTGTCCTGCCGGCAGCACAAGAAGAGATCTCAGTTGCTGAAGTTCCAGCTGAAATATCGCGGGCACAAAACCAATACTAAATGCAGAATCACTTCACTCCTAACCTTAACTTTACAATATTTAAAATATAAAAAAAACTCTAAGCTACACTTCATCGGTAGAGCACTTCTCTCATATTTGTTTTTTTTTTTTTTTTTCCTTTTTTTTTTATCACACAAAAAAAAAATGTTGCTCCTTCGCGGAATTCTGCTTCTACTGCGGCTTTAGTATCACTGTATCTCTGACACTGCTGCAGCGGCAATGGTACGGAACACTTAGGGCGGAGCACCCCGCTTCAGGTCCCTGTGTGGTCTTTGCTCCTTGCTATACCTTAGTATGCCCTTGTGGATTACCGGTAGGTTGGCTTGCATTTGCGGATTCCCTTACGGTTCCCACTAGCCGTTGTTACCAAAAAAAAAAAACGGGGCTCGACCCAAGTCCTGGAAATTCGCCAAAAGTTACACAGGTCAGGTTATTTGGCTCGTCAAAATAGATTTATGTCTACACCTACCTCTGCTATTCGCCCCGGGTCCTCTTCTCGAAGAATACTATGCTATTACCACCAAAAGTATAGATGGCCCCTCCGCACCTTTTTTGTCTTCTATAAAAGAATATTATTATTTTTTCTTTTTTTTTTTTTTTTCCAATACCCCTTTATTCGATTTTCACTTACCCGCAAAAATCAAAAAAAAATTGAAGTTCCTTCCCTTTGTTTTGTGTGTCACTGTCTGTTGCTTCTTCCACTATCTGTATTGTCGGGGCATCGACCGTTCTCGATTGAATTTAATCACAAAAGTGATCAACGGTCGGTGCTCTTTTGCTCTAGTTTCTTATCTTTCTTGATTTTTTTTTTTTCTCTTTATCATGGTCGTTGGCTACGTTTCTCTTCGTTCATCTATGTCTTCTCTGTCTCCCTCTATGTCATGTCGGTCGTCCTTGTCAGCATCTCTACTGCTTTCGGAACATTGGAAAAGGGAAATTCCCTTTGCCAATATCCTTCGTCAAGATGATAATACTTAGATATAACACTTTACTAAATTAATACATTTACCTAACTTCGAACAATAAAATAACATAACATACCTTACATTAATATAACTAATCTACCCTAATTAACCCAAAACAAAATTTCTGACAAACAAAACCCATATAAACATATAATATGAAGATATTGACTGAACGAATTCTATGTTATTTTTCTTAGCCCTGAACCACGGATAATTTCCCGATCACCATTAGTATTTTTGCGAAAGAGAGACGGGTGTATCTCCCTCTCTCATGTCAGCTGATTGTTGACATTTCGTTTATTTTCTAATTTTTTTTGCGAGGCAAATCGCTGTGTTTTCTTTGTAATTACTTTTTTTTTTTGTAATTTCTCCATTAAATTAAAAGAAAACCCACCCTTGGACTGGGGTGGGTGTGTGTGGATCGCTTCCTGTGCACAAAAGGTGCACAAGGAAGCAAAATAACCCCAAAACCCAAAAGGAACCTGGCTGTGGGAGGGATGTTGGCTGTAGGTACCACGGACAACAGGTATGTTGGAATTTGTTTCCTTTTTTTTTTTTTTTTTGTTATTGTTATTGGACGAGGTACAGGCCCTCGTAACAGGCTCGACGACGGTTGGCGAGTGGTCGTGAGCCAACCGGCCTCGTAAAAAAAAGGGGGCCTGGTTCGTTGTCTTTATGTTGGCTTATTCACGTGCTTCAGGCTATCTTATATCTGTTTGTTGTTACTGCCCAACGTGTGGCAAGGGCCCACGCCCTGAGTTTAGGAGTCTCGTGCTCTACGGACTGGCTGGGCTTTAGGATTTTCTTAGTTCTGATCGCCTATTTATTATAAAGGGGTCTGATGGGCTGCGCGTGTGTGAGTGTGTGTGTACTATTTGTGTGTCTGTATGTGTTCTTGCAGTTTTGGGTGGGGATTCCTCTCCATATCTAAGGGTTTATATTAAAACATCTAGGCTCTATCCTGGGTGTGTTATACGCCTAGCGAACTCTATTTTTTTATACATTAATCTATATAAAATTTCTTTATATAAATTGCTCTTCTAATAAACAAACAAAATATAATCTGAATAAATACGCTCTATATATAAATAAATAAATAAATCTGTAAATATACCTACTTTATGACTAGAAAAAAAAAATATATCTTAAATATATAAATACCTAGATATACATAAATGAATCTCTGAAAACATAAATATCTATCTATAATAACTAAATATACTATACCTCTACATAAATAAATAACTCTCTGTACTCAATAAATAAACTATATATACCTCTATATGAATAAATAACTCTCTATACTCAATAAATAAACTATATATACCTCTATATGAATAAATAACTACCTATATCTCTACTTATAAACTATCATATCTATAGCAATGACAGCTTATGTGCGTCAGGTCTATCACAGTCTTCTTGTCCTTCATACGTGAAGGTATTTGGCATGAAACTTGCCCACTACTTCACCTCTCTGGTTGCCTACTTCGTACAGGGAGTTGCCGATCACCTTCAAGATTACCGATGGTAAGAATTTCGGGCCTAATTTGGCATTGTATCCATCAGGTAGGCTACTTTGTTTGAAGTTACGCCTATAGACAGTTTGCCCTACGGCGTACTTGACATCTCGGCTTCTCGTGTTGTAGACTTTGGTGGATTTTTGATGTGCCAGTCTTAAGTTCTCGAATATTTTATTTCTAATTAAAGCTAATTTATCAGTCTTATTCTCAATATTTACCCTTGGATCCTTAAGCATGTCCAGTCTGCGCAGGACTTCATAGGCACTAGCATGTTGTATCATGGGTATCCCGAATACGGCATAGTAGGGCTCGAATGATGTCGCATCGTGTACTACGCTTCTCAAGGCGAATGCTGCACTACTGACATGCAGGTCCCAGTTCTTCTGGTCCCCGTCAATATACGACCGTAGTTTGGCCAGTAAGGAACGGTTAACCCTCTCGGAAGCATTTGCCTGAGGAGAGTAGAACGCGGTGCGAACGTGTTTGACCCCATATTTGTTTAGCAAGCTGGAAAACAATTCGGAAACGAATTGTTTCCCATTGTCTGAATGGATAAACTCGGGGACACCAAAAACGTGGAAAACATTTTCTTCTAAATATTTTACTACCTCAGCTGCCGTTGCTCTGCGGATAGGCCGCAATAAAACATACTTGCTAAAATGATCTAAGACTATAAATATGTGAGTATGTCCTGTCTTCGTTCGTGGGTAGGGTCCTAAGAAGTCGATGTATAGGCGTTGAAAAGGTCGTTCGGTAATCGTTTGTTGTCCCATCGGCGGTCGGGATATCACGTTTAGTGATTTGCTGCACTTACAGGTTACGCACGCTTTAACGTAAGCCTGTACATCTGATACCATACCTGGCCAGAAGTACTTCTGTCTCAACTTTGCTAGTGTCTTGCTTATTCCCCCATGTCCTGCAGCAGGAGAATCGTGAGCAGATTGTAGAAGACTACCACGCAACTCCTTCGGTACCCAGAGCTTCCATACCCGATCTTCTTGTAGTTCGTCACCTGTCCGTATCTCCGTCCGTTTGTAGACAAATCCGTCGGACACACATACGTCTGGTAGTTTGTCTTTGTTCATGTCGACTGTCTTCCTTAATTCGTCATATTCCCCCGAAGTGAAGTATGGCGAACTAAGGTCTACCTCTAACATTATCGTATCGGAAGTGAGCTCCTCCATATGGACACGCGAGAGAGTATCAGGGACTACGTTCTGGACACCCTTCCTATGTTCGATCACGAAGTCAAAACCCTGAATCTTCAGGCTCCATCTGGCCAATCGACCAGACAGATCCTTCTGAGTCATCAACCACTTCAAACTTGCGTGATCAGTGATTATAGTGAATGGTAATCCCTCCACATAGGCCCTGAACTTCTTTACTGACAGAACGGCCGCATAGCATTCAAGTTCCGTCACACTGTAATTTCGCTGAGCGGAGTTGAGCTTCTGGGACATGAATGCTATTGGTCGTTCGTTTTTCTCGGCGTCTAATTGGAACAACACACTCCCCACACCAGATGTCGAAGCATCGCATTGTATGTAAAAATGTTTGGTGAAGTCCGGATTTGTCAGTATAGGCGCTGTCACCAAGGACATTTTGAGTTGTTGGAATGCCCTCAGCGCCTCGTCGGTCATTGTAAATGTCTGTCCTTTCTTAAGGCAATCGGTCATGGGAGCCGATACAGAAGCAAAATTGGGGATAAAACGTCTGTACCAACCCGTCATCCCTAGGAACCGACGGAGTTGCTTGGGAGTCTTCGGTATCGGGAAATTCTCGACCGATGACACCTTGTCTTTGTCCATCCGTAGACATCCATCCCCGACGATATATCCGAGGTACCTTATCTCCTTATAGCAGAACTTACTTTTTTCAACATTGATCGTCAAACCAGCTTCCCTTAAACATCTCGCTACCTCTTCCAACAGTCTGGCGTGTGACTCGAAATCTGGAGAACAAACCAAGAGGTCATCCAGGTAGACAAAGACATTCTCTTTCAGCCGAGCGGGAATGACCTTGTCCATCAACCTACACATTCTCTGGGCGGCATTGCACAGTCCGAACGGCATAACCGTGAACTGATATAGCGGCCGTCCAGGAACTGTGAAGGCTGTTTTCTCCCTCGACTTGTTCTCTAGGGGAATCTGCCAGAAAGCATCCTTCAGATCAATACCCGATATGAATCGTGTATCCTGAAGTCTGCTCAACAGACCCTCGATGTGAGGAAGAGGGTAAGCGTCCTTTTTGGTGACTGCGTTTACTTTTCGCGAGTCCAGACAAAGTCTATTTTTGCCGGGTTTCCGCACCAACACCACTGGAGAGCTCCATGCACTGTTACTCTCTTCGATGACCCCGAGAGAAAGCATTCGGTCGAGTTCATCGAAAAGCAGCTTCTGTATTGCTGGCGAGATCGGGTAATGCCTTTGCTTAATGGGAATTTGCTCGTCATCCACCTCGATAACATGCTTTTCGAGGGAGGTCTTACCCAGACCTCGCACTGCAAAAGATGGAAACAGTTGCTTGACTCTTTCCAGCTGAGCTGTTTGTGCGGGTGACAATGCCTGGACAGGAGAATTCTCTACCGTCGGGGATGGAGTGTCGAGTTCGTCGATAATGTGAGGAGCGACCTTAAAAGCGCTCCAAAAATCTACCCCTAAATAGAGTTGCTGTTGCAAACTAGGAACAACATACAGCTCCATTTCTTGGGCTTTGCCGCCCCATGAAACAAAAGTTGTAAAACGTCCTTGTATCCGTTGGTGGTTCCCGTCTGCGGTCCTAATGTCTGTTGCCATCCTAGTTAACGTTACGTTCGTCCTAGCTATGAATTCGAGTGCACCTTTCCCCAAACAGCTAACAGAGGCTCCACTATCTAATAGCCCTAGAATCTCCTCTTCTTCTATTCTTACTTTTGCATATGGCCTATTATCGTCCGAGGTACATATCACAGATGCTTCTATTTGATTCCTTCGTCGTCTATATATTGCAACCTTTTCCCTAAGCCTATGTATCTTTCTAAAGTTTCGGAGATTTGAAGGTCGTGCTATCTCTTCTCCGAAAATTCGTCGTCTAGCTTCTTCGTACTCTTGCAGTCGTCTGTGGAGGCTCTTTCTCGGAGGGATCTCCTTCTTCGTTGCGGTATCTTGACCATTTGGGTCCCTCTTCAAGATTTGGACAGCCCCGGTTTGTCCTGTTTCTCCGGGAGTGCGGACGCCATCGACGAGTGATTCCCGGACGCACCGCCGACCTTCAAGTTTCCCTGACACTTCGGACAATTGAAGGCGAAGTTACCCTGCCCACAACTGAAACAGGTCAGGGTGTGAAACGAGGAGGGACATGCTGGTGGGGTTTGTTCCGTACTCCTAATCAAGTCCGTTCTGTTCGTAAAGGCGTTTGCTATTCTGTTAATAGGGTCTGTGTGTAAGTAGTTTGTTGGTCTGTTCGTTCTTTTGTTCTGGATTGCTGCCACTTCAAAATCTTCGTCCTCTACATTACCCAGCATGCCTCTCCGTAAACTAAGGTCTCCTGGGTCGTCGGCTATTTCGTTGACGCTACGCCTCATCCTGGAATCTCTCGCCGCCATGTGCTTTTCGGCACGTCTACACTCCTCCCTCAGCTCCTGTATACTCCTGATGGTGCACCCGAATATCAGTGTAGCTACCCTGTCTTTAATGTTTTGTCTGAGTATGGCTACCAAGTCGTCTTCGTGTGGTCGGATCTTCATCTGCAAGGTCAAAGTTCGTATGTCGCTGTAGATGTCGTCAAACGTTTCATGGGGTTGCTGTCTTCTGTCCATTATTGTCCTTAGGATTTCGTGGTCTCGTTGTTGATGTTTGAACTGGCTTACCAGTTCCGTCTTCAAATCAAAGTAGTTGAGCAGCTCATCGCCTTCATTCTCCTGCATATACTCCCAGTACCACTTTTCCGCAGGCCCTGACACTAAGTGGTGGAAGTTGGCGAAAAGCTGCTCTTCTGTCAACCCATATTTTCTCCTGAGAGTCTCTACCCGGAACAAGAAGCTTTCTACCGACATCGATTTCGACGAACCATCAAACTTAACCCCCCACTTGTAAACTTCTACCGGCTTTCCAAGACTTGGCGGACCATTAGGCTCACGCCGCCTGTCTTGTCTAGGTACGGAGCTAGGCCTGTTGAACGTCGGAGTCTCCATTCGCGCAAGGTAACTAATGTCAAATGGATCTGTTGGTCTTAGCGTATGTCTGTTTGTCTGGCTACCCGTTTGTCCGTCTGTCAGTCGTGGAGCTTGTCTCTCTGTTTGCCGTGGTGGTTCCTTCTGCTGAATGGCTCCTCTTTCCAGTTCACAGATCTTATTTTGTAGCAGGCTCATATTGGCCTGGAAGGTCGCCATTACTTCGCTCATGCTCTCGGCGAAGACCGACATGATCTGCTTCTCGCTTTTTTGGACAGCTGAAGAAACCACTTCTTGAAACATTCGAGACATTCTCCGGTCCTCTTCTCTCACATTGGGTAGATTGAAGTCTATATCGTTCCGTTCTTCAATACCGTCTGCCCCTGCCACGTTTCCTGTATCTTCTGTCTGAGGTGGTAGGCTGAAGCGTTCTTGTCGTCTGCAATCTCTGTCTTCCCCTGGGATCCCTGTCGGAGTAGAAGTCTGTCTGTTGTGGTCTGTCTGTCCATCCCTAGTCTGTAGCTGTTCCCGCCCCGATTCTTCCTGAATCACCAACAGCGAGGGCGGGGCTACTTTAACAGTTTTTGCCGTGTTCGTTACTGTACGTGTAGTTTCGTAAACGTTCGAATGTGCTTGTCCCGTCCCTAGATTTGTGTCCCAGTATTGGAGTTCGTGGCCTGTTACGTTCAAGTCTTGTGGTGATTCAGTCCACGTCGAGGGGCGTCTGTCGGTCTGGTGCGTAAGTTGGTCCTGTCCTAGTCTTTGTGCCATTTGACGAGTAAACCTACGTTCGTTCCCCTCCGTCACTTGAAGCGAGGTGCCTTTGGGAACCGCGCCCTGTTCTTTACCCCTATCTGCCATTATCTGAGAGTTCAAAACCTCTACTAGTTATTCAAAAGAAATAAAAACTTCACCTACCAGAACTCTAAAAAAATAACTAATCCAAAAAAAAAAATTTATAGTAAGTGTAGCGAAAGAATATCAACTAATAGGAAAAATTCTACCAGAATGCACCTAAGAAATTCAAAAATTTAAAAGAAAACCAAAAACCAATATTCTAAAACTCAATTCAAACGCTGGAAAAAAAAAAATCAGATTAAAAAAAAAAAAACAAAATAATAATAATAAGCTAAAAGAAACTAAAATACTACTAAAGAAAATCCAATAAAAAAACTAGCAATAAATGAATCAAAAAAAAACTCCAATTAAACTGTGAATAAAAAAAATAATCGTATAATAAATGACGTGCGATGGTGTGTGAATTCATGGTCGGGTTCTCCAGTAACCATTCCGCTGCCTAACCAAGTTCGTTATTTACGTCTATGAATCTATTGTACGTTATATGTCCGTGTCTACTTGTGGCTGGGTCCCTGGGACTAGACGAGTGTTGTCATAAATCCCTTCTGTCCTTACCACTACTAGCCATCAGGTAGACTCCAACAGCTGGCTGGCTAGGACTTTCAGAATATACTCCAACTCGGTTAGAGCTTCAAGACCTATACTCACGCCTCACCGATGATCTGGCAAAAGCCTTGACCCTTGGACAGCAGCTTTGCATTAGGCCTTTCTACCCTAACCTACTCTTTATTTCTTCCTAGACCTCCAACTACCTCACGAGATCCTCTGGCTTTTAACCCGAAGATTGGACAGCTGTCTTTGGCCTAAGATGGAACAAAGAATTTGATCAGCCCTTGAACCGAAAGTAAGACAGGAAAGTAAAATTGTTTATAAAAGCGGAAAATATACTAAATCGCGAATGAGGCTGATTGATATGAATCCAAGGTGACGACTTTCGAAGAGAGAAAATCGTCGCCTTGGAGTCGCAATCTGGCCTCTAAAACCGTTCGAAACGTTGGGCGCCATTGTTATGGTCTAGGGGCAGGCCACGGAGGCGTCTTCGGTGTAGGTGAAGGGGACGGCGGCACGCACGCGGTTGCACGGCTTAACTCGTCGGACGGGGCTGGTTCTTGTCTCCCATCACTCTCACACCACCTACTCATACACAAAAATGAATCGTGCCATATGTATAAAAAAAGAACCTAATAGAGAAGAGAAAAGCTAACCTAATTAGACCACGGACGGACTTAAGCAAAGATAGAAAAGAAGACAGGAGAAGAAGAAGAAGAAGCTCAAGGGCTTATGCCCATATCCCGGAGAAAGAAGGGTATGCTAGATCTAACCTAACTATTCTAATCTAAACCTAATCTATACTAAAACTTACGATACGCCCTAACCTATACCTAAACTAACTTATAACTATCCTATTCTAGCCCTATACTACGGCATCTATATCCCCTAGTCTCTCCAGGATGTGGGTTCGTCTCGTCCCGGAGACGTGCCAGATGTTGTTGGCACCGGCATGGCCAACCCACCCTTGTGTCTGGATGACACAACCTTCGCCATCTCCTTGGCCAATATTCACTGAAGATGGCCCCTAATACCACAATCCAGCCACTACTGTCGAATGTCCTGTACTTAAAGTGCGTATGGTCGTCGCGTACGGTCTTTGTCAAGTCGGTGTAGTTGTTCAGTCAAGTCATCGTCGCGCCTGATCAACGGAAGGACGGCCTTCCCATTCCCCCACACACCATCACCGCACAAGGGAAATTATCTGCCCATCATTTACAAATAAATACTTAAATTAAATCTGTACATTTGAGTTTATTCAGGTGGAAAATTAAAAATTCTATAAAAAAAATCAATTAAAGCTAACCTATCCTAATCAAAGCTAATTCTGCCCTTAGCATTACTCCATTTAAAAGAAGGAATCATAGAAAAGATTAATTACTCACGTTTTTGTTGTCCCCCGTTGTCCTGCCGGCAGCACAAGAAGAGATCTCAGTTGCTGAAGTTCCAGCTGAAATATCGCGGGCACAAAACCAATACTAAATGCAGAATCACTTCACTCCTAACCTTAACTTTACAATATTTAAAATATAAAAAAAACTCTAAGCTACACTTCATCGGTAGAGCACTTCTCTCATATTTGTTTTTTTTTTTTTTTTCCTTTTTTTTTTATCACACAAAAAAAAAATGTTGCTCCTTCGCGGAATTCTGCTTCTACTGCGGCTTTAGTATCACTGTATCTCTGATACTGCTGCAGCGGCAATGGTACGGAACACTTAGGGCGGAGCACCCCGCTTCAGTTCCCTGTGTGGCCTTTGCTCCTTGCTGTACCTTAGTATGCCCTTGTGGATTACCGGTAGGTTGGCTTGCATTTGCGGATTCCCTTACGGTTCCCACTAGCCGTTGTTACCAAAAAAAAAAAAAACGGGGCCTATCAAAAAACACTGCAGAGGCTTGGGTATGGCAGCTCGACCCAAGTCCTGGAAATTCGCCAAAAGTTACACAGGTCTGGTTATTTGGCTCGTCAAAATAGATTTATGTCTACACCTACCTCTGCTATTCGCCCCGGGTCCTCTTCTCGAAGAATACTATGCTATTACCACCAAAAGTATAGATGGCCCCTCCGCACCTTTTTTGTCTTCTATAAAAGAATATTATTATTTTTTCTTTTTTTTTTTTTTTTCCAATACCCCTTTATTCGATTTTCACTTACCCGCAAAAATCAAAAAAAAATTGAAGTTCCTTCCCTTTGTTTTGTGTGTCACTGTCTGTTGCTTCTTCCACTATCTGTATTGTCGGGGCATCGACCGTTCTCGATTGAATTTAATCACAAAAGTGATCAACGGTCGGTGCTCTTTTGCTCTAGTTTCTTATCTTTCTTGATTTTTTTTTTTTCTCTTTATCATGGTCGTTGGCTACGTTTCTCTTCGTTCATCTATGTCTTCTCTGTCTCCCTCTATGTCATGTCGGTCGTCCTTGTCAGCATCTCTACTGCTTTCGGAACATTGGAAAAGGGAAATTCCCTTTGCCAATATCCTTCGTCAAGATGATAATACTTAGATATAACACTTTACTAAATTAATACATTTACCTAACTTCGAACAATAAAATAACATAACATACCTTACATTAATATAACTAATCTACCCTAATTAACCCAAAACAAAATTTCTGACAAACAAAACCCATATAAACATATAATATGAAGATATTGACTGAACGAATTCTATGTTATTTTTCTTAGCCCTGAACCACGGATAATTTCCCGATCACCATTAGTATTTTTGCGAAAGAGAGACGGGTGTATCTCCCTCTCTCATGTCAGCTGATTGTTGACATTTCGTTTATTTTCTAATTTTTTTTGCGAGGCAAATCGCTGTGTTTTCTTTGTAATTACTTTTTTTTTTTGTAATTTCTCCATTAAATTAAAAGAAAACCCACCCTTGGACTGGGGTGGGTGTGTGTGGATCGCTTCCTGTGCACAAAAGGTGCACAAGGAAGCAAAATAACCCCAAAACCCAAAAGGAACCTGGCTGTGGGAGGGATGTTGGCTGTAGGTACCACGGACAACAGGTATGTTGGAATTTGTTTCCTTTTTTTTTTTTTTTTTTGTTATTGTTATTGGACGAGGTACAGGCCCTCGTAACAAAGATTTCGAACGGCGTATGTCGGGTAGTGCTATGCACGGCACTTCTATAGGCCATCAAAAACAAGGGAATCTGCCGGTCCCAATCCCGTTGGTAGTCACCTACGACCTTCGAGAGATGTTCGTCCAAAGTCCTATTGAAACGCTCCACCATACCGTCCGACTGTGGATGAAGCGGGGTTGTCCTTGTCTTTTTGATTCCGAGTAGTTGACATATCTCTTGGAAGATTCTTGACTCGAAGTTCCGCCCTTGGTCAGAATGCAATTCCAAGGGCACACTGAATCTGCTAACCCAATTGTAGACGATCTGCTCCGCCACGGTTCTGGCTTCCTGGTTAGGGATCGGAAACGCTTCCGGCCACTTACTGAAGTAGTCCATCACTACGAGTATATACCGATTACCATTGTCGGTTTCCGGAAAGGGCCCTGCGATGTCAATGGCGATTCGTTCGAAAAGTGCTCCCACATTGTATTGGTGCATCTTACCTCGAGTTTTGATTCTCGGACCCTTGCTAGCTGCACACACGTCGCATTTTCTGCACCAGCCTTCGATATCTTGCTTCGCTTTTAACCAATAAAAACGTTCTCGTACCTTTTCTAGCGTCTTATTCACTCCCAAGTGGCCTCCGGACGCCCCGCCATGCATTTCCTGTAACACCTCCTTAACCCTCGTCCGCGATACGACAAGCTGCATTACAAACGACTTTCCGTCGGAGGATTCCCATTTTCTTCTCAGAACACCTTCTTGGACATGGAGGGAGTCCCACTGCGCAAAATATGCCTTTAAGGTCGGGCTTCTGTGAGAGATGTCCTGATGATCCGGTTTCTCCATGTTCTCCTTCCAGGCCAGAATCGGCTCTATATCCAGGTCTTCCTTCTGAGCATTCCGGATCTCATCTACGCTCCAGCCGGCGATAGGTTCGGCTCTCATTCTTTGGATGGAAACCAGCGCCCGTTCTTCCTGACGCGCACAATCCGTTCTGCATGTTCTCCGGGACAGCGCATCCGCATTAGAGTGGAGTTTTCCTTTACGATGCTGTATTTCGTAGTCGTAGATTTGCAGCCTTTCGATCCATCTTGCGACCTGACCCTCAGGACTCTTGAACTGTAATAGCCATTTTAAGGCTGCATGGTCTGTGCGAAGAACGAACTTCCTCCCATAGAGGTATTTGTGAAAATGCTTCGTAGCCAAGATCAAAGCTAGAAGTTCCCGCCTTGTCACGCAGTAGTTCCTTTCTGGCTTAGAGAGCACCTTGCTGAAGTACGCAACCATCTTCTCTTGGCCATCATGCACCTGGGAGAGTACGGTTCCTACCCCGACATTACTAGCATCTGTATCCACAATGAACGTTTCCCCGGGAGGGGGGTAAGCTATCGGGGCATAGCATAGCCGTTGTTTAAGTGCCTTGAAGCTCTTCTCGCACTCAATTGACCATTTGAATTGTTTTCCCTTTTCCGTCAACTGGTGCAGGCTCTTTGCGATCCCGGCAAAATCCTAGGCTAGGCCCAGAAAGCTCCTTAGTTGGTGTTTGTCTTTGGGGACTGGCCAGTTTTTCACCGCTTCGACCTTCTCTGGATCGGTTCTCACTCCTTTCGCTGAAATTATGTGTCCCAGGTACTTGACTTCCGCTCTAAACAGGGCGCACTTCTTGGGGTTGAGCTTCAGGTGGGCACTTCAAAGCCTTTGGAACACATCCCTTAGATTGTCTCGGTGTTGCGCAAACGTTTTTCCTACGACGATGACATCATCCAAGTATACCAAACAGGTTTTCCATGTTAACCCTTGCAGGACACATTCCATCAATCGCTCGAAAGTCGCCGGAGCATTGCACAGCCCGAATGGCATTACCGTGAATTGCCATAGCCCATTTCCTGCGGTGAAGGCGGTTTTCTCCCGGTCTTCTGGACGGATCTGTACCTGCCAGTAGCCACTCTTCAAGTCGAGCGTGGAAAAACATCGGGCTCCTGATAGTGTGTCTAGCGTGTCATCAATCCGTGGCAGAGGATAGCTATCTTTCTTGGTGACGTAATTGAGCTGCCGATAGTCCACGCAGAACCGCGTGCTGCCATCTTTCTTCTTAACCAGTACAACCGGTGATGCCCACGGACTTTTGGAACTTTCAATCAGACCTTCTTTCTCCATTGCCGACACCATCTCTGCAACTTCTGTCTGCTTTGCCAATGGAAGGCGCCTAGCAGGCTGACGAATTGGTCTAGTATCACCAGTGTCTATTCGATGTTGTACCAGGTGTGTTCGGCCGTATTCTCCGTCCTGTGAGGCAAATACATCAGCGTACTCATTGATAAGATTCTCTGCCATAGTTCGCTGCTCCTGATTCAGCTCACTGGACTGGAGAATCGTCTCTCTCGTTTCCGCTGTCCAAGGTGATGGGAGAGGTTTTGGAGCATCACGTTCAGATATTGTTGCGACGGCGGTAATCGGCGTGCATTTTCCAGTCACCTCCCCTCGCCTTAGTTTGACAGTGTGTGGTCTTGCGTTCAAAACTCTCACTGGAACCATGGTGTTCTTTGGTTCGACTAACGTCTTTCCCACGATGTAGTCTTGAGAATTCTTCTCTGGGTCTGGTTCTACTATGTAGAATCGGTGGCTTCCAAGATCACCTTCCAGCTTCGTCTAAATGATTGTCTCTGAAGACGGCTGCAAAACTTCGTCTTTGCTGATGACTGTCCTGAGAGTTACGGCATTGTCGTTTCCGTACACCATCGGAATCTCCACATTTCGATACCTCAGTACTTGCATCCCGATGTCCAGGATTACTTCATTTGCTTTCATGAAGTCTATTCCGATGATGCACTCGTCGCATATATCTGCCACCAGAAACGCATGGGAGAACGTCAGTCCCGCCAGAGTAATCGTAAGACGAACTTCTCCAAACACCTTCGCCATTTCCCCTGTTGCAGTCTTCAGGCAGTAGCTGTTGGTGTCGTACAGCCAGGCGCTTCTGATGATATCTCTTCTTACAATGGAGGCAGTGGCGCCTGTGTCGATGGTGGCTACGCACTTCTTCTTGTTGATTAGTGCCTCCACTGTCAAGCTCTTGTTACCCCGTTTGGTTTTCGAAACTTGAATGGTGGTCCTGGGGGCACCCATTCCAGTAACCAACTTCTGCCCCGCGAAGTTGGTCCTTACGCATTTCCCGATTGCTGGTTTTGTAAGGTTATCACCGCCAGATGCTTCCTCTCTACTTCTCCTACTTCCGCAATGTGGACAATTTCCTCGTCTAGGTGCACTTCTGCACTGCCGTTGTAGGTGTCCGGTTTGGTTGCAATTCCAGCAACGGATTTGACTTCCGCGAGCTCTGTCTTCATCCATGACGGCTGTTCTCTGGCATGAGCATTCCACGACGGACATTTCCCTGACACGGTGTATTCCCTGGTATGCTTGGTCCGCAGTCTTCATTGACAAAGCGAATGCCAATGCCTCGGGGAGTGTTCGCTTTTCAGCCATCCTTACAGCCACTTGCAGTTGTCTGTCCGCTATGGCCTGAATAAAAGCTTCCACCGCCATTTCGTTGATAAGCT
The DNA here is from genome assembly GCA_963082735.1 of Pocota personata. Taxonomy (NCBI): domain Eukaryota; kingdom Metazoa; phylum Arthropoda; class Insecta; order Diptera; family Syrphidae; genus Pocota; species Pocota personata. The sequence goes on along the minus strand of OY720433.1, from coordinate 25,021,213 downwards.
CCTCACCGGCTTTAGGGTATGAAAGATGGGCTAGTCGCTCTATATCCGCTTGCAACTGTTGGAGCGTTTCCCCTCTTTTCTGGACTCGACTACGCAGCTGAACCCTGTACACCTGCTGCATGTGTTCATCCTTAAACCGCATCTCGATAGCCTGAACCAGAGAGTCGTAGTTCTGCTGTTTATCTTCCGGGATGGTATGCAAGAGCTCCGCAGCTGGACCCCTCAGTGCAAGCGTGAGTGCAATAGACTTCTCTTCATCGTCCCAGCTATTGGTCATTGCGGCCGCTTCGAATTGCCTCTTATAAATTGGCCATGATGTTTGACCATCGAAGATAGGAGGCTGCATCTCCTTTCTTCTCAGACCGTCAGTGGAATATTCCCGTGCTTCCTGTCTCTTCACGTTGTTAAGCTCCTTAGCAATATTTTCGACTTGTTTTCCTACTATCTCGAATTGCGTATCCACTTTTTCAAACTGAGTCTCTATCTTCCCGAACTGAGTTTCATGTTTCTCAAAATTTTCATCGAATCTAGTTTCGACTTTTTCGAGTTGTGTCTCGACCTTCTCGATTTTCTCTTCGATGGCTTCGAATTTGGATTCCAAGTTCTTGTTTTGCTCATCAATCTTGTTTTCCAGAGCATCTAGAGAATTATTTTGTTCGTCCATTGCTTTCTTTTGTTCGTCCAGCTTAAGTTCTTTAGTTGCAGGAGCAGACTTGTTATACCCGGGTCGGCTGCTGTACTTGCTGGTTCCTCTTCTACGTCAAACTCTACGTCATGCGGATTTTCACCTTAATGCGTTACTGCTTCTTCCAGACGAATCAGTAGGGCATCTTTTCCCCCAGTTGTGTCGAGGTTCCGCTTACTGAGTTCTGCCTTTAGTTGAATTATAGTCAGTTTTCCCAATTTGCGACCCATTTTGCGCAACTAATTAACTCAACACAGAAATGTTTTCTTTTTTTTTAGTTATTCACAGAATAAGTTTTATCCCACTTCTGACACCAATGTAATATGCGAGCTACGGCTCGAGTAGATAAAACGTTATTCTGTGAGATTATATATTTATTTTCTAGTCTATAGAACAATTCAAGTTCACACTATACTAGTCTTCGCAAATTCTTTTCTTACAAGGTCTCTTTCCTCTCAAATCACTTTATCTCCTTTCAATTACTTAATTCACAAATCCAAACTAATTACTTCTTCTTGTTAACTCTCAACTTCCAATTTGTCACAAAATTACAACTTCGCCCATTATCACTTTTCCAATCTCTTCGCCACGGTTCTAAACCAACTGCGTGGTCTGGATCGCCATCTGTCCTTATATAGCAGAAGTTTCTGATAGCCAGAAACTTCTAGCAAATTCTTCGACCAAAAACAAAAATACCTAAAAACAAAATCCCTAAAAATTATGACAATCATTTCGTGTTGTTATAATTCTCTCTTGTTCTCTCTTATCCGTGATATTATCCGAACTGTGGAGACTAATTGCAGACACGAACCTCAAATGAAAAGACACTTCGGAATTTGTTGCCTGTTCGAGGGCGTAGTTATTATGCTGCATTATGTTACAGTATGATAGGCGATTTATTCGCGATTATGCCAAAATAGCAAAACCCCTGACATCCCTTTTGAGAGGGGAAGATGGACGAGTGTCCAAAAATCTCTCCAAAAGCAAGATAATTTCACTCGATCCGAATGTACTAGAAACATTCAGGAAAATTAAGAGCTCTCTTTTATCCGATGAAGTCCTACTTGCCCACCCCAATTTCCATAAAGCATTTGAACTAACCACGGATGCCTCCGATTTTGCGATCGGCGCAGTGCTCTCTCAAGAAAGCAAGCCCGTTACGTTTTTGTCGAGAACGCTCAGTAAAACTGAAGATAGTTATGCGACAAATGAAAATGAGATGTTGGCCATAATTGGGCCCTAAACTTCTTACGAAACTTTCTCTATGGCTCACGAAAAGTAGTTATTTTTACAGACCACCAGCCGTTAACATACGCACTTAGCAATAAGAACACAAATTCTTAGATGAAGAGATGGAAGGCGATCCTGGAAGAATACAGCTACGAACTACAATACAACCCAGGAAAAACCAATGTCATCGCGGACGCTCTATCAAGACTCAACAGATCCTCAACAGATCAACTGAATGGCAATGACACAACTCAGCGATGAAAGCTCCTCTGAGAACCTCATTCCGACCGTTGAAACCCCCATAAACGTTTTTAGAAACCAACTTACACTAAAACGATGTGGTGGCGAAGACTCCTACCAACTGAAAAACTCCTTCAATAACTACTGCAGACACAGTTATTAAACCCCAATACACTCAACGTTACATTGTGGATATCTTCAAAAGATATCTTAATCCCCACACAATAAACGGACTGCTGATTGAGGAAGTGACTATAGGACTTAGACAGGAAATCTATCCACTCCATTTTAAGAATAACAAAATCAGGTATACCCAAAAACTAGTCACAGACATACCGAACGAAGTAGAGTAAGAAAAAAAAATACTTGCTATCCACCGCAGAGCTCATAGGAATACTGAAGAGAATAGGTTACAGATAATACACAACTTTTACTTTCCAAGAATGAGTGCGAAGATTAAGAAGTAAATAAATAAGGAAAACAAGTACGATAGGCATCCGAACAAGCCATTTATTATCCCAACTCCCATTGCGAACTACCCCGGACACACACTACATATAGACATATTCACAACCGAGAAACAAACCGTATTAACAGCTATAAACAAATTCACCAAATATGCTAAAACTGCAATCATCAAATCACGTTCAATAGAAGATATTCGTAAACCATTAAGAGGCATCCTCTTTTTCTTGTCTGTCCCAGAAGTTATCGTAATGGATAATGAGAAGGCTTTGAATTCGAATTCTCTAATATCCATGATGGACGACGAATTACATATCAAAATTTTCAAAACTCCTCCGTACAAAAGCGAAGTGAATGGGCAAATCGAAAGATTCCATTCAACCTTCGCAGAAATAATGAGATGCCTTAAATCTGAAGAAACTCCTCGCTCATTCGAGGAACTCCTTGAAAGAGCCACAACACGAGTACAATTGTACAATCCATTCAGTAACAGGAAAAAATCCTGTCGAACTTTTTGGGCAATCACCCCGAGTATGCCCTGAAACATTCGAGAATCGTCGGCTGGACAATATAGAAAAGCTAAAACAAAGGCAACGGAAGGACATGAGAACCCATAATAAGAAACGCACACCCTTAAAAAACTATGAGATAGGGAAAATAATTTTTGTTAGACACAATAAAGGAATAGGGCCCAAATTACCAAATCGGTACGTTAAAGAAATTGTCAGGGAAAATAAAAATAGTACTGTAATAACGGAATCAGGCAGGAGAGTTCACCAGAGCAATATACGAAACTGACACCTTTCTTCTATTTCAGAATGTCTTTTTACACATCAAAAGTCCTTGATTACACAAACTCCCAGGTAGTAACAATTAATACCGGACGAGCAAAAATCCAGACAGAACATTTCAAAATCATTCATGATATCGACCTACGAAAATATGAGACAATAATCACGGACGCTTCGACTACTCTTGAACACCACATATCAAACGATAACCCATTGTACCCTTACCCATTGTACAAACCTAAGACCGAGAACTATCTACAAGCGCTCCCTCGATTTCATTGGATCAACTTGGAAGTGGATTGCAGGTAACCCCGACCACGAGGATTTCGTTATCATAAAGCAAAACATAAATAATGTTTTGAACAACAACAATAGACAAGTAATAATGAATAAATTGCTGCGGATCGATTAAATAATATAACAAAAGTAACAAACCAATTAGAAACCTTTGTAAAAACCAGCAATAAATATCAGTCCGAATTTGTATCAAGCTTGCAATATAAACTTAAATTAATTAAAGAAGAATTAATAAATATTAAATATGCCATAAATTTGCGAAATCTAATTCTAATTAAACAGTCAAAGTTTTTATTTTTTTAATTCTACAAATTTCCATATCATGTACCTGTCAGGTATGTTGAATTCTTGTGCTAGTTTAGTTACTGTTTCGGTTTCTATTTTCATCTCAGTCGTTGCCGTGATATTGGTATTTTTTATGGGTCTACGAGCATAGTTTATCAGGTTATTTTTGTTCATTGTCGAAATGGTTGAACCAGAGTCTATTAAACACATGAGTTTTTCGTTACCTATAGTGATATTTATTATTGGTAAGTTTTCAAGCGAGTCTGTAAGAGAAAATTTACCTCCCCAATCTCTTCTGTATGTAACGTATCTATTTGCTCTGATCCCATACTGTAATTTAGTCTCCGCATTTTGTCAGTATACTGTTGAAACTTTCCTGAATTATTTCAATAACTTTGATTAGAATTTTATCTTCTAAAATTTTCTACCTTCAGACCTCTAAACATCGGTGGTATTGACGTATGTATCTCAAGTTCATCAAAAAAGGTAGCGTAGCTTCCTATTCTTGCAAAAAGGCATTCAGCAACACGTGGGGCTTCAAACCAGCTGTGGTGTACTGGATATACACAGCGGTCGTGAAACCCATTCTCACATATGGTTCACTAGTTTGGTGGATGGTTCTTGAGAAGCAATATCAGCTTTCAAACCTCACCAAAATCCAGAGGGCAGCGTGTATCGGAGTCATGGGGTCAATAAGGACAACACCTACAGCGGCAATGGAAACCATGCTCAATTTCATTCCGCTTGATATATACTGTAGCAGTCTGGCGGCTAAAACCGTTGTAAGACTGAGAGAAGGCCGATTGTGGTCATCGAGCCTTTACGGCCATGCCTCCATTTTATCCCGATGGGGAACTAACAGCAGATCGGCGGAAACTGTTTTCATGACCCCTACGATAGCATTTGAAAGGAGATTCAACATAAGAATTCCTGACAGAACGCACTGGAGGAACCTGAGAACCATGGAGAAAATGGAACTGGCGTTCTATACCGAGGGTTCTAAGATAGACGTTGGCACGGGAGCCGGAGTTTATTGTGAGGCCCTAGGAATAAACAACTCCTTTAGAATAAGTGACGACTGCAGCGTCTTTTAGGCCGAAATCACAGCCATCATACAGGCTGCAGAATTTGTACGTGAGAATAATATCATTGGTAAAATGATAACTTTCTATATAGACAGCTAGGCAACCATGCAACGCGTCAACCAGACTACCTCTTCAACAAACTCCAATTTTCGGCTTCCCAGAGAACGTTCACACTTATTAAACCGAGGTATTTCTGCCTAACATCTGAGCGCCAATTTTTCGTTCATACCACTCGCCTGTGGAACTCCCTGCCATTAGAACTGAGAAGAAGTAGAAACGCAAGAGACTTCAAAACACAACTTTTGTTGTATATGGCCAATGATCATAATTAAACTTAATTAAACTTAATTTTTTATTTTCTTTTTTCTTTTTTTTTCTGTTATTTATTACTTTTATTATTTTTATACTTTTATAATTTATAGTTTGCATTTTTCTTTTCTTGATAAAGTATCTTTTGTTTTTCTTTCTATTTTTATCTACTTTTATTACGTTTTCATTCACATTGTCAAATCGCTTAAATCTTGCACTAGTTTATAAGATAATCTTATGTATCTTAATGTGTAAGCTAATTTAATAAATCTAAATCTAAATCTAAATCTAAAAAATCTAAGGCTCTGGACTCTTCTGTAATTAGATCAAGGCTTGTTTGAACCTGCAAATCGGTCTTAATGGAATATCCAGAGCCAATGCGGTGACTTTGTGCTGGGTTCTAGGGCATATGGATATCGAAAGAAATGAAAGGGCTGACGAGCTTGCTAGGAAAGGGTCGGCGCTGCACTTATCGCGGGCCCTACCTTTTGCAGTAGCCCCAATCGAAGCCCAAAACGAAAGAAAATAGAAGACGAAACCACCGATCGAGCAAATAGACGATGGATTCATCTGGAAACATGCGCAACGACCAGGGCGCTGTTTCCGGCCTTTAGCAAGAAGAGATCAACTTCTCTGGTGAAACCTAGTCGTTATAATACACGGGTCGTTTCTGGAATAATTACTGGTCATTGTGCCATTGGAGTTTACGCCGAGCGACTCGGTGTGCTACATAACGACTGTAGAAGCTGGAGGGACGAAGAAGAAATTGAATCAGTTCGTCACCTGCTGTGTGATTGTCCTGCCCTATCCGTTACAAGAATGAGGACTCTCGGAAGTTACTTCTTCTCTTCTCGGAATTGGAGGACTTAGGTAATATAGAGCTTACGGGCCTCTTGAGATTTATATCATTATCTGGGTGGTTATAACAGCGGACTTTTAACGTTTCCAGGATTAAACGATTGGGCACAATGGACCCGAATTTGTTGGTCTAAGTGAGCAGTGACTCTATTTGTCACAAGGCACCCATCTACCTAACCTAACCTATCTTCTAAAGTTTGGATTATAATATTGTCCTTAATTTGGTCTTTGGTAGTTGGGTTGCCTAGTATTTGGATTGAAATTACCTAATTAGAATTTCCTAAAAGGATTATTTTGCCCTAGTGCTTGTTTATTTTGTCTTCTAATCTGAGCTGAGTTATTTGAGTTTCCTCTTGAAATGTCATTATTTTGTCTAGTGCCAATTTCTTGTCTAGGTTTCTGAGTGTGTTGATTAAACCCATAATACTCTCTTGGTCTGTTGTGCCTAATTTGGCTGATAGGGGTCATGTCTAGTAACTGTACTATCTCTAAAAGTCTATTGATTCGTAACCTAGAACCCAGAGAAACACTGGAGATCAGGGATATGGATGACTTTACAACAGCAGAAGAAGCGGAAGAGGCTACCTGAGGAAAGGTGAAACAACTCGGCGGAGAACTGAAGATCTCCATTACAAAAGCCAACAGCAGAGCACAAAAAATGGCCATAGCTGCGAACGAACTATTGGAAACTGCTCGAATAAAAATTGGATGGGTGAGTTGCAGAGTACGTCGAATGGCAGAGGTCACAAGATGCTACAAGTGCTTTGGCTGAAGATACAAGCCTAGGAACATGCATTAAATGCGGAGAAAAGGGCCATAGGAAAAAGGAATGCAAAGCTATTACAAAGTGCTGCCTGTGTGTAGAGCTCAAACTGGAACCGGAGCAATTGGCCCACGTCCCGGGCTCAAGAAATTGTCAAGTGTTTAGAGAAGCGCGAGTCAGAGTTAAGAAAAATGTCCACTAATGATTAGAATCCTGCAAGGGAATCTACACACAAGCAGAACAGCTGATAACTTACTTACGCAGCTTAGACTGGACCATAAAGTCGACGTAGTAATCATCAGCGAACAGTACAGAAGTATTGATAGACCCGGCTGGGTCACGGACGAACTTGGCGCAGCCGCTATTTGTATACCGGACACGAAATAAGTCTCTATTAAGAACCACGGGACTGGAAAAAGGATATGTTTTGATGAAATGTGTCCAGGTCACAATAGTGAGCTGCCATTTCACGCCGAACGAAAACATACGTCACTTCCGAGAAAATAAGCGATCTAGAAGGTACCGTGCGGGAATTTGAGGGAGCGACTCTGCTCGCTGGTGACTTCAACGCAAAAGCGGTAGAGTGGGGAATGAACACAACAGACTCTAGGGAAAGACAGATCCTAGAGATGTCCGCAAGGCGTCCCGGCTACGGCGAGACAATACCGGACGTTACCTTTGCGTCGGAGAAAATAGCAGCTGAAGTAGAAAACTGGAAAGTCATAGAAGACTATACTGGTAGTGATCACCAGTATATCGTTTACGACCTTCAAAGGCATTGACGTACCCAAAATGGGAAGTGGAGACGGAGACCAAGATGGAATGTGGCAAAACTCAACGAAGCGCTCCTCACATCGATGATAAACAGAGGAAAAGATGCTATCCTGGAAATAGTGGGCACCAGCGACTCATACACCAGGCGTGTGGTACAGCAATGCCTCGTGTAAAAAATTACAATAGATTCAGCAAACCCATCTACTGGTGGATAGAAGAAATTGCTGGACTCAGAAGGAGGTGCCTACACCTCAGGCACAAAGTCACAAGAGGAAGGAGGAGAGATGTCGAAGCTACGAAAGAAGTGGTAGCGGAATACAAACTCGCAAGGCTGGAGCTAAAAAGATCCATAAACAAAAGCAAAAAACAGAAATGGGAAGATCTACGACGCGATGTAAATAACGACCCCTGGGGTCTAGGCTACAAGATGGTTATGCGCAAGCTGGGGGCGCAAGCGACCAGCCCAGTACTAAACGCAGAAAAACTGGAATCAATAGTGAACACACTCTTTCCAACACACCCAGTTAGAGCCCCAGAGATGTCTTTTGAACAAATAGAGGAGATTCCCTTATTTAACGAGGAGGATCTGGTCGAGGCGGCAAGTGCTATGAAGAATAAGAAGGCTCCGGGGCCTGATGGTATACCAGCTGAAGCGCTGAAGACTGTTGCCCGAAACAACCCAAACGATGCATCAGCGTACAGACCTCTATGTATGCTCGACACAATAGGCAAACTTTTCGAAAGGATGTTGAAGCCACGACTCTCAGCAGCTATCCAGAGGAGAGGCGATCTATCAGAACGACAATATGGCTTTAGAAAAGGCCGGTCCACAATAGGCGTACTGCAAAACGTGGTCAGAACTGTCCAAGAAAATCAACAGAGGAACCGCTATTCAAGAAGGATGATCACGCTAGTGACTTTGGACGTAAGAAATGCTTTCAACTCTGCCCGATGGTCCAACATGCTGGAGGCGTTAAAAGATACTTTCAGAATACCGCAATATTTACTGCGTATGATAAAAGAGTATCTCAGGGATAGATAACTCATCTATGACACCCCGGAAGGACCACGTAGGAAGCAAATAACTTCTGGAGCAGCGCAGGGATCAATACTTTGTCTTGATCTATGGAACATATCCTATGATGTCATCCTCCGTATGGAGATGGCTGAAAATACTTTCTTGGTCGGCTATGCAGACGACATTGGAGCAGTAATTACCGCACGGGACACCGAGTACGCCCAGAGACGACTGAATCAAGTTATGAGACGCGTGTACTCCTGGATGGAAGACCATGGACGGAAAAAACGGAAATAGTTCTGCTAACCAGAAGACAGATCTCCACGATAATTGATTTTCAAATGGGGTCGCAGATGGTAACAACAAAGAAAGCTCTGAAGTACCTCGGAATAACACTCGGAAAAACAAGGAGATCAACTTGCCACTATGATGACTCACAGGTGGACGACGCAAACCATACCTTCTTTGAATGCAGCAGATGGGAAACCGAAAGGTGTGCGTTGGAATCGCAAATCGGAGTTATCAGCCCAGACGAACATAGCGGCAAAAATGTCAACCAGTGAAAAAAACTGGAATAGAGTACACTCATTCATAGAAAAGGTACTCAAAACGAAGAAGAGAGGGGAAGACGAAAACGCACACTCATAACATTTATGTAAAAATGATGAAAGCCACACTGGCAAAAATGAAAAAACACCCAACAGGAGATAAATGAAAAAGCCGGTCCCCGGAAGGGAAAGAAAACGACACCACTCTGAAGTAATGCGAAAGCGGTCCCGGAGTGGATGGTGTCAAGTTGAAAATGGGGTTAAAGGTGTTTTTTTAGTGGCGTAAGAGTAAGTCCCACACTACTTGAAACTGAGCGGGACTGTTTCTCGTGAGCATTAGCGTTGTCCACCATCCCCATGGCAGAAAAAAAAAAAAAAAAAAAAAACAGGCAAAATTGAATGCGCCTTCAAAAGTGTTTGGTCGGCCTTGCCAAAGAGGCAGTGGATTCAATGCTGATATATCCAGGAGACGTTCCCAATGCTATTGAGGAGCTCGAGTTTCGTTTTGGAAGAACCGATTTGCTTGTAAGATGTCAACTGAGCAAGGTTCAACAGTTTTCAAAAATAATTGAAGCCAAAATGGAACAAGTTAATTTGTTTTCCACCAGAGTTCGGGACGTAGTTGCATTTCTTACATCTCCAAACTGCCAACAACACTTACCAAATCCATCGCTTTTGGAAACAAGTCCTGAAATTACCAGCAAATAAAAAGTTTGAGTGGGCAAAACATGCCTCCGACATAAAACAATTTCCAACAATTCAAGACTTTTCAACATGGTTAAGTGACCTCGCCAGAATTGTTGGAGAAATGCCACCATCGGGTCAATCCATGCCGCGAACTAGCCCACAGCCGCTGCAACTACGTCGAATTATGCATATCGATGAAAATGTACCAAAAAGAAATACCAGATGTGTTCAGTTTGTAAATGATCATAAACTTGTGGACTGTAGGGATTTTAAGTCGTTTAGTGTTGCAGACCGCTGGACAAAGGTAAAAAGTCAACAATTATGTTTCTATTGTCTAGCCAAAGGCCAAGTTAACACATTCGACAGTCTACCTGCCCTGAAGAAAAGTGCAAGCGATGCGATTCGCCTGCACACGCGCATCCGCTGTCAGCGATCACGTTACATACTTCAGGTGAGGACTTCCACACGCGCATCCGCTATCAGCGATCATCTATCATGCTCCAGGTGAATGGGCCTGCATGGGAAATGCAACGTTTCATCTATCATGCTCCAGGTGAATGGGTCTGCGTGGGAAATGCAATGTTGCATTTTAGGTTTAAGCATATCATTGTAAATTAGAATTAAGTTATTCATTCTAATGCGGACAGTAGGACGAAGCACTTCGTTCCTCGAATAAAATTTATAACGTGAAATCTAATTTGTTGTTTAATTGTGGAACCTGTTGTGGTTCCTTAAAAATATTTTTTTTATACCCGCGAGTAAGGATCTCGATAACTGGCGCCCGAGCAGGGACGGTCTCAGCATCGCGAAGTTAAAAAGGAAAAAATGAAAATTAATTTTTAGAGAAAAAAAAAACGAAAAACCCGTTATTCAGTTAAATGTGCATACAAAAAAAACCCCACTCGAACGAAAATCAAATAACATACAACGGTCGTTAAGAAGAAAAAAAAACAAAAAGAGGAAATTCATTTAAAAAAAAAAAAAAAAAAAACAGTTAAAGTGTTAAAAGTGCATACAAAGTGCAGTTAAAAGTGCATACAAAAAAAAACCCCACTCTTGGGAGACGAAAATCAAACAACATACAACGGTCATTAAGAGTAAAAAAAAAAAAAAAAAACAAAAAAGAGATCGTGAAAGTGAAGCATTCATTCAGTGAGGAACAAACAAAATAAGATCATTCACGGCAGGCTGGACAAACTAAATAAAAAAGCGATACTATTTTTGGAAATTGCGGAACGGAGGAAGATTCAACATTTCAACTAATCATCCACCAAAAACAAGCGATGGGAGGCTGGCCAATTGGTTTTTTGTAAGATATATACATAGACTTAAGCATGTGTGCAATTTTAATAATAGTAAAACTGATGAAAAAATTAACTAAAGAGAAAAAGAATATCTTATTTTTAAAAAAATTTATAAAAAGCAACTAAACAGCGACAACAAATTAAAAAAAAAAAAAAAAAAAAAAAAAACAAAAAAAAAAAAATAGAAAAAACCTACTTAGCTTACTAAATTATGTCCAGGAGTAGTCTCTCATGAAAAAAGGGGCCGGTTCACTAAAAAGTTATTTTAAACATAATTTTCGGTGGTGTAGACCTTCGTACCTTAGTAGGTCGTTTGCAACCCTCAACGCTTACGACTAAAACGGATAAATACGAACCTTCCGATCCGAAGTGACTACCCCGAAAAATTAATGGAGAGCTCTCAGCGGGCATCTAGGGACTAGCACTTGGTTGTCGCAAAAATAACAATTGATTGGAAAAAAAAATATATACCCGTAATCAAGCCACAAAATTTTTATTATTAGCACTTGGTTGTCAAAAAAAAAAAAAACAGTTGATTAAATAAGCAACTTACTAAAATATATCCGTAATCGAAGCCACAAAATTATATTATTCAAAGATAGCAATAACTTTTGTCGTTCATATCTTCGTATTTTTGTTGAATCACCCAAAACTTTACCTCCTTGGCGTTAGAATAGTGTAAATGGTACAAGCTTATTAACCTATTACTATTGATTCGAGAATCGAAATTTTATTTTTTTATTTTATTTTAACTTCTGTCGCTCATACCCTCGAATTTTTGTTGTGTCAACCAAATCTTCATCTCTTTTGCGTTAGAATAGAATAAATGGACGAACTAAAGAATTCGGTGACCCAGCTCACGGGCGCGGTTAACACCGTTCTTGAACAGCTTAGAAGTATAGAGGGCCGCATTGGCCAAATCGAACAATGCAATCCTAGACAGGCAATCCAATCCCTTTCGGAACAACTGGGGGTTGTAGAGAGCCGTATCCATTCGATAGAACAGGTAGGTCCGGTGGCCATACCGGAACCACAAGCAGAAAATCCACTACCGCTCCAAGGGCCTAGTAGCGAACAAGACTTAAAGGATATATCCAAGCTTCCGGACTCCGTTAAGGAGCTTCAGGTCTTTGATGGCAATCCGGTGCACTATGTTTCCTGGGTTCACAGCGTAGAAACGATATTGAAAGACTACGAAATTGTTCGTAACAAGCCCATCTATCGGGCAATCCTCCAGCACATTCGGCAAAAAATAAGAGGCAAGGCTGACTCCGCCCTCGAATCTTACAACATATTTGACAACGAGTGGGCCGAAATCAAAAGGGTTCTCTCCTTGCATTATGCAGATAAGAGGGATATTCGAACTCTTGAACACCAGTTGAATAAACTCACGCAGGGTAGCTCGAGGGTCGATGACTTCTATGCCACCATCAATCACCAATTCTCTCTAATCCTCAATAAGATCAGAGCCGAAACGTACTCCACCGAGACGGTGGATGCCCTAGTAGAAACCTATCGGAGTCGCGCACTAGACGTTTTTGTGCGAGGACTGAATGGGGATCTTTCAAAGCTACTCATAATTCAGAAGCCTAAGACCCTGCCGGAGGCATACTCAGCTTGCCTCGAAATGCAAAATCTCAATTTCAGGAGCAATTCGGTGCACATCCAGGCGCCGAATACGATATCATCTCCCGTCTACTATAATTTTAAAAATGGCAGAGGGCTTCCCCCTTCAGGAAATCCAACTAAGCCATATGGCAGAAATAATTTCAGCCAGAGGCCACGCTCCTCATGGAACTCAAGACTCCAACAACAATATCCTCCACCAAGACCGACAGGTCCGAAGCCAGCAATCAAGATGGAGGTAGATAATTCCGTTCAGACCAAATATGTGAATTACATGAATCGGCCTAACAATCCATTCAAACGAGAGGCTAGTTCTGACAGCTACCCAAGAAAACAACAACGGTGTTACCACATGGAATCGACCACCGACCAGGATCCTGATGCACCGGAGACCGCAGACACCTCCGCCGAGGGGCCTAGTGACGAAAATTTTATGGTAGGCGCCTCGTTTCCAGCGTACCATACATAGAGTATGTCGCGCGGGACGGGAAAATACTGAATTTTCTCGTAGATACTGGTGCAAATAAAAATTTCATTAAATCCAAACTAGCACCAAATGCAAATCCTGTTCAAAAACCATTTTACATTGATAGTCCTGCCGGGAAAATACTAGTTGAAACCAAAATTTGCGGCAAATTCTTCTCTTCCCTAGGATGCGATTTAGATATAACATTTTTTATTCTTCCGAGTTTGGAATCATTCGATGGAATAATCGGTGACGACACTCTCAAACAACTTAAAGCTATAATAGACAGGGAAAAAAATGAACTAATTATAGACTCCAACAAAAAAATTATTTTAAAAAATATGACTTCCACCGGCGTTAACCACTTGTTGATCTCGAATAAAGATATTTCTGAACCCGCTAAACTTAGACTGGAATCTCTCTGCAATAAATTTAACAACCTATTTAGCCCAGTTGGCAATGAAAAGGTTAAGACCAATGTAAGGGCAGAAATCCGCACGAGTACCGATGAGCCAATTTATACTAAAAGTTACCCCTATCCAACTTCCATGAGGGAGGAAGTTGAAAGACAGGTTAATGAACTGTTGTCAGAAAACATTATCCGACCTTCAAACAGCCCATATAACTCACCTATATGGGTTGTTCCAAAGAAGCCAAAGCCTAACGGGGAGAAACAGTACCGAATGGTCATCGATTATAAACGTTTGAACTCGGTGACCATCTCAGATACATACCCAATCCCTGACATTAACAGTACCCTCGCGAGCCTTGGGGATGCTAGATCCTTTACAACTCTCGATCTTACATCTGGATTTCACCAGATCCTAATGAAGGAGAAAGACATTCCCAAAACTGCTTTTTCAACGTTGAACGGTAAATACGAATACCTGAGGCTACCATTCGGCCTCAAAAACGCCCCCGCCATCTTTCAGCGCATGATAGACGATGTTCTAAAAGAACTGATTGGAAACATTTGCTACGTATATATCGATGATATCATAATTTACAGCAAAACCGAATCAGATCACCTGAAGGACATTGAGACCGTGTTCTCTAAGATCCATGAGGCTGGACTAAAAATTAACCTGGAAAAAACCCACTTCATGGCCAATAGTGTCGAATTCCTTGGCTATCTTGTCACTCCAGAAGGTATTCTTCCCGATCCAAAGAAAGTTAAGGCTATCGAGGGAATTCTTCCCCCTAGCACCCTTAAAGAGCTAAAAAGTTTCCTTGGATTAACATCATACTATAGGAGATTCATTAGAGACTACGCCAAGATAGCGAAACCTCTAACAAATATGACTCGTGGAGACTTAGCACAGGTAAAGGCCAATCAATCAAGGAAGGTTCCCATTACTCTCGATGATACAGCACTTAAGGCGTTTAAAGATCTGAAGGAGCTGCTTACTTCAGCGAAGGTATTGGCATTCCCGGACTTCGAGAAACCTTTTAATCTGACTACGGACGCCTCTGATTATGCCATCGGGGCTGTCCTATCCCAAGGTGAGCATGGCAAAGATAAACCGATAGCATATATCTCCCGTTCCCTAAACCGGGCGGAAGAGAATTATGCAACAAACGAAAAAGAGTTGCGTGCAATAGTATGGGCACTCGATAACCTGAGAAACTATCTCTATGGAGCAAAAAAAATACTTATATATACTGACCACCAGCCTTTGACCTTCACTCTTAGTAATAGAAATTACAATGCGAAGCTCAAACGCTGGAAAGCGAGAATTGAAGAGTATAACTACGAGTTGATTTACACACCTGGTAAATCAAACTTTGTGGCCGACGCTCTCTCGCGGCTCAGAACAGAAGTCAATCACTTATCAGGCTCCCCCGATGCTCCTAGTGAAGCAAATAGCGAAGGCACTCGAACCTTAACAGCGAGTTGGTGTACGGACATAGATACGGAAACTGCAAGCGAAGGACAAGGAACAAGGACAGACGACATACAGACTGGCACCGCTGACGAAGGTTTGTGTGAAAAATCTATTGACGATGACGAATCCTGTACAATGCACAGTGCCGAACAAGACGGTTCAGACCTACCACCACACGTAGAGGCTCCGCTAAATGTCTTTAGGAATCAATTGATTTTCAGGATTGGCATCGACATTATTTCTCACGAGGAACCGCATCCTGGCTACCACCGGCATTACATTTCCACAAGTAGGTTAGATCGGACCCCAACTTAGGGAAATTTTGAAGGAAAAACTAAGCCCAAGTGTAGTCAATGGAGTAAAAATTCCAGAGGACTATCTTGGTATGCTCCAAAGTGTATATCTAGAGAGTTTCGAGAAATATAAAATACGTTTGACACAGAGAGTGGTCGAGGACGTTGCTAACGAAGATCGTAAACTCTTGATCATCGAAAGAGAACACAGGAGGGCTCATCGTGCTGCTATCGAAAACAAGGAACAAATCCTTGAGAGATTCTACTTCCCGCAAATGATGTCTCGCATCAAAAGATACGTTGCTTCATGTGAGATTTGCAACGCTAACAAATACGATAGACACCCGATAACTCCTGAATTACAATCGACACCTGTTCCTTCATATCCATGTGAAATTCTCCATATGGATATCATGGAGATTCAGAACGAAAAGTTCCTAACTGTTGTCGATAAGTTCTCAAAATTCTCCAAATTCTTTCATATAAAGGATAAATCAGCCATTTATATAAGATCCAAACTGATAAAAATCCTGCATTACTTTACAGTCCCTCTCATTTTGGTCACAGATAATGAAAGAGGATTCCTTAGCCCAATTGTTCTAAACCTAATACGAAACTTAGGTGTAAAACTTTACCTTACCCCATCCCATAGAAGTGAGGTAAATGGGCAAATAGAAAGGGTTCATTCCACAGTACTAGAAATTTATCGGTGTCTTCGAGCGGAAAGTCCGGATTTCAAGGTCAAAGAGCTCGTTTACGTAGCCGTTGACCGATATAATAACACCGTCCATTCCGTTACAAAAAGGAAACCTTCAGATGTGTTCTTTAATAGGTCCCAGAGAGTCAATTACCAAAATCTTTTAAATATCCGTTCGAAAATTAACAAAGATCTGAGGGGTATAATTAGGCGAAACATGGAAGCGAGAAATATCAGACAAAATCTAAAAAGAAAGGCGCCAAGAAGGTATTGCGTGGGTGACGTAGTGTATGCTGCTGCAAAAGGTATAAAAGGCAAAAATAAGCCATTATATAGAAAAGAAATAGTGGCAAAAGACAACCGAGTGACCATAATGACAGTAAGTGGTAAAAGAATCCACAAAGCACATTTGAGAAATGTTAAGTTGCCAACCGCTAATGATATATAAAAAAAAAATGTATATATTGTATGAAAAAGAATAAGAAAAGAAGTCAGAATGATAAGCCTTAAGCTTTTCAAAGAGAAGGAATTAAAGCGGAATAAAATGTGTGTATAAGTCACACGATTTTCAAATTCTCATTGTAAGCCTTAGAATTTAAGAATAAAATTGTATAACCTTCTTTTTTCAATAAACCATAATTACATTGCAGATTAGTTGTTTTAGCAACCCCCATGCAGACCCTTCATATCTTCGCCTATAAATCTCCGATTGTAACGATTCGCGAGGGAAACGCTTGGGTGACAAACGGCTACTTTAGGCTAGTGCACGTAATTGACTTGACAAAGTATAACGCGCTTGTTCAGGATACTGAACAGCTGATATTAAAGTACGTAAAGGACGAAGAAATGCATCTTGTTCTGGATTACCATTTGACCCAGATCAAGGACCGCCTTGGTGAATTGAGAGGCGCGAGGACGAGAAGAGTTAGGTCAATTAATTGGATAGGGTCCGCCTGGAAATGGCTGGCTGGCTCTCCGGACGCAACTGACTGGGATAACCTCTTAGAGAAACAGACAGACATTGTAGAGAACAATAACCAGCAATACAGAATTAACGAAAAACTAATCGACTCAACACGAGAGATTTCGGACAGAATTAACAGAATAATTGACCGTTTTAACAACGCTGTACAGGAAGGGGAGACGGACAAACTTAAACACGACCTACTGAACAAGGTACTTATATTAAAAGAGGCGGTAAACGAGATAGTAAGGGCTTGTCAAATGGCAAAGAACGGCATAGTTAACAGCAACCTTTTGGATTCTGAAGAGGTCAACACAATCGTCAATGAACTGGAAACCTTGCCCTATCAAAACATTGTAGAAGCTGTGGAATACGGACGACCTTCAATATACAGCAACGGAACACTGATGCTATATATCTTGTCAATTCCTAAGATTAGACCAGAAGTATATCATCTGGTGACAGCTCGTGCCGCAATCAAAAACGGGAAACAGATCGACTTAGACTATCTTAAACTTCTAATCAGACATGACGAAACATACGGACTAGACGGGAAATGTCTTAGCATAGGCAACACATCTGTCTGTGACGAAAGCGTTCTGAAAAAACTGCCAGAAGAATCCTGTCTAGCCAAAATTCTTAAAGGTGGTAACGCACTCTGCGACTACAGAACAACCAACGAAGAAGTAGTCGAATTGATTGGGGAAAACACTATTTTCGTTACGAATTTTAATGGATCCCTTTTAAATAAAAATTCCTCTATTCCCTTAGAAGGTACCTATCTGATCCAGCTGGATGATGACACGGTTCGCATAAAGGATAGAACGTACTACAGCAAGATGGCAATCCATCCGCAAGCACTTCCCCCCGTCCTGGCTAACGTGACCAGCAATAGAATTAAACCTAACCTGGAATACGTACATGATCTCAGCGCGAGAAACATCAAACATATTAGCACTTTAAAGAAACATTTTAACTCCTCTATTCTTACAGAAGTTTTTGTCATCGTAGTAGTAGTAGCTGCCATCTGTTTGCTGTGGAGGAAGATATACGGCAAAACCAGCATCCCGGAGCTCCGCCTATCCCTTCGCCGGAGACCTGTCCCACGTCCTGCACCACGACCTTCCCAGGAGGCCAATGACACCAACCGAAACCTAAGCTGCCCCATGTGCTCAGCAAGTGATCTGCGGGACGCAGATATTTGAAGGGGCGGCAGTTAACACATTCGACAGTCTACCTGCCCTGAAGAAAAGTGCAAGCGATGCGATTCGCCTGCACACGCGCATCCGCTGTCAGCGATCACGTTACATACTTCAGGTGAGGACTTCCACACGCGCATCCGCTATCAGCGATCATCTATCATGCTCCAGGTGAATGGGCCTGCATGGGAAATGCAACGTTTCATCTATCATGCTCCAGGTGAATGGGTTTGCGTGGGAAATGCAATGTTGCATTTTAGGTTTAAGCATATCATTGTAAATTAGAATTAAGTTATTCATTCTAATGCGGACAGTAGGACGGAGCACTTCGTTCCTCGAATAAAATTTATAACGTGAAATCTAATTTGTTGTTTAATTGTGGAACCTGTTGTGGTTCCTTAAAAATATTTTTTTATACCCGCGAGTAAGGATCTCGATAACTGCCATAATTCCATGAACTGTCGAACTAAAATATTGTGTGGAGTAAATGACTGCCGTCGTTATCATCAGCAGATGCTTCATGAAGAGACTTCTCAGAGAAATGCGATTCATCTTTGCCGTCGTACACCAAATACTAAATATATGCTGGCAACTCTTTAAAGTTTTGCCCATCACATTGTTTGGCCCAAACGGAAAAGTCGAGGTTCATGTTACGTTAGACGAGGGATCTGCTATCTCATTAATAGAGGAACGTGTGGCCAACGAACTCAGACTTAAGGTCTATCTCAGCCGTTAACATTACAGTGGTACGGCCAAAAGGTAACGACAGAACAATCATCACAAGTCAATTTGGAGATTGAGGCAAATACAGAAAATCATCGATTTAAAGTCAAGCACATTCGAACAATAAAAAACTTAAACCTACGAGCCCAGTCATTCAAAAGAACTGATTTTGAACATTTGGAATTTGTTCCTTTGGAAGACTACACGAACAATCAAACCAGTTATGCTGATCAGTTCGGACCACGTTCGTTTGGGAGTATCAACGACAATTATCCAATCAACTGTTTCAGCGTCCATTGCCACAAAAACAAAGTTGGGCTGGGTAGCCTATGGACCAACATCGGAACCAGCTTCCTCGTATCCCATCGTCAACCATATTCGGGAGAACCATTCATTGAACGAATTGCATTAAATGGTGGGCGAGTATTTCTTGGCAGACAACTTCGGAGTAAATCCTACGCCTACAACGTTGGAATCTAAAGATGACGCTAGAGCCAGACAGATTATAGAGAGGACGACTCAACGTATTGGCAAGCACTTCGAAATTGGTTTACTGTGGAAAAGCTTTCCACCATCACTTCCGAATATCTACTCGATGGCAGAAAAACGACTTATCAGTATTGAAAGGAAAATGAGCCGTGAAGCTGAATTCGTCCACAGATACCGAAGAGAGATGTCCAAATATTTTGAAAAGGAATACGCCCGAAAACTTTCAGCAGATGAAATGCGAAGCACTAAACAGCCAGTGTGGTATTTATCTCATTTTGGCGTTCAAAATTCTCATAAGCCGGAAGAGCTACGCATAGTGTTTGACGCTGCCGCCACCATAAACGATGTCTCTCTCAATTCGGTTTTATTTAAAGGTCCAGAACAAGCAAAGCCATTACGGGACATTTAGCACAAATTCAGACAAGGTGTCATTGGAGTTGCTGCGGATATCTGTGAAATGTTTTCACAAGTGCAAATACGCCCAGCCAACCAGCAGGCGCAGCGCTTTCTTTGGTGAAACGGAGACACCAGCCAGCCTATTCAACAGTTTGCCATGACATCCATGATTTTTGGAGCTATATGCTCACCATGTAGCGCAGAGTACATCAAAAACCGAAATGCTGAGGGATTTAAAGAGCAATATCCGGATGCTGTGGCCTCCATAATTGGTAACCATTACGTGGGTGATTTTGTGAAAAGCTTCCAAGATGAATTTGAAGCGGAGCGTATCTACCGGCAGGTGGTCAACATCAACGCTGAAGCAGGCTTCAATTTAAAAAATTTCATCTCTAATTCCACAAACATAGAAACAGCAATGAACAGAGCAGCCAAGAAAAAACCAAACCCAATCAAAATGGAACGATGGATTGTTTGCCTTGGTTCATAAAATGTATCTCACAGGCACTGACTAGTGATCCATTTCTGTACATGGGACGACGCTGTTTGCAAATAATTGTTTCTTCCTTAAGATAAATGCAGGAGCTCAACTCTTGTTCAGTCATCGGATAATATTGGTCTCGAAACAAGTTCACCAGCATATACGGAAAAGAAGGTTGTATGGCGATAAAGGTGGTTCTGGTCTTCACTGGAACAGGTATGACGTGAAACAGTTCTAGGTTGTCTGCAGCTAGGATCGGTAGAGTGATCTTGAATATGATGTAGGTTAAGCTTGGTCTTCCTTCAATGTGCATTAGATTGTAGAAACTTAGAATGTCATCCGGTTGAGCCGGAAGCTTCATTGAAGGTGGGAGATGTGATTTTATTTTGCTTATTTCTTCAAGAAGCTGCGCTGGTGGTAGCAGTTGGGGGCTCATTCTTCCATGCTGTGAGTCCATCATTAAATCAATGATTGCGCGTTGAATCCGGCAGACGTTGGACATCAGTAATATTGATTGAATAGTTATGGAAGCGAACAATTGTGACAATTGCACCTGGTAGATATCTTGTTGAGTTTGGTTAGTGGCTGATATGACTTGACTTAACTGGTGTTCTAGTTGATTAAAAAGTTGGCTGGTGGTGTCTTGACTCTTCTTCATCACGTTAATTGTAGCATCTATCACCGAGGTCTGATTTTTGAATAGTTCAGACAGGTGCATTTCGTTTTGTTCAACTTTACGTATTGTGGATGTCATTTTGTCGGCATATTCAGAGTCGAGTACCCCAAACAATGTATTCGCGATGTTGCCTATAACGTTAATGGCCCCTCTTCTGGCTCTTCCTTTCCTTTGCCTTATTAGGACTTCATTACTCTGCATTACCTCTTTAATAAGATGTTCAAATTGGTCGTTTATTTGGTGACAGTCGTTAGGTTTGAGCATTAGATTACAGACCTTCACTAATCGATTAACGTACCTATTTAAATTATCGAACTCCTTCCAATAAGAATCCATATTGTAGTAGGCAATCAAAGTCCATTCGCTACTAATTATTCCCGATGGTCCGAGATTTTCAAAGAAAATTCCCGGCTGGTTTATGAAGGAGGTCGTTTCGATGGGTGTGGCAATGGTAACCGGAGTAATAAAACATGCAATAAGCAATGTAACGATAGTGGACCCTAAAGACATCTTCATCTTCTTTTTGGGCTGCGAGTTACTGTGACTGCCATTATGATCCGATTCTTCTCCCCGTCCTGGCACTTTCCCCCGTCCTGGCTAACGTGACCAGCAATAGAATTAAACCTAACCTGGAATACGTACATGATCTCAGCGCGAGAAACATCAAACATATTAGCACTTTAAAGAAACATTTTAACTCCTCTATTCTTACAGAAGTTTTTGTCATCGTAGTAGTAGTAGCTGCCATCTGTTTGCTGTGGAGGAAGATATACGGCAAAACCAGCATCCCGGAGCTCCGCCTATCCCTTCGCCGGAGACCTGTCCCACGTCCTGCACCACGACCTTCCCAGGAGGCCAATGACACCAACCGAAACCTAAGCTGCCCCATGTGCTCAGCAAGTGATCTGCGGGACGCAGATATTTGAAGGGGCGGCAGTTAACACATTCGACAGTCTACCTGCCCTGAAGAAAAGTGCAAGCGATGCGATTCGCCTGCACACGCGCATCCGCTGTCAGCGATCACGTTACATACTTCAGGTGAGGACTTCCACACGCGCATCCGCTATCAGCGATCATCTATCATGCTCCAGGTGAATGGGCCTGCATGGGAAATGCAACGTTTCATCTATCATGCTCCAGGTGAATGGGTTTGCGTGGGAAATGCAATGTTGCATTTTAGGTTTAAGCATATCATTGTAAATTAGAATTAAGTTATTCATTCTAATGCGGACAGTAGGACGGAGCACTTCGTTCCTCGAATAAAATTTATAACGTGAAATCTAATTTGTTGTTTAATTGTGGAACCTGTTGTGGTTCCTTAAAAATATTTTTTTATACCCGCGAGTAAGGATCTCGATAACTGCCATAATTCCATGAACTGTCGAACTAAAATATTGTGTGGAGTAAATGACTGCCGTCGTTATCATCAGCAGATGCTTCATGAAGAGACTTCTCAGAGAAATGCGATTCATCTTTGCCGTCGTACACCAAATACTAAATATATGCTGGCAACTCTTTAAAGTTTTGCCCATCACATTGTTTGGCCCAAACGGAAAAGTCGAGGTTCATGTTACGTTAGACGAGGGATCTGCTATCTCATTAATAGAGGAACGTGTGGCCAACGAACTCAGACTTAAGGTCTATCTCAGCCGTTAACATTACAGTGGTACGGCCAAAAGGTAACGACAGAACAATCATCACAAGTCAATTTGGAGATTGAGGCAAATACAGAAAATCATCGATTTAAAGTCAAGCACATTCGAACAATAAAAAACTTAAACCTACGAGCCCAGTCATTCAAAAGAACTGATTTTGAACATTTGGAATTTGTTCCTTTGGAAGACTACACGAACAATCAAACCAGTTATGCTGATCAGTTCGGACCACGTTCGTTTGGGAGTATCAACGACAATTATCCAATCAACTGTTTCAGCGTCCATTGCCACAAAAACAAAGTTGGGCTGGGTAGCCTATGGACCAACATCGGAACCAGCTTCCTCGTATCCCATCGTCAACCATATTCGGGAGAACCATTCATTGAACGAATTGCATTAAATGGTGGGCGAGTATTTCTTGGCAGACAACTTCGGAGTAAATCCTACGCCTACAACGTTGGAATCTAAAGATGACGCTAGAGCCAGACAGGTTATAGAGAGGACGACTCAACGTATTGGCAAGCACTTCGAAATTGGTTTACTGTGGAAAAGCTTTCCACCATCACTTCCGAATAGCTACTCGATGGCAGAAAAACGACTTATCAGTATTGAAAGGAAAATGAGCCGTGAAGCTGAATTCGTCCACAGATACCGAAGAGAGATGTCCAAATATTTTGAAAAGGAATACGCCCGAAAACTTTCAGCAGATGAAATGCGAAGCACTAAACAGCCAGTGTGGTATTTATCTCATTTTGGCGTTCAAAATTCTCATAAGCCGGAAGAGCTACGCATAGTGTTTGACGCTGCCGCCACCATAAACGATGTCTCTCTCAATTCGGTTTTATTTAAAGGTCCAGAACAAGCAAAGCCATTACGGTACATTTAGCACAAATTCAGACAAGGTGTCATTGGAGTTGCTGCGGATATCTGTGAAATGTTTTCACAAGTGCAAATACGCCCAGCCAACCAGCAGGCGCAGCGCTTTCTTTGGTGAAACGGAGACACCAGCCAGCCTATTCAACAGTTTGCCATGACATCCATGATTTTTGGAGCTATATGCTCACCATGTAGCGCAGAGTACATCAAAAACCGAAATGCTGAGGGATTTAAAGAGCAATATCCGGATGCTGTGGCCTCCATAATTGGTAACCATTACGTGGGTGATTTTGTGAAAAGCTTCCAAGATGAATTTGAAGCGGAGCGTATCTACCGACAGGTGGTCAACATCAACGCTGAAGCAGGCTTCAATTTAAAAAATTTCATCTCTAATTCCACAAACATAGAAACAGCAATGAACAGAGCAGCCAAGAAAAAACCAAACCCAATCAAAATGGAACGACAAGCAGCTACTGAAAAGGTCCTTGGCATGTTTTGGGACACACCATCCGATACGTTCAGATTTGAAACCAAATTTAACCGAATTCCTCAGCAAGTTATACGAGGATCACGGGCCCCAACGAAAAGGGAGTTACTAGGAATCGTTATGGCTGTTTTCGATCCGTATGGACTTTTAATATTCTCCAAAATACTAATACAGGATACATGGAAGTGCAACCTCGGTTGGGACGACTCGATTCCAGCTGAGATACAAACAAAATGGATCGCCTGGTGGAGTCCATTCCAAAAGGTTAAGGAATTCAACCCCCCCACACTTTTCAGAGGTTGATGAACAAAGTCCTTACTGGGCTACAAGGTATAAAATGTCTAGTATATCTAGACGATATAATGATATACCGGAAAAATTTAGATGATCATAATAAGAAACTGATCGAAGTCTTCCAAGCATTAGATAGTTACAATTTAAAAATCCAATTAGATAAGTGTAAATTCATGAAAAAAGAAATTATGTATTTAGGTGTATCATTACAGAATCAGGAGTAAAACCTGACCGAAAAAGAGGTCTCAGCCATTCAAAATATAGAAACCCCAAAGACTCAAAAGCAAATAAAATCTTTTCTAGGCAGGATACTACAGAAAGTTTATAAAAAACTTTTCAAAAATAGCAAACCCTCTATATAAACTTCTGCGTAAGGATGTCTTCTTTAAATGGAACTCATTTTGTGACAAATCATTTAAACAATTAAAACAAGCAATCATTAAACCCCCTATCTTACAATACCCTAATTTTAGCAAACCTTCTACCTCTACTTCTGCGTAAGGATGTCTTCTTTAAATGGAACTCATTTTGTGATAAATCATTTAAACAATTAAAACAAGCAATCATTAAACCCCCTATCTTACAATACCCTAATTTTAGCAAACCTTCTACCTCAATACTGACACTAGCAACGAAGCGATAGGCGCAGTAATCTCACAAAGAGGTGTAGACGGAAATGATCTACCTATAGCATTCGTGAGTAGGATATTAAATTCAGCAGAAAATAATTATTCTACTATCGAAAAGGAAGCTCTAGCTGTCGTTTGGGCGGTGACACACTTCCGACCGTACGTGTACGGACGACATTTTGAAGTCATTACCGACCATAAGCCGCTTGTATGGATGTTTAACTTAAAAGACCTCTCTTAAAGGATAATGCGTTGGCGCATCAAGCTAGAAGAGTACGATTTTACGGTAACCCATAAAGCCGGGCATCTAAAAGCAAACGCGGACGCCCCATCACGATTAAATACAGCCGAAGTCAAAATAGTGACCCGCAGTTGGAGTAAATTACCCACAGACAAAGTTACGAAAGAAAGCCAAGGCGTAATGGAGATCTCAGACCCAGACAAAGTTAAGCAAATAATATACGAATTTCATGATACTTGTTTTGAGGAGAATCTCTTTTGATTCCCCTATAGACTAATATTAAGATTCGTCAAGGCAGTATCACCCTGGCGATTTGTTGATGTTGAAGCGGCACTTGTTACCACTTCAACCTTTAGTTCCTAATTTGCTCCTTACCTCGGGTGGGGGGTAGCAAATAATGAAACGACTCTCTTTTCGAACGACAAAAACAAAGTAACTTTATTTAGTGCACTTACAAACTATTTAGACATGATTTACATGTGATTTCATCAAATGTTCTCACGGATAATTCTGATGAGTAGGCATTATCATAGTGCGCCTGGATGCAATGTGACACCACCTGAAGTTTAGTGGGAAAATTCTATACTGAGTGTGAGAACATTTGATGTGAACATTTCTAAGGTGAATCGACTATGTGCATTACGATATCTTATGTTCTATATGGGAGCGTGTGGGATGAGGTGAATGGACAGTGTGTATAATGATATCTTACGTTCTATGTGGGAGCGTGTGGGATAAGGTGAATGGACAGTGTGTATAATGATGTCTTACGTTAAGATAGGTTAGGGATTAGTGGAACAGCTGCAGGTGTGATCTGATTCCTAACATTCTCCCCCGCGTTGAATGTGCAACATTCAACCAGAGTGATGATCGATGGTGATCTCAAAGTCCGCTCCCGCTGGTTGATTCTTGTGCTTGTCATCAGAAAGTGCCCCTTTGAGTGCAGAAGACCGAGGAACTGGTTCAATAGAATCCTTGGATTGGTTGTTGGTAGTACTGCATCTCTTCCAAATTAGGTAACAAACTACGGCAATTATCACGAGGAGAATGAAGCTTGTCACACTATTGTGATGAATGTCGGGATTATTAAGTGCTGACGGAAGCTCAGTTTTCATCTTCATGAGTCTGTGTTTGATATCATCTAATTCTGCTAGATGAGTCTCATAATGGTGCTGCTGATAAATTGTCGATCTGGTATGCTCAAGAACTAATGCCTCGCTGATATTGGTTGCCGGTGTATAGGAAAGTCTTATTGTAGAGGAACGTATATCATGTGTTTGGATAGTGAATAGTTGTTGCTTGATGACACATCCTGGTTGCAATTTCAACAGTCCTGAATTTTCGATAATGAGTTGTTTAACAGTGCTCCCGCAGACCACGTTTAATGATGTTCTTTCCGCCAACGAGTAAATCCATTGATTCGCAGCATGCAATTGTATCCAGTGTGGGCCGTCTTCAATTTTTGCTATGCGACATGCAGAGGATTGTTTGCCTTGGTTCATAAAATGTATCTCACAGGCACTGACTAGTGATCCATTTCTGTACATGGGACGACGCTGTTTGCAAATAATTGTTTCTTCCTTAAGATAAATGCAGGAGCTCAACTCTTGTTCAGTCATCGGATAATATTGGTCTCGAAACAAGTTCACCAGCATATACGGAAAAGAAGGTTGTATGGCGATAAAGGTGGTTCTGGTCTTCACTGGAACAGGTATGACGTGAAACAGTTCTAGGTTGTCTGCAGCTAGGATCGGTAGAGTGATCTTGAATATGATGTAGGTTAAGCTTGGTCTTCCTTCAATGTGCATTAGATTGTAGAAACTTAGAATGTCATCCGGTTGAGCCGGAAGCTTCATTGAAGGTGGGAGATGTGATTTTATTTTGCTTATTTCTTCAAGAAGCTGCGCTGGTGGTAGCAGTTGGGGGCTCATTCTTCCATGCTGTGAGTCCATCATTAAATCAATGATTGCGCGTTGAATCCGGCAGACGTTGGACATCAGTAATATTGATTGAATAGTTATGGAAGCGAACAATTGTGACAATTGCACCTGGTAGATATCTTGTTGAGTTTGGTTAGTGGCTGATATGACTTGACTTAACTGGTGTTCTAGTTGATTAAAAAGTTGGCTGGTGGTGTCTTGACTCTTCTTCATCACGTTAATTGTAGCATCTATCACCGAGG
Source organism: Pocota personata (assembly GCA_963082735.1). NCBI lineage: Eukaryota > Metazoa > Arthropoda > Insecta > Diptera > Syrphidae > Pocota > Pocota personata. The sequence goes on along the minus strand of OY720433.1, from coordinate 24,993,614 downwards.
TCTGATTTTTGAATAGTTCAGACAGGTGCATTTCGTTTTGTTCAACTTTACGTATTGTGGATGTCATTTTGTCGGCATATTCAGAGTCGAGTACCCCAAACAATGTATTCGCGATGTTGCCTATAACGTTAATGGCCCCTCTTCTGGCTCTTCCTTTCCTTTGCCTTATTAGGACTTCATTACTCTGCATTACCTCTTTAATAAGATGTTCAAATTGGTCGTTTATTTGGTGACAGTCGTTAGGTTTGAGCATTAGATTACAGACCTTCACTAATCGATTAACGTACCTATTTAAATTATCGAACTCCTTCCAATAAGAATCCATATTGTAGTAGGCAATCAAAGTCCATTCGCTACTAATTATTCCCGATGGTCCGAGATTTTCAAAGAAAATTCCCGGCTGGTTTATGAAGGAGGTCGTTTCGATGGGTGTGGCAATGGTAACCGGAGTAATAAAACATGCAATAAGCAATGTAACGATAGTGGACCCTAAAGACATCTTCATCTTCTTTTTGGGCTGCGAGTTACTGTGACTGCCATTATGATCCGATTCTTCTCCTTGTGTACTCGTTGTTTCAGGATCAGCATTAATATCTTCAGTTGGGAGTGGTGCCAGCTTATGAATGGGACGGCGTAGCACTCCTGTCGAAGTGCGAACATCAGCTACCCGAATCAGTCCATCGTCTCCTGGGTAAGTTTTTTCGATACGTCCTAATTTCCATCGTAATGGGGGTATATTGTCCTCCTTCATTATTACCATTGTTCCCAGTTTTACGTTTGGAACCCGCTGTTTCCACTTCGACCGATACTGTAGTTGGTTTAGGTACTCCAGGTGCCATCGTCGCCAAAATTCATTTTTTAAGTGGGTCACTAGTTGCCATCGCTTAACTGAATTTAATTTTAATGGGTCTGCATGGGAGTCCACTGATGAGTTTAGTGGTTCTCCAATGAGGAAGTGTCCCGGTGTTAAAAACATTAAATCGTTAGGATCTGCTGACATTGGCGTTATTGGTCTTGAATTTAGTATTGCCTCTACTTCAGTGACAACCGTTTCCATTTCTTCATACGTTAATGCTGCCGCTTCTAATGTTGATTGTAGCAAATGTTTGGCCGACTTAACAGCAGCTTCCCAAAGACTGCCGAAGTGTGGTGCTCGTGGAGGTATGAGATGGAAATCTGTTCCCTTCGAGCTGATGATGTGATCTTGTTTAAGGCATACTGGGATTCAATAAATTCCTTCACTTCATGCAGCTGATTTTTTGCACCTATGAAGTTTGTTCCGTTGTCACAATAAATGTGTCGACAGGTTCCTCTTCTTGCAGTAAATCTTTTCAACGCTCCAATGAAGCCTTCAGCGGAAAGATCGGTGACCAGCTCCAAATGTATTGCCTTTGTAGCGAAACAGCAAAAAACTGCAATGTAGGACTTTTGAGGGTGTTTTCCTCGTACCTTAAAATGAGTCCATACGGGTCCGCAGAAATCTACACCCGAATTTACCAACGGTCGCGCGGGTTGAATCCTCGCTGCAGGAAGATTTCCCATTAACTGATTTAGTGTCTTGGGTCGAGCCCTTACACAGAAGACACAATGCTGGACCACAGATCTAGCTAACATCTTTCCCTTTATGGGTCAATAATTTTGCCTTGTAATTCCCAATAGCGCCTGAGGGCCGACGTGCCGATTCTTCAAATGAATTTCTGTGAGTATCACCTTTGTCAATGGGTGATTGTAAGAAAGTAAGATGGGGTGCTTTGCGTCATAGGATAAATTTGATGCTTCTAGTCTGCCACCAACTCTTATGATACCTTAATGAACAATGAACGGCGTAAGTCCAGAGAGAGGACTGGCTTTTGCTACTTCACCGTACCTTTTTAGTTGCGCCGAGTCTGTCGCAAACTCCTGATTCTGTACAGTTTTTAAAATGAGAATTCGTGCAACCTCTAATTCCCCAGTTTGAAGCTCCAGTGAATGAGCTCTGTTTCTTCGATTTGCATTGACAAACCGTGTCATGTAAGCTACAATACGCTGCAGCCTTTTAAATGAGTTCCTGTGATTTATGGCCTCAATCACGGAAACTTGTCATTCTGGTACCGTAGTTGTAGCTAGTGCCGATTTTTTCCGCTCCAAAGCACAATTACTGGTTTTTATGTAAGACGGAGGCCAAATCTTCTCCTCGCCATGTAGAAACGGTGGTCCGTAGAACCACAAGTTACAGGTCCTTAATTTTTCCGCGGGTATACCTCTTGATAGTGGGTCTGCTGGATTTTCTTTGGATCTGACATGTCTCCATTGGTTTGGTATGGAGAACCGATGAATGGAGGCTATTCTGTTTCCAACAAATATTTGAAAGTCAGTTGACGCTGAGTTTATCCATGCTAAGACTATTTCTGAGTCAGTCCATAGGAAAGTGGGCTTATCTTCAATCTTAAGGCACCGTCTTACTCTATCAACTAACTTGGCTGCTAATTCTGCTGCGCACAATTCTAGCCTTGGAAGAGGAATTTTCTTTGGTGGAGGGGGAGCCAGTCTGGACACAAGAGTCGTACTATCGTCCTTCCGTCGTTGTCCATAGACCGCATGTATATGACAGCACCATAAGCCTTCTCCGATGCATCAGCGAATGCATGCAACTGTACTGTACGAGGAATTCGGTCAGCAAAAACATGTCGGGGAATCTGGAATCCTTCTAGAGAATATAGGCTTGGTCAGAAATGGGTCCATCGGGTGTGTAGTTCCAGCGGTAAAGATGCGTCCCAATCCTGTTTGAGTCTCCATAACTCTTGCAAAAATAACTTGGCGGTTACGACTACTGGTGCAAAAACTCCAAGTGGATCGAATAGTCGGGCTATTTCGGATGCCACAGTTCTTTTAGTTGTTTTCTTATATATCGGAGGACTGATCTTTAAGCAGAAGTTATCAGATTTGGGCATCCATATTAAACCGAGAGTTGTGATGGATGAATCACCTCCATCTGAGAAGTTTAATTGTAATACTTGATCTTCTGGTGCAATATTGCGTAGTAGTTGAGGTTGATTTGCACACCATTTGTGTAGTTTGAAGCCTGCCATGTTGAGTAATGATGTCAACTGTGATTGCTTATCCCGAGCTGTAATTATGCTGTCAGCTCCTGCCATAACATCATCTACATAACAATTGCGTTGTAGTACTTCAGCCCCTAACGGTAACTTGGTGCTCTCCTCTTGGACCAGACGTTGTAAACATTTTATGGCTAAATATGGAGCGGAAGATGTTCCATACGTTACAGTGTTAAGCTGATAGCAGCGGATAGGTTGCTTTGGATCATTTCGCCACCAAATTAATTGATAATTTTTATCCTCGTCCTTTACGTAGATTTGTCTGTACATTTTTTGTATGTCGACAGTGAATACGTATCGAGGAAGCCGAAGTTGTAATAACACACTGAACAACTCTTCTTGTAGTACAGGCCCTGTATGTAAAATATCGCTGAGTGAGATATTTGTTGATTTTTTTGCTGATGCATCGAACACTACCCTCAACTTCGTAGTGCTGCTATCGGGCTTTAGAACGCAATGGTGTGGAAGGAAGTAGTGCGGTGACGGAATAGATTCCGTAGCCAGTTCTTTCATATGGCCTAGCTGCTCATATTCTTTCATGAAGGCTCTGTATTGATGCCGCAGCTCGGGATTTTTTTCCAGGAAGAGCTACCTCCTTAGATTGTCCTAAGGTTTGTGGATCATCAGAGAACGGCAGGCTTACCACAAATCGGTTATTGTCATCCCTACTAACAGTTTGATTGAAATGTGTCTCGCATCGCCTTTCTCCTATCGTTAACTGCTTTCCCTGTGTTTCCTCTGGATCTCCTGTATCCCAAAATTTTTGAATAGCTTCTTCCACGCTCTGGTCATTGGTGCAAATTCCGCAGCTTACCGTGGTGGAAGGAATCCTCCTAATTCTGCCCGCTACTATCCACCCGAAAACAGTATTCTGCAGGATTGGCAGCTCTTCGGATAGTTTTATTTGTCCTATTGCAAGAAATTCATGGTAAAATTCTGCTCCAAGCAGAAGATCTATGTGATCAGACTGGTAAAATGTTGGATCAGCTAACTTAATATTTTGTGGGATGACCCATCCGGATATGTCTATCGTTTGACTAGGCTGTGGTGAAATGATTCTTGGAAGCGCAAAGGCTTCGATTCTCGCAGAATATCCGCTTAATCTTGAATGCATTAAGACACTAACTCTTCTTGGAGCCCTTTGAGTTGCTCTACCAACGCCTTCAACGACCATTGAACTTTGCGTTGTTATCAATCCGAGTTTCTTGATCATTCTGTCGGTGATTATGTTGATTTGTGAGCCTGAATCTAATATTGCTCTGCAATCGATTTTATCTCCTGCTTTAGTTTGTAGCTGAACTATTACCATGCTTAGTAGGACGTTTGTACCTTCTTGCTTCGAATTTGCTTTTAGAGTAACGGATTTTGCGGTGAGATTACCTAATCCCACCATGTTGTTGGGAGACGGTTTTGTATTTCTTACAGCCGTAGAGTCCAAAAATTCTCCCTTTGATGCTTCTTCCAAATGAAGAAGTGTGTTATGTTTCTTTTGGCATTTCATACAGCACCTGAAACTGCAATCACTTGCGTTATGACCTGGATGCAAACAGTTTCTGCAATACCTTGCCTTCTGCACAACGTTTAAGCGATTCCTTGGGCTTAAGTTCAAAAACTTCGGGCAACTATATAATTGATGATCACCCCTGCATGATATGCATGCTAGCCCTGCTGTTGCAATCGTCGGTAATGCTCGTGACATTCCTTGTCGTTTGTATTGCTCTTCTTGATACGTCTTGTATGCTCTCGGTCCTAATGCTTCTAAAGACTGGAATCGGGTTTCCAGAAATGCCAAGAAGTCTTTTACTGATGGCAGCGATTTCGGTTCCTTAAGCGACTGTTCCCATAACGAATGAGTGGCTCGATCCAATCTTTTGAGAAGCATATGCATTAGTAGTGGGTCCCAATTTGTTGTATCAACGCCTAGGTTCTTCAGACTAAGAAGACATTCTTGCGTTGTATCATGTAGGCCCTTGATCATTGATGCACTTTCATTTTGGATTGTTGCTTGCATCATTAACTTGTTGAGGAGCGCTGTGACCAATAAACGGGTTTTCTCGTAGCGATCTGTAATGACCTTCCACGCCGCGCTATAATTGGCCTCAGATGTTGTAAAGTGCCGAATGAGTTTCTCTGCTTCGCCTGTGAGGGTGGTTTTGAGGTACCACATTTTCTGGCAATGAGGAATCGGCTGGTTATGCACCAATTCCGTGTAGAGATCGCGAAACTGTCTCCATTTTAAATAGTCTCCATCGAATCTGGGCAGCACTATTTTCGGTAATTTTGAAATTTGGTTAGTCAATGCGTGAGGATTCTGATGAGCAGTCATTGAGAGTTCTGAGGCTGATTGTTCATGCAATTTGACAACTGCATTCTGAACCTCTTCTTCGATCAGAAAATACGTATCTACGTCGTAGATGGAGATATTTGGTTCCTCCATCATATCCCAAATTTTGCCGTGTAGCGTTTCTACAACTGACCAGTGGTGTTCAATAGCTTTGACCTTTACAGTGTAGAACTCTGCTATATGCTGCTCCTTATCCTCTGCCAATTGTGTTAATGTCTTCTTTATCACATTAATCACTGTCTTTTGTTTTTGAATTAGCCCAGAAATATGAGTTCTGGGTTTGGCAATAGGACCGAATTTATCTCCAGCAGACCTAAATCTTGCTTTGGGTTTAAGCCGAACTGATTTGCCTCTTGTGCTGCGGCTGCAGCGCCATGATCTCCCCAATCCACCAGTTGCTTTTCCTGCCCTTGGGATTTACCTGGTTCTTCCCTGACAGAAAATGGTTGATACGCTGGGTTCTTTAATGCTTCGATCTTGAGCATAATGTCTGACATTGTGTCTTTAACCAGCTTGCTGATACCGCTGTAGTAATCCTTGGCAAAGTAGTGGGGTCCAATGCGGTGCTATACTTGTTTCGAATCTCCGAGTCGACCTTCTCGAAGTTCTCCCACAGAGTCTCCAACTGCAGCAGCCTTTTTTGCAGATTGTCGGAGGTCCATCTCGAGGGTCCATCCTTCCGATAATTCGCGATGACTCGCTGAATCTCCCCTCCCGTCGACTCTTGAATTGATGCTAGCTCCTCTAGACTCATCTCGATGCCTTGTGAACCAGTGTTATAGCCCTGGTTACGCGTTTTAAATTAAGTCTCCTTTACCAGTGTATGCCCTGGTAACGCTGTGCGCGATTTAATGGACGTAGCTACCAGTGTTTTAGCCCTTCTAACGCTATTCAATTTTACCAGTGTATGCCCTGGTAACGCTGTTCAAATGATGTGAGAGTTCTCAATACTTGCTGCTTACCTCTGGTGGGGGGTATCAAATATTGTGGTTGTGACACAAGCAATGTACTTGATCACGTCGGCGTCACCAATGTTTTGAGGAGAATCTCTTTTGATTCCCTTATAGACTAATATTAAGATTCGTCAAGGCAGTATCACCCTGGCGATTTGTTGATGTTGAAGCGGCACTTGTTACCACTTCAACCTTTAGTTCCTAATTTGCTCCTTACCTCGAGTGGGGGGTAGCAAATAATGAAACGACTCTCTTTTCGAACGACAAAAACAAAGTAACTTTATTTAGTGCACTTACAAACTATTTATACATGATTTACAGATGATTTCATCAAATGTTCTCACGGATAATTCTGATGAGTAGGGATTATCATAGTGCGCCTGGATGCAATGTGACACCACCTGAAGTTTAGTGGGAAAATTCTATACTGAGTGTGAGAACATTTGATGTGAACATTTCTAAGGTGAATCGACTATGTGCATTACGATATCTTATGTTCTATATGGGAGCATGTGGGATGAGGTGAATGGACAGTGTGTATAATGATATCTTACGTTCTATGTGGGAGCGTGTGGGATAAGGTGAATGGACAGTGTGTATAATGATATCTTACGTTAAGATAGGTTAGGGATTAGTGGAACAGCTGCATGTGTGATCTGATTCCTAACAATACTCCTTTAGGAGGTCATCAAGGAGTCAAGTGAACTCTAAAACGCATCAAAAGAGAATACAAATGAAAAAATATGCATATACGAAGTCAAAATAGTGACCCGCAGTCATAGTAAATTACCCACAGATAAGGTTACGAAAGAAAGCCAAGGCGTAATGAAGATCTCAGAAACAGACAAAATTAAACAAATAATATATGAATTTCATGATACTCCTTTAGGAGGTCATCAAGGAGTCAAGTGAAATCTAAAACGCATCAAAAGAGAATACAAATGGAAGAATATGCACACGGATGTGAAAAAATACACAAAATCTTGCGATCTATGTCAAAGAAACAAATTATATTCACGTAGTAAAATACCGATGGTCAACACCACAACGGCAAAAGTCCCATTCGAAAGAATAGCTCTCGATATAGTGGGACCACTCCCGATCGCAGAATATCATAACAAATGCATACTCACATTTCAAGATGATCTTACTAAATTCGTCCAAGCAGTCGCAATACAAAATCAAGAAGCTCGAATAGTGGCAGAATCATTAGTAAAGAAACAAACAATACTCGCTGACCAAGGAACAAATTTTACTAGAGAACTATTCAAAAATGTCTGCAAAATCCTAAAAATTAAAAAGATTCAAAGCAGCCCATACCATCCATAATCAAATGGTGCACTCGAAAGGTCATACCGAACTTTAGGTGACTATTTGAGAAATTATGCAAGCAACGACCAATCTAACTGGGATAGATATATCGAGTATGCAATTTTTTGCTATAACACAACAGAACACACAAGCACTAACTATAGCCCTTGCGAAGCTCTCTTTAGATTCAAACCACCAATCCCCTCTATCCTAAACAGACAAATAGAACCGGTATACAATTACAACGACTACATCACCGAAACTAAATTAAAAACAGGTTATGAAGCCATACGGAAAAATCAAATAAAGACTAAGGAAAAGTCGAAACTACGATCGAAAATCAAAACAGGTCACCTATAACGTTGGCGTTTAGGTATGGATAGAATCAAAAAACAAATGCAACAGAAAACTATCTATGAAGAACCTTTCGAAATTGTAAAAATTATATCCCAAAAAAAAACTCAAAATAAAAATAGTCAGGTATGAAAAAATCATACATAATATCCTCATCAAACCACACGCATTTAGAAACACAACAAATTATAACATATTGTAACATAATATGGCATAATAACTACGCTTCAAAAGTATGCAACGCATTCCGAAGTGTCTTTTCATTCGAGGTTCGTGTCCACGGTAAGAGACGGATTATATCTAAGACGACGTCGCGGAATTAAGAGAGAATTATAACCACAAGAGATTATTGGCTGCAGCTGTCATCTTGGAATTATTACATCAGAATTTTTTTGTTCCAGTGGTCGAAGACTTTGCTAGAAGTTTCTGGCTATCAGAAATGCGATTATATAAGGACAGATGGCGATCGAGCCATGGCAGTTGGTTTTCGAACCGCACGAAGAGTTTGGAAAAGTGATAATCGGCGAAGTTGTAATTTTGTGATAAATTAAAAGTTAAGAGTTATGAAGAAGAAGTAATTAGTTTGGATTTGTGAATTAAGTAATTGGGATGAGATAAAATGATTTGAGAAGAAAGAGACTTTGTAAGGAAAGAATTTGCGAAGAATAGTATAGTGTGAACTTGAATTGTTCTATAGACTAGAAAATAAATATATAATCTCACAGAATAATAGTAGCTCGCATATTACATTGGTGTCAGAAGTGGGATAAAACTTATTCTGTGAATAACTAAAAAAAAAAGAAAACATTTCTGTGTTGAGTTAATTAGTTGCGCAAAATGGGTCGCAAATTGGGAAAACTAACTATAATTTAACTAAAGGCAGAACTCAGTAAGCGGAATCTCGACACAACTGGGGGAAAAGATGCCCTACCTATTCGTCTGGAAGAAGCAGTAAAGCGGGAAGTTGAAAATCCGCATGACGTAGAGTTTGACGTGAAAGAGGAACCAGCAAGCACAGTAGCCGACCTGGGTATAACAAGTCTGCTCCTGCAACTTAAGTTAGTCATGGATGAACAAAGGAAAGCAATAGAAGACCAAAAGGAGTCTCTGGAACTTAAGCTCGATGACCAACAGAAAGCAATAGACGACCAAAAGAATTCTCTAGAACTTAGGCTATACGAACAAAAGAAAACAATGGACGAACAAAAGAAAGCAATGGATTAACAAAATAATTCTCTAGATGCTCTGAAAAGCAAACTTGATGAGCAAAACTAGAACTTGGAATCCAAATTCGAAGCGATCGAAGAGAAAATCGAGAAGGTCGAGACGCAAGTCGAAAATAGATTCGATGAAAACTTTGAGAAACATGAAACTCAGTTCGGGAAGATAGAGACTCAGTTTGAAAAAGTGGATACGCAATTCGAGAGAGTAGGAAAGCAAGTCGAAAATCTTGCTAAGGAACTCAGCAACGTGAAGAGACAGAAAGCACGGGAATATTCCACTGACGGTCTGAGAAGAAAGGAAGATAAACAACAGAACTACGATTCTCTGGTTCAGGCTATCGAGATGCGGTTTGGGGATGAACACATGCAACAGGTGTACAGGGTTCAGCTGCGTAGTCGAGTCCAGAAAAGGGGGGAAACGCTCCAACAGTTGCAAGCGGATATAGAGCGGCTAGCCCATCTTTCATACCCTAAAGCCGGTGAGGAGCTTATCAACGAAATGGCGGTGGAAACTTTTATTCAGGCCATAGAGGACAGACAACTGCAAATGGCTGTAAAAGTGGCTGAAAAGCGAACTCTCCCCGAGGCATTGGCATTCGCTTTGTCAATGAAGGCTGCGGACCAAGCATACCAGGGAATACACCGTGTCAGGGAAATGTCCGTCGTGAAATGCTCATGCCAGAGAACAGCCGTCATGGATGAAGACAAAGCTCGCGGAAGTCAAATCCGTTGCTGGAATTGCAACCAAACCGCACACATACAACGGCAGTGCAGAAGTGCACCTAGACGAGGAAATTGTCCACATTGCGGAAGTAGGAGAAGCATAGAAGAAGCATCCTGTGGGTCAGACTTCCCAAAACCAGCAGTCGGGAAATGCGTAAGGACCAACTTCGCATTACAGAAGTTGGTTACTGGAATCGAGGCCCCCAGGACCACCATTCAAGTTTCGCAAACCAAACGGGGTAACAAGAGCCTGACAGTGGAGGCACTAATCAACAAGAAGAAGTGCGTAGCCACCATCGACATAGGTGCCACCGCCTCCATTGTAAGAAGAGATATCGTCAGAAGCTCCTGGCTACACAACACCAACAGCTACTGCCTGAAGACTGCAACAGGGGAAATGGCGAAGGTGTTTGGAGAAGTTCGTCTTACGATTACTCTGGCGGTACTGACGTTCTCCCATGCTTTTCTGGTGGCAGATATATGCGACGAGTGCATCATCGGAATAGACTTCATGAAAGCAAATGAAGTAATCTTGGACATCGGGATGCAAGTACTGAGGTATCGAAATGTGGAGATTCCGATGGTGTACGGAAACGAGAATGCCGTAACTCTCGGAACAGTCATCAGCAAAGACGAAGTTTTGCCGCCGTCTTCAGAGACAATCATTTGGACGAAGCTGGAAGGTGATCTTGGGAGCCACGGATTCTTCATAGTAGAACCAGACCCAGAGAAGCATCCTCAAAACTACATCGTGGGAAAGACGTTAGTCGAACCAAAGAACACCATGGTTCCAGTGAGAGTTTTGAACGCGAGGCCACACACTGTCAAACTAAGGCGAGGAGAGGTGACTGGAAAATGCACGCCGATTACCGCCGTCACAACAATATCTGAACGTGATGCTCCAAAACCTCTCCCATCACCTTGGACAGCGGAAACTAGAGAGACGATTCTCCAGTCCAGTGAGCTGAATCAGGAGCAGCGAACTATGGCAGAGTATCATGTCAATGAGTACGCTGATGTATTTGCCTCACAGGACGGAGAATACGGCCGAACACACCTGGTACAACATCGAATAGACACTGGTGATACTAGACCAATTCGTCAGCCTGCTAGGCGCCTTCCATTGGCAAAGCAGACAGAAGTTGCAGAGATGGTGTCGGCAATGGAGAAAGAAAGTCTGATTGAAAGTTCCGAAAGTCCGTGGGCATCACCGGTTGTACTGGTTAAGAAGAAAGATGGCAGCACGCGGTTCTGCGTTTACTATCGGCAGCTCAGTAACGTCACCAAGAAAGACAGCTATCCTCTGCCACGGATTGACGATACGCTGGACACACTATCAGGAGCCCAATGGTTTTCCACCCTCGACCTGAAGAGTGGCTACTGGCAGGTACATTTCCATCCAGAAGACCGGGAGAAAACCGCCTTCACCGCAGGAAATGGGCTATGGCAATTCACGGTAATGCCATTCGGGCTGTGCAATGCTCCGGCGACTTTCGAGCGCTGGATGGAATGTGTCGTGCAAGGGTTAACATGGAAAACCTGTTTGGTGTACTTGGATGATGTAATTGTCGTAGGAAAAACGTTTGCGCAACACCGATACAATCTAAGGGATGTGTTTCAAAGGCTTCGAAGTGCCCACCTGAAGCTCAACCCCAAGAAGTGCGCCCTGTTTAGACCGGAAGTCAAGTACTTGGGGCACATAATTTTAGCGAAAGGAGTGAGAACCGATCCAGAGAAGGTAGAAGCGGTGAAAAACTGGCCAGTCCCCAAAGATAAACACCAACTAAGGAGCTTCCTGGGCCTATCCACCTACTACAGACGGTTCGTGAAGGATTTTGCCGGGATCGCAAAGAGCCTGCACCAGTTGACGGAAAAGGGGAAACAATTCAAATGGTCAATTGAGTGCGAGAAGAGCTTCAAGGCACTTAAACAACGGCTATGCGATGCCGCGATACTAGCTTACCCCACTCCCGGGGAAACGTTTATTGAGGATGCAGATGCTAGTAATGTCGGGGTAGGAGCCGTACTCTCCCAGGTGCATGATGGTAAAGAGAAGGTGGTTGCGTACTTCAGCAAGGTACTCTCTAAGCCAGAAAGGAATTACTGCGTGACAAGGCGGGAACTTCTAGCTTTGATCTTGGCTACGAAGCATTTTCACAAATACCTCTATGGGAGGAAGTTCGTTCTTCGCACAGACCATGCAGCCTTAAAATGGATATTACAGTTCAAGAGTCCTGAGGGTCAGGTCGCAAGATGGATCGAAAGGCTGCAAATCTACGACTACGAAATACAGCATCGTAAAGGAAAACTCCACTCTAATGCGGATGCACTGTCACGGCGACCATGCAGAACGGATTGTAAACATTGTGCGCATCAGGAAGAACGGGCGCTGGTTTCCATCCAAAGACTGAGAGCCGAACCTATCGCCGGCTGGAGCGGAGATGAGATCCGGAACGCTCAGAAGGAACACCCGGATATCGAGCCGATTCTGGCGTGGAAGGAGAACATGGAGAAACCGGATCATGAGAACATCTCTCACAGAAGCCCGACCTTAAATTCATATTTTGCGCAATGGGACTCCCTCCATGTCCAAGAAGGTGTTCTGAGAAGGAAATGGGAATCCTCCGACGGAAAGTCATTTGTAATGCAGCTTGTCGTGCCGCGGACGAGGGTCAAGGAGTTGTTACAGGAAATGCATGGCGGGGCGTCCGGAGGCCTCTTGGGAGTGAATAAGACGCTAGAAAAGGTACGAGAACGTTTTTATTGGTTAAAAGCGAAGGAAGATGTCGAAGACTGGTGCAGAAAATGCGACGTGTGTGCAGCTAGCAAGGGTCCGAGAATCAAAACTCGAGGTAAGATGCACCAATACAACGTGGGAGCACCTTTCGAACGAATAGCCATTGACATCGCAGGGCACTTTCCGGAAACCGACAATGGTAATCAGTATATACTCGTAGTAAGGAACTACTTCAGTAAGTGGCCGGAAGCGTTTCCGATCCCTAACCAGGAAGCCAGAACCGTGGCGGAGCAGATCGTGTACAATTTGGTGAGCAGATTCGGTGTGCCCTTGGAATTGCATTCCTCGAGTCAAGAATCTTCCAAAAGATGTGTCAACTACTCGGAATCAAAAAGGCATGGACAACCCCACTTCATCCACAGTCGGCCGGTATGTTGAAGCTTTTCAATAGGAATTTGGACGAACATCTCTCGAAGGTCGTAGGTGACTACCAACGGGATTGGGACCGGCAGATTCCCTTGTTTTTGATGGCCTATAGAAGTGCCGTGCATAGCACTACTCGACATACGCCGTTCGAAATCTTGTTTGGTGGAATAGCTCGGTTACCCAGTGAGGTGAAATTTGGATCTCCTACCAATGAGCCCAGAAATGAAGAAGAGTACGTGGCGGACCTTAGGGAAAGGCTTAGGGACATACACCGAAGGACCAGAAGCCAGATTAAGATAACTAGCAACCGCATGAAGACCAGGTATGATGCCAAGGCAACAACGTCAGGATTCCAGGAAGGAGATCTAGTGTGGCTGTATAATCCCCATCGCCAAAAGGGGAAACCACCTAAATTGCAGCAGAACTGGGAGGGTCCCTACAGAATAGTAACCCGCATCAACGATGTTGTCTACCGCATCCAGCGAGGACCAAGGGCCAAAATGAAAGTGGTTGATTTGGACCGACTGAGTCGATACAATGGCCGAAGTGAGGACGCACTTGTTCGGGACGAACAAGTCTAAGAGGGGGGCAGTGTAACATAATGTAGCATAATAACTGCGCCCCAAAAGTAAGCAACACATTACGAAGTGTCTTCGTTCTGAACACATTCGAGGTTGGTGTCCACGGATAGAATAGGATTATGTCTAAGACGACGTCGCGGAATTAAGAGAGAATTATAACCATAAGAGGTTATTGGCTGCAGCTGTCATCTTGGAATTATTACATCAGAATTTTCTTGTTCCAGTGGTCGAAGAATTTGCTAGAATTTTCTGGCTATCAGAAATGCGACTATATAAGGACAGATGGTGATCGAGGCAGGACAGTTGGTTTTCGAACCGCACGAAGAGATTGGAAAAGTGATAATCGGCGAAGTTGTAATTTTGTGATAAATTGAAAGTTAAGAGTTAACAAGAAGAAGTAATTAGTTTGGGTTTGTGAATTAAGTAATTGGAATGAGATAAAGTGATTTGAGAAGAAAGAGACGATGTAAGGAAAGAATTTGCGAAGAATAGTATAGTGTGAACTTGAATTGATCTATAGACTAGAAAATAAAGAAATAATCTCACAGAATAACGTTTTATCTACTCGAGCCGTAGCTCGCATATTACAATATATAAATATGGTTCAATATAATTAGGAAAAACTCATGGCTCTATGTCATACCTGAACCCACTAACGTAAGAATATTGTGCGGTGACGGACCTAAAAACCTAAAATTCGTTAATAGCGGAATTTTAACCATAGTCCCATTTTGCAAGGCCATAACTAACGAGGCATATTTGCAAGCGTCAAATGAAAGATACAACTCTACCCCGATTAGTTATCACTTCGAGAATGTGCTACCAACGGAAGCACTAGATATTCCCGCAAACATTTCCCAAATACCAGCCCATACCATACATGTAGAGGAGCTAGATCTAGAAAGATATAGCATAAGTAACACTGCTATCCATAAATAACAAACATTTGTATTTTTCATACGCCATTATTTCAACGTATTTCAACGCCTACCTCCACAAGGTAGGAAAAATAAGGAGCGCAGTTTGCCACTACGATGACTCCCAGGTGGACGACGCAAACCACACGTTCTTTGAATGCAGCAGATGGGAAACCAAAAGGAGTGCGTTGGAATCGCAAATCGGAGTTAACAGCCTGGACAACATAGCGCCAAAACTGTCAACCAGTGACCAAAACTGGAATCGAGTACACTCATTCATAGAAAAGGTACTCAAAACAAAGAAGAGAGAGGAAAACGAAAACGCACACTCATAACATTTATGTAAAAATGATGAAAGCCACACCGGCAAGAATGAATAAACCCGCAACAGGAGATAAATGAAAAAGGCGGTCCCCGGAGGGGAAAGAAAACGACACCACTCTGAAGTAATGCGAAAGCGGTCCCGAAGTGGATGGTGTCAAGTTGAAAATGGGGTTAAAGGTGGTTTTTAGTGGCGTAAGAGTGAGTCCCATACTACTTGAAACAGAGCGGGACTGTTTCTCGTGAGCAGTAGCGTTTTCCACCATCCCCATGACAGAAAAGAAAAGAAAAGTCTATTGATGATCAAAATTCTAAAATATTTGTTAGTTTAAATTACACCTTTCTGTATAGGATGCAAATTATCTAAAAATAACCTACATATAAAACATGTTATCATGTTATTTAAAGGGTTAAATTCTATTGTAATCATCGTTTCCCGAAAAGCTTCTATTTTTTTCCAAGTTGGTTATTAGTTCTTCCTTAGGTTTGTCTGCGAGGTTGTATAATGTTATTTTTTTTTTTACGTTCGTTTTTACACTTTTTATTATACAGATATGTACGTTTATTTCACTGTTTTGAGTTTTGGAAAAATCTCAGGAAACTTGTTCACACTATGTGATTTGGTTCCAATATTTCAAATTTATTCGACGGGTTCAATGTTAGGACTATTCTTCACTGAATTGAATTATGACAATTCTTTTGAGGTCTTTGTTTATAACGCTAGTTTTGTATCACTGGATCCTTATTAATAAACCAAAAATGATCATATCACTGCGCCAGTTATGGTTATGAAAGGGGGTCTTTCATTTGAATCAATAAAAAATACAAAATAAAGATACTACTTAGTTATGGTTCTATTGGAGCACTTTATTGTTTGAGTAAGTTCTTAAGACTAAAGAATGATTTGCTCTTAATATTTATTTATGATAGAAAGACAGAGAATCGTGATGATCTCAACTTCATTGTTTGCAGTGGGTTAATTGAGCTATTTTGCTTATGCATTAAATCATGAAATTATTGTTTATAAACAAATGATAATGTTTATTTTGTGTAATCATTATACTTGAATATGGGGGCAAATTCAATATTTTGTTTATTCTGGGTTGACTTAAGACTTGATTTCGTTTGCTTTGATTCCATAACTAATTGACTGTAACAATGGCCTTCGACGTTTTCAAAAAAAAATATGCCCGAGTTACATATGACCCCCAGTACAGAATCAAAACACTTGCTGACGGTACATATATATTGAAAATGAATGAAGAGTCAATTATTAATGCTAATGAACTAGAATTGCCAATAATGTCAATTTAGCAGTTAAGAATTAATAAATGTACTTTTCGTTATTTCTGTTAAGTTAGCAAAAATACTGTAAAACAGAAATGTTAAGCTAAGCAATATTATAATATAAAAAGTATTGGTAACTGTAAAATACTCTCAAACAAGACACGCACACGAGCAAAAATAAAAACAACTTCGGGTTGCAGCACCTCTACACTGCAACAGATAAAATCGAAGAGGGAGCAACAACATCGACATTGACCGCTCATAAAGAGGACGAGTCAGCGACCCGAAAAAAAACGCAAAATCTCTGGAGCCCAACAACGAAAAAGGGCCAAAGAAAGAAGGCGACTGGAGATGGAGAAGCAAGAAAATTTGGTTTCAAACCCAAACTGCCTGGCTTCAACACCAAAAGTCGTCTCCCCGCGTGGTAAAAAGCAAACGGTGAACAGACACTGACCGGGGAACGGATGGAATACCCTACTCTATCACCAGAGGATGCGTCGGCAAACTCTGATGGCAAGAGGAGGATGCGCCCCCATGCTGAACCACCGCAGAGAAAAAGAAGTCGTGTTGCTAAAGACCATCCACAATCTAGGCTTACCTCCATTCCACCAGGCCGGGCTAACGCTCACCCAGGGAGGAGCGAGGGAAGTACTGTCGCACATCTAAAATCCAAAAACCCGATTAGGCCGTCAACTTCAAGGAGACAGGCAGCCACACCCATAAAATCTCGTCACACGAGGTCGTATAGGGATGTAGCAGCCAACCTCCTGGAGATGATGGTCTACAACAGAAACGACGAGGATGGGAAGATACCGGAGGAGCTATATGAACGGTTCCAGAAAGCTCTCAATGCTGCCCTGGGCCAAACACTTTGTGAGAATCCGACGACTTCCCTGAATTTCCTGAGGGCAGGTTTCAAAGGCAGCCGCTAGCACATATGCTGTCAGGATAATGCCTCAATGGAGTCGTTAGCTAAACTAACATCTAGACTCGATGGTTGGGAAGGAACCAACCTAGTGGTTCTCCCGGCGTGAAAGATTCCCAGATTAACCAGGGTGTCCGTTTGGATCCCAGGGGTAATCGAGGAACCTGCAACGCTGTTTGCACGAATGAAGCTGCAAAACAAGGACCTTAAGACAGAAAAGTGGAAACTCTACCACGCAAAGGAGCAGGCACGCAAAGGCCAACTAATCATGGTAGGGATTGACGAGGAATCGCTGGGGTCACTAGTCCTACAAGGGGGTAAAGCATTATGCGGCTTTCACCAGGTCAGCTTTGTAATCCCTTCATTCCACGAAAGAATTAATGAAGGTAATCCAAGCAAACCTTCAGCACAGTAGGGCGGCAACTGCCAACCTCTGTGCTTACCTCTAAGCAGGAAAAGCGGATATCGCCCTCATCCAGGAACCTTATTGTCTGTATAATAAGGTAACAGGGTGGTGGAATAAACTGAAAGTGATTGCAAACAACGGAAACAGTAAGTGTAGAGCCTGTATTGTGGCACATAAGGATATTAATATTTTCTCTATTCCACAGATCAGCACAGGCGACCTCACAGTCACAAGTCTCGAATATAGGCAAGAAATAGCGAGACCAACCAAATTATTTTGGCCTCTTGCTATCTCCCCTATGACTCCCCGCAACTTCCACCTAGCGATGAGTTAAAGAGGTGTGTCACCTGGACGAGGTCCCAACAGAAGAGCCTCATAGTGGGTATGGACTCTAACGCCCACCACACTAACTGGGGAAGTACGAACATCAACAAAAGAGGTGAGTGTTTAGCCGATTATTTAAATATTGAAAACTTGATTGCCTTGAATGAGGGCTGTACACCATCATAAATAAAATTAGAAGGGAGGTATTAGATATAACCTTATGCGACGTTAGGTCTATACACTTGGTGTCGAACTGGAGGATCAGTAATGACATCTCCTTTTCGGACTACAGGTGGTTGAGTTTTGATATTGGAATTGATCACAAATCCAAAATAATGATTAGGAATCCTAAGAAAACAGATTGGTCCATCTTTGTAAGTAATCTTCAGGGAAAGCTGACACCAACTCAGGATATCAGCTACACTGAGATTAACCAATTAAACAATGAAGTCCTCAAAGTAGAGAAGTGTATTATAGAATCTTTTGAGGCCGCCTGTCCTCTAAAACCGGTACCTAGAAGTGCAAAGCAAAAATGGTGGAACGGCGACCTCCATGAAATAAGGAAGGTTGCTAGACAACGCCTAAATAAAGCTTTAAGAACCAACGAAGCAGACTGGGAATCCTATAATGAAAGTAAAAGAGGCTTCAAGAAGCTCACCAGGGCTGCTAAAAGGGAATCATGGAAAACATTCTGCACCAACATATGCGATAATAATGGAGCAGCGCGATTAAAGAAGATCCTGTCCAAGGAACCACCAAGTTATCAACTTCTACAGGCGGGCAGTAACTTGGCAACCGCAGCTGATACCTTAGAGACGCTGATGTGTGTACACTTCCCAAACTGTTTCAGCGAGGCAGTTACACCTTCCAAGCGTGGGGTCACTCGAACTGATACAAAATGGGAAGACACTGAGAACCTAGTTGATGCAGATAAAGTGACCTGGGCTATTAACTCATTTGCGCCATACAAATCACCGGGCTTGGACGGAATACTTCCCATCTTCTTGCAAAAAGGGATAGAAAACCCTAAAGAAAACCCTGGTCAATATCTTCAGGGGATGTCTATATTATGGATACACACCAACACAATGGCAAGAGGTGAGGGTGGTGTTCCTACCGAAACCCGGGAAAGACTTGTCGACAGCAAAGGGCTATAGAACTATAAGCCTAACGTCCTTCTTACTAAAATCAATGGAGAAAATCTGTGATAACTACATCAGAACACAGATTACAATTCCGCGGCTGTGTCCTAATCAACACGCATATCTCAAAGGAAAATCAGTTGAGACAGCACTACACCAGGTTGTATCCACAATAGAAGATGCTTTTGAAACCAAGGAATCAGTCGCAGGCGTTTTTCTAGATATCGAAGGGGCATTTAACAATGTGAAAACTCAAAAAATTGTGGAGGCACTCTCGATATACTGTAATAACCAAATAATAAACAATTGGCTAAAACACATGCTTACAAACCGCATTATCACAGCTTCACTGGGAGACGACACAAGAAGGGGAACAGTCCGTACGGGAACACCACAGGGGGGGATAATATCTCCTTTTCTGTGGGTGCTCACAATGGACAACCCTTTAAAAGCACTGGATGGAACCTGTGCGAAATGTGTAGCGTACGCAGATGACCTAGCCGTTCTGATAAGAGGTAAGCACCTGAACATCATAGGAGAGCTTATGCAAAACACCCTTCGAATCATAAAAGAATGGGCGGAGGAGAGTGGATTAGAAATAAATCCAAATAAAACGGAAAACCAAAACTAGTGACTTTCACATTCCACAACTCGGAGGAGTATCACTACAACTCCGCGACAGCGTCAAGTATCTGGGCATTATATTGACCTGGAGAAAGAACCTGGAAAAAAGAGTCACCAAAGCAAAGAGAGCATATTGGATATGCAGGAGGGCCATCGGGAAGTCATGGGGCTTGAAACCGAAACAGGTCCACTGGATATATGAATGCGTAATAAAACCCATCATCTTCTACGGTGTAGTTGTATGGTGGCCAGTGATGAGCAAAAAGTATGCAAGAGACTTGCTAACTAAGGTGCAGCGTATGGTCTGCCTGGGTATTACAGGAGCACAATCCTCAACACCAACCGCGGCCATGGAAGCGATACTTAACATTCTACCAGTGCACCTCGAAGCGAAGAAGATTGCCGGCATTTCAGCCTCACGGCTTAGAACTATCGGCCATTTCATCGGTGGTGCAAATACGGGACATCGAAAAATCACCGAAATGATAAGAGTAATGACAACACTCATCGATTGCCCCAGTGATGTTGTTGGGAAATCGTACACGTTCTCCAACAACTTCGAAACAATTTTTCCCGCAAGAGAATATTGGACGTATGAAAGAACGACAAGAAACTCCAATGGGATATCGGTTTATACAGATGGCTCTAACATATCAGGGGAATCAGGGGGTGGCATCTTCAGTGCTAACGCACCGATTGAACTTGCTATTCACCTAGAACCATTTGTATCGGTGTTCCAAGCAGAAGTCTATGCAATTATGAAGGCAACCGAAATACTCGCAGAAGACACCAGCGAAGAAAGGCAAATTGACATCTGCTCGGACAGCAAAGCAGCAATTAGCGCTATCACAAACCCCATGTCGAAATCACGACAGTAAGGGAGACGCAATAGAGTCCGTCTCACATGGGTACCGGGGCACGAAGGTGTACCGGGTAACGAAAAGGCAGACGAACTAGCAAGGAAAGGAGCAGGCAATACAGAACTGAACTCGGATAATACAATAGGGGTCCCTCTGACAACTATTAAAACAATAATCAATGAAAAGATACGACAGGAGTTCAATAACTACTGGACGAACCTAGATACGTGCAAAGTGGCTAGATCTGTAATAACCAAACCGAGTAACAACACAGCCAAAAGAGCTCCTAACTCAAGCAGAACACAATTGAGATTGATGGTGGGACTTTTAGCAGGGCACATCAATCTCAACAAACATTAGTTCAGACTCGGGATAGCTGATACAACAATCTGCGCCAACTGTGAAGAGGAGGAGGAAGATATAGAACACTTCCTCTGTCACTGCCCTGCTACAGCGAGGCTAAGACTGAAAATTCTTTGATCTCCAAGGATTCCGGATATTACACACCTCAGTAAGAAAGGAATCGGGGATATATTGGAGTTCGCCGAACGAACACTACGATTCCCGATCACTATACGATATAGTTTCCCGTTGATACTACCCAAGATCCCTAGACCTAAATCCTCTCAACACATAATTCCCAAAACACAGCACTATTCCTTACAGTTACATAGATGAGGGGAACACAACGGGCCCAATGGAGGCCTAAGTGAAGAGCATAAGCTCACGCTCTCAAACCAACCAACCAACCAACTGTAAAATCGGGTTGGTTAAGATAAGTCATTCATATTCGATAGAGTGTGCAGCCTAGCTGAAGACAGCGGCACTCTTGAGAATTAATAAAATAATAAATTGATTCATATTCGAAAGAGTGTGCAGCCTAGCTGAAGACAGCGGTACTCTGGAGAATAAATAAAATAATTGAAAAAATAATAAGTTTGTTTTTCTTTGTTAAATTATATAACTGGCGCAGTCGGTAGGATCCCATTCCGTCGAACTAGGGATCCATTGTGAACGAACTAAGTAAACGGTTAACGGTTACAAGTGCAACAAGAAAAAATAATAATAAATAAAATTGTTATTTCGGAAGCAGTGACGGTATTATACACAGTGAAATTGCTATCATAGCTAGTAGCTAGAGTGATATACAAAAACTGCAAAAGTGTAAAGTGAAAGAGCAAAGTGACAAACCTAACTCAGTGAAAACAAAGTGAAACAAAAAATTTAACAAAAATTGATCAAAAGGCAAAGAGAAACAAGATTTTCGATAACAACCGAAAAGTTAGCAATATGGAAGAACTGATGAAAGCTATGGTAACCGCCATGAATGAAAAATAACATCGAGAAAGAAATACGTTACATCCAACCTTTTTCGGGAGACAAGAAGGAATTAACACAGTTCATCACCACTGTAGACAACCACATGGCAAAAGTACCTAACCAGCAGAAGGCGGATGTCTATAGATCCGTATACATCAACAAAATAACGGGAAAGGCAAAAAGTCTCATCTATTTAACCAACATCGTGGGAACAGGCCCGGAGTCTACTAATTCAGCAGTTTAGACCAACCACCAACTTCAATGGAATCGTACGGCAAAGTAATCTAATTAAGGTAAATAGCATTTTAGAATTAACTGATAAATTAGAAGATATTACTAACCAGATACATGAGCATGCAGCTTATGAACCAAATAAGAACGAATTAGTCCAATCCTTAGATCAAATGTTAATTATTAAAATTAAAGAAATAACTATGGGGCAATTATCGAGAGACATTAGGCAGGAATATGACTTGAACAAAATGAAGTCTACATTATACACATATATACCAGACACTGAGGGAAACCTTAGAATTTTTCCAAAAAATAGTTCTAATCAAAGTCATGATAGGTATACTCAACCACAGTACAAAGTTAATAGGCATACTACCTATAATATTCCCCAAAGTAGAAACTCAAGATCTCCCCCAAATCAGAACCAACTCAAAACTAATTTTCAAGGTAGTTTAGATAGACCCAAACAAAATACGTTCAACCCATCAGGACAATTTAGAAATAGAATCCAAAATCCAGTTCCTATGGAAATAAATAATATAAGAACAACTAAACCGCTTAGAGTAGTCAATAACGAAATAACGGAAAAAATTCATAACATAGAGCCGACGGATTTTCTCAATTAAGCCTCGGAAGTAAAATTTAAACAAACTTTACCATAAATCACATATAAAGCTTTGATCGATACAGGATCAACCATTAGTCTGATAAATAGTTCTAAAGTAGATTGAAAGCAGCTTAGATTAATAGAAGAGAAAGACATTTCACTAAAAACTATACGTAGTGTAACGACGGAACGTATCCAAATCATCGTACCGATCCACCCGAACAATTTCGAATGGATAATAAATATAAAATTAAATGGCATAAAATGCCACTAAAAAATAAAACATACGATTTACTTATTGGAATGGACTTCATTAGTAAAACTGTAACTGAAATAAACATAAGTAAAAGTTTTATGAGACTTAATAATACAGTTAAATTAAAGTTATTCTCCGAAGAAAATGAAACAACAGAGTGTTACGAATTGGACAACAAAGGAAGTAAAACAATAGACACTACTCATTTGAACAATCAAGAAAAAGAGGGAATTGATGAACTATTGCAAAAATATCAACATTTTGTGTACAAAGACGGTGATCAGTTGACAAACACCAACACCATAATGCACGAAATAAATACTACTACCGAACAACAAATAAATACCAGATTATATAGATTACCCCCAAAGCATGAAGAAGAAGTAAGAAGACAAATTGAGGAAATGGAAAAACAAGGGATTGTAAGAAAATCCAATAGTCGATATGCCTCCCCAATAGTAGTCGTACCAAAAAAACTGTATAACTCGGAACAAAAGTTTAGACTATGTGTAGACTACAGGAAACTAAATGAAATTACACTAGATGACAAATACCCTCTTCCTAATATAGATAGTATATTAGATAAGTTAGGGCGAGCCCAATATTTCACAACATTGGATTTAGCCAAAGGTTATCATCAGATTAAAATGCATCCTAAAGATATTCATAAAACCGCATTTATTACACCAAATGGATTATATGAATATACTCGGATGCCATTTGGCCTGAAGAATGCCCCAGCTACATTCCAAAGGCTTATGAATGAAATATTGAGGGAACACATCAATATGATCTGTGTGGTATATCTAGACGATATCCTCATATTCTCCACAAGTTTAGAGGAACACCTAAATGCTCTAAAAACGATATTCAACGTATTAACCAGACACAACTTGAGAGTTCAATTTGACAAATGTTCATTTTTAAGCAAGGACACAGAATTCTTAGGTCATGTGTTAACGAAGGATGGAATGAAACCGAACCCGAATAAAATGAGATGTATTGTAGAATACAAAATTCCCCAAACAGAAAAACAATTAAAAGGGTTTCTTGGCACCACTGGGTTTTATAGAAAATTTGTAAAAGATTATTCTAAAATAGTATATCCAATGATCAGATATTTGAAAAAAGATACTAAGATCAACGTAAATGATCCGGAGTATATTCAAGCATTTGAAACATTGAAACTTAATATTATCAACCACCCTATACTAAAATTTCCAAGGTTTGATAAATCATTTACACTATTTACCGATGCTTCTAATTATGCAATAGGCGCTGTACTTACCCAGGAAGGACAACCTATTTGCTATGCATCTAGGTCTCTCAATGACCATGAAAAAAATTATTCAGTGACAGACAAAGAATTCTTAGCGATAGTTTGGTCAGTCACTTATTTCAGACCCTACCTATGGGGAAACAAATTTAAAATAATAACAGATCACCAACCAATAAAGTATTTGAACAAAAAGTATAGTGGAAAAGAATTTTCTCAACGAAATCAGCGATGGCTATTAAAATTATATGAATTCAATTATGAAATAGAATATCTGAAAGGGAGGGAAAACAAAATAGCAGACTTCCTAAGTAGAATAGAAAATGTAAATACTTTAGACGATAACGAAGCGTCAGATTTAGCTACAACACACTCCGAACCAGAACAATTACTTGAGCATTTTCCAATTAAAGAAGAAATTGTGAATAAATATAAAACACAACTTATTCTAACCAACAATGTTACAGCAGAGGTAGAAGTAGTTCATGGGAGGAGAATAATACAAGTTGATATGACTAAAAATCAGACATATTGGAAAGACTTGTTTATAAAAACCATTAAACCAGGAAAAACAGGTATATATACAGACCTATCATACCCGGAATACAATAAAATCCAACAAATTCTAATAGATCTATTTAGCCATGATAAATATATTTCATTTATTAAGTGTACTCTTAGGGCAAGAGAAATAAAAACGCAGGAGGAACTGCATAGACAAATTTCGAGGTATCACACTAATGAAAGTATTCATAGTGGTATAATAGAAATTATAACACACTAAAAAAATAAAATATATTACCCTAACATGATAAAGGAAATACAAATAATAATAAATAACTGTAAAACCTGTTTAGCAACTAAGTATGAAAGAAACCCAATCAAGCCTAAATTTAACCTCACAGAAACACCTGAATCCCCAAATCACACCATTCATATGGACGTATTTACATTCCAAGGACAATCATTTGTAACCATGATTGACAAATTAACAAAGAAAGCTTATGCCTATCATTTACCAAACAAAAATTGGGTAAAAAGGATAGAAATATTAGAAGAACGCTTTTCTAAATTTGAAAAGCCAAAGAAAATTATAACTGACAATGAATTCAAAGCACATCAATTAGTATAATAATCACACCAGAAACTCCGACATAGAAAGATTGCATTCGACAATTCAAGAAAACCTTGATAGCCTACACTCACAATTATTTCAAAACTACATAAAGTTATAAAAAATTACAACAATAGGTATCATAGTACTATAAAAATGACACCAGATCAGGCAATGCACACAGACAGTAATAAACTAAAGCAAACTATTATTGAAAACAAAAACAAATACATTGATAATGCTAATAAGAAAAGGGAAGATTATGTAGAAAACAGAAACATAGCACCAATAAAAAACTACAAAAGACTAAGGCATAAATACGAACCAAGATATAGAATAAAAAACATTACTAATGAACATAATTCAAATATTAAAAGAATACGTAAATTTACAGATTTGTGAATTAAAACTATTGTGTAATTGTATAACTTTTAATAATTGTAAGCTTAAAGAAAACTATGATAAAGAAATAAAACAAATTAATGAAGAAACTATTCTATGTAAAAATATGAATTACGATGAAATAAAAAATTACTGTGACGATAGAAAATTAAAGTGGAAATTTTTTAATAAACTTTAACAACTGTTCTATTATAATCTCCGATAAGACTTTCTCCAACAAAAATTACGAATTTAAGGCTATATACCACTATTTCGAAGACATTCAATATAATTTTACTAAACCCATTACATTCGAAAATATTGTAGTAAACAATTTTGAAAACATTAAAGAGATCAAAGAATTAAAATACCATAAAAACAATCACTATGCCATAAGTTCAACAATTGTAATAGCATTAATAATTGTCTCATCTCTCATACTTACAATCATTAAGAAAAAAAACAAGAAACTTAAAGTTGTCGTAAAACAATATACAAGAAACCATAAGTGCAACTACTCCCAATTCAATTCAGGAGAATTTCAAATCAAAGGGGGGTGAAGTTACATATGACCCCCAGTACAGAGTCAAAAAACTTGCTGACATTACATATATATTGAAAATGAATGAAGAGTCAATTATTAATGCTAATGAACTGGAATTTCCAATAATGTCAATTTAGCAGTTAAGGATTAATAAATGTACTTTTCGTTATTTCTGTGAAGTTAGCAAAAATACTGTAAAACAGAAATGTTAAGCTAAGCAATATTATAATATAAAAAGTATTGGTAACTGTAAAATCGGGTTGGTTAAGATAAGTCATTCATATTCGATAGAGTGTGCAGCCTAGCTGAAGACAGCGGCACTCTTGAGAATTAATAAAATAATAAATTGATTCATATTCGAAAGAGAATGCAGCCTAGCTGAAGACAGCGGCACTCTGGAGAATAAATGAAATAATTGAAAAAATAATAAGTTTGTTTTTCTTTATTAAATTATATAACTCCCGCGCACGCCGCCGCGCCGGTCCTCAGAGCGCGTCAAACTGTCAGCCGTGGTGAATGCAATGAGATCTCAAAGACAACGTTTGAATTCTCAGAACACCAAATTCTGCAATTTTGGTTATTTTTAATTGATTTGAATTTCGAAAGCTATTGATATGACATTTTGCTTAACGAAAAATAGGCGTCGTTATAAACATTTATAACAATACGAGTTATTCTCGGATACTGCTTCTTTCTTATAAATTAAGCTCAATAGCTGTAAATATCTTGGAATACTAAGATGTTGTTGTTAACTACCGTTCTGTCAAGTTGATGTCACACACCATGAAGATCGTTAAGCGGGCATTAGGTGACTGAGTGCGGAAAATAATACGGCTATTTGATGACCACTGCGGGTTTGTCTCCGGTAAATCATCAACAGATGCAATCCAAAGTATAAGTGTTCAATATAGAATAATAATAATAATAATAAATACTGAATCAAGAACATAATGATTTCATCACACTACATTGCCACAGACTAAATGTGTTAAAGACTTCAAATTCAGAACAGAAGAAATATGTCAATCACAAGAAATCAAAGTGTCAAATTATTTATTGAAAGTTCACATAATTATAAACGCTCTAACCGAGAAAAGACGTGTTTTAATTGTGGTACTCGATTCATTTTAATTTCTCTTCCAAGTTAATTTGGTCTAGTGGTGAATATCTCATAATATGTCATGGTCCTTCGATCCTTCATTTGATTAATAGTTTTTAATCAGTGTGTGAACTGAAAAAGAAATTAAAACTTTAATGAATAATTAAGACATAAAAACAAAATTTTACAAGTGAGTTTTTCTTTAAGTGCCAAACGGTTACTCGCGTCGTGCAATTTTTCAAATATTAGACTGCAAATATTCTGCAATTAAAATTATTGCAATTCATTCATCGCTGGATAATTTTCGTTACGGCGATTCCACCGTTGGACCATTTCAGTCAACAGTTCCGCGCACCGTTGGATATTTTTACGGTACATCCATCGTTCAGTTCGTTGATACCGCAAAAGCTCCGTTGGGATATCCGCTACAACTGTACAGTAGACTGTTAAGTCCATCGAATTACGGAGCATAAACGATTCTGCTTCCATTGTTAACTACAATTTTTGCGAAAGGCAATTTTATACGTAGATACGTAAGTTGAAATACACCCCAATATTATTTTTCTTTTCTCTTACGAGTATTTTTTTTGTTATTCCGCAAACATGAGCACTGCTCTAAAGCTGCAAAGGAATTTACTAAAGCAGATAACCAAGGATATGGAAAATTTCGGAAAGCGATCACCAAAGGAGAGAACAAAAAATTACATCTCCAATAGGATTTCCGTGCTGGAAGAAAATTTTAAAGCAAGCACCCAACACAACGCCGATGGAATATCCCTGGCCAAAACTGAAAAGGAAGAAGGAGAATTAGAAGTTTTCGGCAGCATCAAGGAAATTTACCTAGACTATAAAACAGCACTTTTGGACAGTCTGGATAAAGTTCAACCAACTGTTGAAGCTCCGGTAAGCGCTATGATAAGTACTTGTATCGATAAGAACATTATTCGTCTTCCAAAAATAAATCTGCCAGTTTTTACGGGAGAATACCAGTCCTGGAGATCCTTTCATGATCTTTTTGTCTCATTGATACATGCTAATAAGGCATTATCAGAGGTTGAGAAATTGCTTGGGGGGTGAGGCTGAGCGTCTCCTACATCATTTGGCCATTGACAATGGAAATTATAAGCCAGCGTGGGGCATTCTCACATCACGCTACGACCATAAACGTGACCTTGTCAATGCGCAGCTGAACATTTTTTTTGGTCAGGAAATCGTTATCCACAAGACTGCTTCATGTCTGAAAAAACTGTTAGACACATCAGTGGAATGTCGACACGCATTAAATAATCTCAGTGTGCCGGTGGAACACTGGGATGTTATTCTGATTTTCTGCCTAGTTAAAAAACTCCCCACAATAACCCAACAGCTCTGGGAAGAAAAGCTAGGGACAGATAAGGAGCTACCCAAATTTAAGGTTTTTTCTGAGTTTCTAGAAGCTAGGTTTCGGACATTGGAGGCAGTTGGTCAACCGCAAGATACAGGATCCAGCAAGATCTGTAGGGCACCATTGGCAAAAACAAAAGCGCTCCACTTGAAACAAACCCAAAAGAATCAGTTTAGCTGCAAAGTGTGCAATAAGGGAGCTTACCCACTTTGGACCTGCAACCGATTTTTGAAAATGGACATCGCTTCACGCAGGGGTGTCGTGAACAAAATCGGTGTATGTGAAAACTGTTTAGCATACAGTCACGCAACCCAACAATGTCCAAGCAGAGTTCGATGCTACTTTTGCCAACAACTTCACCATTCCCTCCTCGATCTACTTTTAGGAAACGACGTTTATTGCGAGGTGGTACTCCCTGAAGTCATTCGCGGTGATGAAGCTATGACACCAATTGCTCAAAACACGTCATTTGGGTGGATTTTGATGGGCAAAGTGCATCAATCAAATAGAAGAATCAGGAACTTCCTTCAAGTGCTTGATGTCGGCCGACAATTGCAAAGATTCTGGGAGATGGAAGAGGCACCCTTTAAGGCCCACCAAACCCATGAAGACAAGGCATGCGAGGACTTCTTCAAAGCAACGACGAAAAGGTTGTAAAACGGACGATACGAGGTATATTTGCCATTTAAGGAAGGGAGCAAACCTGGGCTTGGATCCTCGAAGGAAGGAGCCTTGCGTAGGTTTGCTCAGCTGGAACGACAGTTTCAGTTCAACCCCACACTACATATAGAGTACAAAAAATCTGTAAATGAATACTTACAATTGGGACATATGACCGAAGTTGAGGTCAGTAAGGAAGAAGTACTCAGGACTCCTCATCACTACTTCGTACCACACCATGCGGTATTTAAGGCGTCCAGTTCAACAACAAAACTCCGGGTCGTCTTTGATGCTGCGGCCAAAACTACGAATGGGACTTCGCTGAATCAGCATCTGATGACAGGACCTAAAACACAAACGGATATCATTGACATTGTTCTGAGGTGGAAAAGACATAAATATACCTTCACAGCAGACATCGAAAAAATGTATCGGCAAATCCGTGTTAGCCCTGACGACTCTTATTATCAGCTGATAGTCTGGCGTAACTGTAATACAACTTGTGCACCATACCTCGCCATTCGATCACTTAACCAACTGGCTATTGATGAAGAACATAAATATCCTCTTGGCGCACGTATGGTGAGGGAAGATATTTACGTTGATGATCTGTTTACTGGAGCTGGGACTGTTGAAGATGCATTGATTAGGCGTCATCAAGTCAACAGTTTGTTGGCGTCGGGAGGGTTCAATTTGCGAAAATGGGCCAGTAACTCGAACGTGATTTTAGATCAGATACCTTTAGACCAACGGGAAGTTGATTTTTCTCTGCCTTTAGATACATCAGATCATATTAAAGCTTTAGGAATAAAGTGGTTTCCAGTAGAAGATAGTCTCTCTTTTCAGAACATTCAAGCCGACGCTGTTGAACCAACGAAAAGGACGATTCTCTCCACCATTGCCAAGCTCTTTGATCCTCTCGGATGGATCTCACCCTGTATCATAAAGGGAAAAATCATGATGCAGAAATTGTGGCGCAGCGAGCTGAAGTGGGACGAGCCTATTTCGTTGGATTTGAAGAAAGAGTGGAAGGCTTTTCGGGAAGAATTGCCGCAACTTGAGAAGATTCGCATCCCTCGTTGGATCCACACGCACGACACCCATAAAGGTATTGAATTGCACGGCTTCAGTGACGCGTCGGAGCAGGCATATGGTGCAGCGATTTATCTTCGAGTTCTCGATTCTCACAACAACATCCACGTACAGCTGCTTCTATCCAAGACCAGAGTCGCTCCAGTAAAAACCCAAACGCTACCATGACTCGAACTCTGTGCAGCCGTGACTCTTGCAACACTACTGGACTACACATCAAGGGTTTTAGGGTTACCAGACGTGAAGCAGTATGCGTGGACCGACTCAACCATCACGTTATCATGGATCGCTGCTCCTCCAACCAAGTGGGTCACCTTTGTAAATAACAGGGTAGCAGAAATACAGCGACTCGTTAAACCAGACAGTTGGAAACATATTCCTAGTGATCTGAATCCTGCAGATATAGCATCTAGGGGATTAATGCCCCCTGCTTTACAGGCAAGCAACCTTTGGTGGAATGGTCCAGACTTTTTGCGCGAATCCTGGGAATTTCAATGTCCACATCAGCCGACGAGCCTAGTTACAGACGAGGAAAAACGGTCTATTAAAACCCACATGGGAATTCAGGTAAAAAATTATATCGACACTATAATACTTCAACACTCTACTTTAACTAAACTTCTAAGAATAATAGCACATTGTCAACGATTCATAGCAAATGTGCAAAAGATACCTTAATCGAGAAATTTAAACTTACTCTCAGCAGCTGAACTTCATTCTGCCACTCTGTTAATAATAAAACTCGTCCAATCAGATATGTTCACTCCAGATGCAAAGGTCAAAGCTCCGAGCTCTCTTTGCCCTTTCACTGACTCCGATGGTATCTTGCGAGTCGGAGGTAGGTTGCAACGGAATGGAGCTTCCATTCGACCAACGACATCCGATCATACTTAAAGGAAATCACCACTTTGCAAAGCTTTTGATAGCGGACGCTCATCTGAGAACGTTGCATGGAGGGCTACAACACACCACAGCGTATTTACGTAATAGGTGTTGGATCCTGAAATTCAAAAACTGCTTTAAGAGCTTTATCCATAACTGTACCATCTGTTTTCGGTACCGAGCGAAACCGTCGCAACAACTTATGGGTAACCTACCAGCTCCAAGGGTCCGCGTATCTCAACCTTTCACTCATGCCGGTGTAGATTACGCAGGGCCAATTGATGTGAAGTCGTGGAAAGGTCGAAGCTCCAAAACCTATAAAGCATATTTTGCCATTTTTGTGTGTTTGGCTACCAAGGCCATACATATAGAACTTGTAACCCAAGCCTTTATTGCAGCCCTACGACGATTCACAGCAAGAAGGGGACTATGTTCGAATATGTTCAGCGACAATGGGACAAACTTCGTGGGAGCCAACAAAGAAATGAAGAAGTTGTTCGATGAAGCCAAGTTCGATTTGAAGGATGTTGCAGAAACGATCTCCAAGGAAGGTATCCAGTGGCATTTTATTCCTCCTGCTTCCCCTCACTTTGGCGGACTTTCGGAAGCTGGAGTAAAATCTGTAAAATACCACCTCAAAAGGATCATCGGCACCGAGACATATACATTTGAGGAGCTCACCACGCTTCTACATCAAGTAGAAGCCTGTTTAAATTCGAGACCTCTATGTCCAATGAGTGATAATCCTCACGACTTTGCAGCACTCACTCCTGGACACTTATTCATCGGTCGAGCTCTAAACACCATCCCTCAAACTGACTTAGCGGAGACCAAAGTTGGATACTTACAACGATGGCAGCGCATACAAAGGTTACAACAATTATTCTGGAAGCAGTGGAAATCAGAATACCTGACACGACTTCAACAGCGTCCAAAGTGGCTTAAAATTGAGCATCAGCCCAAGGTAGGAGATTTAGTTCTGATCAAGGATGATAATTTACCACCAGCAAAGTGGAGCTTAGCACGCGTAGTCCAATTTGATTAGGGTCGTCACCCTGAAAACATCGAACGGAGAAGTAAAGCGACCGATCACTAAAATATGTTTACTTTCCTCTAACGACCCGAAGAAGGTGCTGGACGTTAATTAACATTCACACATCATTCACAAATTTACCTTTTTTCCTCTTCTTCTACATAAAATATCAAAAATGCCGACGGCAAATACAACACTCAATACAACATTCACCTTACTGGAATGGTTTTTGAAGAAAAACCCATACACAAGTACAACAGTTAATAATAAAAAAAAAAAAAAAACAAGTATAATGCTTCAAAATATCCATATATCCATAATGATAATTAAAATAAAGCTACACAAATCTACACAATCATTAAACTAAATCAATTATATTAGGGATAATTAAATAAGAGTAAACCGCATACAGAATCTTGCACTCACTCTCAGGCCATAGATTCTCTCATGCTACACAACTATCAATACACACACTCGTATTGCACATCACACTAATAGCAATGCTTTGTAATTATGCCAATCAACAAAGCATACCACACAGTCAATCGAATACACGTTATGCACGCATGTGTAGCCATCTCACAAATCACTGTACCTATTTGTAAACAAACCGCGCGTACCGAAGAACACTAACACAGTCAAACGCGTGGCCGTGTTGTTTTTTTTTTTGCAAGCACTTATATTTTCTCACTATCAAAAAAAAAAAAAAAAACATTTTTTCATTAATGCACTTTTCAAGATTTTCTTCTCCAGGTACATGGTGCTGCACACGAATTATCTTGGTGGCACAAAACAACACATCACGGAAACTTCGTCCACACAATAGGAAAAGCTCATATACCCGAAAGTTCCGATCAAGCAAAACAAACTACATTAATGGGCAAGCTATGTCCATTCAGAAGCGCCGTACGCTCGCGCAACAACAACAAGGGACACGAAATCAACCCTACATTGGAAGTCAACTTAGACAAAAACAGGCTTTCAATTATCAATAATAAAAATAAACAAAAATAATTTTTATATTGGGTCAATAACTTAATTCGTGCGGTTTGCTAAGAGATGGCGTAACTTGTATTATTCCATTGTTATTATTCCATTGGAACATGCGTTGGAAAGCTACTGTCATTGTACGTCATTTCGGTATATATCATTCATTTGAAGGGTAAACAACAATAATTTTTTTTCACTCAAATATGTCGAACTTTGTGCCTGAAAAAGTGTTTTTGCGGGGAGTTCTTCTTCATTACTTTAATATGAAGAAAACTGCTGCCGAAAGTCATCGTATTTTGGTGGAAGTTTATGGTGAACATGCGCTAGCTGAGCGAACATGCCAAAAGTGGTTTGCACGATTTAAAAGTGGTGATTTTGGCTTGGAAGACGATGAGCGTCCTGTGGAGCCAAAAAAGTTTGAAGATGAAAAACTGGAAGCATTACTCTATGAAGATTGTTGCTAAACACAAGAAGAGCTCGCAGAATCTTTGGGTGTCACTCAAGCAGCCATTTCAAAACGTTTAAAAGCAGCTGGATATATTCAAAAGCAAGGAAATTGGGTTCCACATGAACTCAAGCCGAGAGACGTCGAAAGGCGGTTTTGCATGTCCGAAATGCTGCTGGAACGCCACAAAAGGAAGTCATTTTTGCATCGGATTGTTACTGGTTATGAAAAATGGATCCATTACGACAACCCCAAACGCAAAAATCATATGTGAAACCCGCCCAACCAGCCAAATCAACGGCAAAGCCGAATATCCATGGCGCGAAGGTAATGCTCTGTATTTGGTGGGATCAGAAGGGTGTGCTGTATTATGAGCTGCTAAAACCGGGTGAAAACATCAATGGACAACGCTACCGAACACAATTAATCCGTTTGAAGAGAGCAGTAGCCGAAAAACGCCCGGAATATGCGACCAGACACGAGGCAATAATTTTCCATCATGACAACGCTCGGCCCCACGTTGCTATTCCGGTTAAGAACTATTTGGAAAACAGTGGATGGGAAGTTTTACCCCACCCGCCTTATAGCCCAGACCTTGCCCCTTCTGACTACCATTTGGTCCGGTCGATGCAGAACGCCCTCACTGAAATACGGTTCACATCAGAGCAGAATATCAAAAATTGGCTTGATTCATTCTTGGCTGCCAAGCCGGCGCAGTTCTTTTGGGATGGGATCCACAAATTGCCAGAAAGATGGGAAAAAGTCATAACTTCAGATGGGCAATACTTTGAATAATACTATTGTACATGTTTTTCCTAAAAAAACGTTCAAATTTTGACAAAAAAGCCGCACGAATTAAGTTATAAACCCAATAAATTAATAATACGATTTTAACATCACTCACCTGATCAATCTACACAGCACCAACTAATTCAAATTATTTATGTTTATTTTCAAAACAAATAGCACTACACATGTCACCGGTTCGGCAAAAGGAAAAACAAGAACTGCAGTAATAACAACGACAATGGCCGCCAATGATAAACAAAGAAGAAAGGCGAAGGCGAAAAATCAAACTTCAGCAGGAATGCGGCGATTTATTTGCTGATGTTGAGGGCCAAGTTACATTGCGAACTTTGTTCACGGCCGGCGAAGATGTTCAATATAGAATAATAATAATAATAATAATAATAAATACTGAATCAAGAACATAATGATTTCATCACACTAGATTGCCACAGACTAAATGTGTTAAAGACTTTAAATTCGGAACAGAAGAAATATGTGAATCACAAAAAATCAATCTGTCAAATTATTTATTGAAAGTTCACATAATTATAAAAGATCTAACCGAGAAAAGACTTGTTTTAATTGTGGTACTCGATTCATTTTAATTTCTCTTCCAAGTTAATTTGGTTAGTGGTGAATATCTCATAATATTTCAATAAGGATCATATTGAAAAAACATCGTGATTCCTTAAAGACTTGCATATGGAGTTGGTTGATTTTGAAAAAGCCTTTGATAGACAACCAAGAGATCTCTTATGGGTGGCGCTAAGACAACGAGGAGTCCCAGAAACCTACGTGCGCACGATCATGGACATGTATGATTGAGCAAGGGCAAGAGTCAGATGTCCCGCAGGAGTCACCCAAGAGTTCCTAATCAAAGTCAGTGTACACCAGGGAAGCGTCCTCAGTCCTTTGCAATTTATTGCAGTCCTTGATTATCTGCTTGAAAGAAAAGTGACGGGCCCCAAAGTGCATTAGTTATTCTTTGCTGACGATGAAGCCATCATAAGTGAAGATCAATCTTCACTGAAATGGGTACCGTATTAGTTCAAAAAAGACAGAGTATCTGTGCTGCTCGTTTTTTGATCCACACCGGACTACTCCAGGTATTTACTTGAATGGAGAAGTGCTTCCCAAGTGCGAAAAGTTCGAATATCTGGAATCTATGATCAATAGCGAAGCAACTTGTGACGATGAAATCAATCATCGCGTAACTACGCTATCTTCTATGATCGAAATAGGCCTCCTAAGCTGAAAGGAAGGTTCTACACCGCTGTTGTACATCCGGCGCTCACATATGGTTCACAATGCTGGACAATGTACAAAAAGTACGAAGGTAAATTAACGGCAGCTGAAATGAAGATGCTTCACACGAGAGCAGGAGTAATAAAGCTTGATAGAATAAGAAGCTCAAAGATTCGAGGAAGCTTTCATGTAAAAGAACCCATCACAAGCAAGTTAGAGCACGACCGGCTTAGTTGGTATTGTCATGTTCAAAGGAGAGATCCTTCGAACCCCGTCAAAATTCAATAGCAATCAACGTTCCTACACAATCGCGCAAAAATTGCAGACCAAAAAACAACTGGATCACACAAATGCGAAAACACCAGCATTTGATTGGCCTCAGTGATCCGAAACCGGGAAGACTGCCGGTACTTCCTGAGGTCAAACCGGCAAACCCCACAGGCGGACAAGTAGGGATGCAGTAAAGTGGTAGGGTTGTGATCCTTCCTTCAACACTAAGACGTTGTTGAAGAAAACGCCCCAAAATTGTAGAAGAACCTTAATGCCTATTTATTTACTTAATGGAATTTTTTTTATTTCGAATAAATATGTATATCGAAAAATTAGAATTTTAAGTTCGCTTCCTTAGTAAAGTGGGTGTGTTTTGGGTGGATTTTTAATATTTTTATATTTGTACTGCTTCGGATTTCAAGAAGCTTATATACAAACAAATGGTGAGGGATGGACGGATGCACGTATGTGGCTTAACTAACTCGACTGTTGTCATTTACGAGTATATACACATACAGTTTCGAAAATATATCGATTTTTATTGCTTCATTGAGGAAACTTGCGAAATTTTCGAAAAATGTTCCAGCTTTCATTTAATTATGTTTAATTTTTTACGTGTTTAATAAGAACAATGGGTCCACAACTTGGAATATAATTATGTATACAATTTTAATATTTAAAACAAATTCTATCAAACACACACACTTTACAAGTCGGGGAATACATATTTTTTGATTGTATTCCGTGCTCTTACTCTTATCGAAAGAACATCAACCAGATGATTTTGATTATTCTAAGGTCCGGTTACTAGAGTCACGAAGGCAAAAATTCGAAAGCTTCAAAATGCATTAAGCTTCTTACAACTCCTATAGAGCAATAGAGACCTTCTTTTGTTCAGAAAATCTGACAAACAACTTTAAAAGCTTCTAATTGTCTTTGGAAGATCGGCAATAGCACTAATTCGTAAATACAAGGTTTTGCAAATGTAATATAAGGTTTGGAAACATCAGTAAACCGTACGCGTACTTAACGAAAGTGAAAAAGGTTTGCTTTGTTCTTTATTAAGTTTTCTGTAATTTTCTTCCAGAGGAATTTTGCCTCAGGGAAAAATGGAAATTGTCTTATGAGTAGCAGCTTGACTGCAAAAAGTATTACTAATCAAAAGAAACAAATTTGTGGAGTAAAATTTGAATTAAAAAAGGCTAAACAAATTTTATTTGATATGATTTGTGCAATCTGCTATTGATTTGTTTGGAAGAAAAAAACGTTTTCTACTGATATTTATTTGAAAACCACCATAAATTGACGTACTTATCTTGAATTTTAGCGAATTCTCTCTTGATTGCTGAAATTTTACCTTTTTTATTTTTCTTTCAGACAAATACCCCCACAGATCAGAGTCTTACGGATTACTAATTTAAAAAAAAAAACGCAATTTTACAATAGTAAGTGATAACTTTCAGGCTTTAATACCTGATAGATGGCTGAGATTAGCGATATAAGAAAATTAATATCCTTGAAAGTCTTCAAGATTAAACTTTCTCCGGTCTGTGGGGACAACCCTCAATCACAGAAAAACAAAAAAAAAAACATGCAGAAAAGTTTCAATCCATCTTAAACAGATCGTATGATACTCTACTTCTCATCTTCTAACACATCCCTATAAAAGTGGGCGTGGCATTGTGATCTTTTAATTCAAATGCAAATATTATTTTGATCAGAGAACATTTCTCCGATTCTTAAGATATGTTATCAGAAAAAAGTGATGTTACAATTCTCTTTTAAACGAAAGTCGCTGTCACCATTTGTAATTTATGGATTCCGATACGATATTCAAAATTAGTCTTCCATCACCGTGAATAGTTTTCAACAGTACAGTGTATGGACGAATTGTAAAGAAAGTCAATATCTACGTATATGTATATTCAGTATACAAAATATTTTTTAGTTTCACATTGAAGGTAATTGAAGCTTATATATGAAAGATTCAGCTGGTGGTACTTACCATTTAAATATACATATACTTGTTTCAGAGAAAATAAACCCTTTATGATAAGGTTTTTGCACGGTGAACCCCTCAATCGACAAAAATTGCTCATCGGAAATGACATAGAACTGTAGGTCCCTACCATTCGTATCCTGTACAGCTGCAAGAATCTAGGCCAGCCCTGTATGGGCTGGTAGCGCCAAAATATTTATATATTTATAAAATTCACTCAGGTTTTAAACAAACAAATTTCAAAATGCTTAATTTGCTTGCATTCATAAACTTTAGAAATTGTGCCTATAAATTATCACTTTAAAGGCCGAAACACTTGCCTTTAATTCACCTTACGGAGCAGATTTTAAGAACAGTCGTACAATTAGCAACCTTTCCGGGATGGAGTTACTGCGATTGTATGCTTTGTCATATTATTCCTTAGTTATTGATACACTGGTGCTCACTTAAATAGGAATATGATTATTTTCTAATTTTTTTTGTTTTTGCTATTCTCTCTTTGCTGATATCGGTCAATTCGCTTTGCATTTTAAAGTACCGTTTATTGGGCCATGTTTAAAACAAATAAAGTGATAAAAAAAGACTACCGTTACGATTTATCAGTGCCTCGCAGTCAACATGCACAAAAATAATGCAATTTTGTTGGCTCAATAGAATAAGAACAGATCAAGTTGCATCAGTTTATCGCAGGCTTTGAAAGTGATTAGATCTAGTAGAATTTTGTGCAATTAGTAATTAATATTTTAATTCGATTTCTGTGAATAATGGGTCGAAAAAGTGCATTAACAACTGAGGAAAAGGCAAAAGTTTCCACATACAGAGAAATGAAGCTGACTTATCGAGAGATCGGAGAAAAAATTGAAAGGAGCTCTACTGTAGTATACAATTTTCTTCAAAAGCAGTCGGAGCTTCTGTCAGAAGCTGACAGAAGGGCAATAATCAGAGCACCTTCAAATTCCCACCAGTCTGCAGCGAAAATCAAATCCAATTTGGCAATAACAGCAAGTGTTTCAACGGTTAAACGTGTTATTCGAGGTGCTAAACACCTGAAAAGATTAAAATAAAAAAAAAACGCCACTGAATGCCGCCCGCAAATAACCCCGATTGATTTTTCCACAAAACTGTAAACTGTGACCTAGAAATCAGAATGGAAACTCGTTGTATTTTCAGATGAAAAAAAATTTAACCTAGATGGGCCAGATGGATACAACTTTTATTTCCACGACTTGCGTAAAGAAGAAAATTTTTTGAATCGCCACCATAGTCGCGAAGGTCGTGTTATGGTTTGGGGAGCGATAACGTACTATGGTACCTGCGAACTCCAGTTTTCACTTTAAAAATGAACGCGGTAGCTTACAAAGGCGTTCTAGAGAAGGCATTTCCGTCTTGGGGATCTTGTTTGGGCCTATGAAGTGGTGTTTCTAGCATGATAATTTTCCTATCCAGACCGCCCGAACTGTTAAGGCTTGGATTCAAACTCAGAACGTCGACTTATTACAATGGCCTCCATATTCGCCAGACCTCAATATTATTGAAAATGTTTGGGGATGGTTAGCTAAGAAAGTTTATGAACCCGGAAGACAATTCGATAGCAAAACATCACTGGTAAATGCCATTAAAATTCGTCTGTATGAGGTCATATCAAACAAAGGAGAATGTACACATTACAAATATTTCAAATATTGTATTACTAAACTGAATTTCTGTGATTTTGTCTATTTTTCTTTATAATAAATAAATGTTCTTATTCTAGTGGGCCAAAAAAATTGCATTATTTTTATGGATGTTGACAACAAAGCACTAATAAATCTTAACGGTAATCTTTTCCATCACTTTATTTTTTTTTTAAATAGCCTAATAAACGGTTATTTACAAATGCAAAGCGTGTTAACCGATATCAGTAAAGAGAAAATATCAAATACATAAATTCCTAGAAAATAATCTTGCTCCTATTCAAGTGAGCGCCAGTGTATCTATGTAAATAACTGTTTACTAGGACATCACTTCCTATCAACCTACTGGCAATATTTGTACCTAAGTTTGCCTATCCGTAAGGAACAAATTCGTTTTTTCTTTTACTCTTATTTGCATTGTTAAAGTTTTTTTTATTCTTTTTGATAAAACATGAATATAAAAGTATATCTTTTAACTATTTTCTACACTTCATAAAAAAAATACAACTTTTTCTTAGAAGAAAGGTAATATTTATAACCGAAGTTTACGTATTCTGATGAGATATTCAAAATAAAACCTTACCATTACCGTTAATAACTTTGCGAAAAGCCTTTTCTTAAGATTATTTTGATTTTATTTATACAGTCAATTATTTTATGAAAATTGGTAGAGCATGACTTTGTCATAGGCCTAGTAAACAACTTCAATTTTGTGTCTGTATAACTAACTTTTAACAATTTTTAGATGTTTTATTTTTCTGATAATCAAAAGTTTCCTCTTTCAGTTCTTTCTTTGTAACTCAAAGCGCTTTGGCAATATTGCAATAATTTCGAAACGTTTATCTCATTCAGCAGGGCTAAGACTTGTTCCTCCGATAGGAAATCTCTGTTAAAGATAAGTTTTTTACTTTGGACAACTGCCTACAAAATAGAAAACATCCTCCCTTTCCGCCAAATTGCATATACATATGTATTACACAGTAAGGAAAGTACATCTTTGTAAGGTATACGGTCAAAATTAAGCAGCTTTCCTTGCAGCTTAATCACCATCGATATTGCATCCACGCTATACTTATCATCAAAATAATTATTTTTTATTTTTTTTTTTATAATTTGCACGTGTTAAAGGGGATATGAATACCCTTATACTAATTTTTTAGAACACGTGCGTTTTGTGGAAAAGGGAAGAGACAGAGAGAAAGACAGAGTGGTGTAGTTTGAAACTCTGGTGGTATTAAGTTTCTGTAAACTCCAAGGGTGGCTGTCCAGATAACTGGGGAGTATTTTTTTTGTCTTCGCTATTATTGTGCTCTAGATTGTGGTTTAGCCGGCTATAAATTGATCTGTGCTGCTTCTTCTCGAATACGTCCTCATATACTTCTCATTCACCTTAGAAATAAGCTGGTGAAGCATTGATATGCATATTAATTTCTAAACTGCATCTGTTTTTTATTTTTATTTTATTTTATATAACATGCGCGCGAGTTTCGTACCTCACCTCACCATCCAATGGTCCAGAGTAACTTACTTCATCACTCCAACTCCAATCACAATACTTGAGGAGAAGTATTGTCTACATACGAGTATAACCCGACAACAGCAGTAGAAGAA
The DNA here is from genome assembly GCA_963082735.1 of Pocota personata. NCBI lineage: Eukaryota > Metazoa > Arthropoda > Insecta > Diptera > Syrphidae > Pocota > Pocota personata. The sequence goes on along the minus strand of OY720433.1, from coordinate 24,952,157 downwards.
AAGCATGATAGGCACCCTCGCAGTCATCACGTGCGAATACAACAACGCGACAGCAACATGGTTGTGCGTTTCGGCGATAGGCGAAATCAGAGCATAAAGGTATGCTCAAACCAACGTGAAACATGAAAGCGGGAGCGGGAGCGAATTTCGCACGGGAAAGATACCGGAGCGGGAACTACTATGCATTCATATCAAACGCGAATCTTTTATTTATTATGTGATATTAGTACCCACAAAGGTATGAACCATGTTTTCGTCATCGGATGAAGAAGAAGCTCTTCTCTTAATGGCGTTACTAGACACTGAATAAAAGAAGACGTATTTATTAATCTTTCATAATTTTGTCCTTTGTCTTTATATTTTTATACTCTGAGTGTGACAAATCGTACAACACCGGATATTTTTTTATAATTCCCAGCAAATTTTCTGTTAAAGCTATACTTTGCTTTGATTTATACATGCGGGACAGGGAACAAATCGTGCATGCAGTGAACCAAAATTAAAACGCTACATTCTCGCTATCGCCTCTGTTAGTTGACCTAGCTGTGTGCATTGTGCCATATCCCGCCATGTATTTATTTCTCGCGCGAAATTCGCTCCCGCTCCCGCTTTCGCTTTTCGAGTTGGTTTGAGCAGACCTTTACGAGTACTTAGCAACAACTGGGAGATAGTGATCGAGATAACTGGAGGATGAACCATAAGGAGAAGAGCAGCTTTACTCCAACATCAAACTCAGTACATTACGCTGTTGCTATGTACTCGGTGCAGAACAGAGAACTTTTATATATTATTATGTACTTAATTTTATGCTCTCATTTTATTGTTCTCTTCTACCTTTCTGTCATTCTATGTTTTTGTGGGAGATTTAAGAACGATAGATTTAGGAGAAAAGGTGTCTGTGTGTAATAGGATTCATTGCGAGGACTGGAATTTGCATTTTCGTACATCGATGATATCGTCGTAGCATCTTCTACTGAAAATGAACACAAGCAACACTTACAACAGGGCACTCATTCCGTTCGGACGATATCGTTTTGACGATTCAACTTTTGCTTCACGTAACCCCAAAAACTGTCAAACACTGTCGTCAAGACGACATCATTTGCACGATAGCTAAAGAGGTATCGTCTTGCATTTGTTTGTATATTTTGCGAACAAATAAAGCTTTCTTTGGGAATTTTAAAGTGAATAGTTTCAGTGTCAGTGCTTACAAAACGTTTTGACGTTGTACTATTTTCGGCGATGAAAATAATAACAAATTACAAGCAATACGAAGACGGAGACAATTAAGATACGCAACAGATCCCTTGTCTCTTCCAACGCACATGTTAGTACATTAAATAATAAACTCAATTTCATTTTGATTCTAATATTTAAAATTACCACAGTTTTGTTCAACGCTTTCGTCTTTCAAAAGAAGCGTTTGTATTGGTAGTGCAAACAATAAACTTGTCAGATGGTTGCCGTTCAACGTATATTCCTGAAATAATAAGACTTGCGGCTACACTAGAGATTCTGGATGGAGGAGGCTACCAGTGGTTGACTGGAAACGATTATGGAGTCGGTATTGCTCAAAGCACGCTATCCCAAATTGTCACTGAGACAACAAATATTTTAGAATCTAGACTTTCTCCTTGTGGATAAGATGGGGGATCTCCAATGATTCAGTGAAAGCTGAAATAAAGCGATGGCTTTATCAAAAGTATTCAGTGCCAGGAAGTACGTTAAACCCATTCATACAAACTCATTTACACATAAATGACAAATTAAAGTTTCATTTACTTATTATTTAGTCGTATATTTTAGAATCTAGACTTTCTCCTTGTGGATAAGATGGGGGATCTCCAATGATTCAGTGAAAGCTGAAATAAAGCGATGGCTTTATCAAAAGTATTCAGTGCCAGGAAGTACGTTAAACCCATTCATACAAACTCATTTACACATAAATGACAAATTAAAGTTTCATTTACTTATTATTTAGTCGTTGGATGCATAGACGGCACACATTTGTTTTTTCTAAGACCACGACGAAATAAAGAAATGTATTTCAACAGGAAGGGTAAACACAGTCTGAATGTGATGGGTGTGGGTAACATCGGAAACACAACACATTTGTATCTTATCTTATTTTCCTCTAAGATCTGCGACCATAAAATGAAAATAATGGCAATAAATCCGAAATACGCTGGTTCTTCTCACGACTCCGTAGTATGGAAACATTCCAATGAAAAGCATTCTTTGAAAATAATTTCAGTGAACAAAACAACGACTGTTGGCTTCTGCGTAAAAAGAAAAGTTAGAGTATTGTTAAATTTCGCATTAAAAATAACAACAAAAATGGCTTCTGCGTAAAAAGAAAAGTTAGTGTATTGTTAAATGTCGAATTAACAATAACAACAACATTTTCTAGGAGACAGCGGGTATCCCTTGGCGCCTTGGTTGCTTTCGCCAAATGAAAACACATTTCAACGCAGTACATACAAAAGCAAGAAATGTAGTTGAAAGATGTATAAGTGTTCAAAAATGTGAGCAACTCATCATTAAATTTCTATGAAATGAACAAAATATACTGTCATAATCCTCAGGTCGCTGGAGAATTCTAGTGGAAGAGAGAAAGAGCTCTTACGACCCCAGTGGAATTGCAGTTTTCGCAAATGTGTGTGCTGCACTCCATACCATTTGCATTCATTACAATGTCCAAAACGATTTCATAGTTACGGGCAGTGAAGATTTGGCAAATGGTAGCACAACTCAGCATTCACAATTAACTGACAGAAATCAGCGGATGAAGCAGTTGGCTGAAAAAATGAGGGATGATATAAAGATTTCGCTCTCCATTTAGTACTTCAATTCATTTATTTAAATATTTACATAACAAAAAAACAAACACTTTTATGGGGCAGTAAGGTAGAATTAAGCCTTATGGCCAAATCAGCTAACATTTTGTTAATCTCCTGCTTTCCTTGGACTGTGTTGGGCTTACAGCCCTTGGCCAAATCCGAATGTTCCTCCATCCAATTTATTAAAACTGCCATTTGATTCGGCGTAGCTGACCTGTCAATAACATTTTTTTACACACATACTACTCAAACTTTGGACGATAGACGAGACGATAGTGATAGAGTTATGTTAAGCAAATTAATGACGATAGCGTTCACTAGTATCTTTCGGACGATGATCGTTACAAAAATTACGGAATGAGTACCCAGGCTTTTTTTGCGACTGCTTGAGTACAATCTTAGAATTAACACTGCTAAATGTTGTTTGTGTCAATCAGAAGTTCGTTTTTTGAACTATTTAGTTAAGCAATATGGTATCAGACCTATCCCAGAGAAGATCAACCGCATCATTGAATTCGAAAAGCCCCACATAGCCAAAGATTTTCTTGGCCCACTTGCATGCACTTCTAAATGGAATCAAACATAATGATACGACACCAATCAATTGGACGCCGGAAGCAAGTAAGGCCTTCTAAATATGTAAACCTTATTTAGCTCCCGCTTCACTGCTTGCTCACCCAGTCCCTGACGCAGCGCTTTACCTTTTCACTGATGCTTCCGATATCGCAATTGGGGCTGTTGTAAATCAGATGTGTGACAACGTTTCTCAACCACTCGGATTTTTATCAAAAAACTTACCGCCACTGAAAAGAAATACAGCACGTGCGACCGCGAACTTTTAGCTATTTCCAAGCTGTAAAATACTTCCGACATTTGTTGGAAGGTAGGTCTTTTGTAATATATACAGACCATAAGCCATTAACGTATGCATTTCGTCAAAATTCTGACAAAGTATCGCGTAGGCAATTGCGACAGTTAGACTTTGTCAGCCAGTTCTCTACTACTGTCTTGCATGTTCCTGGCCCACAAAATCAAGTAGCTGATTTTCTCTCAAGAATAAATGCTGTAGATGCATCGAAACCGGTCAATTTTGAAGCATTAGCAAAAGAACAACTGCAGGATGAGGAGTTGGAAACATTACTTGGACAAGGTAACAAGTCTAGTTCATTGCAATTAAAACTTTTGACATTTAACGAAACGAAACACCAATTGTATTGCGACATATCAACACCGAGAATCCGCCCGTAGGTTTCCAGCAGAGAAGTAATCATCAGAAAGCTTCACAACTTTTGCCACCCCGGTGTAAAAGCTACATCAACTGTTAAATGATCCATTTGTTTAGCCTAAGATGAAAACAGACAAAATTCGTTAACAGCTGTATGAAGTGACAAAGCTCGAAGGTCAGCCGTTACAATAAAGCAGGACTTGTTCCATACAGTTTACCATCTCAACGTTTTTCGCACATAAATATGGATATCGTCGGACCGCTTCCAACATCGAATGACACAGATAACTTCTTACGATCATAGACCGCTACACGGGCTGGCCAGAGGCATTCCCCATTGAGAAATGATAAGTAGAAATGACGTAGAATACATGACTCACATCTGAAAGCCTATCATACAAAAACATCCAAATTCGATTTGTACAAAACAATAAATACAAATATGTATTTGGAATATACAGACCACCAGCTTACAGCAAAAAAGCGTTTATCGAAGAATTCGGAAACAATATTGAACAATTGGGGAAAAAATACGAGATTTTAGTAATGGGCGATGTGAATATTAATGTTAAAGATCTGGATTTGTATGGTGTAAAAGAATATTTAGAAATGCTAGCGTCACTGGGGTTAATGAATGCAATAAAAGAGTATACTAGGGTAGATCTGAAAACGGGCACAAAATCGACAATTGATCACATCTTAACTAATTCAACGGATTACCGAATCAACTCAGCGGTGATTGAAAGCTGTATCACAGATCATTACCCAACCCTTTCTTTCACAAATTCTCAACAATCAGCTGTAAAAGAAAAACAAGTCAGCATGTCATATATATGTAACTTGAAAGTAAAGGAACTTATCGCTGAAACAAATTGGGAAGAAGTGATTAATGAAAATGATGCAAACCCTCTTTATCAGAAACTTGTCGATAAAATGAAAAGCATATATGAAAGGTCGACATCTGTAAGAACAATAAAAAAATAAAATAAAGAATAACCCATGGATGTCACATGTCTTAATCGCTAAATGTAAAAAAAGGGATGAGCTGTACAAAAGGTGGGCGAACAACAGACTGAGCAGGGCTTATGAACTTTAATATAAGACTTTTCGAAACAAACTAAACAGAGAAATAACTGCACAAAAATGTCTTTTTTACAAAAGTTCAACCAGATGAAATCCGATCCCCGCAAAACATGGAGCCTAATAAATGAGATAATGGGAAGGAAAAAGCCTAGCGTTGATGAAACCATAATTAAGAATTTCAATGGCCAAGTATGTCTGAATAATCTCGCCAGCGAATGTGCAAACAACTTTAGCGAACAGATTGTTAACATCGTGCACCATTGCGACTCAATTACATCGATGCACTCAAATAGAACATTAGACAGATCAGTATTCATCCAAGAAACAAATGTCTTTGAAATGCTAAAAATAATTGGTTTGCTTGGGGAAAATAAGTCGCCGGGTATTGATGGAATTCGAGCTTTAGATATTAAATCTCACGTCGAAATTTTTGCGCCGATGGTGTGCAAATTTATTAATTTGAGTCTTACACAAGCAAAAATTCCAGAAACCTTAAAAACTGCTGTGGTCAGGCCAATACACAAAGGAGATACTAAAAGTCAACTCAACAACTACAGGCCAATATCAATTTTGCCAGTAGTTGAAAAGTGCCTTGAAGAAGTAGTTACAAACCGGTTACAGAATTTTATTGGTAAACACTCCCTCATCCACGAAAGTCAATACGGTTTTCAGAAAAAGAAAAGCACAGGTAAGCTACTTGGAGAATTCGTAAATCATATCAATGAAAGCCTAAACAAAAGTTACCACGTTTTGGTCCTATTCATGGACTTCAGTAAAGCTTTTGACAAGCTTGATTATTCAAAGCTACTAGATGCTCTGGAACGTATTGGAATACGAGGATTAATGGCTCATTGGTTAAAGGAATACCTACACAACATGTTTTTTTGTGTCAAGATTGCCGGGACCTACAGCCAAAAAGAACACGTCCAATACGGAGTCCCGCAAGTATCGAAACTGAACCCAATTTTGTTTATTTTATACGCCAATGAGCTTCTTCGCATTTTCAAGCGAGCCAAAACATTTGCCTATGCCGACGATACAGCGGTGGTGGTATGTTATAGATCCTTGCAGACAGCAACAACGATAATTCAGGATGAGTTCGTACCGTACCGCAGTGAAATGGTGTCATGATCATGGTCTAATGATCAACGCATCCAAAACAATAATAAGAAACCCGCAGTTAAAGACTACAGAACAACAAATATATTTTAGGAATGATTCCTGCCGTACGTCTACTAGCTGTTCTATAGATATAGTAGAAAGCTACAAATATCTAGGAGTCATAATTGACAGTAACTTTTTATGGGACAAGCACATTGGTGGCTTACGTACGATTCTTAAAAGCGCACTATATGCGCTAACTCATGTGCAGTACCATGCCACACCATCTGTGCTAAGGCAAGTGTATTTTGCGTTAGTAGAATCCAAGCTAAGGTATGGAATACTTGCCTGAAGCAGTGCATCGGTAACACATTTAGAAAAACTGAGAAAATTACAAACTGCAGCACTGAAGAAGATAAACGCAATTACTTACCGAAATGTTGCTGACCGAGAAAGGTTTAATGTCCTTCAAGTGGAAGACATCTTCAAGATGACGCTAATACGAGAGTATTACGACGACACACGAATTATAACACCTATTAACTATGGGATAAACACAAGAAGGCGTGCACAAGGTATGCTCCAAGAACCCCGATTCTACAACAACTATGGAAGAAGACAATTGAAATGCAGTGTGCCTAAAGTTCTCAACACAATTCCGCAAGAACTAAAAAGTACTAGAAATCCTAAAACTATGAAAAAAAGCATGAAAAACTATCTTTTAAATCAAAATTCTTAAACCTGAACTTTAAATTTAAATACAAATTTTAAATCCTAACGTAAATATATGTACTGAATTCAAGCAACTAAAAATACATATGTTTACTGATCATTTTGTCTTGTACATTTTATATTGAATGTACAATATATTAAACTAAGCTAATGTTAAAAGCACAACCTTCTGCATAAAAGCCCCTAAGACTTCGCAGAAACGTATAACCAATGTTGGTTTAATGGAAAATAAAAATGAATTAAATTACAAATTAAAATTAAATTAGAACATTAAGGCAGAAATAGTGGCTCAGTATCTAGTCCATGGTTGGATTAGTCAGTATGGGGTGCCAATCCAAACAGTCTTCGGCAGACAATTCCAATCTGCTTTTTTCGGAACTCAACAAAATCTTGGAAATTAAACATTGCAGGACGACTGCCTATCATTCGCATTCCAATTGAATAATCGAGAGATGGCATCGTTCTCTGAAAGCTGCTCTTATATGCCACCAAACAACGGACTGGTTCAGAGTATTACCAAACGTTTTACTTGGACTACGGACTTCTTTTAAAAAAAGATTTGGATGCCACCCCAACAGAACTTTTGTATGGCGAAACACTTCGGCTACCCGGAGAGGACCTTGCTGAGTCCTCAACTAATATAGGTTCAGAGAATTTTGTGAAGTAGCTACAGAAGGCCCTGTCAACTGTAAGACCAGCTTACAGCACACACCATGGAACACAAAAAGTATTATCCAGAAAACGCTAGGAAGCTGTACTCATGTATTCGTCAGAACTGACTGTGTTCGTCGTCCGCTTCAACAACCGTATGAAGGTCCATACATAGTCACACGCAAACACCTGAAATATTTTTCTGTTAAAATCAAAAATAATATTAAAAATATTTCTAGCGATAGGTTGAAAGCAGTTTTTTCCATCGTCGATGAAGTACCGGAAGGCAACAAAACAACAGATAAGAGAAAAGTTTCCAACAAACCAGTGAAAGACCATATACCCGAGCAAGACCAACTGATCTCTCAGCCAAAGGATCAGTCACAAAGCTTGTCAAACAAATCATCGAAGGATCGTTCACATGATCAGGATCAACAGCAAACTCGGTCAGGTCGTCGAGTTGTTATTCCACTGAAATATCGTTAGAATAACATTCTAACTAGCGCGGGAGTACTGTAGGAAGTAAATCTATTTACCACCCTGTTACTTCTTACATACATGAATTCATCTATTAATCTATCATGGTACATAATTATAATTGGTTGTATACTATACTACATTATGGAGAATAAAAAGAGTTAGTTAGGTTTTGTAGACGACACGTGTTTGACGGTGTTTTTTTCCTCGAATCATTGTCATCGAAAGATCTACAAATGTATGGAGAACCACAAAGCAGAAGAATGCACTCTGGGTAAGGATAGAATGCCAGATAAGAGCCAGCTCTCGTGTAAGTTCCAGTATATTAAGAAAGCGAATCTGGTTCGTCAGCAGAAGGTCGAAGTGAAAAGCCCACCTGCTCCAATTTAAACACATTCAGTGACTCCTCAATTGACGTATGCCCAAATAGCGGCAGGCCGGGGAAACACGGTACAGAAAAGACCTAAGATTGCTTCTCAACGCCTAGAATACCGGAGGCTGAAACTGACTTGCTGGCCATCTAGTTCTCTATCCACGGGCAGATGGGTCATCTTCAGCGTCAGGTACAAGAGCAGGCGAAGCGGGTGGACCAGATCTATGCAGTTCTGCCGGGCCTAACGCAACTCCAGTTGTAATGGGTACGAACATAGAGGAGCAACCCTTGAAGATCCTTGCGGTGAATGTGAATTCACTGATTAGGATCGAGCGAAGAGCCGAATTGTTTATGTTGAGCGAAAACCAAACCCCTGATGTGCTTATGGTTAGCGAAACAAAGATATTCCAGAAGCATAAATTTGGACACAATAAATACAATATTGTCAGAAGAGATCGACCCAACTCCACACAACTTTTCTCCGGCGCGACTATCCACCTTGTGGTGGTGTCGGAGCTTAAGTAGTTTATGCTAGGTTACACATCGAGCGTGCTTCCACTTCGAACAGGTTCCAGTGAAGGCCGAAAACTAAGAGATAGTCATACCAACTCCTGTGGTGGTGTGAGCTCTCAGGAACGAAACCGTGCCAGGGATGGAAGGTTGGGGGCTAAACCGTCCCTAATGAGCTCACGTAGGTGCCTAGGCGAGTGTCTACATGTATCTAGCCTTACTCCGATATTCTTCTCCTCTGTAGGAGCATACTTTTATTTCCGTCCATACTCGTGGGACCAGCATTTCATACACAAACAAAAAACAAACAAAAAAATGAAGAAACAAAAAGTGATGGATTGTCGCTGGAGGCAGTGGCAGAGACCATTAATGCCATGGCATCTGAGGCCGTCACGATGGACGAGGAGATCTCGAAGGAGATGGAGGAGCATTTGCTTGCCGATCCCGAGGAGACAGTCCAAAATGATACTGCTGTACAAAAAAGCGCTACACCTGAAGCGCATACTGGAAGAGAAAGGCATCCCCTCACTCTCCGACTTGGAGAAGAAAAATTCGCTTTGTCCATAATTAAGAAAGATGCCTTGACTAGACCTAAGGCGGAAAGAAAAAACAACACAGAAGCTAGCTGCAAGGGTGTCATCGCTAAGATGAACCCCGTCAAGAAAGCTGCCAAGGTTGTTAAACGCAAAGAGACGCATGGAACCGAAGCCAAGAAGACGGGTCCCAGCGGAACCAAGATGCGTAGCTCTGGTAAGAGGCGGAAATTCACAAAGAGGATCAAAGCCGATAAGGCGGATCCCAACACAACGGTTCAGTTCAGCAGGGCTACACGAAATGCTCTACAGCTTGCTGTACTGAATATCGGTAAGCCCAGCGGACAATATTCCTTCGAACGGGGGAAGTTGATTGAGAAGGCTATGGCCAACGCGATCTTCGACCACATTCGTAGGAATATTGGTACCACTGCTCCCACGTTTGGTCTAACTAATTGGAAACTCGGAATAAGTAGACTGGACTGCAAAGACCAGCTCTCCTATGACTTCGTGAAGAAGACTATACCAACTCTCAAACCCTGGGAGGGAGCTGTCCTCAAGGTAGTCGCCCTAGACGAGGTACCAGAGAGGCCTAAAGCCAGACTGAACATACCTGACCTGGGCGTTAAGAAAGAGGAGATTTTCAGCACAGAACCCAGCGGTCCCTATGGAATTACTGGGAAATTGGTGCGGTAGAAGACAACGAAGATGAAACCACGGGGTCAATCTTCGTTATGGAGGAACCTCCAGAGGAAATGAAGAAAGAGAAACAGATGCGGCTCTTCTTTCGAGCTGGTGAGTTCTCACCGAGACTCACGAGGAAATCGCAGCCTAGTGTGACGGCAATCACTGAGAAAAATACCTTGACTCCCAATGAAGGTGAACAAGTAAATCTTCATCACAGTGAGGCCGCCTCGGTCAACGTTATGCTGCTCCTTCGTAAGGAGTAGCTTGACTTGGCCCTAATCCAGGAACCATGGATTCTTCATAATCGTGAGAAAGGATTGGGGTCATACAACTATAATGTAGTGTAAAATGGTAGCGAAGGTAAGGCCAGAACTTGTATCGCTGCCAAGAAAAATCTTCACGTACTAATGCTCTCTAATTACAGCTCGGGGGATCAAACGGTGGTGGAGGTAAAGGGGAAGGACATCACATACACGTTGGCGTCGATATAGCTACCATACGACAAATGCATTGACGTCCCCTACGGTAAAGTCAAGACATTAGTAGTAATGTCTTAACAAGGTAAGAGGAACTTAATCCTAGGCTGTGATGCTAACGCCCATCTTACTATTTGAGGTAGCTTATACACTAACAGTAGAGGCAAGATTTTGTTCAATTATATCTTAAGTACTAACCTAACTATATGTAATCGTTGCAGTTCACCAAATTTTATTACAACCAATAGAAGGGAGGTTCTTGATATAGCACTTTTATCTGCAAATAGCACCGCAACAATCTTGAACTGGAGGGTATCCGACAAGGCATGACTGTCTGACCACTGCTGGATACTCTTCGATTTGAATTCCGGTTCTTCGCATAGGAAGGGTTTTAAAAATCTGATCAGAGCTAACTGGAAAAGATTCAACGAAGAGCTGGGAGATTTCTTGGACCTCACCCTGGGGAGATCCCCAGGTCCACGAAAGACATCGATAAGATGGTAGATGATCTTACCAGTAAACTCAACCGCTCTTTTGGAAAGGTCTGTCCTGTCAGACGCGCCAGCGGAAGAAATCACCCAGCGGAAGAAATTCGAAAATAGCAGAGCGTCTTCGCACCTCAAGACATAGCTGGAACATAGCTAAAGAGGGAGCTATTGAGTGGTCAACACATAAGGAAGACGTCAAGCTTCTCAAAAAGAAAATGAGATTCGCTAAAAAAAATTCCTGGAGAAGCTTTTGTGTGTCCATTGAATGCACCACAGAGGAGGCTCGATTGAGGAAGGTTCTCACCAAAGCTCCATTATATGTGTCTTCTATTGAGAACTGTGATGGCAGCTGGATAGACTCTTACGAGAATACGCTTGAAGCTCTCCTGAAATGACACTTTCCTGGCTGTGAAGAAGCAGGGACATACTGTCCGGCAATCACATCTATGCCAGCTAACATTGAAACTAACTGAAACTATCGACAAATTTATTGTCGATCAGAAAATCGTTTGCAGCATACAAAGCACCCGGCATTGACGAGATACATCCTATTATGTTACAAGAATCGGGGGAATATATCATTCCATGGCTCAAGTACATTAATGGTTGGTGTCTCAGGTTGGGATATGTTCCAAAAGCTTGGCGAGAGATTAGAGTGGTTTTCATACCAAAGGCGGGCGAAATAAACCACGCTAATGCCAAGGATTACAGACCAATAAGTCTATCTTAATTTTTATTGAAAACACTGGAACGGTAAATAGATATGCACATCAGATTTTTTCGAAATCAAATAATGCCTACATAAAAGGAAAATCTGTAGATACTGCTCTTCACAAAGTGGTTTCTACTATAGAAAACACTCTTCAAGTGAATTAATACACTTTCCTTGACATCGAAGGGGCTTTTAATAATGTAAGTACCGAAGCTATAGCAGACGGTCTGCGCAGAGCCCAAATACATTCGGACATATGAAGGTAGATTGAACTAATGCTTAATACCCGCATAATCAATTCCTCATTAGCGGGCATAAGGGGAAGAAAGCGAGTCAAGCAGGGTACCACACAAGGCGGAGTCCTTTCACCACTCTTATGGCTTCTAATAGTAGACGAGATGTTAGATATACTAGAAAGGAATGGTTTCAACGTAGCGGACAATGCCGACGTTATTGTGATCTTGGTATCCGGAAAGATACTTCCGGTACTCAGCGAGCGACTCAATTATGCATTAAAACTTCACTGGGTCAAAGGCAGTGGTCTGGAAGTGAATCCGGCGAAAACCGAGTTAGTGCTATTTACGAGAAGATCGATACCAGAATACAATTACCCTCGTATGAATGGTATCGAGCTGAAATATATCTCGGCGTAATACTGGATTCCAAATTGAACTGAAAAGCTAACATTGACAATCAAATCAAAAAGGCATATCTTGCACTACTCGCATGTAGAAGAGCCTTCGGGAAATCTTGGGGTCTTAAGCCTAAAGTAGTACACTGGTAAGACCCATTTTGACCTATGGTTCGATTGTTTGGTGGAAAACGTTCGAGAAGATATACGGGGGTGACGGGATCGATGAGATCAATACCGACAGCAGCTCTGGAAAGAATACTGAATCTTCTTCCACTTGACATATACTGCGGGAACACGGCAGCTAAAACTGCGCTAAGACTATGGGAAGCCGGTCTATAGAAAGCTAAACCCTACGGTCATGTCTCAATTCTAAATGGGATGAGGGAAGAGTCTGTTTCGAGAATGAACTGGCCATCTTTACCGACGGATCCAAAATGATTGCCAGTACTGGTGCCGGCGTCTACTGTGGGTTTCAAAATATACATCGCTCGTTCAGACTTAAAGATGGTTGCAGTGTCTTCCAAGCCGAAATCGCCGCAATAAAACAAGCTGTAAATATGATTATTGAGGAAGATATTATAGGGCAAATAATCAATATCTATGTTTATAGCCAAGTGGCCATTAAGACGTTAGGGTCAACATCACTAAGATCAAAGCCCGTAAACATTTGTAAAAAACGACTGGATATTATCTCAGCGACCAACACGGTGACCCTGTGCTGGGTACCAGGCCACATGGATATCTCCGGTAACGAAAAAGCGGACGAACAAGCCAGAGAAGGTTCACTTATAAGCCATTCGAGGCCCTTTCCGAGGCTAGTGTACCGCTCAGCACCCTATACAGGGAAGCTAATGAACGCTGGTGTCGATTAGATACATGCGCTACAGCCAAATCATTATGGCCAGGCTACGATAAAAAGAAATCTATCAGTCTTATAGAACTAAATTGAAGGTTTATCCGCATAGCTGTTGGCGTCGTGACAGGACACTGTGTGATAGGTAATCACGCAGCACGGCTAGGGCTGCCGTATAACGACTATTGTAGAAGCTGCAGGGACGTAGAGGAAATAGAATCCGTTCATCATCTCCTGTGTGACTGTCCAGCTCTGGCCAGCAAAAGAAGCCGTGCTTTTGGCAGATACTTCTTTTCAGAGCTGGATGAGCTAGGTAACATTGGGCTAAGAAAACTTCTGAGATTAATACATTTATCTGGGTGGCTTAGCCTAGCGGTCGAAGATTGGAATTTTTAGGTTCCCAGGGTTCTAAATGTTGGGCACAATGGACTCATAGTGGTCTAAGTGAGCTGTTGACAACCCTGTCAACAAGGGCACAAAGTCACCTAACCCTAACCTAACTCCACACAAGGAGGAGGTGTTTTGATCTTCATACGCAAACAATTGCAATTTAAGGTAGTGTACAGCGGTGAAGTGCGAAGGTTCCAGGTGCTGGAAGCATGTATCGTGTGCATCCCTTTCCATAGTGGAAAGAGGATGTACATGATCGCACTCTATGCACCTGAAGATACTCAATCTGCTTTATTTATTTCAGAGCTCGAGACACTTTGTCGATGAATAAGGCTGAAGTCGGAGGAGCATTATTTCCTCATGGCCGGATATCTAAACGCCAAATATAGAGATTGGGGAAATAACACACCTAATCCTAAAAGGAACCTACTATTTCATTGGTGGGGTCCGCACAGTGTCAAGCATAGACTCGATGTGAAAGCTACGGATCGTCCGTCGTTTCCTAGAAGCTGCTCCTATCTGGATCTTATGCTGTTCGACGTACGGCTACAACTGACCGACATGGACCGACAAACATTAAACTGCCTGCACACATTTGTGTATGACAGTGAACATTGCGGACTCAGTGCCGTAATAACGATTCCCAATGAAATTGCGGAGTTTGTCCAAACGTACTCCTACAATTATAGTAGGACGCGTTGGACTCGCTTCTCAAGAACTTTGACAATAGCACTTTCCTCGAACTCGCTCTACCCACCGTCCAATAGGAATCTGTCAAACGAGGAAATTGACTGGTACCTAAAACAAATGGACGAGGCAATTAAACGAACTATGGACAGTACGATACCTCGGTATCAACAGATAACGCAGTAGAGGATGACAACTTCGTTGTGATCGAAGATCCGCAGGAGACGGTGGAAGCTATGGGAGCGACTTTCCAGGAGGTGTACAAGGTGAATAATACCATTTGCCCAAACCTGGACTTTGAAAATCGAGTCTTTGTGCACAACTTCTACCTGCAAAATGATATATATCACTGGCGATCTAAGAACATAGGTTTTACTGAGTTCAATGACGATACCATGGCTAATAATGTCATCGCCGATGAAAGGGTACATCCCCCGAAATCTATGGGAGTCGACGGAGTTTCAAACATCATGCTTCGACATCTCCCTTTAGAAGCGGTGGACATTTACACCACTCTGTATACAATAATATAATTCCAGATATCCAAATCGGTTTTAGGGTGGGGCATGATACAATACATGCCGCATCTAAATTGGTATCGAATATCCAATGGAACAAATGCATGAAACAGTGCACGGGTGCCTGTCTGATTGACTTGGAGAAGGCTTTCGACAACGTATGGTTAGAGGGACTCTTCTACCAGCTGAACAGGCTGGGCATAAGCAAACCACTACTGTACATACTTTATAACATGCTCACTAGTAGACAGTTCATTGTGAAGAATGGTAATGCGACTTTTGCTGGAACTTTTCAAATTAAAAACGGTCTGCATCATGGCGTTGTGAAGAAGAAAGAGAGAGAGAGAGAGAGAGAGAGAGAGAGAGAGAGAGAGAGAGAGAAAGAGTGTAGTGCTTTTAAAATAAATTAAAAACGGTCTGCATTAAGGCGTTGTGAAGAAGAAAGAGAGAGAGAGAGAGAGAGAAAGAAAGAGTGTAGTGCTTTTAAGTATTGAGTTTCCTATTTGATGTTTGAAGTTGGCCGTTTTTTGTCCACGGCCGACGTACATATTTTAGGATTAGGTATTTTAGGTAAGTTGTAGATAATAATACCTAAAAGAAAATTAAAAAATCGCAGCACTTGAATAAAAAAAAAAATATATATATAAAAATTAGCACTTATAAAAAAAAAAAAAAACCAACAAAAAAAAGTACGTATAGAATTACGTAAGATAAAATAAGATAGGTTAAGGTAGAATAAGATTGCTTAAGATTTATTTTAAGGTAGCGTTTTTAGTACACTCAAAACAAGTTCGATTACTAAATTTTCCATTTGATAAATTTTTTTTGTTAGTAATTAACAATAAAAAAAATAATAAAATAAATAAAGAACTAAAGTAAGTTACGTCGAAATACATAGTTTGAAGTATTAGGATTAATTTAGAGTGCCATAGGGCCAGTAAGTTACAATACGATGGTCAAGTTAGTTAAGCTAGTTTTAAGCTTTTTTTGTCTACCAATAAGTTTAATGAATTATTCAACAGAAATGCATTAAAAATGAATGAATGAATGTATGGAGTTCACAATGTCTCTATCATCTATAAATTTTAACGCGCGATTCTGGGCGTTATATTTCAACTTTGGGCGGATGAATGCCTTATAAATTAAGGCCAGATCTTACAGAGTAAAATATTTTTTGCATCGCTGAAGGAATCCTAAACATTTTGCAGCGCTTTTAGCGACCTCGAATACGTGATTATTCCATCGAAGATGGTTACTAATACACATACCGAGAACAGCAAGTCTTTTGGTTTCAGCGATGCAAGTACCATTCATGGATAATGGTTGAGGGTTATGGTTTCGCTTGAGAAATAGAAGACTGCATTGTATTTTGGAAGCATTAAATTCCACTCTGTTGGTTGAACCCCATTTGATTATGTTGTCGAAGTCGAAATTTAATGTGTATAACATATGTACGTTGCCGTTCCTCTTCTACGGCCGAAGAGTAGGCATGTGAGTTAGGGAACGAATATGAAAAACTGAGGGTACTGTAATCAGTGAAGGAATGGATTGGATTAAAACAAGCAGACAAAAGATCATTTATAAAAACAAGAAAGAGAGTCGGAGACAAAACAGAGCCAGCATTTATTTGGTGGATTGCAGACTTGAAGCCGTCCAAGACAACTTGTATTGAAGGCCTCGGAAAGTAATTTCTAATCCATTGCAGAAGAGACTCATCGACGACATATGCATGCATTTTCGACCATAGCGCCTGATGCCAAACTCTGTCAAATGCCTTTGAAATATCAAGCGCAACCATCTTTGTTTCGTCGAAATGATGGAGAGATTGGTGTTCGCGCCAAATTCGCGCCTACTAAGGAAATAGAAATAGGAAAATTCTGGAAAGAATATCTTTCCTTGAAAACCAAAACAAAAATGCTAAGAACAAATTTTAGGGATCAAGACTAACAAACAAAAGAGGAAAGGAACTTCTTGAATCTATAAAAGGAATTAACGCCAAATATCACTAAACGGGAAAACCTACTTACTGGCCCACAGATAGGAATAAAATCCCAGATGTTGTCGACTACTTTATAACCAGGAATATATCCTTAAATACTACCAAAGTTGAGGAAGGACCTGATCTTGACTCAGATCACTTATCTGTACTTCTTACACTCGGTAGTAAAGTTATATTGAAGCAAAATAATCCGCATTTAGTGAACAAGCTAACAGACTGAAGAGTCATCCCCATTCGACATTTATGCAGTCAGACTAAATCGAACTCTCGCCGCGATCACAGCTCTCTCCCTTACAACAAACAATAAACAAATATATGTACATTTGTGAAATTGAATCAGTGCGTTTTTTTCTTTATTTTCCTTGCTATTTCTTCTTTCAGCGAACATTTTGGTCCTTTCGTTCCGAATGATTGATTAAAATATCAATCGAGCATAATAATTACATAATATAGCACATATAAGTATATTTGTTTCTGCTACCGCACATCGCATGTCGTCACTTACATACTAAATATATAACCTTCCTACTCCGCCAGACCATCAACTAACTCATCGTGTTAGTTACATCAGTACCCCTCTTCTAAATAAAATCTAATCAACGACGAATCCCATTCTGTCATAGTGCTAATGCGGCACATTCCTCGTCACTCTCATTTGGTAAACAAATATGAGCTGAGCAAAGGAATGCGTCGAACTGCGGTTTTTAATCTTCGTGGGAAGATGCAGATAAGAAGATGCACATCATTGACATTGCGATTGGGCTCGGTTTGCTGTTGAGAATTTTTGTAAGTTAAGTTAGTCTTTAAGAGTTCGACAATAAATTCGGTCATTTTATAAATTTTATAAGTTGTCAATAAAGAATAAAACTAAACTTGTGTGCTTGGAAAAGAACAGTTTCCTCCTCGTTGCCGTTGTGAAAATCACACCACTGTCTGGCTCGTGTGTGCAAAGCACATTTTGTTGCATGCCTCCCTCAGACTCTCGATCGTGTGCGTGGCAAATAAGAGCCTTTCCATTTATTTTATTCGTTTTTACTCAAATGTGTCGCGTACACCAGTTCAGTTTTATTCTTCGTTTCTTATAAGAATATTTCAATGGCGAGTACAAGAAGATATGTTTTTAGAAACGCATTAAAACGTTCAGTGGTGACCAGTGAAAAAGCGACGAAGTTGACTTGCAGTCATTTCTTTCAGTGGTTGAAGTTCCATGCAGCACAGAGTGAAGTGGAGTGCACGTGTGGTGATATTTCTCTAGCGGGTGAGGAGGCTCAACATGTGCAAGGCGAGGAATGGTACCACGTTGCCTTGGCCAACTTTTCGAGGCAGCAGCTGAAACTCAAATCAAACACGCTGAGCTTAAGCTACCATCAATGGACCTATCGCGTTTCTCAGGAGATCCATCCGATTGGAAGCAGTTTCACGACGTTTTCTCTGCGCTAACACACAACGAGACTTCTTTGGTAGGCTCTCAAAAGCTCCATTTTCTTCCATGCAGTCTGCAAGGGAAGCGCTCAACGTAATTAAAGCATTCTCTATCACTGATCGCAACTACGAAGAAGCCTGGGATTTACTTGCGAAAAGATACAACGTGGAGCGCATCATAGTCGATGCTCATTTTAGAGCGTTATTTTTGACTGCCCAAATTAACCATGGAGTCATCTTCAATCATACAATCATTGTTGGATAACACTCTGGAGCACTACCTAAGTTAGCTAAGTATTTTAAGAGAACAAATCCTTAGCAGACCAGTAACGAACTGGGACGATTGGCTTGTGCATCTCACTATCAGCAAGCTGGATCAAGAAACTGATAGACAATGGCGGATGTCACAGAAGAATGACAAGGTGCCGACGTTTCAAGTGTTAGTCGACTTTCTGTAAGCCAAGTGTCGCTCTTTAGATGCCATCAGTTCGCACAAGCCCAGCCTCCAGCAATCATCTACATCAACTAAAGTTAAGACCAAGACCGCATCCGCTTTCGCTACCACCAAAGCCGCTGAAAGATGCACTTTCTGCGGTGTAAAACACAGGGTCTATAGTTGTGATACATTTAGATATCAGACTATTTTATAAAAAAAAAAATGTTTATGGGCATAAAAATCTCATGCAATTCTATTGATTCTTATAGTGCAATAATTGAAAAGTTGATAAGTGAAAACTGTCAATTTTTCTCTCCCGATTTCAAGAGTGAGAGAGCTTTCAAAGTCGTTTTATACGGAATGGGCGAGATGGACCAAAATTTATTAAAAACCGAACTGATAAAAATTGGTGCAAGTGCATTAATGTTAAAAAAGTAACAAAAAAATTAGAACACTTCACACACACTCTTTACCTCACATCCTTGGAAAATGGATCAATCAAATTACATGGTCTAAAAAAAATCATCGGTCCATCTTGCACACACAAGTGAGTTGGAACTACCAACGAAAACTTAAAGGTAAACTAACTCAATGTCACAACTGTCAGATATTTGGGCATGGGGAAAAAAACTGCCACTTTAAAACCTTTTGTACCAACTGTGCTGGTTGTCATAAAACTGTCGATTGCACAAATCGTTCAAGTGCCAAATGTAATGGGTCGCACAAATCCACCGACCTTTCATGTGTAAGCCGAATGCAATTCTTGGAACTTAAGGAGAAACATAAACACAAAGTTATGTCAAAAACTACCCACCGACAACATGTCTCACCACCTGTGCTCTCTCGAAATCTTCAGGTTCCAATCGGCTCTCTGACGGATTTTTCACCACTGCCGCCACAACGTCAGCTGATTCCCGCCACTCATAAGAATCATAGAGTGTGGGAAGATCTCGCTCACTCTTCAATCAACAATGTTCCTGATAACATTCCAGTAATCTCTGGCAACATTGCCAGCAACAAGTGTAACAACATTTCCAGCAACAAGGGTGTTTTTCACAGCTGATGAATTAAACGCTTTGGCTTTGAAATTAATAACAAATTTATCTACATGTAAGAACAAATTTGAACAATTTAACGTTATCACACGTTTAGCCACTAAGTTTTTGTATGATGATGTTAAATAATATGATAGATAGCCATTTAAATATTATTACTTGGAATAGTAGAGTATCAGAAGTAAAATTACAGAATTCATGAACTTTTTAAATACCAGAAACGTTGACGTTGCTTTAGTTACTGAACCTGGCTTAAGCATTATTTAAGACTACCCACGCCCTACTACAAATGCTATCGATGTGATAGAGTTGATAGAGATGATGGAGGTGTGGCAATTCTAATAAAAAAGATCAATTCAACACTCGCTCTTGCCTACTGTGAAAACGCGGTACATAGAAAACATAGGAATTAACTTAAAATTGTCTAATCAAAGGAAAATTAAAACCTATTGTGCTTACTTTCCCGATGGAAAAAGCTATATGGAAAGAAAGATGGCTTTCAAGAATGATCTTCGCAAATTATTCTCCCTCCAGGGAGAGTTTATAATTGGTGGGGACTTAAATTGCAGACATAGAGATTGGAGATGCATACGAGCAAACGCCTATGGTACCATTCTATCAGATCTGTGTCTAGGTCTTCCAATAACTGTAATATACCCTTCTAGTCCGACCTATAACGCCAGTTATAATCGTTGTCCATCTGTGCTTGACTTATTTGTGTCAAATGTGCCTCGTTATCTTTTCCAACTTATTTCCATTACCGACCTCAGCTCAGATCATAACCCCGTCTTCTGTCGGGTCCTAAGATCAGGTGTACAAAAGGAACGATATGTACTAGACCTCAAAAATGCAAATTGGAATCGTTTCCGGTCAGAATTAAATTCTAAACTCCGAAATATTCCAAGCAATTTAGACAGCATTTTGTGCACAGAAGATGTTGACTCTATCATCACTGATTTTGGTCAACGAAACAGGTTAATTTCCAGATTTATTTTTGATTACAACAATCAAAAATGGAATGCAAAATTACATTCCCTCGATGTAAATTCGAAACCCTTTTGGAACATTGTCAAAGTGGTAAAGAATAAAAACAGACATCTACCCTTTCTTAAAGATTCAGGCAATACGTACTGTACGAACCTTGACAAAGCAAACGCATGTGCTTTAAACTTTTCCAAAAACCATGAAATATCTTCGAACCTTCGAGACCCCGCAACAACTGATTCAGTAAACCGAGTAATCCATAATCTTTTAAACAAAATCACTGCTCCACCCTCAAGTGCTTATATAACCGTAGAAGATACCGAATTCATGGTCAATGAGCTAGGTATACGTAAAGCTGAAGGAATTGACCGAATTAAAAATGTTTATATTAAACAAATGCCTAAATCTGGTCTTAAGCGTTTAACATTCATTCTTAACGCTTGCTTTAAAATGGAATACTTTCCAAATATATGGAAAGTCGCGAAGGTTGTACCTATACACAAAGCTGGTAAGCCTCCTGATATAATTTCCAGTTACAGACCAATTAATTTACTAAGTGTTCTTGGCAAAATTTATGAGAAGGTCTTAAAAGAGAAAATTTGCAAACATATTGCTGACAACAACTTATTTCCTAATGAACAATTTGGTTTCAGGCGCAACCATAGTACGTCCCATCAAGTACTAAGGATCTGCAAGCACGTTAAGTCATCTCGTGCAGTAGGTAAGTCAACAGGCACTATTGGATTTTGAAAAAGCCTTTGATTCAGTTTGGCACGACGGTCTCATTTTCAAAATTATCAACGCTGATTTTCCTCCGCATATCTGTAAAATTATCCGCAGTTTCTTGTCCAATCATTGTTTCAAAGTGTACGTCAATAATGATGTCTCTAATATTGTCCACTTTCGTTTTGGTGTTCCTCAAGGTTCGGTCCTTGCACCCGTCTTGTATAACCTGTTCACATCTGATTTACCATCAGTACCCAACTGTGAAATAGCTCTATTTGCTGGCGACTCGGCGATATTCTCTTCTCATGAATTCGCTCTCGACATTGAGAGGAATCTTAGCTATGGGTTGAGTATATTCCAGACATATTTGAACAAATGGAAAATCAAACTTGATGAAGATAAGATTAAAGCATTCTTTTTCAATAGAAAAAGAAAAGCCTGCTTTCTTCCTAGTGGACAGCTCCAGGTAAATGGGGCAAGTATTAGTTGGGAGCCTTCCGTAAAATATCTTGGAATTTATCTGGATACCAAAATAACCTTTAATGCTCATATAACGAGCACCTTAAAAAAAATTGCAATTGCAATTAAGATGTTGTATCCATTTATAAATCGTAGATCAAAGCTGTTAAATGATAACAAAATAAGCATACACAAGGTAATTTTGCAAGCAATTCTACTCTATGGTTGCCAAGTACGGGGTAACTGCGCAAAAAGCCATATTAAGAAATTGCAGGTTTCCCAGAATAAATTATTGAAAATGATGCTAAATTTACGGCGGTATCATTCAACACACGATATTCACCAAAGGGCGAATGGTGAATTGATCTTCGATAGAATACAGAAATTAAGTCATGTGCAACATGGTAGCTGATACCATATTATATTTATGTTTTTCTTCTTTTTTCACTCTTCTTGATTGTTTGTATGTTTACTTATTCATCTATTTATTTATTTATTTACTTATTTATTCATATATTTATTTATTTACTTATTTATTTATATATGCATTTATTTATTTATTTATTTATATATTTATTTATTTATTTATTTACTTATTTATTTATATATTTATTTATTTACTTATTTATTTATATATACATTTATTTATTTATTTATTTATATATTTTTTTTTTCTTTAACTCGAAGGGTTTTTTTCGCTTTTTCCCTTCGGATACTAACTTAACATGAAAATATCTTTAATTCAATTGTATAATAATGTTACAGATGAAAGATAGTAATTATCATATCTCTTAATTGTAAAACGTGTGGTAACTAGCCTCTGTATCTTTTATGCGAAATAAAGATCTATCTATCTATCGTATCTTCATCTAACGTTACCAACACGGATCATCAAATTCTCTTGGGGACTGCAATCGCTAAAGTCAAGGACATGTCTGGACTGTATCAAACGGTAAGAATCCTATTTGACAATGCTTCTCATCTTACTTTTATTACACGAGCATGTGTCGAAAGACTGCAACTCAAGATCATGCCTTCAACTACAACAACCGAGGGCATAGGTGCCTTAACTCGTATGAAGAAAGTATTTGCCAAGGATCCTCAGCTCCACTCACAGTACGCAGAGTTCATGGAGGAGTTCATCAACCTGGGGCATATGGAAGAAATCGCTGATCCCCCAAATCTGGGAGAACATTTCTACATGCCTCATAGAGCAGTCATTAAAGAATCCAGCAGTACAACTAAGCGCAGGGATGTATTCAACGCTTCATCAAAATCGAGTTTCGGGTTTTCCCTTAATGATACTCAGCTGGTTGGTCCGCAACTTCAACCTGATCTCTTCACCACGCTGCTTCGTTTTCTAACTCACCGCTTTGCTATGAAAGCTGACGTAGCAAAAATGTACCGCCAGGTACGAGTCGACGGATCGCACATCGACCTTCAACTGATCCAATTAAGGATTTTCGTCTACTGACGGTGACATATGGCGTCGAGCTTCTCATCTGGCTGTCAAAGCCCTGCAACAGAGAGCTCTTTGTGAAAAACGTGATTTTCCTGCAGTTGCTAAAATCGTTCAACGCGATTTCTACATGGATGATCTCTTAACCGGCTCTTACGATGAATCGGACCTGCATCGCTTACAGAATCAGGTCTCTTGCATGGCAGGTTTCTATGAGGCGGTTTCCACCTTAGAAAGTGGTATTCGAACTCTGCGCTTGTCCTCAGCTCTATCCCTGCTGAAGAGCGTGAAATAGAGCCAACTTGGGATCTTTCTGGTTTTGAAAGTGTCAAAGCACTGGGACTTCAGTAGCAACCATAATCTGATGCTTTCGCATACAGCGTCTAGGTTCATGATTTAGATAATCGAAATCTTACTAAACGCCTTTTACTTTCAGATGCTGCAAAGTTATTCTATGTTAGGCTTTCTTTCTCCAACGACACTTATCGCCAAGATCATATGAAATGGCTTCAGTATTGTGAGAACTTATCCTATAAACTTATACTTAGCTCCAATTAAGCCCATTTCATTGCCTAGACTGGAGTTGTGTGCCGCTGCCCTGCTGGCACGATTGACGACTCATGTAAGAAAGGTACTTGACCCATCGGTGGACAGATTCAACAGTGGCGATCGCCTGGATCCGTCAGCGACCCAGCAAGTGGTGCACATTTGTCGCCAACCGGGTGCGCAGATTCAAGAAGCTATTCCATCAGCCAATTGGCTTCACGTCCCATCAGCGCAAAACCCAGCCGATTGCGCTTCACGGGGCATGATACCACATTATCTCAAGGACTTCGCGGTTTGGTGGGATGGTTCACACTGGTTGAGTCAGCATGAGCTTTCTTGGCCACCGCAATAACTGTTCATCACCGCTATCGACTAGAAATCCAATCCAGTCAACGTCAACATAGCCACCCGGCCGCCGTTATTTGAAATCTAGGATCTCATTAATCGGTATTCCTCAATATCTAAACTAAAATACGTAACTGCATTTATCCTCAGATTCATCAACAACGCACGGCGCTCTATTGCAGTTTGTAAACGTGGAAAATCAACATCGCTTTGCTCATCTAAACACCCTAGTCGCAATGAACTCCAGGAGGCGCTCAACTTTTGGATCAGGCTCGTGTAAAAGTATTTTTTCGACGACTATATTTATCGACTGCAATCTAAGAAATCCCTTGTGCGTCAAAGTAAGCTATTACGATTGAGTACGTTCCTGGATGAGGATGGTTTGCTCAGGGTGGGCGGAAGATTACGAAATGCATCACTACAACCTGATAGAAGATATCCAATACTACTTCCTACAGCTGCAAACATGCAGCATTTCTCTGCACGCAGGCCCTCAAACAAAGCTTCCGCTTTTGCGGGAAATCTTTGAATTATGCGTGAAGTGCCGGAGGTACGAGCCTGTAGTGCAACAGCAATTGATGAGTGATTTGTCCAAACCGAGAGTAGAGTCTTGTCGGTATGCTGAAACGCCCGAACGTCAATATATCTCCGCTCTTGATCTTCAAGGACAATCCTGTTGAAGTTGGTGAGTTGAACTATATTACCAGTTAGTTCAAGGTGGGCGTAATTTTAGCGCCAAATTCACGCCTACTAAGAAAATCATCCCCATTCGACATTTATGCTGTCAGACTAAATCGAACTCTCGCCGCGATCACAGCACTCTCTCTTACAGCAAACAATAAACAGATATATGTACATTTGTGAAATTGAACTAGTGCGTTTTTTTCGTTATTTTCCTTGCTATTTGTTCTTTTAGCGAACAATTGGTTCCACTTCTCGGTGATATATGCCATCAAATCACCAGTGGACCTTTTGAACTATACTACCAGACATTAAGGAGTTTTCGTGAATAGAGATATTTCATAAGCTGACTATCAGAGTTTTCATGACATTCGAAAGAAGGAAGCTAAGTGCAATGGGTCGGTAATTGAACAGGGAGGAGATTCGCCTTTTTTTAGGGACGAGCTGGACAACTGCTGTTTTCCATCTACTCGGAAAGAGCCCTGAGGAGCAGGATGGACAGAAAAGCTTACGCAGAGGTTTTGCCAGCGTGGAAGAACAACTCTTCAAAACTACCTGCAGCGTGACAAGTGAAGGTGTCCCCCTATACCACGGTGATCCTTTGTGAGCTAATTTTAGCCAGTGTCTGTACCAACCGATTCTGCTGTTTACTGTTTTTAGCGCCGCTATATCAGAAAGCGGTTTATTTAGAATGTTCAACACTTTCAGTATATAATTCACTTGCAGTTTCCACGGTTTTATGAAAAGTGAATACAACCCCGCTTCTACCAGAACCATGTAATTTGGTATGTTAGGTAGCAGGTAAAAGGTTTTTCGGATATACTATATTTTAATATCGTTTCTCGACAGTATCATACTTCTTATTTCCGACATTTGCGCTGCGTAAGACAGGATAGATTGCGAGACTGATTCAAATACTTTTGAAAACCATAACTTCAGATTTCTCAATATTCATAACTCTGTACATTGATGGGATCCAATGTACACAGCTACAACAATATAAAATGGAATATATTCAATCCACAGCGATACAATTTGAGAATAACAACGGACCACTACTAATTTCTGCCCTCTACTGCCCACCCAAACACATAATTTCAACAAAACAATATAATAGCTACAAAGAAACACTAGGACAAAGATTCATAGCTGCAG
The DNA here is from genome assembly GCA_963082735.1 of Pocota personata. NCBI lineage: Eukaryota > Metazoa > Arthropoda > Insecta > Diptera > Syrphidae > Pocota > Pocota personata. Next base: position 24,925,920 of record OY720433.1, on the reverse strand, counting down.
GGGATTTTAATGCCAAACACACGGACTGGGGATCAAGACTTACAAACAAAAAGGGGAAACATCTGATAGATGCCCTAAAAACACAATAGCTGCAGATTTTTAAGCACAGGAGAACCAACCTACTGGCCAACTAACCCTAAGAAAAAAACAGATTTACTAGACTTCTGTATAACCAAAAATATATGTACTTCAAAAATCAAAATCAAATCTTGTTTCGAAATTTCTTCCGACCATTCGCCTGTTATAATAGAGTACTCAAGCAACATTATTACCAACAATAAACGATCAAAACTGTATAACAAAATAACAGGCTGGGATGCATATCAGGAATTCCTTGATCTAAGACTAGAAATCCAAGTTCCTCATCACTGACGGATATTGAAAAAGCTATTATTTTCTACAACGACATGGTCCACGAAGCTGCATACCGGTCAACAAAAGAAATGGAGCAAACCAAATATACGAGAAGTATACACCAGACTTCATAAGAAAACAAATCAAAGTAAAAAATAAACTCAGGAAATAGTGGTAAATGACAATATCCCCAGCAGATAAGCAAAAATTTAACAAAGCAAGAACAGATTTAAAAGAAACACTAAAACAACATCAAAATAATAACATCAACAAATATCTGAAAACGCTGACTCCAACTTTCAAAACGAACTATTCACTTTGGAAAACAACCAAACATCTAAAAAAGAAAATGACCTTCTACACACCCATCAAAAAAACAGACGGAAGCTGGGCCCGGAAAAATAAAGATAAGGCCAATACTCTGGCTAACAAATTTTGGAATACCTTCACCAACGACGTCAGCAATTCCCATATCCCACAAATGAACAGAAACGAAAAATCCAATACACCAATCAGAAAAATGACAATAAATGAAATTAAAAACTGTATTACAAAGAGAGTGAACCAAAAAAAATCCCTTATGACAGAAGAACTACTTTTTTTTTTCTTTTTTATAATTTGCACGTGTTAAAGGGGATATGAATACCCTTATACTAATTGTTAGAACACGTGCGTTTTTTTGTGGAAAGGAAGAGACAGAGAGAAAGACAGAGTGGTGTGGTTTGAAACTCAGGTGGTATTTAGTTTCTGTAAACTTAACAAACTGCCCAAAAAAGCACTTGAATATCTACGAAACGTATATAACGCGATGTTAAGACTTCATCGCTTTCCTAAGGTGTGAAAAGTTGCTGTAGTTATACCGATACCCAAGCCTGGAAAAGATGCAACGAAAACGACATCTTACAGACCTATAAGCCTACTGCCAGTTCTATCTAAACTTTTTGAAAGACTATTACGTGACCGCATGGAAACTATCTTGACAAGCATTAATGCAATTTCTAATCACCTGTTCGAATTGAGACGACAACATTCGACTATTCAGCAAATCCACCGAGTAACCAATAAAATTGCAACTGACCTAGAAGAGAAAAGATTCTGCATCGGGGTATTTCTCGACATCGCCAAAGGTTATGACTCTGTATGGCACGGCGAACTACTAAAAAAAAACAAGAGCAAATTCTCCCAATTGACTACTCCACATTAATTAAAAGTTACGATGAATATGACCCAAGACCACAAGTATTACGTACGAGTATATCACCAAGGTGTAGATAGTAATGAGTCCGAAATCCAAGTGGACGAGAGCATCAATGGTCAACCATCAGCAACCATCAGCAGCCGAACCAATATTCACCAACAACAATATCCACGAACATTGTGTGTCGCTGCACTAGAGAGTAATGCATACACGCATGCATTCAAGTGTGTGTGTGTTAGCCAAACGAGAGGTGAAAAACTGCATGTCTGCACGATGGACGTGGTGTAGTGGCAACATCATCGCTTATCACGATACAGGTTCACGGTTCGAATCCTGAAGTCAATAATCATCTATTTATTTCGCATGAAATAAATAAAAAGTCGATCAATTGCGAAAGCTTATGTCAACTCTACTGCGAAGGCATAACACTAGCAGTAGGGCGGTCATATGGCTAAATTGCAACTTGATCGCGATGATGACATCATGAGGACGGAAAAAAATACTGTGAATCATGAGCAACGAAGCAAAAACAAACAAGGTCCCCAGTTATCTGGACCGTCACCCTTGGAGTTCACTGAAACTTAATACCAGCTGAGTTTCAAACCAACTACACCAATCTGTCTTTCTCTCTTCCTCTCTCCCCCTTCCCCCAAACCGCCCATGTCCTTAAATTAGTATAAGGATATTCATAACCCCTTTCACATGTGCAAATCATAAAAAAATACAAAATAAAAAAATCGTGTGGTGGTGAATTCTTGTTTATTTGTTATTGCAGATGGTCGGTTGTTGGATGATGGACTTTGGCTAGGATGTTGCGATGCATTTACTTACAGTAAATAACAATAAAAAACATATTAAGTTACAAATTAACAAATTAATAAATTTAAATTAACATTACTAAACATCTCACCCCCCCTGGAACAAGTTTTCAGGACAGTGGTAGTGCGGTCAATTTGGTAACTGGACGAACAAATTGTTCACGAGTGGTCCTCACTATTGCAGCTCTTACGCCATTGTCGGTCCCGGATGAACTTCTTCCACCCTTCCTAGGAGCCAGTTTGCTGGAGGTAGATTGGGTTGCACTTCTTCCTTTGCCACTTTACGTGCCATCGCTTCCAAAATCCTTGGATCATACATTGGACAAGTTTCCAATGAGATAGGCGGTTGGCATATTGAGGTGGCTTGGCTCGGGTACAGCAGTGTCGGGTTCTCCTTTAAAAAAATGCGAAGGGGTTAGAGGATTTAAATCTTAATCGGACAAAACATTAAGAGGACGAGAATTCAAAATTGATTCGATTTGAGTAAGGACGGTGTAAAGTTCCTGCAATGTACGGATGGTGCTTCCAGTGACTGATGCGAAATAAATAGATAATTCTTGATATCAGGGTTTGCACCGTGAACCAACAGCGTGACAAGCGATGATGTTACCACTGCACCACGGCCACCCTCATGTTAGAACATTTGCCTCATCGAGCAACAAATCGTATAAAGGCGGCGAGCAAAGCGTGCGTCGGTCGTCAAATCACTTACTTGCTTTAAGTGAATTGCCTTGGTACACATGCACACAAATAGAGCGATGTAGGCCTTGGATACCACAGACACCAAGCCGGGCGGGCTGGTGATGCTAAGCTCAGGCGACTGTGGGGGTCACAGGTGGCGGATAGTGAACGGCCTGCAGAAATGGAGGCTAACTGCGAATACCCAATAAGCAGTCCCCGACCAAGAGCGGCAGAGAAGGAGGGCTTGGCTGAAAAGGTTAAAGGAACTCCTATGAACTCTCTGCGACAAGACGAGTAAGCACCGACTTCCATATATGTGCTTTCCACCTCAAGGTGGCTACGAGGGATACAGAAAGGAGAAAATGGCGAGAACCGGACAAACCCGCCACATCGTAAAATGCGCAGCTTCTTTGCCCGAAAGGGATGCTGCATATATACATACATATATATATGTTTATACATAGGTATATATATATATATATATATATATAAATAACCATAACCACTACCCTAAAACATTAAGACTGACCCCAGTAAGGTCTTAATTATGGCATACTGGAAAACGAATTGGAATGACAGCTATGAGGGCTGACATTTGTAGTATTCTGTTACCTGAGTAAGCAAGAGTGAAATCTCGCAGAAATGGCTTTCAGGCTAATGCTACAAGCGCCTCCATCCCGTTAAAACCTTGGCAGGCCTAAAAGTACGTTCAATGTTTCGTCACCATTAAGTTGGTGGTGTAGGTCTAGATGTAACATTCCTGGTTAGCACCGATCCGGCTCTGGCACAAAACCCCATAAGGGCTTGTGTCAACCCTCGCATGGCCTCACTGCTTGCAAAGACAACCATGGGATCCTTAGGTGACTACACATTCGAACATTGATAGCGGCTTTGAGTGGGGATCCACTAGAAATGATTACAACAAAAACAAACAAAAACACCGGAGAAATTGAAGTAGAGAAGAATGAGGAGAACCCCTTCCAGAGGGGATCAAGGATGCTGAGGTCACCAATTGACCAAGTAGCAGCATCACAAAGAAGTGCGGAACGACGCGAGTCACCCGCAATACGAAAGGTGACGGTCGAACCACCAACCCATAAAACTGATTTCCACAAGTGAGCAAATTAGAGGTCTGGTAGAAATGCTGGAAGATGGCAAAAGGCGTTCAATCCACCAAGCGATGCGAGATGCTATTGAAAGCATCAGAGCTCTCTACGAGCTCTCGGCGATTCAGCTACACGATGAGGAAGCAAAGCAAGTGATTCGCCGGAACAACTTGTCGCAAACTTCGAAATGGCTAAAAACAACATCTGAACCCAAGAGAAGACAAGTTGCAGACGACGAACCCCCGGAGCCAAAACGAAAACAGCAACAGCCACCGAGTGGCGCGGCAGACAACGAACCACCGAAGCCAAAACAGACGCAGAAAAATACATCAAATGATGTTACAGGCAAAAAGCGCTCGGAGCCAAGGCGTATAAAAAACAAACTCCATTGATAAACACCAAGGTGAAGGATGAGACCACCGGCGTAGAGACCCCAGTGGTCAGACCTAAGAAAAAAGTTACAGCCACAAACAAGAAGCAAGCGGCAGGGGAAGAAGAATGGGTAAATACCACCAAAAAGAAGATCGCCAAAAAGAAGCAACAAGAGGTCAAAAGACCTAGACGTGACGCTATCGTCATTAAAGCGACGGGATCCCTCTCATACGCGGAGATACTACGCAAGGTGAAGGCAGACCCCAAACTGGAAACAGTGGGAAAGGCGGTAACTAAAATCAGGAGGACACAGAAGGAAGACCTCCTTATACAATTCAAGGAGACGGGAAATAAGACAAACGAATTTAAAGGCGTCATTAGTGAAGCTCTAGCAGAGCAAGCGAATGTAAGTTCGATTACGCATCGCACTACCCTTGAGATCAAAGACATCGATGAGGTCACGACTATAGACGACGTAATCAATGCAATCGAAGCCCAGTTTGGAGTGAAAGTTTCACCAGCAGATATTTTGTCCCTGCGGAGGGCGTACGGAGGAACACAAACAGCAACGATCAGCTTTCCCGCAGTAGACGTAAGAAAGCTGTTAGAAGCAGGAAGGATTAAAATCGGCTGGGTTAACTGTCGCATGCGCGAACGAACCCTCCTTAAAAAGTGCTTCAAATGTTTAGAGTTTGGTCATCTAGCCTGGCAATGCAAAAGCGAGGAAGACCGCTCCAAGCTATGTAGGAGATGTGGAGGAGAAGGCCACATAGCGAAGAATTGCAATAAGGATAGGCATTGCTAATAAGGGCCGGACAAATACTAACCGGAAGGCTGGAGTAGGGTCCATTATTGACATCACCTTTGCGAGCAACTCCATCCTGAAAACCATAAAGTGGAGGGTCAGTGAGGAATATTCACACAGCGACCATCAGGTGATAATACTGGAAATAAAAGGGAAGAAAACAGTCCAGCTCCCAAAACTTACTGGCCCAAAATGGAATGACAGATCTTTCGATAAGGATGCATTCGAAGAGATGTTGAACGGTGATCAAGCTCCAAGCGGAACAGCGGAGACCCTCGCTCACCACCTCACAGGCACCATCACCACAGCGTGCGACGCATCAATGCCTAGGAGAGCAAACACCAGGAACGCATTACCGTGTTACTGGTGGAACGAGGAAATAGGCGAACTCCGGGCAAAATGTCTGCAAGCCCGGCGTAAAGTCCAACGATCAAGAAGGAGGGCGGATTTAAAACAATGCCTGGGCACCCTTAGACTGGCGAGACGTAGCTTAAATAGAGCCATTAAGGAAAGCAAAACTGCATGCTTTAAACGTCTCTGTCAAGAAGCCGACATCAACCCATGGGGCTCGGCATACAGAATGGTGATGACGAAATTAAAGGGCTATAGGACTCCTCAAATAACATGTCCGATAATGCTGAGATCCAAAGTAGAGCACCTCTTCCCTCAAAGGCCTGCTGCTATGTGCAATATTATACGAGAAGTCAATCCAGAAGATATTCCTTTAATTACTCTCGAGGAACTGCTAAGGGCATGCAGCAAGATAGGTGACAACAAGACTCCGGGACCCAACGGCATCCCAAACAAGGCAGTAAAGGCAGCTGTAACAAAAAGATCAGACCTCTTCATAACAACAATGAAACAGTGCCTTGAAGAAGGAACCTTTCCCGAAAAATGGAAAACGCAGCATTTGGTCCTACTGCCAAAAGGAAAGAAGCCCCCAGGAGAACCATCATCCTATCGCCCAATATGCCTATTAGACACCATGGGAAAGATCCTCGAGAAGATAATCTATAATAGATTACTCGCAGTAGTAGAAGAGAAAGGAGCCCTCTCAGATCACCAATTTGGCTTCAGAAGAGCACGATCTACTGTTGATGCCATAAGAGCGGTAGTCGATATCGCCAAAGGTGCCATCGAAGGAGAAAGATGGCTCTACGGCACAAAGGAGTATTGTGCAGTAGTAACGCTGGACATTAAAAACGCATTTAACTCTGCGAACTGGTCGTTTATTAGAAGGTCACTTGCCAGGATGGATACGCCATATTACCTGCTACGGATAGTGACGAACTACTTCAACAACAGAAAGCTGAGGTACAATACCGATGAAGGCGTAAAATACTACAACGTAACTGCGGGAGTTCCACAGGGATCGGTTTTAGGGTCACTATTGTGGAACATCATGTACGACGGAGTACTACGATTAGCGTTACCTGGGGGAGTAACGATAATTGGATTCGCCGATGACATTGCAGTCGTGACAGTAGCTAAACAGATCCGTGCAGTAGAATCAGCTACAAATGAAGCAATTGCCCGGATAAAAGATTGTCTAGTATCCGCCGGACTAGAACTAGCTGACCATAAAACAGAAGCTGTTCTTATAACTTTCAGGTTGGTAACCAAACCATCAGGTCGAAAGAGGCAGTTAAATACCTTGGAGTAATGCTGGACAACAGGCTACGGTTTAAAACGCATGTTGATTTTGTTACCAAAAAAGCATCGCAAATGCAGGGAGCTCCCTCGCGTATCATGCCTAACATCGGTGGACCTGGATACGCTAGAAGGATTCTACTCTCTAGAGTTATCACCTCAGTTCTGTTATATGCCGCCCCAGTCTGGGCGGAGGCACTGAGGACGAAGGAGACCAAAAGGAAACTATCGTGATCATACAGACTCTGTGCGCTACGGACAATCAGCGGCTTTCGAACCATCTCTGACGAAGCTGCATTTGCCATAGCTGGAATGGTCCCCATCCCCCCATTCTCGCAGATGAAATGCTGAGGATATATAACAGAAGAGCATTGAGTCATCACGACGCCACTGGTATCAAGGTGATAAAAATTGAAGAAAGGGCAGCGTCAGCAGCTATGTGGCAAGCTCGTTGGGCTAATACAACAAAAGGCAGATGGACATACAAACTTATACCGACAATCCAAGATTGGATAAGTCGAAAGCATGGAGACTGCAACTACCATCTAACGCAGTTCCTGTCTGGCCACGGTGGCTACCGCAAATATCTACACCGATTCGGACACGACAACTCACCATCCTGCCCGGAATGCCTAGGTGAAGATGAGGATACAGAGCACGCAGTGTTTTACTGCACACGTTTCACGGCATGGAGAATTACTCTGCCAAGTCCGTCATTACTCCTCGACCATATGTTTCGGTTGGAAGAAAATTGGATGGCAATATGTTCTTTCGTAACAACTCTACAAAAAGAGTTGCGGAGAATAGAAAAGCTAAGAAGAGCAGCAAAAGCAACAGAAGCATCAGAAGCAGCAATACAAGAAGCATAGCATGAATTGCTAATCAGCCCCGCGAAGTAATACCTAACGGCAGTCCCGTGGGGAGAGTGGTTGAAGTGTGTAGGGTGTGTGTTTAGTACGTAGGCGTATTCCTGGCATCGAGTACTCAGGTTTGCGAATCGTGCATGCTAGTAGCACTCGGGCTACTAGTATCTATGAAGATTACACATCCCTGGCGCAATCCAAAAACAAAAAAAAAAAGGCCTTGGATAGTCTCACAGTCACCAAGCCGGACGGGCTGGTGAGGCTAAGCTCAGACAACTGTGGGGGTCACAGCTGGCAGATAGTGGACGACCTGCATATATGCAGGTTAACTGCGAATACCCAATAAGCAGTCCCCGACCAAGAGCGGCAGAGGAGGAGGGAGTGGCTGAAAAGGTCAAAGAAATCCCTAAGAACTCTCTGTGACAAGACGAATAAGCACCGTCTTTCATGTAAGTGCTTCCCACCTCATAAGGTGGCTACGAGGGATACAGTAAGGTGAAAATGGTGAGATCCGGACGTACCCGCCACACCGTGAAACGCGCAGCTCCTTGCCCCGCAATGGAGTCTGCATATTCTAACGGGAATCACAACCGGTTTCATATGACGACTTGATCGTCAGTAATTTAAAACATTAAGACCGAGCCCCATAAGGTCTTAATTATGACACACTGGAAAACAAATTTGAATAGAAGCTATGAGGGCTGACGTTTGTAGTATTCTGTTACCTGAGTAAGCAAGAGTGAAATTTTGTTGAAATGGCTTTCAGGCTAATGCTGCAAACGTCCCCGTCCCGTTAAAACCTTGGCAGGCCTCAAAGTACGTTCACTGTTTCGTCGCCATTAAGTTGGTGGTGTAGGTGTAGATGTACTCGTAATATTCCTGTTTAGCACCGAACAGGCTCTGACACAAGACCCCATAAGGGCTTGTGCCAACCCTCGCATGGCCTCCCTGCTTGCATAGATAACCATGGGATCCTAGGGTGACTACACATTCGAACATTGATAGCGGCTTTGAGTGGGGACCAAACAGAAATGACTACAAACAAAATAAACAAAAACACCGGAGAAAAAATTGAGGAGAATGAGAAGAACCCCTTCCAGGGAGGCCCAAGGATGTTGAGGTCACCACTTGGCCAAGTAGCAGCATCGCAAAAGAGCACAGAACGACGAGAGTCACCAGCAATAATAAAAGTGACGGTCGAATCAAACCCCAAGAAATCTGATTTCCACAAGCTTGGTGAACAGATTAGGGGGCTAGTAGAAATGGTGGAAGACGGAAAACGGCGTTCGATTCACCAAGTAATGAGAGATGCCATTGAAAGCTTCAAATGTCTCTACGAGCTCTCGACAACTGCACAAACAGAAAATTAAGGGGGTGTCTCATCAGAACAACTCCTCGCAAACTCCGCCATGGCTAAAATCCATATTAGAGCCAAAGAGAAGACAGGGTGCAGACAGCGATCCTCCGGAGCCAAAACGGAAACAGCCATCAAATGGAGGTGCCGATAGCGCACCCCCGGAAATAAGGCGGAAGCAGAAACATCATCCAAATATTGTTGCAGACAGCGAAGCCTGAAAGCACAGTGGAAGCATAAAATCTCAACAAACGGTGCTGCAGGCAGTAAACGCCCAGAGGCAAAGCGGAAACAAAAGCACCCACATCTGGTAAACTTCAAGGAGAAGGATGCAACATCTGGTGTTGACACCCCAGTGGGCAGAAATAAGCAGATAAACGCAACCACAAATAAGAAGCAGGTGACAGGAGAAGACGAATGGGTAAATGCCACCAGGAAGGTCTCCAAAAAGAAACAACAAGAGGCCAAGAAAATTAAACCTGACGCTATCATAATTAAAGCAACGTGGACTCTTTCTTACGCGGAGATACTACGGAAAGTAAAGGCAGATCCCAAACTGGAAGCAGTTGGAAAGGTGGTTTCAAGAATCAGGAGTACACAGAAGGGAGACCTCCTAATACAACTCAAGGAGATGGGTATCCAGGCCAATGAGTTTAGAGGCGTCATCAGTGAAAACTTAGCGGAGCAGGCGAATGTAAGGACACTCACGCAGCATACTATACTCGAGATCAAGGACTTCGACGAATTCACTACAATAGATGACATAATCGATGCAATCAAAATTCATTTTGGAGTACAAGTTTCACCGGCAGATATCTTATCTCTGCAAAAAGCGTATGAAGGAACTAAAACATCAACGATCAGCCTCCCCGCAGAAGACGTAAGAAAGCTGTTAGAAGCTGGAAGAATTAAAATCGGCTGGGTTAATTGTCGCACCCGCGAGCGGACCCTCGGGGGTGGCCGTGGTGTAGTGGTAACATCATCGCTTGTCACGCTGTTGATTCATGGTTTGAATCCTGATGTCAAGAATAATCTATTTATTTAGCATGAAATAAATAAAAAAGTCGATCACTTGCGAAAGCTAAGTCAACTCTACTGTGAAGCTATAACACTGGCAGTAGGGTGGTCATATGGCTAAAATGCAACTTGATCGTGACGATGACATCATGAGGACGGAAAAAAATACTGTGAATCATAAGCAACGACAAAAATAGCGAAAAACGAACAAAATATTCCACAGTTATCTGGACAGCCACCCTTGGAGTTTACAGAAACTTAATACCACCTGAGTTTCTAAGTACACCACTCTGTCTTTCTCTCTGTCTCTTCCTCTTTCCACAAAAACGCACGTGTTCCAAAAATTAGTATAAGGGTATTCATATCCCCTTTAACACGTGCAAATTATAAAAAAAAAATAATGCTCAAGGTGTCTAGAGTTTGGTCATATAGCCGGGCAATGTAAAAGCGGAGAAGACTGCTCCAAGCTATGCAGAAAATGTGGATCAGAAGGCCACATTGCAAAGAACTGTGACAAGGAGCCATCATGTATGTTCTGTAGAAAGGATTACAAAGAAAATAAACGGACGTTATCATGATCAGCGAGCCCTATAAATGTCCTGATCAGAATAATAATTGGATTTACGATAAGGCAAAACTAACAGCAATATGGATATGCGGACGCCATGCCTTCCAAGAAATAAACGACCATACAGAAGGCTTTGTGCGAGCGAAATTAAATGGGATCCATTTCTATAGCTGCTATCCAAGACCCAACTTACAGGCAAGCGAGTACCAACTAATGCTGAACAATCTAACCGCGGATGCGCTCCAGAGAGCCCCAGTGGTTATAGGAGACAACTTTAAAGCATGGTCCACAGAATGGGGCAGCAGACTCACCAACAACACTGGAAACATTCGCTCCCTTAGCGACAAGCGTCGCTAACAAGGGCCGAGCAAACACTTACCGGAAGGCTGGTATAGGTTCAATCATCGACATCACCCTCGCGAGCAACTCCATCTTGAGAAAAACACAGTGAAAGGTCAGTGAAGAATACTCACATAGCGACTATCAGGTGATAATAAGCGAAATCAAAGATAAGAAACCAGCCCAGCTCCCTAAACTTACGGGCCCGAAATGGAATGATAGATGTTTCGATAAGGACACATTCGAAGAGATGCTCAACGGTGATTTAACTCTAAGTAGAACAGCGCAGACACTTGCGTAACGCCTTACAGGCACTATCACCAAAGAATGCGATGCATCAATGCCTAGAAGGACAAATAGCAAGAAGGTATCACCATGTTACTGGTGGAACGAGGAAATAAGGATACTTCGGGCAAAATGCCAACAAGCCCGGCGCAAAGTCCAACGATCAAGAAGGAGTACAGACTTTAAACAATGCTTGGACACCCTTAGACTGACACAACTTAAATACAGCCACCAAGGAAAGCAAAACCGCATGCTTCAAACGTCTTTGTCAAGAAGCTGACATTACCCCACAGGGCTCGGCATACAGAATAGTGATGACGAAACTGAAGGGTTGTAGGACCCCTCCAATAACATGTCCAATAATGCTGAGATCCATAATAGAACACATTTTCCCCCTAAGACCAGCTACTATGTGCAACATCATAAGGGAAGTCAATGCAGAGGATAATCCATTAATTACCATGGAGGAGTTGGTTAAGGCATGCGGCAAGATAGGCGACCATAAGGCGGACCAACCCGACGGCATCCCAAATAAGGCACTGATAGTGGCCATAAAAAAGAGACCAGACATCTTCATAACGACAATGCAGAAGTGTCTCGAAGAAGGAACATTTCCTGAAAGGTGGAAGGTACAGTATTTGGTCTTGCTACCAAAAGGAAAGAAGCCCCCAGGAGAACCGTCATCTTATCGCCCAATATGCCTATTGGATACCATGGGCAAGTTCCTTGAGATGATAATTTATAATAGATTAATCGCAGTAGCAGAAGAGAAAGGAGCTCTCTCAGACCGCCAATTTGGCTTCAGAAAAGCGCGATCTACAGTTGATGCCATAAGAGTGGTAGTTGATATAGCAGAAGGTGCCATCGAAGGAAAAAGATGGCTCAACGGCACAAAAGAGTACTGTGCAATGGTAATGCTGGACGTTAAAAACACATTTAACTCTGCGAACTGATCGTTGATTAGAAGATCACTCGCCCGGATGGATACGCCATATTACTTGCTGCGTATAGTGACGAACGGTCTTACGACCGCTACTGTGGAACATCACATACGACGGAGTCTAACGATTAACGCTGCCCGACGGAGTAACGATAATTGGATTCGCTGATGACATTGCCGTCGTGACAGTTGCAAAACAGATCTGTACAGTCGACTCAGCTACAAATGAATCAATTGCTCGGGTATGAGATTGGCTAGTTTCCGCCGAACTAGAACTAACCGGCAAACTCGTCGGGCCAATACAACAAAAGGCAGGTGGACATATAAACTGATAACGACAATCCAAGACTGGATAAGCCGAAAACATGGGGAATGTAACTACCACCTTACACAGTTCCTGTTTGGTCACGGCGGTTACTGCAAATACCTCCACCGATTTGGACACGACAGTTCACCATCCTGCCCCGAATGCACGGATGAAGATGAAGATACGGCGCACGCAGTTTTTCATTGCACACACTTCACGGCATGGAGAACTACTCTGCCCAGTCCGTCGTTACTCCTCGACCCTTGAAGTTCACTGAAACTTAAAACCAGCTGAGTTTCAAACCAACTACATCAATCTGTCTTTCTCTCTGTCTCTTCCGCTTTCCTCAAAACACCCGTGTCCCAAAATTAGTATAAGGGTATTCAAAACCCCTTTCAGACGTGCAAATTTAAAAAAAAAAAAACATGTTGCAGTCGAAAGAGAATATGATGGAAGTATGCAATTTTTGTAATAACTCTTCAAAATGAGCTGCGGAGAATAGAAAAGCTAAGAAGAGCAGCAGAAATAACAGAAGCAACAGGAGCATCAGAAGCAGCAACACAAGAAGCATAGCATGAATTGTTAACTAGCCCCACGAAGCAATACCTAACGGCAGTCCTGCGGGGAGAGTGGTAGAAGAGTGCTGGGTGTGGATTTATACCTAGGCGCATTCCTGGAATCGAGTAATCGGGTCTGCGAATCGTGCATGGTAGTACGCTACTAGTATCTTTAGAAGATTACCACATCCATTGGAGCATCCATAAAACAAAAAGGCCTTGGATAATCTGGAATTTCGTCCACGAGAAAACTTTATGGTAAAGGGGCCAGCGTAGTCGCACCTTGTGTTCGACAATGGTCGGCTTAGGTGAACACGTTGAGGCGGCAAGTCACCCATAAGCTGATTAGAAAGCATGGTTTGCAACGATGTACAATCTTTCGAATGTGGTTCCGGCTTCCCAATAACCAGTAACGTTGGCAAATTATATAGAATGTCTCGGATACCCCTGGGTGAAGATGGATATTGTGTATGTGGCTTACTATAAGTAGAGAACCGTGATTATTGGGTAGGATTATTGGATGTTTGGGATTAAACGACAAATAAGCATGTTTTATTCACCCCCCTGCACGAAGTAAACCCTCACTGCCAATAAGTGGAGAGTACCTTAAAAGTTTAGATTTTGGGCTAAGGTCGCGATTAGTACACAGATGGCTAATTTCACTCTCGAACGATTCATTTTGTACAGGTTTTAAGATATGAAGTAAGTAAGTAAGTAAGTACACGTAAATGTAGTTCAGAGACTGTTAAACCACGCACGGTTTTGTCAAATTTTGTAAGCCGACAATTTTTTGTAATCCGAACGCAATACGCGACGATTCGAACTAACCGCGCCCACGACAAGATCTTGGAGACGAGCAATTTGAAAGCATCAGTTTCTGTTGTAGTAATGAGACTCTGCTGTAGTTTTTGGTGTTCTTCCAATGTTACTTCTGCTTCATCCTGTTGTAACACTGAGAGCGTTGATTCGGGCCAATTTTCCCGTGACAGCGATGGTCATGGAGGACCTGTCCACCATAGACGATGAGTGTTAAGAAGGGATGGAAATAATCCTCGTGACGCACAATCTGCCGGGTCGGACTCCGATGCGATATATGCATATAGTGGAATTTGTTCAAGAATGGCAGCTGTACGATTGACGACAAATGTAGTCCAACGACGAGGTGACGAAGACAACCAGTGAAGCTCGATTTGTGAATCACAAAAACCTGAAAACTCCTGTTAATCGATGATTTAATCGAGGTTATTATGCGGCAAAGAAGTAGAGTTCCACAAAGCTCTAACCGAGGGATCGAGATGGGTTTAACCGGTGCAGTCTTGCGTTTGACCGCGACAATGACGATCTGAAATTGATTGGGTGCGATTTGACAACGTGCGTATACCACCGCTGAGTAGGCCAACAATGAGGAGTCTGAAAACCCGTGTAATTCGATGTCTCCTGATGTGTTGTATAGTGCGGGAATGAGGGAGAAGACAAAAAAAGAAATACAGTTACTTTAAAAAACACACTAGTGATTTTATTATGCGGATTGTTATAATGATTATCTTCGACTGACTGTTCATCATTTGCCATGTTTCCCCCATGTCTTTCGCTTCATTCTCCTATCGTGTGCTCTATAGGTCAGCAGAGTAAACCGATCCATGTGACCCATTCTTGCACCTGTTTGTTTATACAAGTGGTCGCAAGAATACGTAACACTTGATATTGAATACTATGTGACCTTTTCGTTTATTTGTTGCAGGCACTCAAGTGGGTCAGTGTGACAACGCTTGTGTGTTCGCCGCAGTGGGTCAGTTGCAATGTTTGCACATTTGCTAAACTGGGTTATCGGCGCTTCGGCGCTGATGTAATGGGAATACGAGGCTGAAATGTCTTGCGCTGGCACAGCAATGTGTGTGGGCACAACACTCCACCCCCCTTAAAATAAAAAAGACGCACGACGTTAGGAGTGAAGACTTTCGAGATGCGATAGGATCCATAGTAATCGATGAAGAATTTCGATAAAAATGGCTGATATTGTTTTTCATTTCGTTATTAAATTCTTTTTTTTGCTTTATTTATACATTTCATAGTTTAATATTTGTTATTATTTGTTTTTACAATTTGTCACTCTTTTTTTTTTTGTTACTTTATTAGTTTACAATTCAATTTATGAGATTTGTATATTTTTTTTTTGCTTTATTAGTTTACATTTTCTTTTCTTCTTACTTTCTATACTACCATATATATATATTTTTTTTTGGACTAGAAAAGTTATCAGCTTTTTTTTATAATCTGCGCGCGCCGACGGGGATATGAATACCCTTAAACTGTTTCAGGGCACGGGCGTTAGGGAAACGGGGGAAGAGGAACAGAGGAGGAGCCTACGCACGTTGCCTTTGAATTTTCAAGGTTGTAGTGATGGGGAAATACAAAGCCTGGTAGATCATTCCACATTCGTGTTGTTCGGCTTATAAATGACTATATTTGACAGTACGACCGAAGTTTGGCTTTAGGGTAAACTCATGTGCATTCGAAGCATGTCGCGTATTGCGGGTGAAATTTTGAAGGGGAGGAATGCAACCGGCTATTTCGCTGGATCATTTTTTATAAAAAAAAAAAACGATAAAACAGGGAGAGACAGGAGACATTTCTCCGATGTTCTGATGAATGAATGAAATTCACAATGTCTCTATCGCCTATAAGTTTTAACGCGCGGTTCTGTACCCTATCAAGAGTGTGCAGAACGGGTGGGTGCACTAGACCAGATATGGGTGTTATATTCCAGCTTAGGGCGGATGAATGCCTTAAAAATTGAGGCCAGATCAGTTTACATTTGGCTCTTGAGTGACATTGCTTTCTGCTGCTCTATTTATTGACAGCTTTATCTTATTGTATTTATTTATTATCAATATCAATATGCCAATTACACAAATAATGAAGATAGTGGCGTATGAAAAATAAATATGTTTGCTATTTATGGATAGCAGTGTTTTATTTGAATTAACTAAATTTTTAATACTTATGCTATATTTATCTAGATCTAGCTCCTCTACATGTATGGTATGGGCTGGTATTTGGGCAATGTATATCATATATCGCCTGTAGTTCTGGTTTGTAACTAAAATCTCATTCTTGATCGAAATAAACTTGATAGATGTTCTGTTTCAGCGGTTTCGGTTCTGCTTGCGTTAGGGTTGCGCTGAATATGGATGTTAAAATAATGAGGCAGGGAACGATATCAAAGGTAGTTATTGTATTGGTTTAGGCTTTTGTTATGTGTGGTGTGTTATAATTTGTTATAATTTGTTGTGTTTCTAAATGTGTGTGGTTTGATGAGGTTATTATGTATGATTTTTTCATACCTGACTATTGTTATTTTGAGTTTTCTGGGGATATAAAGGGTAGTTAAATTTTAAGGGCCGATGTTGAATGTGAACCACACCTAAACGTCAAGTTTTTTTCTGCATTTCATTTGACATTTCTCAATTTCAGACTAACTCAATTTGAACCATGGAAGATACACAATCGAGCAACGCATTAAAGCTATTCAGGCTTATTATGAAAATGGGCGTTCAAATCAAAATGCATATCGTGCATTTCGTGATTCTTTCGGTCAATTTAATCGTCCAAATGTGCGTACAATCGGAAAAATCGTGCAAAAATGTGTGCAAACCGGGTCTGTAGGAGATGTGAAAACACCAGTGCATGCTCGTACAGCTCGTACTGCAGAAAATATTGCTACTGTTCGCAATAGTGTGGCTGAAGAGCCGTCCACCTCAGCTCGTCGTCGTGCCCAATAATTGCACCTCTCACGCTCGTCGTTGATGAACATTATGCATAAAGACTTGCATTTACGCGCTTACAAGGTGCAATTGACTCAAGAACTAAAGCCTCTTGACCATTTCAAGCGTCGTCAATGGTCACAATGGTGGCAAGAAATGGCAACAGTGGATGATCAATTTTCGAAGAAAATCATCTTCAGTGATGAGGCACATTTTCACCTCAGTGGATTCATCAATAAGCAGAATTGCCGCATTTGGGCGAATGATAATCCAAGAGTGATTGTCGAAAAACCAATGCACCCACAAAGAGTGACTGTTTGGTGCGGTTTATGGGCCTGCGGCATCATCGGGCCGTTTTTTTTCCAAAATGATGCCGGTCAGGCAGTTACTGTGAATGGTGTTCGCTATCGTGAGATGATAACGAACTTTTTATGGCCCGAATTGGAAGATATGGATGTGGACGATATGTGGTTTCAACAGGATGGTGCCACTTGCCACACAGCTAACGAAACAATGGCTCTTTTGCGCGACAAATTCAATGGCCGTGTTATCTCACGTGGTGGCGATGTCAATTGGCCGCCAAGATCATGTGATTTGACACCGTTGGACTTCTTTCTTTGGGGTTATTTGAAAGAAAAGGTGTACGTCGATAAGCCAGCAACAATTCAAAAGCTAAAGGATGAGATAATTCGGCATATTAACTGCATAGAACCTCAATTATGCCTCAGCGTCATCGAAAATTTGGACCATCGGATGGAAGTGTGCCGCCGAGGTCGCGGCGGCGATTTGGCCGATATTTTGTTCCATACATAATTGAACCATATCAATATTATCATAATAAAAAGAAATGACAGTAATTTCCTAAATAATTTGTGTTTTATTCAAAATCAACATGGGCCCTTAAAACTTAACCACCCTTTAGAATAATTCTTTTCTGCAGAATTTAATATCTTACTCACGAATGCTATAGGTAGATCATTTCCGTCTAGACCTCTTCGTGAGATTACTGCGCCTATCGCTTCGTTGCTAGTGTCAGTAGTGAGGTAGTAGGTTTGCTAAAATTAGGGTATTGTAAGATAGGGGGTTTAATGATTGCTTGTTTTAATTGATTAAATGATTTGTCACAAAATGAGTTCCATTTAAAGAAGACATCCTTACGCAGAAGTTTGTATAGAGGGTTTGCTATTTTTGAAAAGTTTTTTATAAACTTTCTGTAGTATCCTGCCTAGAAAAGATTTTATTTGCTTTCGAGTCTTTGGGGTTTCTATATTTTGAATGGCTGAGATCTTTTCTTGGTCAGGTTTTACTCCTGATTCTGTAATGATATGACGTAAATACATAATTTCTTTTTTTAAGAATTTACACTTATCTAAATCCAATGCTTGGAAGACTTCGATCAGTTTCTTATTATGATCATCTAAATTTTTCCGGTATATCATTATATCGTCTAGATATACTAGACATTTTATACCTTGTAGCCCAGTAAGGACTTTGTTCATCAACCTCTGAAAAGTGTGGGAGGGGTTGAATTCCTTAACCTTTTGGAATTGACTCCACCAGGCGATCCATTTTATTTGTATCTCAGCTGGAATCGAGTCGTCCCAACCGAGGTTGCACTTCCATGTATCCTGTATTAGTATTTTGGAGAATATTAAAAGTCCATACGGATCGAAAACAGCCATAACGATTCCTAGTAACTCTCTTTTCGTTGGGCCCCGTGATCCTCGTATAACTTGCTGAGGAGTTCGGTGGAATTTGGTTTCAAATCTGAACGTATCGCATGGTGTGTCCCAAAACATTCCAAGGACCTTTTCAGTAGCTGCTTGTCGTTCCATGTTGATTGGGTTTGGTTTTTTCTTGGCTGTTCTGTTCATTGCTGTTTCTATGTTTGCGGAATTAGAGAAGAAATTTCTTAAATTGAAGCCTGCTTCAGCGTTGATGTTGACCACCTGTCGGTAGATACGCTCCGCTTCAAATTCATCTTGGAAACTTTTCACAAAATCACCCACGTAATGGTTACCAATTATGGAGGCCACAGCATCTGGATATTGCTCTTTAAATCCCTCAGCATTTCGGTTTTTGATATACTCTGCGCTACATGGTGAGTATATAGCTCCAAAAATCATGGATGTCATGGCAAACTGTTGAATACGCTGGCTGGTGTCTCCGTTTCACCAAAGAAAGCGCTGCGCCTGCTGGTTGGCTGGGCGTATTTGCACTTGTGAAAACATTTCACAGATATCCGCAGCAACTCCAATGACACCTTATCTGAATTTGTGCTAAATGTCCCGTAATGGCTTTGCTTGTTCTGGACCTTTAAGTAAAACCGAATTGAGAGAGACATCGTTTATGGTGGCGGCAGCGTCAAACACTATGCGTAGCTCTTCCGGCTTACGAGGATTTTGAACGCCAAAATGAGATAAATACCACACTGGCTGTTTAGTGCTTCGCATTTCATCTGCTGAAAGTTTTCGGGCGTATTCCTTTTCAAAATATTTGGACATCTCTCTTCGGTATCTGTGGACGAATTCAGCTTCACGGCTCATTTTCCTTTCAATACTGATAAGTCGTTTTTCCGCCATCGAGTAGCTATTCGGAAGTGATGGTGGAAAGCTTTTCCACAGTAAACCAGTTTCGAAGTGCTTGCCAATACGTTGAGTCGTCCTCTCTATAATCTGTCTGGCTCTAGCGTCATCTTTAGATTCCAACGTTGTAGGCGTAGCATTTACTCCGAAGTTGTCTGCCAAGAAATACTCGCCCACCATTTAATGCAATTCGTTCAATGAATGGTTCTCCCGAATATGATTGACGATGAGATACGAGGAAGCTGGTTCTGATGTTGGTCCATAGGCTACCCAGCCCAACTTAGTTGTTGTGGCAATGGACCCTGAAACAGTTGATTGGATAATTGTTGTTGATACTCCCAAATGAACGTGGTCCGACCTGATCAGCATAACTGGTTTGATGTTCGTGTAGTCTTCCAAAGGAACAAATTCCAAATGTTCAAAATCAGCTCTTTTGAATGACTGGGCTCGTAGGTTTAAGTTGGCGTGTGTAATCGACATAAGCAGTCTCCGTTTGTTTCCCGTTGGGCCGCCTATGTTCGCCATCAGTCTACTTAACAGTGCTGTTGTCTTTGCAGTTCTGTTGGCCGCCAACTTGATATGCTGCCAAAAAGTCAATTTCGTGTCGAGTGTTACTCCTAGGTACTTCAGTGCTTTCCTTGTTGTTACCATCTGCGACCCCATTTGAAAATCAATTATCGTGGAGATCTGTCTTCTGGTTAACAGAACTATTTCCGTTTTTTCCGTCCATGGTCTTCCATCCAGGAGTACACGCGTCTCATAACTTGATTCAGTCGTCTCTGGGCGTCCTCGGTGTCCCGTGCGGTAATTACTGCTGCAATGTCGTCTGCATAGCCGACCAAGAAAGTATTTTCAGGCATCTCCATACGAAGGATGCCATCATAGGATATGTTCCATAGATCAGGATCAAGTATTGATCCCTGCGCTGCTCCAGAAGTTATTTGCTTCCTACGTGGTCCTTCCGGAGTGTCATAGGTGAGATATCTATCCCTGAGATACTCTTTTATCATACGCAGTAAATATTGCGGTATTCTGAAAGTATCTTTTAACGCCTCCAGCATGTTGGACCATAGGGCAGAGTTGAAAGCATTTCTTACGTCCAAAGTCACTAGCATGATTATCCTTCTCGAATAGCGGTCCCTCTCTTGGACAGTTCTGACTACGTCTTGCACTACGCCTATTGTGGACTGGCCTTTTCTAAAGCCATATTGTCGTTCTGATAGTCGCTTCTCCTCTGGATAGCTGCTGAGAGTCGTGGCTTCAACATCCTTTCGAAAAGTTTGTCTATTGTGTCGAGCATACATAGAGGTCTGTGCGCTGGTGCATCGTTTGGGTTTCCCTTTCCCTTGCTAATCAGTACAAGGCGTTGTGTTTTCCATTTCTTGGGGAAAATCCCGTTCCTTAAACAGCTATTATACATGTCGAGTAATAGACGGGGACAAGTTCGGGCAACAGTCTTCAGCGCTTCGGCTGGTATACCATCAGGCCCAGGAGCCTTCTTATTCTTCATAGCACTTGCCGCCTCGACCAGATCCTCCTCGTTAAATAAGGGAATCTCCTCTATTTGTTCAAGAGACATCTCTGGGGCTCTAACTGGGTATGTTGGAAAGAGTGTGTTCACTATTGATTCCAGTTTTTCTGCGTTTAGTACTGGGCTGGTCGCTTGCGCCCCCAGCTTGCGCATAACCATCTTGTAGCCTAGACCCCAGGGGTCGTTATTTACATCGCGTCATAGATCTTCCCATTTCTGTTTTTTGCTTTTGTTTATGGATCTTTTTAGCTCCAGCCTTGCGAGTTTGTATTCCGCTACCACTTCTTTCGTAGCTTCGAAATCTCTCCTCCTTCCTCTTGTGACTTTGTGCCTGAGGTGTAGGCACCTCCTTCTGAGTCCAGCAATTTCTTCTATCCACCAGTAGATGGGTTTGCTGAATCTATTGTAATTTTTTACACGAGGCATTGCTGTACCACACGCCTGGTGTATGAGTCGGTGGTGCCCACTATTTCCAGGATAGCATCTTTTCCTCTGTTTATCATCGATGTGAGGAGCGCTTCGTTGAGTTTTGCCACATTCCATCTTGGTCTCCGTCTCCACTTCCCATTTTGGGTACGTCGATGCCTTTGTAGGTCGTAAACGATATACTAGTGATCACTACCAGTATAGTCTTCTATGACTTTCCAGTTTTCTACTTCAGCTGCTATGGCCTCCGACGCATCATACATACATACATAGGTAACGTCCGGTATTGTCTCGCCGTAGCCGGGACGCCTTGCGGACATCTCTAGGATCTGTCTTCCCCTTGAGTCTGTTGTGTTCATTCCCCACTCTACTGCTTTTGCGTTGAAGTCACCAGCGAGCAGAGTCGCTACCCTCAAATTCCCGCACGGTACCTTCTAGATCGCTTATTTTCTCGGAAGTCACTTATGTTTTCGTTCGGCGTGAAATAGCAGCTCACTATTGTGACCTGGACACATTTCATCAAAACATATCTTTTTCCAGTCCCGTGGTTCTTAATAGAGACTGTTTTCGAGTCCGGTATACAAATAGCGGCTGTGTCAAGTTCGTCCGTGAGCCAGCCGGGTCTATCCCTACTTCTGTACTGTTCGCTGATGATTATTACGTCGACTTTATGGCCCAGACTAAGCTGCGTAGGATTCTCATAATTGGTGGACATTTTTCTTCACTCTGTCTAGTGCTTCTCTAAATACTTGACAATTTCTTGAGCCCGGGACGTGGGCCAATTGCTCCGGTTCTAGTTTGAGCTCTACACACAGGCAGCACTTTGCAATAACTTTTGCATTCCTTTTTCCTATGTCCCTTTTCTCCGCATTTAATGCATTTCCTAGGCTCTTCCTACGTGGTCCTCTGCAGGTAGTTTCTTGGTGTCCGTAGCCGAAGCACTTGTAGCATCTTGTGACCTCCGCCCTTCGACGTATTCTGCAACTCACCCATCCGATTTTTATTCGAGCAGTTTCCAATAGTTCGTTTGCAGATCTTGTGTTCATCTGAACTATGGCCATTTTTTGTGCTCTGCTGTTGGCTTTTGTAATGGAGATCTTCAGTTCTCTGCCGAGTTGTTTCACCTTTCCTCATATAGCCTCTTCCACTTCTTCTGCTGTTGTAAAGTCATCCATATCCCTGATCTCCAGTGTTTCTCTGGGTTCTAGGTTTCGGACGGTTAGGTTAGATGGCACCCCTAAGATCATTTTCAAAATTGCGCTGAAGTCTTCTTTATTTGCTGTTTTTGTTCCGAGCTCGAGGAGGACACTTCCCATTTTTGTTTGGCGCACCATCTTGGTGTCCGTTCCCGTGTCCTGTGGTTTTGCTTTGCTTCGGATTTCTCGCAGAATCTCAGCGTACGTTTGGCCATCTCTTGGTTTTACATATGAGGATTGCCTCTGGTCTATGCTTGGGTTGCCTATTTCTCCGCTTTTTATGATGAGGTTAGCTGTTTCCACCAACTTCAGCTTCATTTTCGGTATTTTTTATCACTTTGTGCTCTCTCCGTGATATTTCTTGTGGTGTTGCCCTCGCTGTACTTCTCCTGGCGTTCTTTGTATTCCCTTCTACTTTTCCGGTCGGTGTTGGAGGTGGTTTCTTCCTGAAATCCGTGCCGTCCGTAGTGGCTCTGTTTGTGTCCTCAGATGGAGATCCGTGTCCGCTGATCTTTTCCTCATTATGCTGCTACCCTTCGGGTAGGGGACAGAATATACCCGAGGTAGGCACGCCTGTCGTAAGAGGCGACTAAAATCCCCAAACGGAGACGAAAACTTCGAAAAATTGGCAAACAAAAAAACAAATGACCCGGTCCTCCTGGCAGGGGGTTTGTGAGTAGAAATAACTGTACTACCCAATAAAACTAATACGGTTATAAAATATGGCAATGAATAAAACAAACGATATAAATACACCAGGTGGCAGACCAGGTAAACTGGAAAATCCACCCTCCTCGGAGGTCGGTCCCATGGATTCTGGGGGGGACCATTTATTGCTTCTCCAACAAAACACCAGAAGGAGTTCACTCACGCCGAGAACTCCACCAAAAGCGATAGCGCGAAAAAAGCCTTTCGGCCAAAGATAGCGCTATAATTGTAAGTATTCCGAAGATACAAAAACAGAAATCTGGAACCGAAACCAGTAAAGTTGGAAGTGAACATAAAACTGATTCACAAGCGAAAACCCTACCACCTACATCGAATATCTCCGGGAAAAGTAGTCCGCCGGCTAACCAGGACTCAGTGAAAACGAAATGCTTCGTAAAAGAGAACAACGAACTACGAGCTAAACTTAATGAAATGGAGCGACTCTTCCACGAGCTTAAAAAGGAAGTAGATGCTCTGCGAAAAGAAAACGAGGATCTCAAGAACATCCATGTACCGAAAGATCTCGATACAACGCCAAACCGTCCAGCAAGTGAATATTTTACGGACGAGGAAGAACTTGCTCACGAAACCAATCCGGCCTCCAAAAAAAGGCCTAGCAAAAAACGTAAGGCCGTTACTTCACCCGAAGTTTCACAAAAGGAATATAAGCCCGCCGTATCAAACAAGGCAAAAACCCAAGCGAAAAATCGCCCTCCACCCGCAATAAATGTCGTCGGGATAGCGGACTATGGAAAGCTTCGTAATCTTCTCAAAAATACGCTGAGGACAAAACACAATATAACCTCGCGCCGAAACAACGAGTGGAAAATCAATGTAGATGACCCAGACTCCTACCAAGCACTGTCTCTAAAATTAAACACCGAGAAAATCCAATAGTATACTTACGAGAATAAGTACGAAAAACCACTGCGAGTCTTTGTTAGGGGACTTCACCCGTCGCAAAAGAAGACGTTATGGAAGACGTGAAAAGCCAAGGCTTGAAAATTATTGACGCCGTGAATATTATCAAGAAGGAAAAGCAACGTACAGAAGGAGACAAAGATAATGTCATCAAACGAGATCTCCCACTTTTTATGCTTACCTTTGATAGGACCGAGAATGTGGACGAAATCTTCCAAATGAAAACCATTCTAAACATCAAGGTAAAAGCCGAGCCCATGCGTAAGGGCAAGAGATCGATACCTCAGTGTAAGCGATGCCAAGGCTTTAACCATACGCAGGCATACTGCCAGAAAGAACCACGGTGCGTAAAATGTGCCGGTACACATCTCTCGGAAGAGTGCAACATAACCAAGCAGGTCCCAGCGGTCTGCGCGAATTGCATGGGAAACCACCCAGCGAACTATAGAGGTTGCGAAATCGCCAAAGAACTTCAAAAAAGACGCGATTCTCTAAAAAAAAACCGCCACACCCGGAACCAAACTTAAAAGATCCTAAAATCGATAAGCCTAAGACCGTTAAGCCAGTCAAAAGGACGAGACCGATAAAGGAAAATATAAAAATTGCACAAGACAACGTCGCTGGTCCAAGTCCAACGGAAAAACTGCCACTGGCTGGAAGTACGAAATCGTACGCGCAAGTCGCATCAAGGTCAGCCACAACAGATCCGGTCTGCCAAATACTAACTGAGATATTGGAAAAACTTGAGGAGCAAACCAAGGTTAATCAAGTTATTTTCGACAAATTGAGCAAGCTCGAGTTCAAGCCTCGCAAGACAAACAACAAAACATGAATATGAAACAGGTGCTAAAGGTACTAACGTGGAATGCAAACGGCATTCTGGCAAAAATAGATGAATTAGAAATCTTTTTACGGAAAAACAATATTGAATATGCTTGATATCGGAAACCCACTTAAAAAAAGGACCTGGACCCAGAATAAAAGGCTACAGTGATTATCATGCGCATCATCCTTCGGAAAATGCGAGAGGCGGTTCCTCTATGTACATTAAAGAATACATTAACCACTCCGAAAACATTAAAGTAGAACTGAATTCTATGCAAATAAGTTCAGTTTCCGTAAAAATAAATCATTTAGACTACCAGATCGGATCGTGTTACTTCGCTCCGGGATATAGGTTGGTGGACGACAGCCTCGTTCGCCTCTTTGACTCACTCGGGCCTAATTTTATCATCGGTGGTGACTTTAACGCGAAACACACTTTCTGGGGTTCAAGATGTAATTCAACGAAAGGCAGATTATTGTACAAAGCCAGTATGAAACGTGGTATGGAATCTTTTTCGACGGGAAAGCCAACGTATTGGCCAACTGACAATAATAAAATCCCTGACCTCGTCGACTTCTTTATCGCAAAAGCGCTAACTAAAAATCTAACGGAAGTAGAAGAATGTTATGATTTATGCTCAGACCACTCAGCAGTCACTCTGAAAATCGGTGGAAGTCTAGCAAAAAAAGAAGGACCGCCTAAGTTAACTAGTAACAAAACAAACTGGGACGTTTTAAGAAAAGACTGCAAGGAAAATATTGCTCTAAATGTGCCGCTAAAGACACCACTTGAAATAGAAGACGAAATTGACAAGCCCGTGGAAGACATTCAGTGCGCAGCATGGAAAAATACTCCTTTTCGAAAAACAGCAACACGGAACAGCAAAGTCAAATACCAGCCTGATATCGAAGACCTCATACGAGAAAAGAGAAGAGCGCTCAAGAGATGGCAACAATCCCGCGCGCCACCGCATAAAACTCATCTCAACCACCTTTGCAACAAGCTAAAAAATGTGCTGCAGGACTTAAGAAATCGCGAGACTTCTACTTACCTCGAGAGCTTGACCGCTGATAAGTGTTCAAACTATTCTCTATGGAAAGCCTTGAAGTCCATAAGGAAACCCGTAATGCACTCGCCACCAATAAGGAAAGCTAACGGCGAATGGGCAAAAGGAGACAAAGAGAAAACGGAATTATTTGCCGAATATTTAAAGGAAACGTTCAAGCCATTCGATGGATAACCATTGATCGAAGATCCGATTGCAAATACGGCACCCGACAACTTTAAATTAAAAACTGTATCCCTGTCCGAACTTCGAATGACAATAAGAAAACTGATATGATTTAATCACTGGCGAAGTTTTGAAGGAGCTACCGAAAAAAGCGTTAGTTAAGTTACTCTATATTATAAATGCTTCATTGAGACTTCTATATGTTCCAAGGCAATGGACAGTCGCCGAAGTAATAATGGTTCCGAAACGGGGGAAATGTGCAAACGACAAGAAATTATATAGACCCATTTTGCTTCTGCCGATAATATCTAAGGTCTTTGAGAAACTTCTGCTAAAAAGATTGCACCCAGTAATTGAAGAAAGGCGATTGATCCCGGATCATCAATTCGGGTT
Source organism: Pocota personata (assembly GCA_963082735.1). Classification (NCBI taxonomy): domain Eukaryota; kingdom Metazoa; phylum Arthropoda; class Insecta; order Diptera; family Syrphidae; genus Pocota; species Pocota personata. The sequence continues at coordinate 24,899,125 of OY720433.1, read as the reverse complement.
TCGGGTTAAACATTCCACAATCGATCAGGTGTATCGAATAACAAATGAAATTGAAAAACCTCTAGAAGGGAAAAAGATATGCTCTACCGCTTTTCTCGACGTATCGCAAGCGTTCGACAAGGTATGGCACGAAGGCCTGAGATATATGCTTAGGGTAATCTTACCAGATAAATTCTACAGAATATTGGAATCTTACCTTAATAACAGACTCTTTTATGTTAAACATGGTTCAGAATATTCGCAATTCAAAGAAATCCATGCCAGTGTTCCGCAAGGAAGCGTTCTCGGCCCAATCCTGTTCCTGCTTTACACAAGAGATATACCCCAAGATGAAGGGACTATCGTAGCAACGTTCGCAGACGAAACGGCTATCCTCGCAACAGATGAGTCAGTCGAATCATCAACTGGAAAACTCCAACGAGCTTTAAACAAAGTATGCGAGTGGACAAAGACCTGGAGAATCGTCCTTAACGAGACCAAGTCAACGCATGTCAATTTTACGTACAAAAAGATAAACAACTTACCTATTTCCATTAACTCGGTACAAATACCGTACGCAAACGAGGCAAAATATCTAGGAATGACACTAGACGTAAAACTTAAGTGGAAGCCACATGTTAAAAAGAAGCGCGTCGAGGTCGAAATCAGACTTAGAGAAATATACTGGCTACTCGGGAGATACTCGAAGTTAAGCGTATACAACAAACTGCTTCTGTACAAGCAAGTGCTAAAACCACCTTGGACATACCGTATACAACTTTGGGGTTGTACCAAGCCAAGCAATATGACTGTTCTGCAAACATTCCAAAACAGAACACTAAGAGCAATTGTGAATGCTCCATGGTATATAAGGAATAGAGATATTCACAGAGATCTAGGAATTGCTACCGTGAGAGATGAAGTAACAAACTTTGCTCACAAACTTCGTACTCGCCTTCATGATCATTGCAATAATGAAATAATCCGTACTCTGGACGTGACAAACCTCGAGCGCCGACTGCAAAGAACAAGACCGTACGATCTTTCGCAGTAAGGGAAAACCGCATATAATGACGGTATTAGTAGGTGCCTTCGCTGGAAAGCTACCTACCTAACGCGATTAACACTACAGAAGCGTAAACTATTTGTTAAGGTAACTTAGTCGCAGTCACCACAAAACGAAAAAATGAGAGGAACGAATTTCCTACTACTATGAGCACGAGCGGCCGGTTCTCATAGTGCCTCTCTGGGGGGTGATGTTTAGCCCGTAGGCATATACTGGCCGACACTTATGAATCATCAGGTCAGATATATGAATCGGGCATAACCAATGGTACGGGCCATTGGTATCTTTTGAAGATTCCTGCACCTCCAGCCGCAACCAAAAAAAAAAAAAATTATGCTGCTGCAATGGTCTAACATTGGGGATCTGTTTTGTCTTTTTCCCTATATCTCCCTCAATAGGGCTAGAGGCTACCCTCTATTTGGGCTCCAGATCGACTGTTGGTGTTTTATCCCTGCTCTCTGGTAGTACTCTCCGCTTTTTTTGTAACTGTGACCCATTCTAGAATTTTGTTTGTCTTGGGTGTTTGCAGCTGAAGCTTCTGCGGAACAGTTTTCCACGCTTTTTTCAAGAAATCTATCATATCGATTGATTCCTCCAGCTCAGCAAGGCCGTTCTTGATACTCATGCCGACGTTCTTTTGCTTTTCGGTTACTTTTTTTATAGCTCTAATAGTTGCTCTGCATTTCTCCGGTTCGATCTCCATCTTTCTGCTGGCTATCTCCATCTCATTTACTGGGGTTGAGTCTTGATGATTTGCCGTAACAACCTCAATTTTTTTTTACAAAGGTCTACTTCCCTCGTATTTCGGGCCTTTGCTTCTGTTGTAGTTTGTGATGTCATTTACCTCCTTATTTTTTCTGGGGATATGCGGACTTGGGCTTCCTCTCCTTCGGTCCCCGGTGGCTTTGGGATGCTCCTGCTATCCGTGTGCTGTTCTACCACAACTTCGCAATAGGCGGCGAGTGTAGTACGATGGACCTTCTTCGGAAAGGGTTACCTACGGATCCTGCTGCATATGTATGTTTTAATTTTTTTAAATATTTTGTTCGTTATTTTTTTCATTTTCTTGTTTTTTTTGTTCCATTGTATTTAATTTGGATCCCACGAGTACGGGAGAAATTATGTCGGCCACGCCATAGCCCCGGTAACGTGGTAAGGCATTTATTACAATTTTGCCTGTTATTGTACATAAAGGCGTCGCTGGTATCTTTAAAATTGGCATGGAATAAAAGCCACTCTTTTGTTTTGCCGGAAAATGTTGGCAAATCATATAATCTGGACTCGTTTTGAGGAACTAATATGGTGTGACTTGCGTCGCTGTCGGTTTCTGACAACTATGATGGCCCTGGCCTTGGCGATGGCCCTGGAATCAGAATATTCACTACCGCTTGCTGCTGCTTTTTCATTGGCTGACCCTTTTGGAAAGGATCCTATTCGGCTTCGAAGTCTGGCAATTTCTTTTTGACTATCGACTGTGTTGTTTTGTAGTTGCTCAACTGGCATCTTTAGAGCATTTATACTTGTAACTAACGATGAAATTAACTCGCTGTTAAGAGCCTGCGGCGGCGGGGGTGGCAAATCTTCCGTATTCGGCATTGTAGTTATATCCAGATTCTCCTTTTTTTGGCTTCACGATCCGTTATTCGCTCTCCTCCTGGCAGTTATAATTTGCGTTGGCTAGCAAATCTTAAAATCCACTTTTTCTCTCCAAATTTTAAATTGTTCAATGTTGTTGTCCCTTTCTCACGTAGTGCGAACAAGATACTCCAAAATAAAGAAAACATGTAATGGCGGTTCGGTAACGAAAAAGATTTAACTTTTTTGGTTTTTTAATATAGATTTATTTAGTTGATTACAATATTTTTGTGTTTTTTTTTTCATTCTATTCACGACGCAACGTCTTACTTTGGTAAGTTTCTTTATTGTAATGTGTGTATCTTGCCGCACTCTTTCACTCTTACCATTCTACTCGTTTCCTCCAAAAATTACTACCCTGGGGAAGTTGGCCCTGGTTTAGAAAAACTCTTAGGGTGCTAACACAGGGCTCGTTATAATTTTGCCTGAACTGGAACTTCGATCTGTATCACTTGTATAGAGCGCGTTTTCCTGAAGTTCTTGACAAGTGCCTCTCTTAACTTGGTCCAGACATCGTAGTCGTTATATTTGATGATAACGTTATGTGCCCGACCGGTTAGTTTTGATTTGACTATGTCGACAAGTTCGTCTTTATCGGACACAGTGGTGGCCTTCCTTGATTGGAGGTCAACCAGTTGGATAAATCTATCCAGATTTCGGGCAGAACTATCAAACTAGGGTATGAGTTTTATAGCTTGCGAAGAATTGAAGGACATTGTTACAGGGAGCTCTGATGCTAAACGAATACCTGACTGGGATGAAACTGCCTAGCTTCAACTCCAAAAGTCGTCTCCCCGCGTGGGCAACCAGCAAACAGTGGAAGTATCGCACAAACACTGAACGGGGAACGAATGGAACACCCTACTCTATCACCAGAGGATGCCTCGGCAAATTCTGATGGCAAGAGGAGGATGCGCCCCCACGCTGAACCACTGCAAAGAAAAAGAAGTTGTGCCGCTAAAGACCATCCACAATTTAGGCATACCTCTATTCCATCAGGGCGGGCTAAGGCTCACCCAGGGAGGAACGAGGGAAGAACTCTCTCACAGTCAAAATTCAAAGACCCGAAAAGGCCGTCAACTTCAAGAGGACAGGCATCCGCACCTATGAAAGCTCGTCACAGGTCATGGTGAGGGTGGTGTTCCTGCCAAACCCCGGAAATATTTAGCAAAGGGCTATAGACCTATTAGCCTAACGTCCTTCTTATTACACTAAAATCAATGGAGAGAATCTGTGATAACTACAACAGAACACATATTACAAATCCGGGGCTGTGTCCTAATCAACACGCATACCTGAAAGGAAAATCAGTTGAGACGGCATTACACCAGGTTGTATCCACAATAAAAGATGCTTTTAAAACCAAGGAATCAGACGTAGGCGTTTTTCTAGATATCGAAGGGTCATTTAACAATGTGAAAACTCAAAAAATTCAGGATGCACTCTCGATATACTGTAAAAACCAAATAGTAAACAATTGGCTAGAACACATGTTTACAAACCGCATTGTCACAGCTTCACTGGGAGACAAAACAAGAAGTGGAACAGTCCGTACGGGAAGACCACAGGGGGGGATAATATCTCCTTTTTTGTGAAAACAGAACTGGTTCTCTTTACAAAGAAAACCAAAACTTTCACATTCCACAACTCGGAGGAGTATCACTACAACTCCGCGACAGCGTCAAGTATCTGGGCATAATATTGGACAGGAAACTGACCTGGAGAAAGAACCTGGAAGAAAGAGTTACCAAAGCCAAGAGAGCATATTGGATATGCAGGGAGGCCCGAACTCATGTTGCTTGAAACCGAAGCAGGTCTAGTGGATATACGAATGCGTAATAAAACTTATCATCTTCTACGGTGTAGTTGTATGGTGGCCAGTGACGAGCAAAAAGTATGCAAGAGACTTGCTAACAAAGGTGCAATGTATGGTCTACTTGGTATTACAGAAACACAATCCTCAAGAATCCGCATGCTCCAACGAATGGTGTCGTGGGTTGCATATGCGGCAACGAAACAACGAGCGACATTTGTTTGCAGGATGTCCTGCCCGATGACAATTGAAACACAGAGAGTTCAATTTTACGAGAGCGCGACGTGATTCCACATCAAGGGCTATGAATTGTTCACATTGTGGTAGAATGTGGTTGTTTTTACATTTAGGACACTGTGAACATGATTGCGAGGGAGAAGGCGCTTCAGCAAAATGCGTACGAATCTGTCCTTGTGGTTTAACACGTGAAGCACTAGGTCGCGATGTTGAGTGAGCCGATTCCAACGTATCGCATCTTTGCAAAAAACTTAGAAGTTCGTCGAACTCGCAATCGTCACGAGACCCGACCGTTTCCGCCCAACTTTGACGAGTGTCCACGTCGAATTTGTTAATTAACAAATAAATTAACCATGGGTCACGATTATTCGATCCGAGCGCGTTTAGACCACGAACGACCTCATCAGCACCGTCGGTAATTTTGCGTAATATCTGTGCATTACTAACCGATGTTGATGACAGGGACAAAAAAGGTCTGGCTAAACGATTGCACTATGAGGTTCACGCGATCATAACGTTTCTCTAAGCGGTCCCAAGCTTCCAAATAATTATTTTCAGAAATCGGAATGTGTTGGATTAACTTGGCCTCGTCATCACGAAGGAATGATTTTAAATAGTGGAACTTTTGAGTCGCGGTCAGATTTGGTTTATTATCCACTGCACCCGTAAATGTATCCCGAAACGAAGGCCAATCCTTATAATTTCCTGAAAGGGAAGGCACTGCCAATTTGGGTAACTGTATCGACGAAGCACTATTAGAGGCCCTAGAAACTTGGATTGTTTCCTCATCGCTGAATGGGCAATAAAAAACCGATTTTCGTAATCTGCGAATTCGAGTTCAAGTTCCTTGACCTCTTCCTCGGTTACCTTTTGTAACGTTTTTTCATGCAATGATGAGAATTCTGACCACGTTTCGTCTAACTTGGTCATCCAAATCTCTAGCATTTCTAGAGCAGTCGCGGAGTTGATAGAACCGACGAAGGCCACTGCACGTGTCAGACGACCTTTAGCATTTCCGCGCTTAAGATTACACACACTCATTGCACCGATGCGGGTTATTTCCTAACCGAGATTGTACAAAAGATCGAGATAGAGAATTACAACAGCACTTTACTTATACGTATTCTTCGTATCAAAGTCTGTGTCTATATCACTTTGTCCATAACGCTATGAAATCTGTTTTTAATGAAAGTTTCACAAAATCCGGAATTGAAGGACCATTAATTATGTAAATGAATGTGTAGAAGTTTGAATTTGTGAAGTGAATTTGCACCCAGAAACGAATGAATGTGACACAAGACCAAATAGAAACAAAAAAGATATGTATGAGTACGAGTATATCACCAAGTTGTAGATCGTCCTGAGTCCGAAATCCAAGTGGACGAGATCATCGATGGTCAACCATCAGCAACCATCAGCAGCCGAACCAATATTCATCACGAGCAGTGTGTGTGCTGCACCATTTAAATTTTTTTTTTTTTCATTTTTAATGCATTTTTATTATGTAAATTCAATTAAACTTATAGTTGGACAAAAAACGCTTAAAACTAGCTTAACTAACTTAACTATTCTTATTCTAACTTACTGGCCCTATGCGGGCGCTCTAAGTTACAACTAATACTTAAAACTGTGTCTTTCGACGTAACTAACTTAAGATTCTTTATTTTATTGTTCTATTGGATATTACTACTAAGAAAAATGTTTAATCATATGAAAAAACTTAGTATACGAACTTTTTTTTTTTTTTATGTTCTTATATATAACTTACAATCTACCTTAAAATAAATCTTAAACTATCTTATTCTAAATTAGCCTATCTTATTCTACGTTTTTTTTTTTTTTTTTATATATCGAGTGCTGTTTTTTTTATGTTTTTTGTGTTTTTTATGTTTTTTTTTTTGTATTTTTGCATCCAAGTGCTGCGGATTTATATTGTTTTTTTTTTTTTTGTATTGAAATATTACATACAACCTATTTACACTACCTAAACCTTAAACTATGTAAGTCGGCCATGGACAAGGACAGCCAACTTCAAACATCCAACAGACTACCCTGGATTAGGAGGAAACGACGAAGGAGTTTCCCCTCTTTCGGCTAGCCACCAGAAATGACCGTACTGACGTTGTACGTCATAAATATCGCGACCCGATACCGCCCTACTCAACCGGAGACGCTCCACACTGCCGTGTGCAACGTCTCTGTCGTAGTTGAGTCGCCTATCCACAGCTGTCCGAGCAACGTGGAAGATTAGCGGCACTGCCAATCTGTCCTGGATCAGACCCTTCTTATCAAAATAGAGGAACGCCTCTGGGGGAACAAATCCGTTAAGGCGCACTCTCTCGTGATACTCGTAATTGGGGTAATAAGCCCCGGAGATCAGGTTGTTCGTCGAGCTCATTGCTCTTGCAACTTGCCTTCGAATCAGCTTGATAACGAAATTATCCACTCTTATTAGGTTAGCCCTGTTGTATAGGACCTCATTGGGATAGAATTTTATGTACTGGGACTCTGGTTTTCTGTACAAATGAAGGCAAGCCCGAAGGCAAGCCCTCTCAAACACCCGAATCTTTTCCAACAAGCTTGCTCCCACGTTGAACCACACGGGGCATCCATATACGAGCATGGGCCTAATGAGGGCCATGCAGCAGATTACCTTTACCCTTGCATCGAGTTGCTTGCTATAAAAAAGTTTCTTTGTAAGGGCAAAAGCACCTCTGGCTCTGGCCAGAGCAGCATCTATATGTTTGTTAAAATATAGATATTGGTCTAACCAAAGCCCTAGGTATCTGACTACACTTCGGCTCGCAAGTAGCGAAGTTGATCTTCAACTTCCAGTCATCGCAATATTGCTGAATTTTGTCGAAGTCACGTTGCAAGAGAATTGCAATGACCTCGATTTTTGGTCCTGATCTGTACGCGATCAAGTCGTCTGCGTACGCTATGGCATGGTGAAGTGATCCTATCAGATCGCTCGTGTAAATGTTGAAAAGAATCGGTGAATTAACCGCACCTTGTTGCAGACCGTTTTTAATTATAAATGTTCCAGCAGAAGTCACATTGCCATTTTTGACGATGAACTGTTGTAGAAGAGTCCCTCTAGCCATACGGTGTCGAAGGCCTTCTCCAAGTCAATCAGGCAGGCACCCGTGCACTGTTTCTTGCTTTTGTTCCATTGGATATCCGATACCAGTTTAGACGCGGCATGTATTGTATCATGCCCCGCCTTAAAACCGAATTGGTTATCCGGAATTATATTACTGTTCTCAGTCCACTTAAGCAGGGCTCTATTGATCACTTTCTCGAATACCTTGCTGATGTTCGGAAGGAGACTTATCGACCGGAGATTTGCCGGATTGGAAGTGTCCTTACCCCGTTTGGGGATGGGGTGTATCACTGCTGTTTTCCAATGCGCTGGATAATGTGCATTATTCAGTGCATTGTTAAACAGAGTGGTGTAAATGTCCACCGCTTCTAGTGGGAGATGTCGAAGCACAATGTTCGATACTCCATCGATTCCCGCAGATTTCTTCCTCCTCAATGAGTCGAAGATCGCTTGGAGCTCCACCTTCGATATGAACGGGGGATGTACCCTTTCATCGGCGATGACATTATATGCCATGTTATCGTCATTGAACTCGGTAAAACCTATGTTCTCGGATCGCCAGTGCTCTATATCATTTCGAAGGTAGAAGTTGTGCACAAGGACGCGATTTTCCAGGTCGTGGTTCGGGTAAATGGTACACCTTGTACACTTCCTGGAAAGTCGCCCCTATAACCTCTACCTTCTCCTGCGGATCTTCGATCACAAAGAAGTTGTCATCCTCTACTGCGTTATCTGGATCTATACCTGCTGTTACTAGTATTTGTCCATTGTTCGTCGTTCGGGGGATCTTAAGACACGGAAGGTCGTTTTGATTATTCCTCCGAAATATTTTATTTATTTGTGGGAACATACTCGGGTTGTTGGATTTTACAGCCCGAATTTTGTTGTTCCAGTGCAAATTTACAGAAAGTCTGTAATTTTCTCTAATTAACTTCTGGAGGTTTTTAATCAACGACTTCAGCGTCCTAACCTCCGAGTTTTGTCTGTCAGTAAACTGTCTGTACAAGGTTTTTAGTCTCGACAGCAGTCTACTTTTGTGTTGGTGTAGTGCGTCAATTGTTGCATTGCGGAATATGTCTGCGTTGTCAGTATGTTGATACCAAGGTATCGTATTGTCCATAGTTCGTTTAATTGTCTCGTCCATTTGTTTTAGGTACCAGTCAATCTCCTCGTTTGACAGATTCCTATTGGACGGTGGGTAGAGCGAATTCGAGGAGAGCGCTCTTGTCAAAACTCTAGAGAAGCGAGTCCAACGTGTCCTACTATAATTGTAGGAGTACGTTTGGACAAACTCCTCCAACTCCGCAATTTCGTTGGGAATCGTTATTACGGCACTGAGTCCGCAATGGTCACTGTCATACACAAAAGTGTGCAGGCAGTTTATAGTTTGTCGGTCCATGTCGGTCAGTTGTAACCGTACGTCGAACAGCATAAGATCCAGATAGGAGCCGCTTCTAGGAAACGACGGACTATCTGTTGCTTTCAAATCGAGTTTATACTCGACACTGTGCCGGCCCCACCAATTGAATAGTAGATTCCCTCTAGGATTTGGTGTGTTATTTCCCCAATCTCTATGTTTGGCATTGAGATCTCCGGCCATGATGAAATAATTCTCTTCCGACTCCAGTCTTAGGAATCGAAAAAGTGTCTCGAGCTCTGAAATAAATAAAGTAGATTGAGTAGCTTCAGGTGCATAGAGTGCGACCATGTACATCCTCTTTCCACTACGGAGAGGGATGCACACGATACACGCTTCCAGCTCCTGGAACCTTCGCACTTCACCGCTGTACATAACTTTAAATTGCAGTTGTTTGCGTATGAAGATCGCAACACCTCCTCCTTGTGTGGAGTTGGGTCGGTCTCTTCTGACAATATTGTATTTATTGTGCCCCAATTTGTGCTTCTGGGATAGCTTAGTTTCGCTAACCATAAGCACATCAGGGGTTTGGTCTTCAAGCAACTTAAACAATACGGCTCTTCGCTCGATCCTAATAAGTGAATTCACATTCACCGCAAGGATCTTCAAGGATTGCTCCTCCATGTTCGTACACATTACGACTGAAGGTGCGTTAAGCCCGGCAGAAGTGCGTAGATCTGGTCCACCCGCTTCGCCTGCTCCTGTACCTGACGTTGAAGCTGCTCCATCTGCCCTTGGATAGAGAGCAAGATGGCCAGCAAGTCAGTTTGAGCCTCCGGTGCTCTAGGCGCTGGGGCCTGAGAAGCAACCTTCGGTCTTTTCTGTTCCTCGTTTCCCCGACCTGCCGCCATTTGGGCGTAGGTCACTTGGGGAGTCACGGATGGTGTTTGAATTGGAGCAGGTGGACGTTTCACCACAACCTTCTCCTGACGAACCAGATTTACTTTCTTAATATACTGGAACTTAGGACAACCCCGATAGTTTGCGGTGTGTCCCGAGTTCCTGCATAAAGCACACGAGAGCTGGCTCTTATCTGCCACTCCATCCCTACCCAGAGTGCATTCCTCTGCTTTGTGGTTCTTTCCACACTTGACACATCGAGGCTGCATTTCGCAGTTCGACGCGGCGTGCCCGAACCTTTGGCAGCGAACACATTGTAAAATGTTTTCGCTCCTTTTTAATTTTTCCCATGCGACAACCTGGTAGTCTAGGACTTTAATACTCCTTAGACCATCCAGCTTGCTATTGGGTGAAAGCTGAACTAGGAAGAACGGCAGTTTCCGCTTCTCCCTTTTTGCCTTAGCTGTGGTGAATGGCTTGACCCTTACGAATTGGAGCTCGTTGCACTCTTTCTCTTTAAGCAGCGCAAGGAGCGTCTCCGGATCAGTAGACGGGTCTATCCCCCTCAGCAGCATTGTTTGCCGCTTTTCCCCCTTCGGGGTGAAGGAGAAGAACTCCGTCGTCGTGTCCTTTAACAAATCTTTAATTTTTTTATACTGTTCCACTGTATTACACTGGATAGCGTGCCTGTCTTCATTTACGCGTTTAATAGAAAAATTGTTGTCTATGGCCGACTTATATAGTTTAATGGTGTCCATAAGCTCAATCTTGTACGTGTTTATTGGCGGTACCCTCGCTTTTGTCGTCGTCTGCGGTTGCTGTTGGTTCTGCTGCGGTTGTTGCTGATGTTTCTGCTGCTGCTGCTGCTGCTGTTTCTGCTGCTGTTGTTTCTGCTGCTGTTGTTTCTGCTGCTGCTGCGGTTGTTGTTGTCTGTCCTGCTGCTGTTTTTTCAGCTGTTGTTGTTGCTGCTGCTTCTGCTGCAGTATTTGCGGCTGAACTTGGCTTTGCCGCTGGCTTTCTGGCGGCTGCTTCTGTAGTTGTTGTTGTTGTTGAGCGCGCTGTAGCTCTAGCTGCCGCTCACTCTCTCGCCTGGCCATTTGTTTGGCCTTTATGGCACGCACCCTCTGTTGTAGCTGTCTGATGCTTGTTGTCAGACTCTCCACTTCTTCTTCTTCGTCATCCGATTCGGAAGCCGCCAGAACTGCGAAGCTGTTGTTTTTGTCTCCAACGTAGTGGCCTTCCCCACCGTCGGAGACGTATGCTAATTCGACAGAGTCATCTGACCTCTGCCGCTTTTTCTCTGCTGCTACTGTTGTTGCTGTGGTCGGCGCCCCTTCACTCACTCCACCTGGCAGCTGTACAGCTGAATCTGATGTGGAGGGGCGTTTTACAAGGTTAGGAGTAGGCTTAAGCTTCCTTCTCCTTTTCTCCATACTTTCTCTCACTACTGTTTCTATGTGGTCTGATACCACAGCGTCATCGACTGACGCAGTCACTCCACCCGATGGTCCCGCTAATGGGGGCGCGGACCGCTCGCTTTCCATCGCGTGTTATTATTATTTTTAATATCACTTCTTTTTGCTTTTTTTTTTAAAATGAAAAAAAAGTCCATAAATTTTATTTTCCCTGGCCGGGAATTGAACCAGGGTCTCTGGCTCGATAGACCAGCACCACCACCACTAGGCCAACTCGCCACTTAAAAACACACTGTCTAATTCTTTACTTTAAATTACTGCCAATTTCACTCAAAGCCGAAACACGTCTACACTCTCTGAAAGTCTGTGAACGACCGTGGTGTGTGCTGCACCAGAGAGAAATGCATTCATGAATGCATTCAAGTGTGTGTGTGTTAGTTGAAGAGAGGTGAAAAACTGCATGTCTGCCCGATGCGTGTGTGAGATGGCGTGATGGTGAATTCTTGTTTATTTGGTATTGCAGATGGTCGGCTGTTGGATGATGGACTTTGCCTAGGATGGTGCGATGCGTTTATATACAGTGACTCACAACAATTTTATAAATTAACAGTCAAAATTAACATTCAAATTAGTAAATGTAAATTAATATTATTAAACATCCCGCCCCCTCTGGAACACGGTTTCAGGACAGCGTTCAGTTTGGTAATTGGACGAACAAATTGTCCACGAGTGGTCCTCACTGTTGCAACTCTTATGCGATTGTCGGGTCCCGGATGAACTTCTTCCACTCTTCCTAGGAGCCACTTTGCTGGAGGTAGATTGGGTTCATTGATTACGACCAAATCTCCAACCTTAAGGTTGCACTGCGTCTTTTTCCACTTGGGTCGTTCCTAAAGACTGGTGATGTAATCTACATGCCATCGCTTCCAAAATCCTTGGACCATACATTGGACATGTTTCCAATGAGTTATTCGGTTGGTACATATATCCAGGTGGCTTGGCTCGGGTACAGCAGTGTAGGGCTGTCCTATAAGGAAATGCGAAGGGGTTAGTGGATTTAAATCTTCATCGGACAAAACATTAAGAGGACGAGAATTCAAAATTGATTCGATTTGAGTAAGGACGGTGTAAAGTTCCTCAAATGTAAGGATGGAGCTTCCAATGACTCGACGAAGATGTAGTTTTACTGACTTTACCCCTGCCTCCCACAATTCGCCGGAATGTGGTGCAGAAGGGGGTATGAAGTGCCACGTGGTTCCATCCATGGCCAGAGTACTTGCAATGTCTTCGTTGTACGTCTGTGACAAGACCAACCTTTGCATCTCATTGAGACTGCGACGAGCACCCTTGAAATTAGTTCCACTATCGCTGTAAATGTTAGAACATTTGCCTCGTCGAGCAACAAATCGTCTAAAAGTGGCGAGAAAGGCGTCGGTCGTCAAATCACTTACCAACTCTAAGTGAATTGCCTTGGTACACATGCACACAAATAGAGCGATGTAGGCCTTGGATAGTCTGGGATTCCGTCCACGGGAAAACTTTGTGGTAAAGGGGCCAGCGTAGTCTCACCCTGTGTTGGAGAATGGACGGCTTGGGTGAACACATTGAGGCGGCAAGTCACCCATAAGCTGGGTACTGGTCATCTTCCTCTGGAGAAAGCATGGTTTGTATCGATGTACAACCTTTCGAATGAGGATTCTCAATATCCCAATATCCAGTAACGTTGTCGAACCATGACGAATGTCTCGGATACCCCTGGGTGAAGACGCATATTGTGTATGTGGCTTACTATAAGTAGAGAAACGTGATTATTGGGTAGGATTATTGGAGGTGTGAGATTAAACGACAAATAAGCATGTTTTATTCGCCCCCCTACACGAAGTAAACCCTCATTGTCAATAAATGGAGAGTACCTTAAAAGTTTAGATTTTGGGTTAAAGTCGCGATTAGTACACAGATGGCTAATGTCACTCCCGAACGATTCTTGTTATACAGTTTTTAGGATATGGAGTTCTGCTAAATGTAGTTCAGGGACTGTTCAACCACGCACAGTTTTGTCAAATTTTGTAAGCCGACAATTTTGTGTAAACCGAACGCAATACGCGACGATTCGAACTAACCGAGTCCACAAAGAGATCTTGGCGATGAGCAATTTGAAAGCATCAGTTTCTGCTGTAGTAATGAGACTCTGCTTTAGTTTATGGTGTTCTTCCAATGTTAGTTCTGCTTCATCCTGTTGTGACACTGAGAGCGTTGATTCTAGAAAATGTTCCCGTGACAGCGATAGCCATGGAGGACCTGTCCACCACAGAGGATGAGTGTGAAGGGATGGCAATAATCCTCGTGACGCACTATCTGCCGGGTTGGACTCCGATGCGATATACTTCCATGCATATCGTGGAATCTGTTCAAGAATGGGAGCTGTACGTTTGGCGACGAATGTAGTCCAACGACGAGGTGACGAAGACAACCAGTAAAGTACGACTTGTGTATCGCACCAAGCAAAAATATTGAAACTCCTGTTAATCGATGATTTAATCGAGGCTATTAGGCGACACAGAAGTAAAGCTCTAACCGAGGGATCGAGACAGGTTTAACCGGCGCAACCTTGGTTTTGGCAGCGACAATGACTATCTGGAATTGATTGTGTGCGATTTGACAACGAGCGTAGACCACCGCTGAGTAGGTTAACAATGAGGCATCTGAAAACCCGTGTAACTCAATGCCTCCTGAAGCGAAAATCGTCCGTGGCACCTGTATTTGCTCGAAGCAGTATAGTTCCTGTTGGTAGCTCATCCACCGCTCAGCCAATTGCGCTGGAAGTGGGTCATCCCAGCCAAGGTTGAGTTCTGATTACCATAACTCCTGAAAAAGCATTTTAAACAGCACAACTGATAGGGCCAGAAATCCTAAGGTGACGTTGACCGATCAGTAACAAACCAAGTGTATTCACAGTAATTCCTAGGCAACCGAGTAAGTAAGGGCCAGCAGTTGGAGTTCCACTTCCGTAGTTCGAGTCCAGCATTTGACAATAAGGAAACAAGATCAGACGCTAAACTTATAAGTTCGTCTGATGAATTCGCTCCTGTCATGATGTCATCTACGTACACATCATTCAACAAAACGCGCGCTGCAGTTGGGTACTTTGTGTGGTAGTCCTTCGCTATCTGCTTCAAGACTCGAACCGACAAAAAAGGCGCTGATGCAGTTCCATAGGTTACTGTGCGTAGACGAAAATGACTGATGTCACCGAATGGATTCTCATGCCACACGATGCGTTGGAAGTTGATATGCAGATCTTCAACCCATATCTGCCGAAACATTTTGACAACATCTGCTGTTAATACGTATTTATGCTGCCGAAAGCGTAAAAAAACTCCAAATAAATCGCGCTGAATGGGTGGACCTCTCAATAACTGACTGTTAAGCGACGTTCCTAATGAATCCCTAGCCGAACCATCGAATACTACCCTTAATTTGGTCGTCGAGCTATCTGGCTTCAACATTGCGTGATGGGGTAAATAAAATACCTTCCTGGGCTCAATTTCCAAATCAGGGATATACGGACCATGTGACCTAAAGCTATGTATTCTTGCATGAATTTAACATATATGCTATGCAAATTGGGGTCCTTGAGAAAACGACGTTCCATCGAATGCAGGCGACTGATAACATGTTTAAGTGAATTACCAAAGACTTGCGAAGGGGTTTTGAAAGGTAACTGAACGACATACCTTCCATCAGGAGAACGTGAAAACGTCTTTCGAAAGTGTTGTTCAGAATGGAGCGATGACACTTGTATATGGTTGCAGTTGTTTGGCTTTTGGATGCCAAACAACTGCAACCATGTTCTCCAGTTACTACTCAGCCAAACGATGTATTCTGGGCAATAGGCAAGCCGTGTGACCCCTGAATCTGATCTCCCATAAGGATACACCATAGCTTGTCAGCTCCAAGTAGCATATCAATAGGACCAGGTACGTTAAAGTTGGGATCTGCCAAGATCAGATTCCGAAGATGAGACCAGGCAGATACATCAAAGGACTGCGAAGGAAGATTCGACGTCAACTTATGTAAAACAAAGGCGTCGACAACTAGAGGGGTTTGGTTAAAACGCGAACACAACTTGATTGAGATGCAACCTCTGGTTTGACCTGCATCTGCTGATGACAACCCGAGAACGGGAATCCTTGCATGCCTACGAAGAAGACCTAGATGTTGGACGAAGGATTCACTTATAAATGAAATTTGAGACCCCGTATCGATCAACACTCGACAGCTTATCAGATTGCCTACATTATCCTGAACCTGAGCCAACACAGTGGGTAGAATTGTTTGCCTACATAGGCCGACCTCGAGCAACGAATGGTTATTCACAGGGGGGGAAACTGCGTCAAAGCTGATGGGGTGGGTGTAGGTTGTCGTGTTTGAGGCGAAGATGTCTTAGTACGATGTGAACGAATGGTGTCGTGAGTTGCATATGCGGCAACGAAACGATGAGCGACATTTGTTTGCACGATGTCCTGCCCGAAGACATATGAAACACAAAGAGTTCGATTTTACGAGAGCGCGACGTGATTCCACATCAAGGGCTACGAATTGTTCACATTGTGGTAGGATGTGGTTGTTTTTACATTTAGGACACTGTGAACATGATTGCGAGGGAGAAGGCGCTTCAGCAAAATGCGTACGAATCCGTCCTTGTGGTTTAACACGTGCAGCACTAGGTCCCGATGTTGAGTGAGCCGATTCCAACGTATCGCATCTTAATTGCAAAAAAACTTAGAAGTTCGTCGAATTCGCAATCGTCACGAGACCCGACCGTTTCCGCCCAACTTTGACGAGTGTCCACGTCGAGCTTGTTAATTAACAAATAAATTAACCACGGGTCACTATTATTCGATCCGAGTGCGTTTAGACCACGAACGACTTCATCAGCACCGTAGGTAATTTTGCGTAATGTCTGTGCATTTCTAACCGATGTTGATGACAGGGACAAAAAGGTCTGGCTAAACGATTGCACTATGCGGTGCACGCGATCATGCATTTTCTCTAAGCGGTCCCGAGCTTCCAATTAATTATGTGTTGGATTAACTTGGTCGCGACTTCACAAAGGAATGATTTTAAATAGTGGAACTTTTAAGTCGCGGTCAGATTTGGTTTATTATCCACTGTACCCGTAAACGTATTCCGAAACGAAGGCCAATCCTTATAATTTCCTGAACAGGAAGTTATTTTGCGTAACTGTATGGACGAAACACTATTAGAGGCCGAATTCGGTTTCTCTAAAAACTTGGATTATTCTTCCGGGAGTTGCTGAACAACCGTATGTTCTTTATCCACAGCTTGCCTTTCGCGAATCGATTTCCTCATCGCTGAATGGGCAATAAAAAACAGATTTTCATAATCCGCGAATTCGAGTTCAAGTTCCTTAAATTCGTCCAAGGTAACGTTTCCTCATGCAGTTTGCACAAACTCATTGTAACGATGAGGGTTGTTTCCTAACCGAGCTTGTACAAAAGATCGAGATAGAGAATTACAACAGCATTTCACTTATACGTATCCTTCGTATCAAAGTCTGTGTCTGTATCACTTTGTCTATAACGCTATGAAATCTGTTTTTAATGAAAGTTTCACAAAATCCGGAATTAAAGGACCATTAATTATGTTAAGGAATGGGTAACAGTTCATTCGATTTTGCACCCAGAAGAGAATGAATATAACCCAAGACCACAAGTATTAAAGAAAAAATATGATGTATTTATTTTAATGAAAATAGTATATGTACGAG
The DNA here is from genome assembly GCA_963082735.1 of Pocota personata. Lineage (NCBI taxonomy): Eukaryota > Metazoa > Arthropoda > Insecta > Diptera > Syrphidae > Pocota > Pocota personata. The sequence continues at coordinate 24,881,829 of OY720433.1, read as the reverse complement.
TAAATCACCGAAATCCAAGTGGACAAGAGCATCGATGGTCAACCATTAGCAACCATCAGCAGCCCAACCAATATTCACCAACAACAATATTCACGAACATCGTTTGCATCGAAAATTCTTTTTGTGAAAAATCTAGTTAGAATCCCAGTAAATACGGTTACAGATAAAAACAGCCACGCCTCCAAGAATTGTAACTATTTTGTATAGCTTTTTTCACAATCTTTTTTTTACTGAATTCTTAGTGAAATGAGTAGTAATCACTGCAATAGCACTGCAAGTGTCTAAGCATCCGAACTCGTCTTACATAAAGAATGCGAAAATTCTTTTTGTGAAATTAAGATCTAGTTAGAATCCCAGTAACTACGGTTACAGATAAAAACAGCCACGCCTCCAAGAATTGTAACTATTTTGTATAGCTTTTTTCACAATCTTTTTTTCACTGAATTCTTAGTCAAATGAGTAGTAATTAGAGCAATAGCACTGCAAGTGTCTAAGAATCCGAACTCGCCTTACATAAAGAATGCGGCATGTAATGCGATGCGTTCAGTGCCAAAAAATGGCGCCAAACTTCATGCCTTTCTTGGCTAGTACCACCAATTTTATCAAACGCAATCGTGACCATCGCTGAGCAACAAACTCGCCGAGACATTTGCTCCGTAAACTCGTAATAAATTCGGTTTGTTTCGTATTCGATTTATTTACTTATTTTTTGTCGTATATCTCAAAGCTTATAGCAGAAAGGCGCTATAAGCCTTGTACTTACTTATATGCATATAATTTATACCGGCATATGTACATATGTACATACATAAACGGTGGGCCATGTTGGTTTCCTTTTAAAATTGATATAAGAAAAATGAATTTAATATATTTCTACGTTTTTTGCTTTACTGAAGAGAGTACACTTTCCGATTATTTATGGAAAATAATTTCATTTATGCCTGAAACACAATGATGCGTTGGTGCTACCGTCGAATGACGTTTAATGTTCAACCAAAGGAATACAATAGCACCAGTCACAATGCTGCGTCGTGCTACCGTTCTACGTTTTTGTAAATATTACGTATTATTACGTAGCAAACGCATGCTCGCTTGAAGAAGTTCGACTGTGTTGAACTTTTGTGTGCTTTCTGACAGTTCGCATCAAAGTTTTTTGTTTATTTTAGCAAATTTGTGAGACAACAAGCTGATAAATTTGAGTATGTCATTCAACGCATCCCTTGAAGCACTCTCAACGTAACGGGAGAACGGTAGCACCAACGCATCATTGTGTTTCAGGCATTAAATGGCTGCCGCAGCTGACTCGTCACTAGCTCATCCTGTCAACTCAATTTTGCAGTATATTTTCGATGGTCCGTGGCTCTATTTCACGAATAGCTCGATCAATATACATAAGTGCCAGGATCATCAGCATAACATGGATCTTCAACGGCACCCACAAAAAAAACTATACCGCATAGATTAATGTTACTTAATTTAATAAATATCGAACACAATATTATTTATGAAGATTTGAATGTATATGTTAAATAAACTAAAAAAAACTAATAATTTTATCTTCTTGCTATGTTTAAGTTTTGCTTAACAAATATTTAATTTTATAAAAAAAAAAACAACATATGTAGGTTGTAATAAATATTATTTTTTTTCGAGCTCCACCATAATTTAGAGATCTCCTAATATGTTTGTTTTACAGAGCGCTTCTTAAACTAAGTGGAATGCTTCTTCCACTTTGTCTCCATGGAGAGACAAAGATCAAGAAGAGTTATTTCTGAGGAGAGAAACGACAAAACATAAAAGTTAGTTTTTGCTGAGTCTCCGAAAGGCCACGATGGAAATTTGTTATTAAAAATTTATAGTATAAGTGTATCGAAAAGTAATAATAAAAAGTACAACTTAAAAAACAAATAACTTTACTCATGTTTTCTTTCCCAAACCTACGATAAAACTGGCGCAGTCGATAAACTTTTGTGGTTGTTTAAAGGAAGAAAAATATTTAAATTGGTATAAAAAAAACTAAGTTAATTCAATAAAAAGTGAAAACAAAGTGCAAATATTCAAGTTTATTAACAAACAAAAAAAAAGAGGGACGAAGCGCAAATTGCCGCTACTCAAAATTTGCTCTAGTTCGAAAACAACTGTCCGATCCAATCAAACTTGTTCGAAACAAAAGTTCGAACCAAAAATTCGAAAATAAACACAAAATCAACGAAGCTGTGAACATCATTATCTGCAACATAATCAGCAACACTATTAGCAACATCTTCAGCAATATTGTCATCCATATCAGCCATCAAATACCAGCCAATCCTGCTCGAGGCGAAAGAAGACAACATACTCGTAAAACAAAAAAAGAAAAGGAAAACCAATAATAAAAACAAGATAACTTATGTTGTGAGTATGAGAAATAATTTTGCTCACTGTTCAAATTATTTTCTTTTTTTATTATTATATTATAATAATATAATTATTATTATTATTAAAAAATCGTTTAAATCGTGTACAGATTAAATTAGGCTTGTGTCTAGTTTTATTTTTTATTTAAAATAGTTCAAAAGTAAAGAAGGAAAACAAAATGGAAGCAATTCCTACCACTGAAAAATTTAAAATAACTCTAGATCTCATTGCACATATCCCAAATTTTGATGGCAATACAAGCTACCTCATCGATTTTTTAGATAGGGTGGAAAGCCTCGCACCAATATTGGCAACCTTTCATGCTGACGTAAGTGCCATTATAACAAATTATATTAGAGATAAAATAATGGGTAGAGCTCGACTTGAACTTCAAAAGCATGGTAAGTTAGATGGTTAGGGCGAAATGAAGGAAGTCTTGAAAATTGTGTTGATGAAAAAGCCTCTGTACATAGCTTAGTTGACCAGATTCGCACAACCAGGGTTGATACAACAATAGAGGCATTTTGCAACACAATTAATTACCTCTTAAGCAGAGCCAATAATTCCTACCTTCTAAACACTAATGATAACAATACAGATACAACAAAAGAATCGTTTGGACATTACTCTAAAGGAGAACTAACATAGAAACTTTCCTCAAAGAGAGCAAAATTTTCGCAGAAGTCAAAGAAGCTCTTACCCTATATAGTCATCGAAAATCACATTAGACCTCTCAGATTCATTATTGATTGTGGCACAGAATCCAGCATTATTAACGAAAACATCTGCCACCCTAAATGGAAAATTGAGCTAAAAAATTACATCCTTAAGGCGCTAAATCGAACCATTCGCGCTTACACGGAATACAGAATCCCCCTTATTAAATTATTTAGCCTTTCTAACTATTTTGTTCACTTTTTGGGATACCCTTTAACTGGAAAATTCGACGGTCTGATTGGAAACAACATCCCAGTTAAACTTAACCCCGTAATCGATTATAAAAACCGCTGTCTCAAAACAGACACAGAAAATATTCGCTTTTTCTTAATGAAGAGGAAGAAAATTACGAAAGTAAATTTAGTAAAAATCCAAACCTAAACGTGTTCCAAAGCGAAGTTTATAGTTCTGAAATAGTAGACACAATTTTGCAGACCATTTAACCCATTCAGATACTTTAAAATTGAAATCATTACTAATTAGTTTAAAATCCTTCACTAATACTATAAAACATAGAATAATCACAAAAAACGAAATACCGATCTACAGTAAACTCTATCGCTACCCAGAAATTCATAGCGAAGAAGTGGAAACGCAGATTGAAGAAATGCTCGATCAAAATATTACAACACCTAGTAAAAGTCCTTACAATGCCCCTTTTGGGTGGTGCCTCAAAAAGCTGATAAGAGTGGGCACAAACAGTGGCGCTTGGTCATCGCCTATAGGAAATTAAACAAACAAACCATCGACGACAGATTTCCTATACCAAGTATCGAAGATGTCTCGATAAACTTAGTAAGTGTAACTATTTTTCGACAATAGACCGGGTAAAGGGCTGTCACCAGATCGAAGTTGACTCTCATGGCCGAGCTAAAATTGCGTTTTCGACAAAAAAAAGGTCATTACGAATTTTTGCTTAAAAACGCCCCCGCAACGTTCCAGAGAATGATCAACGGCGTACTCAGTGAGTTTATCGGCAAAATCTGCGTGGTCTATCTTAATGACATTCTCGTATTCTATACAAGTTTCTAAGAACATTTAGATTCCCTTAATAAAATTTTCCAAAAATTAAAAGATAATAACTTAAAGATACAAGTAAATAAATGTAATTTCTCCACAAATTATTTGGGTCATGTCATTATAAATAATGGTATAAAACCGGATGAGAATAAAGTAAAATCAGTTAACGCTATGAAAATTCCAACTACTGTTAAGGGCATAAAGCAATTTTTAGGAATCACTGGGATTTATAGGATGTTTATAAAAGATAACGCCCGCGTTGCATGCCCCATGATAAAATATTTAAAAAAAATCCAAAGGATTTAACCCTTTATGGGTCATTCCACGATAAATCGCCGAGGCTATATGGAGAGCTCTGAACGACCCCCGTCCGATTTGGCTGAAAAGTGGTAGAAATATTCGTTGGAGTGGTAGGAATCATAAGGCAAAAAAGTTTTGCAGAATCCGATGTAGTTTGCGTGTAACGGAACTTCAAAAATTGGCAAAAAATCGAAATTTAAACGTTCTTCTATATTTAAAAAAATCATAACTTTGGTTCTACTCATCAGAATTCGATAAAATATAGCTTGTTGCATTCAGGAAAATGTGAATTTTCAAAGATTATGAATAATTTTTATTTTTAAGGACGAAGGATATTCCAGAATATCCTTTTTACATATATCCTTGAATAACTCAAAAAATTGTATTTTGTTTTTTTTTTTTCTTTTTTTTTATATATCATAGATATAATCGTCCTCTATCTCTATGTCAAATTTCAAGTTGGGATCTCTATGGGTTCGGCCAAAATAATGCTTTATAGACGGCTAAGTCAAAAAAAAACTAAAAGTTTATTAGGTTACTCCTCTTATCACCGTCACATAACATATAACCCGAGTGCACATATGTTACATAGCTGTTTTTTTTTTTTTTTTAGAAAAAAAAGCCTCACTGTGCTTGTTTTTGTTTTATTTCTTCAATGACTAGTGTTTGAAACTGCACATTTCCCGTTTTTCAATATTTTAGAAGGTAGACTAAGTAGTTTATTTGCACTCACTTGATGTCAATCAGTCGTGAGCTCGGGACTTTTTCCAGAATTATATCGTAAAAAGAGTTGATTAAATTGTGAGTTTAATAAATAGATAATGAGTGCTTTTGTGTGGAAAACGTGCTGTAATCCTCTGGATTTATCACCTCACCAACCCAGTGCTCGTGATTTGCGGCCTGTACGACCATGGATGGTTACGGTTCAGCCAAAATTCGACACAAAGTTGGTAATTTACTCTTCAGATCCGAAATTCTGATACAACGCCATCATTGCTGGATGTTGAAGATCAAATTGAAGTTGACGAAATGTATTTTGATAAAGACATTGCATTCAATTTGATTAATGAATGCATACAGTATATTGGAGAAGATCTATTTGACAAGAGAAAACTTAGTGACTTAAAATATGTGCAGTCAAAATTGAAAAAGTCTATGTTAAAAATTGCAGAGAAAGTTTTCTCTGTTACTATTGAATTCGATGAAGATTATTCCAGAGAGGAAGAATATTTTGTTGGGAAAATAAAAGAAAATTTCCAAAAAACTACAAGCAAAGACACCAAACTTGTTTTGTTGTCCTTACTTTCAAGAGAATGGAGCGTCGAGAAAATTATAGAAGAGTTTCCAGGATCGACGAGTTATATGATTAAAAAATCTAGAAAACTTAAAGAAGATCGAAGCGTTCCATCAACTTATGGGAGAAGCTTAAATGCTGATATTAAGCAATTGGTAGAAACTTTTTACTGTGAAGACGATATCAGCCGTTTAATGCCAGGAAAAAAAGACTACGTATCTATAAAGGTAGCAAAAATTTATTTTCTCAGGTTCAAAAATAAGACCTTGAAAATATAAGAAATATGGATTTCTCCTACGTATCCACACAGGAGTATAATGAAGAAAAATTATTGATGGAATCAAGATTTTCTAATTTAAGAACTGTGCCGGAAACAAGAAAACTCCATCATATTTCATCCGTTTCACCAGGATTTATTAAAGGAAAATATTTTTCCTTTTCATCGGAAGAATATGTATATGCTCTTAGAAGAAAATAAATAATGATTTTTTTAGTTCTTAAGGCCTCGGGATACAAAGGCCCCAGTGTGACTTTTTTTTAATATGGAAATATTTATTTTCAGAATATTTAACCTTTCTATAAAACATTCTTTTGGCCGAACCCATAGAGATCCCAACTTGAAATTTGACATAGAGATAGAGGACGATTATATCTATGATATATAAAAAAAAAAAGAAAAAAAAAACAAAATACCATTTTTTGAGTTATTCAAGGATATATGTAAAAGGGATATTCTGGAATATCCTTCGTCCTTGAAAATAAAAATTATTCATAGTCTTTGAAAATTCACATTTTCCTGAATGCAACAAGGTATATTTTATCGAATTCTGATGAGTAGAACCAAAGTTATGATTTTTTTAAATATAGAAGAACGTTTAAATTTCGATTTTTTGCCAATTTTTGAAGTTCCGTTACACGCACACTACATCGAATTCTGCAAAACTTTTTTGCCTTATGATTCCTACCACTCCAACGAATATTTCTACTACTTTTCACCCATATCGGAGGGGGGTCGTTCAGAACGTCGGTCGATCCTTCGTGGAATGACCCTATATGTAGAGATCGCAGAACTGATCATGAATTAATCCGGCTAATCGAAGGACCATTAAATGTCTTGTAATATTTTTCTATATAAATGGTTTGTGTAATGTTGTGTGAAAATGTGTTTAATTAAAAAATGTGTTAATTACACATATAAATTTAATTTATATATGTAATTTGTTTTATTAATTTAATGTAAATGTGTACCAGTATTTTGTGTTACCAAAAAAATCAACCGCACGAGGTGATGGTCCAAAGCGAAAGAGACTGAGTTAAGCTCACCAAATAGCAAAAAAGGCAAACAAGAAGACAATATCAAAAAGAATAAGAAAAAGAGAGTATAACGTTACGTTATTAAAAGGCATATATATATATATGATGTAGTATAAAAGAGTACAATTGATATTAGCAATAAGCTAATAAAAAAAATTGAATTACGGTTGATACAGCAATAGAGAGTTAAATGAAAATTATGTTATTTTATTTAGTATAATGTTTGAATGTTTGCCAAATGATGTAGAGACTACTAAACACCATGTTAATTTTTATTATTAATCCAAACATACTGAAGTATATTTAATGAGTAAAAGAAAGAACTTTGTCTATTTTTTTAAAATATTATTACATTGCGTAGAACCGCTTTTTGCATATACTTTTAATATTTTCATTAATTTTATTTTCATTGTTATCTTTAGCACTCATACGTTTAAATTTTTCAGAATTTAATTCATCTTTAATTCATATTTAATTCATCTTTTGAGGGTGGCCGTGGTGTAGTGGTAACATCATCGCTTGTCACGCTGTTGATTCACGGTTCGAATCCTGATGTCAAGAATCATCTATTTATTTCGCATTAAATAAATAAAAAAGTCGATCACTTGCGAAAGCTAAGACAACTCTACTGTGAAGGCATAACACTGGCAGTAGGTTGGTCATATTGCCAAAATGCAACTTGATCGTGATGATGACATCAGGAGGACGGAAAGAAATACAGTGAATCATAAGCAACGACTATAATAGCGAAAACACACAAAATACTTCCCAGTTATCTGGAGAGCCACCCTTGGAGTTTACAGAAACTTAATACAAACTGAGTTTCAAACCACACCACTCTGTCTTTCTCTCTGTCTCTTCCTTTCCACAAAAAACGCACGTGTTCTAAAAATTAGTATAAGAGTATTCATATCCCCTTTAACACGCGCAAATTATAAAAAAAAAAAAAAATTAAAGCTTTATTAGCTAAATCAACTATATCTCTATTTGTTAAAGATTTTTACTTTTTTTGTTTTTCATTATACGTTTTTAGAATTAATAATAATTTAAGAATTATGTTCATTTCTCTCTTTTTGAAAAGCATTTTTCATATTTTCAAGTTCTACACCTTTTTCAATAAGATCTTCAGATTATTCATGTATAATATTAAAATTTTTTTTAAACATTCATTGGTTCCAGTAACTGAAACAATGGCAGTAATTAAATCGTTTAAACAATCTTTAGATTTAGGACATAGTCTAGATTTTTCAATATTAATAATAAAATCACCTCACTATATTTTACTTTCTATTTTACCTTATTACCTTACTTTACCCCACTTTATTACCTTCCCTTACCTTACCTTATTTCCTTAATAAATAAAATAATATATAAATGAAAATAAAAAGAAAATGAAAATGAATACAAATAAAAGACAAACATTGGAAAATTTTTATAATATTTTAAATCAAACTGATTTCAAAAATAAATCAGTTTTAGCTTTATCTAAACAGATCGGTGTAACATCTAAAACAATAAGGAAACATTGTAATATTTTAGGAATTGATTATCCTAGAAGAAATATCATATATTCTGATAAACCAAGAAATGAATTAGGACAATATGTGATAGAAATTAAAAATCAAAAAACAGATAATGTAAAAAAGGAAACTTCGTTTTGTACCCCAATTAAAAGTGATAAAATAACTAATAAATCAGAAAAATATAAACATAATACACAGTTGGTTGACCCTAAACGAACAAAACAAATATTAGAAGATTTAAAAAAATTCATAATATTTTGGAAAATATTTAATAGGTTTTAAAGATTTATAATTAAAAAAATATATTTTTTGAATTTATATATATTGTAGCATAATAATAACTACGCGCCTATGTCTATGCAGCAAATTCCGAAGTGACTTTCCATTCTGGCAGAATTTTTGGTTCAAACTGTCCTTCATTCGAGGTTCGTGTCTGGGACGAAGTCTCCACAGCTCATGTCAACGAAAGAGACAAATAATATTAGGGATAATATTAGGGATAATATTAGGGAATTATAACTGCAAGAATTATTTCTCTTGTTCCAGTGGTCGAAGAATTTGCTAGAAGTTTCTGGCTATCAGAAACTTCTGCTATATAAGGACAGATGGCGATCAAAAAAAAGACAGTTGGTTTTAGAACCGTGGCGAAGAGATTGGAAAAGTGATAATGGGCGAAGTTGTAATTTGGTGATAAATTGAAAGTTGAGAGTAAACAAGAAAAAGTAATTAGTTTGGATTTGTGAATTAAGTAATTGAAAGGAGATAAAGTGATTTGAGAGGAAAGAGACCTTGTAAGAAAAGAATTTGCGAAGAATAGTATAGTGTGAACTTGAATTGTTCTATAGACTAGAAAATAAAGAAATAAATTTCACAGAATATTGTTTTATCTACTCGAGCCGTAGCTTGCATATTACATTGGTGTCAGAAGTGGGATAAAACTTATTCTGTGAATAACTATTTCCGTGGTGTGAAATTGCACAAAAAAAAAAAAAAAAAAACGATTTCTGTGTTGAGTTAATTAGTTGCGCAAAATGGGTCGCAAATTGGGAAAACTAACTATAACTCAACTAAAGGCAGAACTCAGTAAGCGGAACCTCGACACAACTGGGGGAAAAGATGCCCTACTGATTCGTCTGGAAGAAGCAGTAACGCAGGAAGGTGAAAATCCGCATGACATAGAGTTTGACGTGGAAGAGGAACCAGCAAGTACAGTAGCCGACCCGGGTATAACAAGTCTGCTCCTGCAACTTAAGTTAGTCATGGACGAACAAAAGAAAGCAATAGAAGATCAAAGTCATAAGCTCGATGACCAAAAGAATTCTCTAGAACTTAAGCTGGATGAACAAAAGAAAGCGATGGACGAACAAAAGAAAGCAATGGGCGACCAAAGGAATTCTCTAGAACTTAAGCTGGATGAACAAAAGAAAGCAATGGACGAACAAAAGAAAGCAATGGACGAACAAAAGAATTCTCTAGATACTCTGGAAAGTAAACTTGATGAGCAAAACAAGAACTTGGAATCCAAATTCGAAGTGATCGAAGAGAAAATCGAGAAGGTCGAGACGCAACTCGAAAAAGTCGAAATTAGATTCGATGAAAATTTTGAGAAACATGAAACTCAGTTCGGGAAGATAGAGACTCAGTTTGAAAAAGTGGATACGCAATTCGAGATAGTAGGAAAGCAAGTCGAAAATCTTGCTAAGGAGCTCAGCAACGTGAAGAGACAGAAAGCACGGGAATATTCCACTGACGGTCTGAGAAGAAAGGAGATGCAGCCTCCTATCTTCGATGGTCAAACATCATGGCCAATTTATAAAAGGCAATTCGAAGCGGCCGCAATGACCAATAGCTGGGACGATGAAGAGAAGTCCATTGCACTCACACTTGCACTGAGGGGTCCAGCTGCGGAGCTCTTGCAGACCATCCCGGAAGATAAACAGCAGAACTACGATTCTCTGGTTCAGGCTATCGAGATGCGGTTTGGGGATGAACACATGCAGCAGGTGTACAGGGTTCAGCTGCGTAGTCGAGTCCAGAAAAGGGGGGAAACGCTCCAACAGTTGCAAGCGGATATAGAGCGACTAGCCCATCTTTCATACCCTAAAGCCGGTGAGGAGCTTATCAACGAAATGGCGGTGGAAGCTTTTATTCAGGCCATAGAGGACAGACAACTGCAAATGGCTGTAAGGATGGCTGAAAAGCGAACACTCCCCGAGGCATTGGCATTCGCTTTGTCAATGAAGGCTGCGGACCAAGCATACCAGGGAATACACCGTGTCAGGGAAATGTCCGTCGTGGAATGCTCATGCCAGAGAACAGCCGTCATGGATGAAGACAGAGCTCGCGGAAGTCAAATCCGTTGCTGGAATTGCAACCAAACCGGACACCTACAACGGCAGTGCAGAAGTGCACCTAGACGAGGAAATTGTCCACATTGCGGAAGTAGGAGAAGCAGAGAGGAAGCATCCTGTCGGTCAGACTTCCCAAAACCAGCAGTCGGGAGATGCGTAAGGACCAACTTCGCGGGGCAGAAGTTGGTTACTGGAAGCGAGGCCCCCAGGAACACCATTCAAGTTTCGCAAACCAAACGGGGTAACAAGAGCCTGACAGTGGAGGCACTAATCAACGAGAAGAAGTGCGTAGCCACCATCGACACAGGTGCCACTGCCTCCATTGTAAGAAGAGATATCGTCAAAAGCTCCTGGCTGCACAACACCAACAGCTACTGCCTGAAGACTGCAACAGGGGAAATGGCGAAGGTATTTGGAGAAGTTCGTCTTACGATTACTCTGGCAGGACTGACGTTCTCCCATGCGTTTCTGGTGGCAGATATATGCGACGAGTGCATCATCGGAGTAGACTTCATGAAAGCAAATGAAGTAATCTTGGACATCGGGATGCAAGTACTGAGGTATCGAAATGTGGAGATTCCGATGGTGTACGGAAATGAGAATGCCGTAACTCTCAGGACAGTCACCAGCAAAGACGAAGTTTTGCCGCCGTCTTCAGAGACAATCATTTGGACGAAGCTGGAAGGTGATCTTGGGAGCCACCGATTCTACATAGTAGAACCAGACCCAGAGAAGAATTCTCAAGACTACATCGTGGGAAAGACGTTAGTCGAACCAAAGAACACCATGGTTCCAGTGAGGGTTTTGAACGCAAGACCACACACTGTCAAACTAAGGCGAGGGGAGGTGACTGGAAAATGCACGCCGATTACCGCCGTCGCAACAATATCTGAACGTGATGCTCCAAAACTTCTCCCATCACCTTGGACAGCGGAAGCGAGAGAGACGATTCTCCAGTCCAGTGAGCTGAATCAGGAGCAGCGAACTATGGCAGAGAATCTTATCAATGAGTACGCTGATGTATTTGCCTCACAGGACGGAGAATACGGCCGAACACACCTGGTACAACATCGAATAGACACTGGTGATACTAGACCAATTCGTCAGCCTGCTAGGCGCCTTCCATTGGCAAAGCAGACAGAAGTTGCAGAGATGGTGTCGGCAATGGAGAAAGAAGGTCTGATTGAAAGTTCCAAAAGTCCGTGGGCATCACCGGTTGTACTGGTTAAGAAGAAAGATGGCAGCACGCGGTTCTGCGTGGACTATCGGCAGCTCAATTACGTCACCAAGAAAGACAGCTACCCTCTGCCACGGATTGACGACACGCTAGACACACTATCAGGAGCCCGATGGTTTTCCACTCTCGACTTGAAGAGTGGCTACTGGCAGGTACAGATCCATCCAGAAGACCGGGAGAAAACCGCCTTCACCGCAGGAAATGGGCTATGGCAATTCACGGTAATGCCATTCGGGCTGTGCAATGCTCCGGCGACTTTCGAGCGATTGATGGAATGTGTCCTGCAAGGGTTAACATGGAAAACCTGTTTGGTATACTTGGATGATGTCATCGTCGTAGGAAAAACGTTTGCGCAACACCGAGACAATCTAAGGGATGTGTTTCAAAGGCTTCGAAGTGCCCACCTGAAGCTCAACCCCAAGAAGTGCGCCCTGTTTAGAGCGGAAGTCAAGTACCTGGGACACATAATTTCAGCGAAAGGAGTGAGAACCGATCCGGAGAAGGTCGAAGCGGTGAAAAACTGGCCAGTCCCCAAAGACAAACACCAACTAAGGAGCTTCCTGGGCCTAGCCACCTACTACAGACGGTTCGTGAAGGATTTTGCCGGGATCGCAAAGAACCTGCACCAGTTGACGGAAAAGGGAAAACAATTCAAATGGTCAATTGAGTGCGAGAAGAGCTTCAAGGCACTTAAACAACGGCTATGCGATGCCCCGATACTGGCTTACCCCACTCCCGGGGAAACGTTCGTTGTGGATACGGATGCTAGTAATGTCGGGGTAGGAGCCGTACTCTCCCAGGTGCATGACGGCCAAGAGAAGGTGGTTGCGTACTTCAGCAAGGTGCTCTCTAAGCCAGAAAGGAACTACTGCGTGACAAGGCGGGAACTTCTAGCTTTGATCTTGGCTACGAAGCATTTTCACAAATACCTCTACGGGAGGAAGTTCGTTCTTCGCACAGACCATGCAGCCTTAAAATGGCTATTACAGTTCAAGAGTCCTGAGGGTCAGGTCGCAAGATGGATCGAAAGGCTGCAAATCTACGACTACGAAATACAGCATCGTAAAGGAAAACTCCACTCTAATGCGGATGCACTGTCCCGGAGACCATGCAGAACGGATTGTAAACATTGTGCGCGTCAGGAAGAACGGGAGCTGGTTTCCATCCAAAGAATGAGAGCCGAACCTATCGCCGGCTGGAGCGTAGATGAGATCCGGAACGCTCAGAAGGAAGACCCCGATATCGAGCCGATTCTGGCCTGGAAGGAGAACATGGAGAAACCGGATCATCAGGACATCTCTCACAGAAGCCCGACCTTAAAGGCATATTTTGCGCAGTGGGACTCCCTCCATGTCCAAGAAGGTGTTCTGAGAAGAAAATGGGAATCCTCCGACGGAAAATCGTTTGTAATGCAGCTTGTAGTACCGCGGACGAGGGTCAAGGAGGTGTTACAGGAAATGCATGGCGGGGCGACCGGAGGCCACTTGGGAGTGAATAAGACGCTAGAAAAGGTACGAGAACGTTTTTATTGGTTAAAAGCGAAGGAAGATATCGAAGACTGGTGCAGAAAATGCGACGTGTGTGCAGCTAGCAAGGGTCCGAGAATCAAAACTCGAGGTAAGATGCACCAATACAACGTGGGAGCACCTTTCGAACGAATCGCCATTGACATCGCAGGGCCCTTTCCGGAAACCGACAATGGTAATCGGTATATACTCGTAGTGATGGACTACTTCAGTAAGTGGCCGGAAGCGTTTCCGATCCCTAACCAGGAAGCCAGAACCGTGGCGGAGCAGATCGTCTACAATTGGGTTAGCAGATTCGGTGTGCCCTTGGAATTGCATTCTGACCAAGGGCGGAACTTCGAGTCAAGAATCTTCCAAGAGATGTGTCAACTACTCGGAATCAAAAAGACAAGGACAACCCCGCTTCATCCACAGTCGGACGGTATGGTGGAGCGTTTCAATAGGACTTTGGACGAACATCTCTCGAAGGTCGTAGGTGACTACCAACGGGATTGGGACCGGCAGATTCCCTTGTTTTTGATGGCCTATAGAAGTGCCGTGCATAGCACTACTCGACATACGCCGTTCGAAATCTTATTTGGTGGAATAGCTCGTTTACCCAGTGAGGTGAAATTTGGATCTCCTACCAATGAGCCCAGAAATGAAGAAGAGTACGTGGCGGACCTTAGGGAAAGGCTTAGGGACATACACCAAAGGACCAGAAGCCAGATTAAGATGACGAGCGACCGCATGAAGACCAGGTATGATGCCAAGGCAACAACGTCAGGATTCCAGGAAGGAGATCTGGTGTGGCTGTATAATCCCCATCGCCAAAAGGGGAAATCACCTAAGTTACAGCGGAACTGGGAAGGTCCCTACAGAATAGTAACCCGCATCAACGATGTTGTCTACCGCATCCAGCGAGGACCAAGGGCCAAAATGAAAGTGGTTCATGTGGACCGACTGAGTCGATACAATGGCCGAAATGAGGATGCACTTGTTCGGGACGAACACGTCTAAGAGGGGGGCAGTGTAGCATAATAATAACTACGCGCCTATGTCTATGCAGCAAATTCCGAAGTGACTTTCCATTCTGGCAGAATTTTTGGTTCAAACTGTCCTTCATTCGAGGTTCGTGTCTGGGACGAAGTCTCCACAGCTCATGTCAACGAAAGAGACAAATAATATTAGGGATAATATTAGGGATAATATTAGGGAATTATAACTGCAAGAATTATTTCTCTTGTTCCAGTGGTCGAAGAATTTGCTAGAAGTTTCTGGCTATCAGAAACTTCTGCTATATAAGGACAGATGGCGATCAAAAAAAAGACAGTTGGTTTTAGAACCGTGGCGAAGAGATTGGAAAAGTGATAATGGGCGAAGTTGTAATTTGGTGATAAATTGAAAGTTGAGAGTAAACAAGAAAAAGTAATTAGTTTGGATTTGTGAATTAAGTAATTGAAAGGAGATAAAGTGATTTGAGAGGAAAGAGACCTTGTAAGAAAAGAATTTGCGAAGAATAGTATAGTGTGAACTTGAATTGTTCTATAGACTAGAAAATAAAGAAATAAATTTCACAGAATATTGTTTTATCTACTCGAGCCGTAGCTTGCATATTACAATATATAACATATAACTCACCATTATTGCTAGTACCAAAGGAAAGCGAACACCGAATAAAGAAATGAAGTTTAGTATTTAGTAGATTTTCGTAAACTAAACAACAAGATAATAAACGATTAATTCCCGCTAACTAGAATTGAGGATGTACTAGAGAGACTTGGTAGAGTCAAATATTTCTTCACACTCGACATGACTAGTTCTTTTCACCAAACGAAAATCAAGACCAATGAAAGCATTCTCCACACAAGATGGTTGTTTCTGAGAACTCCCCCTATTTTGCCCAATAAGCAACTTCAATAATTACCGACCTCAATAGTGAATTTGCGTATTAAATTATTTTACGATATTCTGCCCAAAAAGCAACTTCCATAGTGTTATTGATTTGCTTATTGGAATATGTTATTGACCCGAAAAGTAGCGAACAATTCATATTTGATTATTTTACGATATTCTGCCCAATCAGCAACTTCCATAGTGTTATTGAGTTGCTCATTGGAATAATTTATTGACCTGAAAAGTTGCGAACAATTCAGATTTTGGCAACTTGCTGATTGTTAACTTCAGTAATTTTAAGTATAAATAGAGTTAAGAAATTAAATAAAGTGTCCAGTTGTTATACCAAGTACGAGGTGTACATATCTTTCTAAACAGTGTTCCTTCGAGGAAAAATAGTTATAACCATTGCCAAGCCTATCTTTTGTTCCTAATGTGAGGCTGCACTAGGGTGATTATAAACTATCACATATAAAAAAGTAATAGTTTACTTCAGTAAAATTTAAAGGTGACAGTTTACCTTACAACAGATCGATGTAATTGTAAAACCCCTACCAAAGTGGTATAAAATGAAAAATCTTGAGAGAATCATAGATAACTTCCAAGATGTCATCGTCCAGCTGGAAGAGGTTAGAGTTAACCTTACCAAGCTGGGGTTAGATTACCCCGGAAACGCTTGCAAAGCAGCACGGCAAGGCAAAGAGCCTTTGGACTTCCATCAAGGCTAATTTCGCCATCATGATGGACCTAAGCGAAGAAACCGCGGCCGCCTTTCTGCCGAAGTACGAAGCAGCAAAAGCCATTTCTTCAAAAATAAAAGAATTCATAGCGAAGAATCCCCCAGAACTATTGGAGGAAGATGTAAAAGAAGAAGACGATACCGAAGATCCAGTCCGTCCAGGAATCAGCCAGGCTCTCGAAGCCCCGTCGGCCACAGGTCCTAACCTGAAGACGGATGCAGCCATCATCATTTCAATCCGACCCCATCGCAAAAACCGAAGCAATGACTTCAATTAACCCTAAAAATGGTAATAACTAGCAGTTCGTTACGGCTGACGATCCACAGTCTTACCGTCAGCAAACCCCACAACACGAAAGGATAGAGCACACCAGTAACGGTTCCCGATTTGGGATGTCACAGAATCATCAAGATGCTCAAACACACCCTGAAACTACCCAGACGCTCAGGATGCCAGCCGAACCCACGTATACATTTGTGCAAGGAGTTGGGTTCGTTTTGATTAACCCCGAGGGAGGGGTACACCAAGGATACAACATCAGTCCCCCACAACAGCCACAGCAGCCCCAGTTAATTCAACAGGACAACAAAAAACCCAACCGAAGCACTACTACACGCGATAGCCAAACTCACGCTAGAGCGAGAGAACGTATCACATGCCACAAGGGCGGAAGGAAGTGGTATCAAAATCCCAGAAGTGAACTTAAGAGAATATAGTGGTGATATTACGAAGTACCGTGAATTCAAGGAGCAGTTCGATTCACTGGTACAAAGGAGCCGAACGTCCAACATCGATCGCTTCACTCTACTCAAGTCGAAGCTAACTGGGAAAGCATTGGAAACAATTAGTGACTTAGATTTAACTGGAGACAACTATCCAATTGCCTGGTCAACATTGGACCGAACGTTTAACAATCCAAGGCATCTAGTTAAATTAGAACTAGAGGCTATGTTAGCTCTACCTCAACGACCAACAATCCCAGGGAATGCAGAGTCTATAATAGCATACATGCATTATACTAAAGGACGGGTCTCCAATCTCAAAAGAAACAAGATAAATGGAGAACAGATCATGGCCTATTTAATACTTCGAGGCTTTGATCCTATCACACGGGGAAGAATGGACGAATTTGTAAACTGTAAGACCAGACTCCCCATCTTAGAGGAGATAGAAGATTTCCTGTTCACGGAATATCAGCACCATCTAGATCAAGACGACAACCATCGATTTAGTCAGAGAGTGTCCACAAAAGAGTCCACCATCCCGCAGACAAGAGTACATGTTACTCTCCAACCCAATGAGGCAGGAGCAAAAGTGACAAAGAAGTGTTTCATTTGCACAGAACAACAACCAATAATAGACTGTCCAAAGTTCCTGAGTGCTCCGAATCGAGAAGCCTTGCTACGTGATCACAAGATCCGTATCTATTGCGTAAAGCATGGATTCGACTATCGTTCCCCTTGCAGATCGAGGCAGTATCTTATATGCAAAACCTGTCAAGGACCTCACCTTACAGAAATGCATCCTGATTCCACTCCGATCATGACTCCTTCATCAACTAGCAGCACTTACCTATGCCAACATGAGTCCGATGCGTCTTCTGGTGTGCTTCTGCCTACGGCCATTGCTACGCTCGTAGTTAATAATTACAACGTTCCAGTCCGCTGTTTACTAGATCAGGGCAGCAAAGCTAACTACATACTTGTCAAAATCATCGGAGTAGGAGGAGAAATTGGAACAGTCCCTTCCATTGCCAACATAAAACTGTAGCTGGACAACCCAGATCTACCAATCGTGAATATAAAAGCACTGGTAGTCAAACGAGTTACCGGATCACTCCCAAATATGCCCAGTCACATCGCCTGGAAATCCTCCTTTGATAAACCACTTGCAGATCCACACTTAAGCAAACCAGCCCACATCCCTCTATTATTAGGTGGCCCAGTATATTCTACGGTGATACGTCCAGGTCTGGAGAAGAAGGATGGGTTGTTAGTTCAAAATACCTACCTTGGTGGGTGGATCGTATCTGGAGACCCAGGAAACGGAACAATTGGAAAACGAACCTCAACCTTTAAAACACTGTCAGAGTTCGAGATAAACCTAGTAAATTTCTGGGACCTGCCTGTTACCGGAGAAGACATCAGTGAAGTCGAGAGTTCATACTGCGAAAACTTATTCATCGAAAAACACTCTCGAACCAAAGACGGCCGCTACATCGTCCCAATCCCTTGGAAAGTTGACGCACCAGCATTAGGAAATTCCTATCGGAATGCAATTAAATTCTATATCGGACAGAAAAGACGTTGGGAGCAAAACGACATCCATAAAAAAATGTCAAACGATTTCATGGACGACTATCTCGCGTCAAATCACATGTCTCCAGTACCTATTGAAAGGCAGCGAGACGAGACCGGAAACGCTTATTATATCCCATATATCAGCATCATCCGAAAAGATGCCGTCACAACCAAGTTGAGGAAAGTATTTAACGCTAGCGCGCCATCAAGCAATGGGATTTCTCTAAATCAACTCATCTACCGAAACTGCAGTGCCATATCTTCGACATTATCCACCAGAATAGGCAATATGAATTCGCCTATACCAGCAACATACAACAAATGTTTCGACAATTCCTGATACCTCAAGCAGATAGGGAAAAATTTCGGATCCTCTGGCGCCCCAACAAAACACAACCATTGTGTGAGTTTTGGCTAAACACCGTGACATACGGCGTGGACTGTGCATCATGGCAAGCAATTCGAATAATCCACCAGATTGCCGATGATAACGCACCGGATCTGAAGACCGAGGACATTATTAAGAACTCTATTTACATGGATGATTTGTTTCATGGAGCCGATAGCATTAAAGAATGTCAAGAACAAATCGCTAAGATTACCTCAACCCTAGAGGCGGGAAAGATGTCTCTGACAAAATGGTCAGCCATTAACCCAGCAGTCCTTCACAATATAGAGGATAATAAAAAAACTTGCCGCCTACAAGGAGACCGTCGATCTAACTATGAAAATCCTGGGTATTAACTACAATCCAGTAGAAGACACATTCCTCATCCGTATCCCAAATCAAGACCAAGTAACATACACTAAAAGAGGTATATTGTCTATGGCTGCATCCGTTTACCATCCCATGGGTTGGATCTTACCAGTTATCATGCTCCTCCGGATACACATACAAGAGTTGTGGATACTCAGGTACAACTGGGATGACCAAATAGATGAGAAAATACAGCAGAAGTTCCGCAAAATATTTGAAACCTTACCTTAACTTAGTGGCATTAGAATCCCGCGCTGGATCCAAGGAATCCAGAGTACATCAATTCAGCTCAATGGATTTTGTGATGCCTCGGAAGACAGCTACGCAGCAGTGATTTACAGTCAAGTAAAAAGTGAAGAAGTCTACACAACCCGATTACTAGCAGCCAGGGGTCGAATCACACCACTTAAGACAAGAGCAAATAAAGACAGTAAACTATGCACGATCCCCAAGCTGGAGGTAGAAGGAATTGTGCTATTAACCGAGCTTCTCAACCAAGTCAGAAGTAAGTTCCACCATCCTAATATCGTTGTGATCATATACACAGATAGTGAGGTAGCCCTAAGCTGGGTGCGTAGTAACAAGAAGATCGACAACAAATTTGTGACTAGAAGACTTACCAAAATTCGGAAAGTCATTAGTCCGGCGGACATATATTACGTCAAATCTGCGGAGAATCCTGCTGACCCAGCTTCACGTGGACTCACTCCCGGACATCTGACTAGCCTTCGGCTTTGGTTTGAGGGTCCAACCTGGTTAAAGCATACCAGCTTCCACTCACTCCTATCAAAGATATAGAAATTACCTGACACATGTCTCTCGAAATGTGGTTGCTGAAGAAAACTTCATTGAGAGGTACCGTCTACTACGAGTAACCGCTTATTGTCTTCGGTGGGCCAGAAAGAAGCAAACACGTGAGACCGGCCAATCTCCGCTGAAGAAATATCCAATGCAAAGGCAAAAATCATTCGGTTTCAACAGCATCTATCATTTAATAACGAAATAGCCCTCTTCAAGAAATCAAAAACCTTTCCAAAGAGAAGCTGGTTGACATCTTTAACTCCAATGTTTGGCCCGGATGACGACATCCTTCGTGTGGGGGGGAGGATTTCTCTTGCAACCTCCCGGAAAGTCATAAGCATCCGATATTGTTAACCAAATGCCACTTGGTTGATTTAATAGTACGCCAAACACACTTGGATCACCACCATTGCGGAAATTCTTTAACGGAACACTTAACAACGGAAGAATTCTGGATTCCTGCTATAAAATCACGAGTCAAGAAATGTATCCGGAGTTGTCCCACATGCACTCGATGGAAGGCCCAAACTGTCCAGCCGATTATGGGAGATCTACCCACGGAACGAATCACCCCAGCACCAGCATTTAGCAAAATCAGTGTCGATTTGTGCCGTCCTTTCTGCATTAAAGCTAGCATAATAAGGTTCGATACAATCATAAAAGTTTGAGTGGCGGTCTTTGTCTGTTTAGTTACCAAAGCTGTTCACTTAGAAATTTGCTCGGATCTAAGTACGGAAATGTTCCTGGCAGCCTTCACACACTTCGCGAACTGACGGTGCTGACCATCCCTGGTCCTCTCTGATAATGGTACCAATTTTATTGGAGCAAAAAAGAATATCAACCAAGAATGAAGCAAGGTCACCAATAACTGCAAGGACAGACTAGCGATCCAGGAGATTGTTTGGAAGTGCAATCCGACATACAGCCCTAACTTCGGCGGGCTATGGCAGGCCGCCGTTAAGTCTATGAAACATCTAATGAAGAAAATGTCTAATATAACTAATCTTACCTATGAAGAATTCAACTCCTTATTATGTGGCATCGAAGGTATTTTGAATAGCCGACCATTACATCCAGAATTATCTGAAGCAGAAGACCATTTCATCACGCAACGGAGCTACAGGAACTCCGTAATCGATGCAAGTCCATCAACTGCCGTCCCAATCACAAAACGCTGGTTAGAAGTGCAACAAATTCAACAACACTTCTGGGAACGTTTCCATCAAGAGTACCTCCACCAACTGCAGAAGAGAAATAAATGGAGATTCCCAGCTCGAACACTCAGCACCCAGGATCTGGTACTACTACAAGAACTAAGTGTTACTCCTGCCGATTGAAAAATGGGTCGAATTATTGAATGCTATCCTGACAGTAAGGGAGATGTTCGGAGAGTCGATGTAAAGACAACCAAACGGGAGGTCGTGCATCGAGCAACAAATCGTTTGGTCCCTCTTTTCCCAGAAGATGCCTAGGACGAGCCCGCCGTACGCCGAAGCAATCGGCAGCATGCTCGCACCACCTCACTGCTAACTCGATTACTTTTATGTTGGCTGGCCCTCACTACCCCAACAACTAAAGCCTTAGAAATCCATACACTCACTCCAGGTATCCATAATCACCGATTGGGAGACACTTTCATCAAATACTCCGACTTGAAGTTCTCGGTCGAAACCACTTTGAATTTTACCGCCGATCTGATTACCATCGACAATCATGTAAAGGAATTCTACGATTACTGCCAACAATATCAGAACAGCAGCTACTCAAAGTTATATCAACACTGCCGTTCTCTAGAAGAAACTGTTAGACGCGAGGCCATGACAGTTAAGGAAGGAATCGCTGCAAGCTATCTCAGTGAACGGACCAAACGTTTTCTTGGGCCTATAGTTCTAAAAGGAATTGTCAAATATGGTCCCCAAATACTTATGACTGCCGGCATCGCGTATCAAGCAGTAGAGAATTATCAACTAGAGCACCAAATCGTCAAATTGGAGAATAAAATAAAAAAGGTATTAGAAACATCCCGCCTCATGGCAGTCATCAATGACCTAGAATCTAAAGCTGTTGACGTGCAACTTCATGCTTTGCTTGAACAGCAGCAGCAACTTCGGCTTCAAGAGCAAATGAACGATTACTCAGCCAGCATTCAAATTCTTATCAGCGCTATCCAGGCAAATCATCAGAACATCATCACCATCAGGCCCGTTGAAGCTCTACAAACCTATGCCAGCAAACTAAACGGAGGTTTGAACTTTTGCAGGCTGCCAACTATACCAAATGCAGCCGCACTATTCACTTTTAACAGTATAACGAAGACCATCCGCAAAAATATGGTTATCGTGACGTTCAACATTCCTCTGGTCCAAACAAGAAATTTCTCTAAACAGGCCTTTATCAGCGTTCCAACCATCGAGGCTCATGCTATCCTTCTGGACCGTGGAGACTTCGTGCAACAAATTGTGCTCAGCAATGATAACAAAACCTCCTTCGATCCAACCCAAGACATCGATCTAGGCCACGGAATCTACGACAATGTTAAGGAAACACAACTAAATGACTGCGGAAAAAAAAAATACTAAAGCCCCGCTTCCCCCTCGCTTTGGAACATATGCACCTCAATACCAGTCAACACGGAATTCGATAAGGTATACCGATTGCAGAGTGATCTTGCAGTCATATTTAGAACAAGCGCTAACAAAGTTACTATCGTATGCAACGCCACACAGACACACGTTGCAAAATTTAATCTGGTGAGGTTTCCAGGTTGCAGAATATCCAGCACCCAGTTTGATGTTACGTCTCCCATCGAAGGTGTCAAGAAAATCGAAACTGACATCAAAAATTTCTCAACCGAAGACTATATGTCCCCTCCCAAAATCGACCTAAGCGGAGAGCCCACAGAGGATCCTCGTCTTTCCATACTCAGGGCTCTCAGCTGCACTGGATGACAATGACTGGGACTCCTGGGAACATCAGTACTGGTACTTAGGAGCTATGTGTACCATCCTCTGCATCGCTCTATTTTTAATCATCTACGCCTGTAAGTGCCACCGAAGGGAAATGTTAGAGATTCTTACTGTTAGAGATTCTTACTGTTACCTCAACAAAGAAGACAAGATACCCGGAAGTTGGGTACGGGCATAAATGATTCATCGCGATATGGTACCCTACATAAACACGGACGCAGTATAGATTTATAATTCCTCCAATAATGAAACATAAGCACTTTTTTCCGCCGGGAGTTTGTTTATGAGAATTCCCGATATTTTGCCCAATAAGAAAAATTGGGCACAACTTGGACCTTATTGGAGTGGAACAGTAGAACTTAAAGAACGGCTATCAACACTGTGTCAAAAAAAAATACAAATCTCGATGCCTACCTAATTAATAACGTTCCGAAACAAGCTAACGAATCCTGGATAATCAACTTCTTTAAACAAGATTCCTGCATCACTGGTGTTAAATGCCGAGCGGTTCGATCAACGTCCACAAACAGTCGATCCTTCAGGGTTTTGTTACCTCAAAATTACGACTGGCTCTTCCACTCTCCAAGAAATGAATTCGCCCTGGGAAAGATGACAATGATCCGTATAGATAAGTTAATTAATAGACCTAATAATAAAAATTCTAGCTCCTATAATTAACTCAAGATCTAAGCATCATACTTCTAACCCCCCCGCCTTCTAGTTCATCCAACAACTCTAAACCCGCCAATATCAACTGGTCTTTCAAAATGGGTTTATTTCCTAATTTTAATTCTGCTACCAAATTGCCCAAACTAGTTTCATTCGACATTTCGCCTG
The DNA here is from genome assembly GCA_963082735.1 of Pocota personata. Lineage (NCBI taxonomy): Eukaryota > Metazoa > Arthropoda > Insecta > Diptera > Syrphidae > Pocota > Pocota personata. The sequence continues at coordinate 24,857,874 of OY720433.1, read as the reverse complement.
TCCCCTCTCCCTCACCAAACACTAAGGACACTAACCTAGCCAACTACCCTAATTTCATTCATTCTCACACTCTTAACACTGTTTCCTCCTCATCGTCAGCCCCACCTAAATCTTCTAACCTACCATTTTCAAATGCCAGCGCTACTAACACCACTATCACATCACCTCCGTTTTTAGACCCGCTGCTTCCACCCACTGTTAAACTTACGAAACAATTTGCAGATTCCGGTGATGATAGCCGCTACGTAATATCACGTTTGAGAGATCGAAAAATGTACATAAATGTCCATATTTATCTTGCCTACCTTCACGATAAAGATGACTCTATTTGTATTGATGGAAAAACTAATATCAACATTAAGGTCTCCATCTCTCAAGAAGGTATCCCTACTGATAAGAATGCTTTGATGAATATAATTGTTCAGTTCCATGAGAGTCTCTCTCGTCTTTCGCATCTTACATCAGCTTCAAACGTAGGTCCCACCTCCAAAGAACTCGCGCCGACCATAATAATTACTTTCGCCCCTAATCAGTTATCGTCTCACTCTCCTCCTCCTGACAAAGTTTCAACCCCAAACCTCTCTAACGTTACTGTTACCTCCCCTGAAAGTTTGTAAAATCTCCTCCTTATTTCTTAACTCTCAAAACCTCTCCTACTATATTTTTGCTCTCACTGAAACGAACTTATTTTCTAATTTCATGTATAATGAGCTTTTTACCTCTGATTTCGTTATCTTTCGAGATGATAGTCAATTGAAAGATGACGATTCCTTAGGTCGTCGAGTTCTTTTGGTAGTGTGGGGATCCTCCACTACGACGCTCGTGGGAATGACAACACGTGCAACTCCTTTTGGTTTTTAGCTTTATTTTATCTTAGGATTATAAGAGCTTAGAATAATGTGAGTACATAAATTTACACGTGTGCAACTATGTGTACCAAAGTATGATTGCGGGGAGGCCGCCTAGTTTAATAATACTCTCTAAATTACAGACTGCGGTGAAGCCGCCCAGAGAACGAGAAAGAATGCCTCGAAAAATGGCTGCCGAAAAGTTCTCAGTTGTAACGCGCTCTTGTTCTGTTTCTCCGAAGCAAGGCTTAAGTCGATCTCTACTGAGAACTATCTCTTTCCCGTTTACTAAAACCCTAAATGTTTTCGCGCCGCGGTCTATGACTTTAAATGGCCCTTCGTACGGGAGTTGTAAAGGTCTTTTCACTGAGTCGATTCTGACGAAAACATGGGAGCAATTTTTCAGCTCCCTGAATACGAATGGTTTAAATTTACTATGATGTGCTGGTGCGGACGGCCGGACCTTATCGAAGTGGTGCTGTAAATTTCTCACGAAATCCGATTGCGCTACTCCTCCTGCGGCCCTATCCACGGTTATGAAATCCGACGGTAACCGGATAATTTGCCCGAAAAACCATTTCCACCGAACTCGCGTCGCATTCGCTTCTGTAAACCGATCTTAAACCCAGCAGCACCTGTGGCAATGACTTGGTCCATTGCTCGTTGTTATGACACATGAGCGCAGCTTTTAAAGTGCGGTGCCACCTATCTAAGAATCCGTTTTCTTTCGGATTGTACGCCGTCGTGTGGTTACGTTCCACCCCCAATTTGCCGCAAAGTTCGCGAAGTAGATGTGACTCGAACTGCGAGCCCTGGTGTTTTACCACCGTTGATGGCACTCCGTATCGGACAAACCAATCTCTAAACAGGGCATCTGCCACCGTCTCTGCCCTGATGTCGCGTATTGGTATAGCCTCGGGCCACCGCGTGTACCTATCTATTATTTTTAGCAGGTGGCGGAAGTCTTCCGACGGTGGCAGGGATCCCACCAGATCGACATGTATTTCGTCAAAACGATTCGCAACTTGCGGGAATGTTCCTAGTGAACTTCTGACGTGTCTGGAAATTTTTGACTTTTGACACGCTGGGCACGTACGTGCCCATTTTCGACAATCCTGTTTCATCCCCGGCCACACCAACTTCTTCGCGACCATCTTCACGGAGGCGCGAACCCCTGGGTGCGCCAATCCGTGTACCTTTTCGAACACATTCGTTCGTAAACTCTTAGGTACATACGGTCTAGGTACCCCAGTCGATACGTCACAGATGACTGAAGTCTCCGTGCCTGGAATTGGTATTCTCCTAAACCGGAGAGAAGTTTCGGCATCGAGCAGGCCGTCTAACTCCGCATCGGTCGATTGTGCATTGGCTAGCGTCTGGAAATCGATTCCCGCTGGCAGCGAAATTTCTTCGAGACGCGAAAGCGTATCGGCCACCACGTTTTCTCTGCCGCGTATGTACCGGATGTTTGTAGAAAACTGCCCTATAAAGTCTAAATGCCGTAGTTGCCGCGGGGATGCTTTCGAAGGTTTTTGTTGGAAGGCGAACTTCAAAGGCTTATGATCGGTGAATATCGTAAAGATTTGTCCTTCTAAGAAATGACGAAAATGCTTAATGGCCAGGTAAACTGCCAGCAGCTCCCTATCGTACGCATATTTGCGCATATTTGCGCTGTGCTTCTGCGAGTTTTGCGGAATAAGAGGAAAGTGGCCGACAAAGACCGTGCTCTTCCTGCTGTAACACTGCACCCACCGCGAAGACTGACGCATCGACGAAAACCGACAGCTGACTGAAGGTGAAGGGCATGGCTGCTCTGCAGAGCTCTTCCTTGCAGTGCTCGAATGCGGTGTTGGCCTCGTCAGTCCGTTCAATGATGGTCTTATCTTTCTTTCGCGTTCTACCCTTCAAATATGCTGCCGAGGCCATTTGTGACTCGGCTGCGTGCGGAATGAACCGCCTATAAAAGTTCAACATCCCTAAAAACCTACGCAGATCGTTAACATTCTTCGGCCGGCTATATTTTGAGACTGCCTGGACCCTGTCTGGGAAAAGCCTTAGGCCCTCTGCAGTAACCAGGTGTCCTAGAAAAACCACGTTTCTTTTAGCGAAGCTGCATTTGCCTATGTTGACTGCCAAGTCAAATTTGTCTAACCGGGCTAATAACTTCTCTAAATGGAGCAAGCGCTGCGACCTGTCATTTGAAGCTACCAGGATGTCATCGACGTATACGAAACAGAAGGTCAAGTCTCTGAGAATGCCGTGCATAAAGCGTTGAAACGTTTGTGCCGCGTTCCTTAGCCCGAACGTCATCCTGGTGAACTCGTACAACCCAAAAGGTGTTGCTATGGCTGTCTTTGGCACGTCGTTAGGGTCGACTGGTATTTGGTGGTAAGCTCTCACTAAATCTACTGTTGAAAGTATTGTTCTACGATGCAATTGGTGCGTGAAGTCTTGGTGTGTGGGATTGGATAGCTATCCAGCTGCATGACAGCGTTAAGCTGTCGATATTCGCCGCAAGGCCTCCACTCTCCATTTTTCTTTCGCACCAGGTGGAGCGGTGCGGCCCAGGGACTACTGCTTGGCCGACAGATACCTTGGTCCACTAGAAAGTCGAACTCATCTTTTGCTATCTTCAGTTTGTCAGATGATAGCCGCCGTGGCTTGTTTGATAATGGGCTCGAGTTGATGGTAATGATTTGATGCGTAACATTATGCGAAACAGGTCGAACGAAAATATTTTGATTAGACACAATGTTAAAACTTTTGACTAACTTACAAATGTCCGCGTCGATTGTTTCCTTTGCCAAAACAGAGAGCCGAGGCGTAGCCCTTTTTACCGCGGCGCCGGGCGTACACACTGCAGTGTGTGGTCGACCAACCTGCGATTTTTAATGTCGACCAACAAACCAAAATTTCTCAAAAAGTCCGCTCCCACTATGAGTTTGCTGACATCAGCGAAGGCGAACGTCCAACAAAACGAACGCTGCAGTCCCAAATCGAGGGACAATCGAGTATGCCCGTAAGTCCGCACCGGTGAGGGATGTTGAACTTTTTTAGAGGGTGGCCGTGGTGTAGTGGTAACATCAACGCTTGTCACGCTCTTGGTTCACGGTTCAAATCCTGATCTCAACAATCATCTATTTATTTCGTCTGAAATAAATAAAAAAAAAGTCGATCAATTGCAAAAGCTTAGTCAACTCTACTGCGAAGGCATAACACTGGCAGTAGGGTGGTCATATGGCTTAAATGCAACTTGATCGTGATGATGACATCAGGTGGAGGGAAAAAATACTGTGAATCATGAGCAACGACAAAAAGCAAAACAAACAAGCTCCCCAGTTATCTGGACGCCACCCTTGGAGTTTACTGAAACTTTATAACACCTAAGTTTCAAACCCACTACACCAATCTTTCTTTCTCTCTCTCTCTCTCTCTCAATTTCTTCAAACGCCCGTGCCTTGAAATAATTTAATGATATTCATATCCCATTTGGCGCGCAAATTATAAAAAAAAAAAAAAAAAAATTTGCTGTGTACAGCAAACTTGTGTCGGCCGCTAGCTTCCGCCTCGCCATTCTAGCGGGCAAAACCGAAATATCGGCCCCGAATCTATTAAAAATGTGAGCTTTGTTGAATTGTCGAAAATAAATAAACGACCGTTTGCCGACGGCTGAGCCCCCTCGCAAGTCGAGGAGCGAGGGAGCAATTAGTTTTCTGTCGACCTGAATCTACTCTGGCGGAAATCGCATGGCGGTGAGTACTTCTTAGCCTTGACGCCGAATTCGCGATGGTACCAGCAAATATGAGGGCTGTTGAGCCTCAGCTGGTTTGGCCGCCCGCCGCTGCTTCCGGCTTGCTCGTCCGATCTGGCAAAAGTTCTGCCTCGCCCGACGTCCCGTCACTTTAAAGCCGAAATCTCCTGCTCTAGCTCCCTACACCTACGTTCGTAATATGGCTCCAAACTACTGGCCTCGGTAGGCGTTAAACCTGCAATGTCTTTCGACGCACAAGAGAGCACCTGAGTCGGGGGTATTGTGCCTATAACTTTATCCGCTATTTGCGCCAGTTTATCTACACTCCCTTCGCCACAATTCAGAATGGCCTGTATTATGGGAGGTAACCGCTGCTTCCAAAGACTCTTTAAGACCGAAACTGGCAATTGTTTGTCGGACAATGCGCGCATCTCCCGCAAAAGTTCGTTGAGTTTTCGGTCTCGTAACACGACCTCGTTTAAAAGTCGCTGCAAATGGAATCTGCGGATTCCATTAACCGATTCAAAACTGTTTTCTTTAGGTTGTCATACAAACGCTCGCGGGCGGGTGCAAAACTACGTCCCTGCACGTATTAATCGTACGCGTGTCTAACAAACTTAGGGCTTTAAAATATTTCGCATTATCTGACCGCACCTGTGCTACCGAAAATTGGCCTTCCAGAGCCACAAACCAAACGTCCGGATTGTCCGGCCAAAATGGCAAACCTTTAAATGCTAATGCACTAACCTGGCTTCCTTGGAGTCCGCTAATCTGGGGTGTAACTTGTGATCCGTCGCTGCTGTCCTCTACTTTTGTGTTATCCTGTTCGTCGGTCATGGTGGAGACGCTTTCACAATTGATCTATATATGAGTAGAAAAAGTTAGCATCAAAAAAGGTTTACTTTACAGAGAAAAAAAAACGTTTGTGAATATATGCTATTGTATATCTGGAACTGAATACTTCCTTGCTGAGCGAGTGGAGATGTTTTGAATGGTGCCGCTTAATCCGTACGGTGCTTCTGTGTTCGGTAACGGTGTGTTTTTGCAGCTTGACATCCGATGTGCAGGTTAACGGGTCTCGGCACGCTGTTGCGTAGCACCACGTGGTGCGAAAGGGAATTGCCTTCGGGCAGAAATGGTTTTCGGAACGGCAACCGAAGGTGCCTTTAAATTCTACCGTCAGTGGTGGCTTCTGGCTACCGGCTGTCTGCTACTCGAGAACGTTTACTCGTTGGTCCCCTTTGGTCATTGACGCCGACTTCGGGCGTCGCTTTTCCTGTTCTTTTCCTTGAAGAAATACTTTCGTTGGTCGCTGGATTAGGCGGCCTCTGGCTGGTGGCTGATGCAACTCCGTATGACGACGTTATGGGTGGCTATGGCCCCTCGAATGCTGCGGTCGAACGAATCACGTCGGGGTCACCACTGTGGGGATCCTCCACTACTACGCTCGTGGGATTGACAACACGTGCAACTCCTTTTGGTTTTTAGCTTTATTTTATCTTAGGAGTATAAGAGCTTAGAATAATGTGAGTACAGAAATTTAGACGTGTGCAACCGTGTGTACCAAAGTATGATTGCGGGGAAGCCGCCTAGTTTAATAATACTCTCTAAATTACAGACTGCGGTGAAGCCGCCCAGAAAACAAAAAAGAATGCCTCGAAAAATGGCCGGCGAAAAGTTCTTCCTATTTCAAAATGTGCCAAACTATTTATCGATGCAAACTTGACGGTAAACGCCGCCACTACGCAGTTGTCAGTTCTGTCCGTTAAGTGTTGATCACATTGCTGCCACAGTAGTACATAATAGCTTTGACTCAACTTTTGTTAAATCCTCGCCCATCAAATCATTGCATCAAAATCATCGTCCCAAGGCGTAACATCTACATACTGTGTTGCTACATTCGCCCTTCTCAACCAATCGAGGGTTATCAGCTTGCCGTAGATGCGATCGATTCCCTATGTGACATTGTACACCCCTGCGACGACGTCATGATTCTGGGAGAATATTTTTACGACCAAATTTTTACCAGCCTCATTCAATCAGTCCCTTTTGTGCCTCAGAAGAACTTAAAGTCAGCCCCGCCATGGTATAATAAAGAGCTACGCTCACTTCGTAACAAAAGAAACAAAATGTGGCAATGTGAATATCTTTACATTGAATATCTTGACAGAATGCATTCCACGCTAATGAATGACCACAAACGTTTTTACCACTTCATTAATGTCAAACGAAAATCTGATAACTATCCATCCACTTTGAAATTTACTAATAAATCCTCGGCAGACCCTAAAACAATCGCAAACCTGTTCGCTCATTTTTCCAGCCAATCGTTTACGGATCACGTTATTTAACCTGATCATAACTACTTCCGCTACTTAGACAACTATCCCCAAACCTCCTTAGTCACAATTGATATAACTTCTGCGTCGTTAGTAGGTAAGATCAACAAACTAAATCTAAACTAAACCCGCTATAGTTCTGAAAATTTTTTTGAACTCTATTCGAACTATCTATTTCGCAGGGAGTTTTCCCAGAAATCTGGAAAACTCATACATAATCCCCACTCATAAAAAAGGATGTAAAAATGAAATATCCAACTACCATCGCTAAACTGTCCTGCATACCTAAGCTCTTTGAAAGCATTGTATATGACACAATGTTTTATCACTGCAAGACTATCCTTTCACCGAACCAGCATGGAATCCTTAAGGGCAAATCAACAACCACCAACCTTACCCAGTTTGTATCTAACACTCTGTGTATTTTGGAAGATGGCAATGAAGTCGATGTAGTTGCCTTCTACAAAATTTCGCATACAATTATTCTTCTCAAACTGAAAGCTCTTGGTTTTCAATCGCGGTTTATCTCATGGATCAAATCTTACTTGGAAAAACGCCAATATAAAGATCTCTTTCGTTCTTCAATTTCTGATCCTATTAAAGCCACATCGGGAGTCCCTCAAGGTAGCCATCTTGGTCCAATAATCCTCATTTTGACAATTAACGATGTTGATTGTATCATAAATGACTCCCACCTTTCTACGAGTATATAAGCGGGTGATATGAAAGTCTTCAGAACTTATCATCTCGTGCAGACTCTCTTTCACTGCAATACGATTTGAATCGATTCTCAGTCTGGTGCCATAGAAATTTTTTAGAGCTCAACGTCAGCAAGCGCTAAGCTATTACATATTCTCATAAACGTATCCGACCATCCCCCAGAGTCTATTCCATTAGCGGTGAGCCTATACCCTCTGTCTCTCCGCTACGCGATTTTTTTTTATAATTTGTGCGCCAAAGAGGATATAAATACTCTTATTCCGCAGATAATAAACTACCCAGATGTCGCACGCCCATATAAACAAATTAAGCATATTTTTGTCCTGGCAGACAACGCCCTACAGAGATTTTTCAGTATAAGTACCACAAATAAAGCTTTTTCTTTCACTCCGTTCTCTCGTGTGGGAAAAATTATTTTTCTCATTTTGTGTTGTGACATGGAAACGAACTAGGTGATGAAGTGTAAAGGGGTATGCGGCAAGGGGCATGAAGATGCATGACGGTGTGAATTCCATACCACCGCAGCAAAAGAATAAATATTCATTAATGGACGTTTTGTAAACGCGCATGTGTTGTATATGAAGAGAAGGTTTGAGAGATTTTGCTCGAATATTAATCATTTAGATTTTCAGGTTAATTACTAACATACACATATATTACATACATATTGTAACATAATGTAGCATAATAACTACGCTCCAAAAGTATGCAACACATTCCGAAGTGTCTTTTCATTCGAGGTTCGTGTCCATGGAAAGAGACGGATTGTGTCTAAGACGACGTCGCGGAATTAAGAGAGAATTATAACCACAAGAGATTATTGGCTGCAGCTGTTATCTTGGAATTATTACATCAGAATTTTCTTGTTCCAGTGGTCGAAGAATTTGCTAGAAGTTTCTGGCTATCAGAAATGCGACTATATAAGGACAGATGGCGATCGAGGCATGGCAGTTGGTTTTCGAACCGCACGAAGAGATTGGAAAAGTGATAATCGGCGAAGTTGTAATTTTGTGATAAATTGAAAGTTAAGAGTTAACAAGAAGAAGTAATTAGTTTGGATTTGTGAATTAAGTAATTGGAATGAGATAAATTGATTTGAGAAGAAAGAGACCTTGTAAGAAAAGAATTTGCGAAGAATAGTATAGTGTGAACTTGAATTGTTCTATAGACTAGAAAAAAAAAAAATAATCTCACAGAATAACGTTTTATCTACTCGAGCCGTAGCTCGCATATTACAATATACTAAAAAATTAAAAGGCATAAGAAAAAACCATAAGAATGCCTTTATTGGAAAGAAATATTTAAAAAAAAATGCTTACCCTTCTCTCTTGTTAAAACGAAGTGTTGCTATATCTGATGACGAGTTCATTTGATTTGATCCAACGGGATCTAATGTTACATATGAAAACTGCAATAAATTAGCACTGGATTCGAATGATGTTACAGTAGAAGAACTAAACTTGTCTTCAAAAAGGTTATCATGAAAAAGATTAAATGATAACGTTGAATTTACTTGCGCCAACTGTGAGACTCATATAAAAAGGCAATCTACTTATATTAAAAGAATTGAGAGGCTTAAGAAATTGAACAATAGCTTAAGGATAACAGTAAAACGAAATCGCAAATCGAAAATAAATTTGCTGCAGAGAATTCATCATTTAAAAGAAAAAAAGGCTGCAAGTGCGTGAAAAGCAGAGTATCCAAGAGAAAATTTATTTATTGCTTGGTATTGATCAAAATACTTAGACATTTTCGAAGCTCATTCTATCTGAGAGTACAAAAAAATACAACGAAGAGGAGAAGTGGAATTCGCAGTGAATTTTTTCCGTTCGTCTTCCGGGTACAACTTTTTACGGGTTCAGCTAGGACTACTCTTGCCGCACCCGTCTTCATTACATAGGTGGATTAAGATTACAAGTCTGTCACCTGGAATAAATATAAATGTTCTAGAGGAAATAAAGAAAATAACTTCGACATTATCACCAATAGAAAAAGAAGTTGTGATTATCAAAGATCTAATATATGCGTTAAGTCGGTGTGTTTTTATGATTCGGAAATTTTAAGCAAGTTTTATATCATGTCGTTTGTCCAAGCAATATACCTATGAAACAACTTGAGTTTGAGGTATATAATTGTCCTGATATATGAGCGGAGCTGAAACTAACCGTTAGAGCTATTTGCTGTGATCAAGGACACACAAATCGTAGTTTATATAGTAAACTTAATCTAAATGAAAAAAACATTAACTTTAAGAAATGAAGGATTATATTGTAATATGCGAGCTACGGCTCGAGTAGATAAAACGATTTTCTGTGAAATTATTTCTTTATTTTCTAGTCTATAGAACAATTCAAGTTCACACTATACTATTTTTCGCAAACTCCTTCCTTACAATATCTCTTTCTTCTCAAATCACTTTATCTCCTTTCAATTACTTAATTCATAAATCCAAACTAATTACTTCTTCTTGTTAACTCTCAACTTTCAATTTATCACAAAATTACAACTTCGGCTGTTATCACTTTTCCAATCTCCTCGTGCGGTTCAAAACCAACTGCCCTGTCTCGATCGCCATCTGTCCTTAAATAGCCGCATTTGTAATAGCCAGAAACTTCTAGCAAATTCTTCGACCACTGGAACAAGAAAATTCTGATGTAATAATTCCAAGATGACAGCTGCAGCCAATAATCTCTTGTGGTTATAATTCTCTTGCGGTTATAATTCTCTCTTAATTCTGCAACGTCGTCTTAGCCATAATCCGTACACGAGCCTCGAATGAAAAGACACTTCGGAATGTGTGTATACTTTTGGGAGCGTAGTTATTATGCTACATATATATATTGTTGCATACTTCTACATTATGTTACAATATATTAAACATCGAACCCACAAACGCAAGAAATAGATCATTTTGTTTCAAAGGCTTTGCCTTAACTATAGAAAGCGTTTTAAGAATAAGAGACACATTATTCATGGATCATAGTTGGTTGGTTGGTTGGTTTAAGAGGGTGAGCTTATGCTCTTCACTTAGGCCTCCATTGGGCCCGTTGTGTGTCCCTCATCTATATAACTGTAGGGAATAGTGCTATGCTGTGGGAATTATGTGTTGAGAGGATTTAGGTCTAGGGATCATGGGTAGTATCAACGGGAAGCTATATCGTATAGTGATCGGGGAATCATAGTGTTCGTCTGGCGAACTCCAATATATCCCAGATTTCTTTCTTACTGAAGTGTGTAATATCCGGAATCCTTGGAGATCCCAGTATTTTCAGTCTTAGCCTCGCTGTAGCAGGGCAGTGGCAGAGGAAATGTTCTATATCTTCCTCCTCCTCCTCACAGTTGACACAGATTGTTGTATCAGCTATCCCGAGACTGAACGAATGTTTGTTGAGATTGATGTGCGCTGGTAAAAGTCCCACCATCAATCTCAATTGTGTTCTGCTTGAGTTAAGAGCTCTTTTTTCTGTGTTGTTACTCGGTTTAGTTATTACAGATCTAGGCACTTTGCACGTGTCTAGATTCGTCCAGTAGTTATTGAACTCTTGTCGTAACTTTTCATTGATTATTGTTTTCATAGTTTTCAGAGGGACGCCTATTCTATTATCCGGGTTCAGTTCTGTGTTGCCTGCCATTTTCGGTGCTAGTTTGTCCGCCTTTTCATTACCCGGTACACCTTCGTGCCCCGGTACCCATGGGAGTCGGACTCTATTGCGTCTGGCAAGTAAGTTCAATTTAGTTTTGCACTCCCTTATTAGTCGTGATTTCTACATGGGGTTTGTAATCGCACTAATTGCTACTTTGCTGTCCGAGCAGCTGTCTATTTGCCGCCCTTCGCTGGTGTCTTCTGCGAGTATTTCGGTTGCCTTCATAATTACATAGACTTCTGCTTGGAACACCGATACAAATGGTTCTAGGTGAATAGCAAGTTCAATCGGTGGGTTAGCACTGAAGATGCCAGCCCCTGATTCCCCTGATATGTTAGAGCCGTCTGTATATTCTACTATTTTCTTTGTAAAGAGAACCATTTCCGTTTTATTTCGATTTATTTCTAATCCACTCTCCTCCGCCCATTCTTTTATGTTTCTTAGGGTGTTTTGCATAAGCTCTCCTATGATGTTCAGGTGCTTACCTCTTATCAGAACGGCTAGGTCATCTGCGTACGCTACACATTTCGCACAGGTTCCATCCAGAGCTTTTAAAAGGTTGTCCATTGTGAGCACCCACAGGAAAAGAGATATTATCCCCCTGTGGTGTTCCCGTACGGACTGTTCCCCTTCCCGTTTCGTCTCTCAGTGAAGCTGTGATAATGCGGTTTGTAAGCATGTGGTCTAGCCAATTGTTTATTATTTGGTTATTACAGTATATCGAGAGTGAATCCACAATTTTTTGAGTTTTCACATTGTTAAATGCCCCTTCGATATCTACAAAAATGCCTGCGACTGATTCATGGATCATAATGATTTATATTGCATTTATGTAAATAAATTTAATCAAGATCCGTTAGAGAACTTATTTGGTAAAATAAGAGCGCGGAATATTAATAAAAGTAATCCAAATGTTTCCGAATTTAACTCCCTGCTAGCCAAAGTTATATCGATAAAATTTCTATTCAAATCGAAATGTTCCAATTGCGAAGAAGACGATTCGGAATATCTACAGGTGGATTGGAATGCTATTTTGCAGACTGATATAGAAGAACAACTAATACTTACCCAAGAGCTATCACAAAATCTCGACATTTTTAAGAATGAGGAATGTTTTGAAAATAACATGAATACGAACAATATAGTTAATCCACCAGATGAAGACGCAATATCAGGCAAGGTATCGCAGTTCAACGACCTAGCTAAAAGATACTTTGCCAGATATTGCATCTTTAAAACAATAAAAAAAATTAACAAAATCTGTGAAAATTGTGCTGAAGAAATGTCAAAGGACAAACAGACTTTCGATCTAACGGAAGTATTGAATATGAAAATTCAAAAGACAATACGGTTCTCTTATGGCCGTCGGAAAAATATTTTCAAGTATGCCGTCTTCATATACAAATATTTTCCGAATACTTTCGAAAACTACCTTTTGCATCTAAATTAAAAGAAAATATAATCAAAGAATGTATACTCGTAAAGGCAACAAATATACATTTTCCGAATTGGTTCAATGTATGTTATGATTAAAGTGATTTAACTGCAATTTAATACTAACCTAATTTAAGTTAATGATTATTTTGTTGTTAGTTATTTTTTTTTATAATAATTTTGAAGATTAGTCACCTTCACTTAAGTAGGCCAAGAGCAGTGATCAGTTATTATAAGTGCATAAATATAAAATGCAGTATGCAAAACTCATATTCATACCCATTTTCAGAGCAAATTTGTGTCCACAAAGTTTACAGAGTTTTTATTTATTTAATAAAGTGCTAAAAATAAGGCACATACATACAGACAAAATAACAAGCCCACAACATAAGCCCAACTATTTGCACATATATATACGATCTATACAAATACTCCATATCCATCCTACCAACGTGTCGGCATCAGAACTCCGTGACCACAGTCTCATAAAATATTTTTTTTGAGTGAGCAGAAAAAACAAATGTTCTGTGTTTTGATTTTTTCCCTTTTGTAGAAATTTAAGCTAAGAATTTCGTTTTCATATATCACTTCTTCCCATATGAATGAGACATCTGGGTAGTTTATTGCCTGTGCTTATACTATTACAGGACACGGGCGTTGTGAAGAAGAGAGAGAGAGAGAGAAAGCAAGATTTAGTGTAGTAGTTTGAAACTTAGATAGTATTAAGTTTCTGTACACTCCAGATAACTGGGGAGCTTGTTTGTTTTGCTTGTAGTGGAAAGAGGATATACTTGGTCGCACTCTATGCACCTGAAGCTACTCAATCTACTTTATTTATTTCAGAGCTCGAGACACTTTTTCGATGCCTAAGGTTGGAGTCGGAGGAGAATTTTTTCATCATGGCCGGTGATCTAATCGCCAAACATAGAGATTAGGGAAATAACACACCTAATCCTAGAGGGAACCTACTATTCAATTGGTGGGGTCGGCACAGTGTCGAGTATAAACTCGATTTGAAAGCTACAGATAGTCCGTCGTTTTAGGAAACGCCTCCTATCTGGATCTTATGCTGTTCGACGTACGGTTACAACTGACCGACATGGACCGACAAACTATAAACTGCCTGCACACATTTGTGTATGACAGTGACCATTGCGGACTCAGTGCCGTAATAACGATTCCCAACGAAATTGCGGGGTTTGGAGAGGTTTGTCCAAATGTACTCCTACAATTATAGTATAGTAATTGCACTCGCTTCTCTAGAGTTTTAACAAGAGCACTCTCCTCGAACTCGCTCTACCCACCGTAAAATAGGAATCTGTCAAACGAGGAGATTGACTGGTACCTAAGACAAATGGACGAGGCAATTAAACGGACTATGGACAATACGATACCTCGGTACCAACATACTGACAACGCAGATATGTTCCGCAATGCAACAATTGACGCACTACACCAACACAAAAGTAGACTGCTGTCGAGACTAAAAACCTTGTACAGACAGTTTACTGACAGACAAAACTCGGAGGTTAGGACGCTGAAGTCGTTGATTAAAAACCTCCAGAAATTAATTAGAGAAAATTACAAACTTTCTGTGAATTTGCATTGGAACAACAAAATCGGGGCTGTAAATAATTTTGAAGATTAGTCACCTTCACTTAAGTAGGCCAAGAGCAGTGATCAGTTATTATAAGTGCATAAATATAAAATGCAGTATGCAAAACTCATATTCATACCCATTTTCAGAGCAAATTTGTGTCCACAAAGTTTACAGAGTTTTTATTTATTTAATAAAGTGCTAAAAATAAGGCACATACATACAGACAAAATAACAAGCCCACAACATAAGCCCAACTATTTGCACATATATATACGATCTATACAAATACTCCATATCCATCCTACCAACGTGTCGGCATCAGAACTCCGTGACCACAGTCTCATAAAATATTTTTTTTGAGTGAGCAGAAAAAACAAATGTTCTGTGTTTTGATTTTTTCCCTTTTGTAGAAATTTAAGCTAAGAATTTCGTTTTCATATATCACTTCTTCCCATATGAATGAGACATCTGGGTAGTTTATTGCCTGTGCTTATACTATTACAGGACACGGGCGTTGTGAAGAAGAGAGAGAGAGAGAGAAAGCAAGATTTAGTGTAGTAGTTTGAAACTTAGATAGTATTAAGTTTCTGTACACTCCAGATAACTGGGGAGCTTGTTTGTTTTGCTTGTAGTGGAAAGAGGATATACTTGGTCGCACTCTATGCACCTGAAGCTACTCAATCTACTTTATTTATTTCAGAGCTCGAGACACTTTTTCGATGCCTAAGGTTGGAGTCGGAGGAGAATTTTTTCATCATGGCCGGTGATCTAATCGCCAAACATAGAGATTAGGGAAATAACACACCTAATCCTAGAGGGAACCTACTATTCAATTGGTGGGGTCGGCACAGTGTCGAGTATAAACTCGATTTGAAAGCTACAGATAGTCCGTCGTTTTAGGAAACGCCTCCTATCTGGATCTTATGCTGTTCGACGTACGGTTACAACTGACCGACATGGACCGACAAACTATAAACTGCCTGCACACATTTGTGTATGACAGTGACCATTGCGGACTCAGTGCCGTAATAACGATTCCCAACGAAATTGCGGGGTTTGGAGAGGTTTGTCCAAATGTACTCCTACAATTATAGTATAGTAATTGCACTCGCTTCTCTAGAGTTTTAACAAGAGCACTCTCCTCGAACTTTCTGTGAATTTGCATTGGAACAACAAAATCGGGGCTGTAAAATCCAACAACCCGAGTATGTTCCCGCAAATAAATAAAATATTTCGTAGGAATAATCAAAACGAACTTCCATGTCCGAACGACGAACAATGGACAAATACTAATAACAGCAGGTATAGATCCAGATAACGCAGTGCAGGATACCAACTTCTTTCTGATCGAAGAGCCGCAGAAGAAGGTAGAGGCTATAGGAGCGACTTTCCAGGAAGTGTACAAGGTGAATAATACCATTTGCCCGAACCGCGACCTGAAAAATAGCGTCCTTGTGCACAACTTCTTCCTTCGAAATGATATAAAGCACTGGCGATCCGAGAACATAGGTTTTACCGAGTTCAATGACGATAACATGGCAAATAATGTCATCGCCGATGAAAGGGTACATCCCCGTACATATCGAAGGTGGAGCTCCAAGCGATCTTCGACTCATTGAGGAGGAAAAAGTCTGTAGGAATCGACGGACTGTCGAACATTGTGCTTCGACATCTCCCTCTAGAAGCGGTGGACATTTACACCACTCTGTTTAACAATGCACTGAATAATGCACATTACCCAGCGCATTGGAAAACAGCAGTGATACAACCCATCCCCAAAAGAGGTAAGGACACCTCCAATCCGGCAAATCACCGGTCGATAAGTCTCCTGCCGAATATCAGCAAGGTATTCGAGAAGGAGGCTTAAGTGGACTGAGAACAATAATATAATTCCGGATAACGAATTCGGTTTTAAGACAAAAGCGAGAACCAATGCACTGATGCCCGCCTGATTGACTTGGAGAAGGCCTTCGACACCGTATGGCTAGAGGGACTCTTCTACAAGCTGAGCAGGCTGAGGATAAGCAAACTACTGCTGTACATACTTTATAACATGCTCACCAGTAGACAGTTAATTGTCAAAAATGGCTATGTTTCTTCTGCTGCTACATTTCTAATTAAAAGCGGTCTGCAACAAGGTGCGGTTAATTCACCGATCCTTTTCAATATTTACACGAGCGATTTCATAGGATCACTTCACCATGCCATAGCGTATGCAGACGACTTGATTGCGTACAAATCAGGACCAAAAATCTGCGTCATTGCAATTCTCTTGCAATGTGACTTCGATAAGATTCGGAGATTTTGCGGTGACTGGAAGTTGAAGATCAACTTCCAGAAATCGGAAACCATTCTTTTCAGGTCGCCGTTGTCTGGGACCTCTAGAGATACCAGAAAGAATTGGCGAAAGTTCTCAATAGTTGGATCGCACGGACAGCCACTTGCGAGTCGAAGTGTAGTCAGATATCTGGGGCTTTGGTTAGACCAATATCTGTATTTTAACAAACATGTGGATGCTGCTCTGGCCAGAGCCAAAGGTGCTTTTGCCCCTACAAAGAGACGTTTTTATAGCACGCAACTCGACGCAAGGGTAAAGGTAATCTGCACATGGCCCTCATTAGGCCCTTGCTCGTATATGGATGCCCCGTGTGGTTTGACGTGGGAGCAAGCTTGTTGGAAAAGATTCATGTGTTTGAGAGTACTTGCCTTCGTGCTTGCCTTCATTTGGATAGAACACCAGAGTCCCAGTACATAAAATTCTATCCCAATGAGATCCTGTACAACAGGATAAGAGTGGATAATTTCATTATCGAGCTGCTCGGACAGTTGTGGATATTCTACTCAACTACGACAGAGACGTTGCACACGGCAGTGTGGAGCGCCTCCGGTTTAGTAGGGCGGTATCGGGTCGCGGTGTTGATGACGTACAACGTCAGTACGGACATTTCTGGTGGGTAGCCTGTTTGATGTTTAAGGTTGGCTGTTCTATATCCATGGCCGACTTACATAGTTTAGGTTTAGGTATTGTAGTTATATTGTATAAATGTAAAAAAAAAATATATATATATATTGTAATATGCGAGCTACGGCTCCAGTAGATAAAACAATATTCTGTGAAATTATTTCTTTATTTTCTAGTCTCTAAAACAATTCAGGTTCACACTATACTATTCTTCGCAATTCTTTTCTTACAAGGTGTCTGTCCTCTCAAATCACTTTATCTCCTTTCAATTACTTAATTCACAAATCCAAACTAATTACTTCTTCTTGTTAAATCTCAACTTTCAATTTATCACAAAATTACAACTTCGCCCACTATCACTTTTCTAATCTCTTCGCCACAGTTTAGAAACTACTGCGGAACGGAACAAGAGAAATTCCAAGACGACAATCATTATTGCAGTTATAATTCCCTCTCATCCGTGATATTATCCGTCTCTTTCGTAGACATGAACTGTGGAAACCACAGACACGAACCTCGAATGAAAGGACAGTTCGAACCAAAATTCTGCCAGAATGAAAAGTCACTTCGGAATTTGTTGCATCATACTTTTAGGAAGCGTAGTTATTATTATGCTACACTGCCTCCCTTTTAGACGTGTTCATCCCGAACAAGTTCATCCTCATTTCGGCCATTGTATCGACTCAGTCGGTCCACATGAACCACTTTCATTTTGGCCCTCGGTCCTCGCTGGATGCGGTAGACAACATAGTTGATGCGGGTTACTATTCTGTAGTGACCTTCCCAGTTCCGCTGCAATTTAGGTGATTTCCCCTTTTGGCGATGGAGATTATACAGCCACACCAGATCTCCTTCCTGGAACCCTGACGTTGTTGCCTTGGCATCATACCTGGTCTTCATGCGGTCGCTCGTCATCTTAATCTGGCTTCTGGTCCTTTGGTGTATGTCCCTAAGCCTTTCCCTAAGGTCCGCCACGTACTCTTCTTCATTTCTGGGCTCATTGGTAGGAGATCCAAATTTCACCTCACTGGGTAAACGAGCTATTCCACCAAATAAGATTTCGAACGGCGTATGTCGAGTAGTGCTATGCATAGGCCATGCACTTCTATAGGCCATCAAAAACAAGGGAATCTGCCGGTCCCAATCCCGTTGGTAGTCACCTACGACCTTCGAGAGATGTTCGTCCAAAGTCCTATTGAAACGCTTCACCATACCGTCCGACTGTGGATGAAGCGGGGTTGTCCTTGTCTTTTTGGTTCCGAGTAGTTGACACATCTCTTGGAAGATCCTTGACTCGAAGTTCCGCCCTTGGTCAGAATGCATTTCCATGGGCACCGAATCTGCTAACCCAATTGTAGACGATCTGCTCCGCCACGGTTCTGGCGTCCTGGTTAGGGATCGGAAACGCTTCCGGTCACTTACTGAAGTAGTCCATTACTACGAGTATATACCGATTACCATTCTCGGTTTCCGGAAAGGGCCCTGACAATGGCGATTCGTTCGAAAGGTGCTCCCACGTTGTATTGGTGCATCTTACCTCGAGTTTTGATTCTCGGACCCTTGCTAGCTGCACACACGTCGCATTTTCTGCACCAGTCTTCGACATCTTCCTTCGCTTTTAACTAATAAAAACGTTCTCGTACCTTTTCTGGCGTCTTATTCACTCCCAAGTGGCCACCGGACGCCCCGCCATGCATTTCCTGTTACACCTCCTTGACCCTCGTCCGCGGAATGACAAGCTGCATTACAAACGACTTTCCGTCGGAGGATTCCCATTTTCTTCTCAGAACACCTTCTTGGACATGGAGGGAGTCCCACTGCGCAAAATATGCCGTTGAGGTCGGGCTTCTGTGAGAGATGTCCTGATGATCCAGTTTCTCCATGTTCTCCTTCCAGGCCAGAATCGGCTCGATATCCGGGTCTTCCTTCTGAGAGTTCCGGATCTCATCTACGCTCCAGCCGGCGATAGGTTCGGCTCTCATTCTTTGGATGGAAACCAGCTCCCGTTCTTCCTGACGCGCACAATGTTTACAATCCGTTCTGCATGGTCTCCGGGACAGTGCATCCGCATTAGAGTGGAGTTTTCCTTTACGATGCTGTATTTCGTAGTCGTAGATTTGCAGCCTTTCGATCCATCTTGCGACCTGACCCTCAGGACTCTTGAACTGTAATAGCCATTTTAAGGCTGCATGGTCTGTGCGAAGAACGAACTTCCTCCCATAGAGGTATTTGTGAAAATCCTTCGTAGCCAAGATCAAAGCTAGAAGTTCCCGCCTTGTCACGCAGTAGTTCCATTCTGGCTTAGAGAGCACCTTGCTGAAGTACGCAACCACCTTCTCTTGGCCATCATGCACCTGGGAGAGTACGGCTCCTACCCCGACATTACTAGCATCTGCATCCACAATGAACGTTTCCCCGGGAGTGGTGTAAGCTAGTATCGGGGCATCGCATAGCCGTTGTTTAAGTGCCTTGAAGCTCTTCTCGCACTCAATTGACCATTTGAATTGTTTTCCCTTTTCCGTCAACTGGTGCAGGCTCTTTGCGATCCCTGCAAAATCCTTCACGAACCGTCTGTAGTAGGTAGCTAGGCCCAGGAAGCTCCTTAGTTGGTGTTTATATTTGGGGACTGGCCAGTTTTTCACCACTTCGCCCTTCTCTCTATCGGTTCTCACTTCTTTCGCTGAAATTATGTGTCCCAGGTACCTGACTTCCGCTCTAAACAGGGAGCACTTCTTGGGGTTGAGCTTCAGGTGAGCACTTCGAAGCCTTTGAAACACATCCCTTACATTGTCTCGGTGTTGCGCAAACGTTTTTCCAACGACGATGACATCATCCAAGTATACCAAACAGGTTTTCCATGTTAACCCTTGCACGACACATTCCATCCAGCGCTCGAAAGTCGCCGGAGCATTGCACAGCCCGAATGGCATTACCGTGAATTGCCATAGCCCATTTCCTGCGGTGAAGGCAGTTTTCTCCCGGTCTTCTGGATGGATCTGTACCTGCCAGTAGCCACTCTTCAAGTCGAGAGTGGAAAACCATTGGGCTCCTGATAGTGTGTCTAGCGTGTCGTCAATCCGTGGCAGACGATAGCTGTCTTTCTTGGTGACGTAATTGAGCTGCCGATAGTCCACGCAGAACCGCGTGCTGCCATCTTTCTTCTTAACCAGTACAACCGGTGATGCCCACGGACTTTTGGAACTTTCAATCAGACCTTCTTTCTCCATTGCCGACACCATCTCTGCAACTTCTGTCTGCTTTGCCAATGGAAGGCGCCTAGCAGGCTGACGAATTGGTCTAGTATCACCAGTGTCTATTCGATGTTGTATCAGGTGTGTTCGGCCGTATTCTCCGTCCTGTGAGGCAAATACATCAGTGTACTCATTGATAAGATTCTCTGCCATAGTTCGCTGCTCCTGATTCAGCTCACTGGACTGGAGAATCGTCTCTCTCGTTTCCGCTGTCCAAGGTGATGGGAGAGGCTTTGGAGCATCACGTTCAGATATTGTTGCGACGGCGGTAATCGGCGTGCATTTTCCAGTCACCTTCCCTCGCCTTAGTTTGACAGTGTGTGGTCTTGCGTTCAAAACCCTCATTAGAACCATGGTGTTCTTTGGTTCGACTAACGTCTTTCCCACGATGTAGTCTTGAGAATTCTTCTCTGGGTCTGGTTCTACTATGTAAAGGGTGGTTAAGTTTTAAGTTCCGATGTTGATTTTGAATAAAACACAAATTATTTAGGAAATTACTGTCATTTCTTTTTATTATGATAATATTGGTATGGTTCAATTATGTATGGAACAAAATATCGGCCAAATGGCCGCCGCGACCTCGGCGGCACACCTCCATCCGATGGTCCAAACGCCAGTATTTTACAAACTTTTCAAAATAAAGTGCTAAGAGAAATTGTCCACGCACCGTGGTATGCTAGAAACGATGATATCCACAGGGATCTCGGAATTCCGACAATCGAAACTGAAATTAGAAGCTTCGCGAGAAAGCATAAAAACCGACTAATCGGACATGTCAACAATACAATCCTACAAATTCTGGATGAAAGCAATTTATTGCGCCGACTACAAAGGACGAAACCTTTCGACTTGGCGAGATAGGAATCAACCGCGCCTAGATTGCAGAACATGCAGGATCTTTCAGTGGAAAGTAACCTGCCAACCGAGTTTTTTTTTTTCATGATAGGAAAATTGCTTGATAAGGTCCTTCTTAGCTGCAATATAAAGGGTGGTTAAGTTTAAAGGGCCGATGTTGATTTTGAATAAAACACAAATTATTTAGGAAATTACTGTCATTTCTTTTTATTATGATAATATTGGTATGGTTCAATTATGTATGGAACAAAATATCGGCCAAATGGCCGCCGCGACCTCGGCGGCACACCTCCATCCGATGGTCCAAATTTTTGATGACACTGAGGCATAATTGAGGTTCTATGCCGTTAATGTGCCGAATTATCTCGTCCTTTAGCTCTTGAATTGTTGCTGGCTTATCGACGTACACCTTTTCTTTCAAATAACCCCAAAGAAAGAAGTCCAAGGCCAATTGACATCGCCACCACGTGAGATAACACGGCCATTGAATTTGTCGCGCAAAAGAGCCATTGTTTCGTTAGCTGTGTGGCAAGTGGCACCATCCTGTTAAAACCACATATCGTCCACATCCATATCTTCCAATTCGGGCCATAAAAAGTTCGTTATCATCTCACGATAGCGAACACCATTCACAGTAACTGCCTGACCGGCCTCATTTTGGAAAAAATACGGCCCGATGATGCCGCCAGCCCATAAACCGCACCAAACAGTCACTCTTTGTGGGTGCATTGGTTTTTCGACAATCACTCTTGGATTATCATTCGCCCAAATGCGGCAATTCTGCTTATTGATGAATCCACTGAAAATGTGCCTCATCACTGAAGTTGATTTGCTTCGAAAATTGGTCATCCACTGTTGCCATTTCTTGCCACCATTGTGACCATTGACGACGCTTGGAATGGTCAAGAGGCTTTAGTTCTTAAGTCAATTGCACCTTGTAAGCGCGTAAATGCAAGTCTTTATGCATAATGTTCATCAACGACGAGCGTGAGAGGTGCAATTGTTGGGCACGCCCACGAGTTGAGGTGGACGGCTCTTCAGCCACACTATCGCGAACAGCAGCAATATTTTCTGCAGTACGAGCTGTACGAGCATGCACTGGTGTTTTCACATCTCCTACAGACCCGGTTTGCACAAATTTTTGAACGATTTTTCCGATTGTACGCACATTTGGACGATTAAATTGACCGAAAGAATCACGAAATGCACGATATGCATTTTGATTTGAACGCCCATTTTCATAATAAGCCTGAATAACTTTAACGCGTTGCTCGATTGTGTATCTTTCCATGGTTCAAACTGAGTTAGTCTGAAATTGAGAAATGTCAAATGAAATGCAGAAAAAAAATTGACGTTTAGGTGTGGTTCACATTCAACATCGGCCCTTAAAATTTAACCACGCTTTAGAATCGGTGGCTCCCAAGATCACCTTCCAGCTTCGTCCAAATGATTGTCTCTGAAGACGGCGGCAAAATTTCTTCTTTGCTGATGACTGTCCTGAGAGTTACGGCATTCTCGTTCCCGTACACCATCGGAATCTCCACATTTCGATACCTCAGTACTTGCATCCCGATGTCCAAGATTACTTCATTTGCTTTCATGAAGTCTATTCCGATGATGCACTCGTCGCATATATCTGCCACCAGAAACGCATGGGAGAACGTCAGTCCTGCCAGAGTAATCGTAAGACGAACTTCTCCAAACACCTTCGCCATTTCCCCTGTTGCAGTCTTCAGGCAGTAGCTGTTGGTGTTGTGCAGCCAGGAGCTTTTGACGATATGTCCTCTTACAATGGAGGCAGTGGCACCTGTGTCGATGGTGGCTACGCACTTCTTCTTGTTGATTAGTGCCTCCACTGTCAGGCTCTTGTTACCCCGTTTAGTTTGCGAAACTTGAATGGTGGTCCTGGGGGCCTCGATTCCAGTAACCAACTTCTGCCCCGCGAAGTTGGTCCTTACGCATTTCCCGACTGCTGGTTTTAGGAAGTCTGACCGACAGGATGGATGTTACCACTGCTTCTCCTACTTCCGCAATGTGGACAATTTCCTCGTCTAGGTGCACTTCTGCACTGCCGTTGTAGGTGTCCGGTTTGGTTGCAATTCCAGCAACGGATTTGACTTCCGCGAGCTCTGTCTTCATCCATGACGGCTGTTCTCTGGCACGAGCATTCCACGACGGACATTTCCCTGACACAGTGTATTTCCTGGTATGCTTGGTCCGCAGCCTTCATTGACAAAACGAGTGCCAATGCCTCGGGGAGTGTTCGCTTTTCAGCCATCCTTACGGCCATTTGCAGTTGTCTGTCCTCTATGGCCTGAATAAAAGCTTCCACCGCCATTTCGTTGATAAGCTCCTCACCGGCTTTAGGGTATGAAAGATGGGCTAGTCGCTCTATATCCGCTTGCAACTGTTGGAGCGTTTCCCCCCTTTTCTGGACTCGACTACGCAGCTGAACCCTGTACACCTGCTGCATGTGTTCATCCCCAAACCGCATCTCGATAGCCTGAACCAGAGAATCGTAGTTCTGCTGTTTATCTTCCGGGATGGTCTGCAAGAGCTCCGCAGCTGGACCCCTCAGTGCAAGTGTGAGTGCAATGGACTTCTCTTCATCGTCCCAGCTATTGGTCATTGCGGCCGCTTCGAATTGCCTTTTATAAATTGGCCATGATGTTTGACCATCGAAGATAGGAGGCTGCATCTCCTTTCTTCTCAGACCGTCAGTGGAATATTCCCGTGCTTTCTGTCTCTTCACGTTGCTGAGTTCCTTAGTAAGATTTTCGACTTGTTTTTCTACTTTTCCGATCTGAGTCTCTATTTTCCCGAACTGAGTTTCATGCTTCTCAAAGTTTTCATCGAATCTAGTTTCGACTTTTTCGAGTTGCGTCTCGACCTTCTCGATTTTCTCTTCGATCACTTCGAATTTGGATTCCAAGTTCTTGTTTTGCTCATCAAGTTTACTTTTCAGAGCATCTAGAGAATTCTTTTGTTCGTCCATTGCTTTCTTTTGTTCATCCAGCTTAAGTTCTAGAGAATTCTTTTGTTCGTCCATTGCTTTCTTTTGTTCGTCCAGCTTAAGTTCTAGAGAATTCCTTCAGTCGCCCATTGCTTTCTTTTGTTCGTCCAGCTTAAGTTCTAGAGAATTCCTTTGATCTTCTATTGCTTTCTTTTGTTCCTCCATGACTAACTTAAGTTGCAGGAGCAGACTTGTTATACCCGGGTCGGCTGCTGTACTTGCTGGTTCCTCTTCCACGTCAAACTCTACGTCGTGCGGATTTTCACCTTCCTGCGTTACTGCTTCTTCCAGACGAATCAGTAGGGCATCTTTTCCCCCAGTTGTGTCGAGGTTCCGCTTACTGAGTTCGTTGAGTTATAGTTAGTTTTCCCAATTTGCGACCCATTTTGCGCAACTAATTAATTCAACACAGAAATGTTTTTTTTTATTTTTTTTCTTTTTTTTTTTTTTTTTTGCTTGTGCAATTTCACACCACGGAAATAGTTATTCACAGAATAAGTTTTATCCCGCTTCTGACACCAATGTAATATGCGAGCTACGGCTCGAGTAGATAAAACAATATTCTGTGAAATTATTTCTTTATTTTCTAGTCTCTAGAACAATTCAGGTTCACACTATACTATTCTTCGCAATTCTTTTCTTACAAGGTCTCTGTCCTCTCAAATCACTTTATCTCCTTTCAATTACTTAATTCACAAATCCAAACTAATTACTTCTTCTTGTTAAATCTCAACTTTCAATTTTTCACAAAATTACAACTTCGCCCACTATCACTTTTCTAATCTCTTCGCCACAGTTTAGAAACTACTGCTCCCTTTTCGATCGCCATCTGTCCTTATATAGCAGAAGTTTCTGTTAGCCAGAAACTTCTAGCAAATTCTTCGACCACTGGAACAAGAGAAATTCCAAGATGACAATCATTCTTGCAGTTATAATTCCCTCTCATCCGTGATATTATCCGTCTCTTTCGTAGACATGAACTGTGGAAACCGCAGACACGAACCTCGAATGAAAGGACAGTTCGAACCAAAATTCTGCCAGAATGAAAAGTCATTTCGGAATTTGTTGCATCATACTTTTAGGGAGCGTAGTTATTATTATGCTACAATATATACATATATATACAAAAAATAGCACTTGATAAAATAAAAAATAAAAAACAAAAAAAAGTACGGAATAAGGTAGTTTAAGATTTATTTTAAGGTAGTTTGTTAAGTTATATATATAAGAATAAAAAAAAAAGTTCATTCACTAAGTTTTTATCTAATTCTTTCTTAGTTACAATTAAAATTAAATGAATGAAATAAATAAAAAAATTTCAGGTACGTTACGTCGAAAGACATAGTTTTAAGTACTTTTAAGTTAGAATAAGAATAATTACGTTAGTTGTCTAGCATGTAAGTTATAATGTCGTTCACAGACTTTCAGAGAGTACGCGCGTGTTTGCTCCTCATTTAAAATCTGTGTGATTTGAAATACAGAGTTAGACAGTGTTATTTCAAGTGGCGAGTTAACCTAGTGGTAGTCGTGGTGTTCTACCGAACAAGCGATCCCGGTTCAATTCCGGATAGGTGAATATTAAATTCTGAACTTTTTTTCATTTATACAAAATAAGTGAAATCCAAATAAATAAAAAAAAAGTATTAGGCGATGGAAAGTGAGCGGTCCGCGCTCCCAATGGCATGACCAACTGGTGAGGTGACTGCATCTGCCGATGCAGTACAGCCAGGCCACCCAGCAACGGTGGCAACCGAATGTAAAGCGTCCCTCCAAATCAGCTTCAGCTGAACAGCTGTCAGGTGGAATGAGGGAAGGGGCGTAGAGCACCACAACAGCAGTAGCAGCGGAAAAGATGCCGCAAAGACCGGATGACTCTGTCGAGTTCCCGTACATCTCCGACGGTAATGAAGGCCGCTACATTCGAGACGATAATAATTGCTTCGCAGTTCTGGGATCCTCGGAATCAGATAACGAAGGCGAGGAAGTTCGAAGTCTAACTAGCAACATCAGACAGCTAGAACAGAGGGTGCTTGCTATTAAGAGCAAACAAATGGCAAGAATGGCAACAACTACAGCAGCAGCCACCAGAAAGCCTGCGGCAAGCACCGCAGCAGAAGCAGCAGCAACAACAACAGCTGAAGAAAAAGCAGCAGAATAAACTGCAACAACAGCAGAAGAAAACCCTGCACTCAAAGGAATAACAACCGCAGCAGCAGCAGAAAGAGCAGCTGAAGAAAACGTAGCAACTACAGCAGCAAAAGCAACAGCAGCAGCAGCAGAACCAACAGCAACCGAAGACGATTAAAAAAGGAGGGTGCCGCTAATTAATACATATAAAATTGAGCTGAAGGATACCATCGCACTATGAAAGTCGGCCATAGGCAATAATTTTATTATTAAACGATTAAATGAAAATAGGCATGTTATCCACTGTAATACAGTGGAAGAATATAAAAAAATTAAAGAAATAACTTAGGGACACAACGATAGAGTTCTTCTCCTTCACCTCGAAGGAGGAAAAGCTGCAAATAATGCTGCTGAGGGGGATAGATCCGTCTACTGATCCAGAGACGCTCCTTGCGGTGCTTAAAGAGAAAGAGTGCAACAAGCTCGAATTCGTAGGGGTCAAGCCATTCACCGCAGCTAGGGCCAAAAGGGAGAAGGGGAAACTGCCGTTTTTCCTAGTTCAGCTTTCACCAAATAGCAAGTTGATGGTCTAAGGAGTATTAAAGTCCTAGACTACCAGGTTGTCACATGGGAAAAATTACGAAGGAGCAAAAACATTTTACAATGTGTTTGCTGCCAAAGTTTCGGGCACGCCGCGTCGAACTGCGAAATGCAGCCTCGATGTGTCAAGTGTGGAAAGAACCACAAAGCAGAGGAATGCACTCTGGGTAAGGATGGAGTGGCAGATAAGAGCCAGCTCTCGTCGGGGTTGTCCTAAGTTCAGTATATTAAGAAAGTAAATCTGGTTGGTCAGGTGAAGGTCATAGTGAAACGTCCACCTGCTCCAATTCAAACACAATCCGTCAGTCGTTTACAAACCTTCGTGGACTACAAGCGTGTGTTTCGACTTACAGTAAGTGCAAAGTAATTTTTCAAGTGGTGAAAAAGACTTCCAACAACAAGCGCCAGCTTGGTCTAGTGATAGTGGCAGTGCAGTTTACAATTTTCAAGTTCGTTACGTCGAAAGACATAGTTTTAAGTATTAGGTTTAACTTAGAGCGCCCGCATAGGGCCAGTAAATTAGAACAAGAATAGTTAAGTTAGTTAAGCTAGTTTTAAGCATGTAAGTTAATAAATGGATTTTGTCTAGCATGTAAGTTAATAAATGGATTATTAAAAGTGGACCGTCGAGCGGTGGTCACGGGTTCAATTCCCGCAAATATCAACCTTTTTTGTTTTGTTTTCTTTAATTTAAAAGAATAAAAAATAAACATTAAGTGTAACAACACGTGATGGGAGACATTGAAAAGTCCGCACTCCAAGTAGCGGACAAACAAAAATCAGTCGACAAGGCTGCTAAGTTTGGGAAGAGGAGAAAAGTGAAATCTACTTCCAACGTAGTAAAATGACCCTCCATAAGAACTTCAGCTGAAAAGCTGCCGGGTGAAGTGATGGAAGGGGCGCCTGGTACAGCAACAGCAGCAGAAAAGAAGAGGCAAAATTTCTTCAGATGACGATGACCAATACCCATACGTCTTCGATGGTGGAACATTATCGAAGTTGCTGATTGGGCAGGATATCGTAAAATAATCAAATATGAATTGTTCGCAACTTTTCGGGTCAATAAAATATTCCAATAAGCAAATCAATAACACTATGGAAGTTGCTTTGTGGGCAGAATATCGTAAAATAATTAAATACGCAAATTCATTATTCAGTAATTATTGAAGTTGCTTATTGGGCAAAATATCGGGAATTCTCATAAACAATGATAGTAGACACTCCATCCAGTGCAATACGGAGGAGCAGTACAATAAAATTAGGAATCTCTTAAGGGACTCGACCACGGAGTTCTTCTCTTTCACCCCGAAGGGAAAAAGTTGCAAATAATGCTCTTAAAAGGGATGGAACCGTCTACCGAGCCGGAGGAGCTCCTTAAGACGCTCCAAAAATTAAGAGCTACGGTCTCAATTTTGTAGAGGTTAAGCCTTTCACCACAGCAAGCGCCAAAAGAGAGAAGCGGAAACTACCGTTCTTCCTGGTTGAGCTGTCGCCCAATAGCAAACTGGATGGTCTAAGGAATATCAGAGTCCTAGACTAACAGGTTGTCTCATGGTATAAATTAAAGCGCAGCGAAAGCATTATTCAATGCGTTAGCTGCCAAGGGTTCGGGCACGCCGCATCGAACTGCGATATGCAGCCTCGATGCGTGAAGTGTTTAAAGTATCACAAGACGATCGGGATTGTCCTGAATTTCAATGCATTAAAACAGCAAATCTGGCTCGTAAGCAGAAAAGTGCACTGAAAGTCCCATCGGGTCTAGTTCAAAAAGCAACCGTAACTCCCCAAATCACCTACGCCCAAATGGCGTCTGGTGGGGAACCACGGTACAGCAACAACCGAATGTAGCTGTACAGGACCCAGTGCCTAAGGCACCTGAGGCACTAGGTGACTTGCTGAGTATCTTGCTCTCTATCCAGGGGCAGATGGGGCAGCTACAGCGCCAGTTACAAGAACAGGCAACCAGTGTGGACAGGATCTACGCGCTTCTGCCTAGCCCAACGCATCTTCAATCGTGATGGGTACGAACGAAAAGAATCGCTCTACAAGTTACTCGACGACCAAAGCCCTGACGTGTGTATGGTTAGCGAAACTAAGCTAACCCAGAAATGAAAGTTACGGCATAAAAACTATAATATAGAAAGAAGGGACCGACCCAACTCCACTCAAGGAAGAGGTGTAGCGATCTTCATTCGTAAAGAACTTATGTATAAGGCCGTGTACAGTGGTGAAGTGCGAAGGTTCCAGGGGCTAGAAGCGCGTATTGTGTACATCCCTCTCCGCACATTATCCAGAGCATTGGAAAACAGCTGTGGTACAGCCGATCCCCAAAAGGGAAAGGACACCTCCAATACGGCAAATCTCCGGTCGATAAGTCTCCTTCCGAATATCGGCAAGGCATTCGAAAAAGTGATCAATAGAGCCTTGATTAAGTGGGTTGAGGATAATAATATAGTTCCGGATAACCAATTCGGCGGGGCATGATACAATACGTGCCTCGTCTAAACTGGTATCTAATATCCAATGGAACAAAAACAAGAACCAATGCAGGGGTGCCTGCCTGTTTGACTTGGAGAAGGCCTTCGATACCGTATGGTTGGAAGGGCTCTTTTACAAGCTGAGCAGGTGTGCATAAGCAAACCACTGCTGTACATGTTGTTTAATATGCTCACCAGTAGAAAGTTCGTTGTGAAAAATTGCAATGTGACTTCTGCTGGGAAGTTCGAAATTGAAAATGGTCTGCAACAGGGTGCGGTTAATTCACCGATAATTTTCAATATTTACACGGCTGATCTAATAGGATCTCTACAGCATACAATAGCGTACGCAAACGATTTGATTGCGTATAGATCAGGAAATAAGATCGACGTCATTGCAACACTCTTGCAAAGTGACTTCGATAAGATTCAGCGATATTGCGACGACTGAAAGTTGAAGATCAACCTTCTGAAGTCGGAAACCATTCTATTCAGAACGCCGTTGTCTCTGGCCTCTAGGGATACCAGAATGAATTGGCGAAAGTTCTCTATAATTGGACAACACGGGCGTCCACTTGCGTGTCAAAACGTGGTCAGATACCTTGGACTTTGGCTAGACCAATATCTATATTTTAACAAACATGTCCGAGCTGCCTTCGCCCTTACAAAGAGACATATATAGCAAGCAACTCGATGCAAGAGTAAAGGTAATCTTCTACACGGCCCTCACTCTGCCCATGCTAGCATATGGATGTTCCGTGTGGTTCAACATAAGGGCAAGTAGGATGGAAAAGATTCGGGTGTTTGAGAGGGCCTGCCTTCGGGCTTGCCTTCACTTGTACAGAACACTAGAGTCTCAGTACATAAAATTCTATTCTAATGAGGTCCTATATAACAGGGCGAATTTGATAAGAGTGGACAATTTCCTGGTCAAGATGACTCGAAGGCACATTGCAAGAGCAATGACCTCGATGAATAACCTGATCTTCGGGGCTTATTACCGCAATCATAGGTACCATGAGAGGGTGCGCCTTAACGGCTTTGTCCCTCCAAAAGCATTCCTCTATTTCGATCAGGCAGGTCTGATCCAGGATAAATCAGCGGTGCCGTTAATCTTCCACGTTCCCCGGACAACTGTGGACAGGCGGCTCTACTACAGCCGAGACGTCGCACAGAGCACTGAGGAACGTCTACGATTCAGTAGATCGGTATCGGGGCGCGATATTAAAGACATGATGAAGCAGCACTAGCAATTCTGGTTGTTACTAGAGAGAGCTCCCTCGTCGATCCCTTTTCATCCGGGGTAGATACAGTGCGCAAAGTTGTCCATATTTATTGCCTTGGCCGATTTACATTGTTTTTTGGTGTCTAGGTTAGGTAATTTAAGTTTATTTACACGGAAAAAAAACACAGCACTTGGATATGTAAAAAAAAAAAAATAAAAAAAATTAAAAAAAAAAATTCCATATTTGATTATGCATGTATTGCTGGTTCCTTCTTGGAAAAAAATTAAGCGCACGCGATCTTGTCACACAATCTTATTAGTGTGAATTATGAAACAAACACGTTATTGCAATGAATCTTAATTAATTTTATTTTTGAATTCAGTTTTTACGTGGGATACAATTTCGCTTTTCTATTGACGTCTGTCCGCCATGACCAATGCTACCCCAATAATCGAAATGTTACATTATCTTCTCGTTATGGATGTTTATTCTTAACTCGCCCTCTACATTAAATCTGAGTATTACAGTCTTTTATTTTAATGGACATGTTATATTATTTGTTACTACCATCTCTTTCTTCCGGTCATTTATTTTCTCTGTTTTTTGTTCTGCCTGCCATCTATGATTCAAACCGCTACATCACTCCCCTCCTAGCGCAGCGATCCATTCAGCTTTTAAACGACTATATGCTTGTTTGAAGTGGTTTAATGAGACGAAAAATTGTTTAATGCGTTTATGAAAGAAATTCCGTTTGTTAGGAAACAAATCCAACGAAAATAGTATTCCATAATCCGATCGTGTAAGCGCGGCACAAATGTAAACTATCAGTCACTGTTCTGTCAATTAATTGTCATAATATTGCTTAATTCTGTCCATTGACACGGACACAGATTTCCCAGCCTTTTCTACTATAAATTGTTTTCGCAATCGCCTTATGACTTTGAATGGACCGTCGTAAGGCGAATCCAATCTAGCTTTAACCCTGTCGTTCCTTATTAGGACCTGTTTGCAAGTGTTTAAGGTATTTGGAATATGTACGGAAGTTTGTGTCTTTCTCGTTTGCAGGGCCGATGTTGGAATGTCCTTGAAGAAAGTTCTCAATTGTTGAACAAAACTATCTCCGCCTGACTCGCATGTGGGAGATGAGGAAAGATCCCATGGGACTCTTATATTTTCTCCGTAAAGGAGTTCGGACGGAGTGAAGTTAAGGTCTTCTTTTTTAGAGGTTCTAATTCCCAGAAGTATTAAAGAAAGTGCTTGTGACCAATTGACGTATAGCAGTTTTAAGTTGCCTGTGGAATCTTTCCACCATCCCATTTGCCTGTGGGTGATAGGCAGTTGTGCGAATGCGTGTAGTGCCTAACAATTTGTTCAGCTCTTTGAAGAGTTTGGATTCAAACTGCGAGGCCTGATCTGATGCTATTGTGCTTGGCACCCCAAATCTAGATACATGCTCGTGGACATACGTTTTAGCGATGAGGTCTGCACACATATCTCGCATAGGATAGGCTGGCCATCTAGAGAACCTATCTACAATGGTTAGTAAGTATTTGTAGTCTTTCGATGGAGGAAGCGGGCTGACTATGTCTATATGTATGTGCTGGAATCTACCGGCAGGGACTTTGATTTGTTCGGTTGGTGATTTTTTTGGACTTTTTCCTTCTGGCATGGCTCACAAGTTCTTGTCGATAAGTTAATGTCGCTATTCATTTTGAGCCAGAAGTATAATTTGCTGATCTTCTTGCGTGTGGCCCGCGTTCCTGCATGTGCAAGAGAATATAAGGACTGGAAGATTGCATTCCGTTTAATTTGAGGAATGTATGGCATTTGTTGCCAGTGGACGTTTCACACCATAAGGAGACTGCGTATGCAGGTATTTTTATGAAGTCAAGTTTAATGCTGGAGTTCTTAGGTGGATTTTGAATGATTCCCACAAGTTCTTCATCTGCATCTTGTGCCTTTGCCAACGCTTCCATTCCCGGAAAAAAGCAAGTCAATCACAGCAGCATCTGGATGTGAGAGGGTATCAGCCACAACGTTGAGCGAACCTTTGATATATTTGATACCGTTGATGCTCCTGTCTTGGGCTGCGTTTCGCCTTGGTTGTGAGGGCTGTTGTGAGCGGTTTGTGATCTGTATAAATACAGAACTGTTGCCCGTAACGAAGTTTCGAAAATGCTGAATGGCCAAATAGCAGAGTACCGTGACTGTGTGGGTGATAGCTTTTTGCTAAAAAATGCTATTGGTTCCCAGTGGTCTTCCCTGAACTGTTGCAATACCGCCCCTATGTCCGTGTTGGACGCATCCGTTGCAAAGCTGAGCTGTGCATTTTCTTGTGGATGTCTAAGGCGCGTGGCATTGGTGAGTTGTTGGTTTGCCTTTGTAAAAGCTTCTTGGTAAATCGGCGGCCAAGTGAAGTCTTTGGTCTTGGTGTTGCTTTTTAATACGTTACTTAGGTGATCATAGGCTGGCGCAAACGTTCTTGCCAGGTGTGGTATGAAACGGTGATAATAATTCATCATGCCTACAAAGCGTTGCACATTTTTGACCGACTTCGGTTCAGGAAAGTTTTCGATTATCTTTACACGGTCTCTTGATGGTTGAATCCCATTTTTCAAGATGTGGCATCCCAGGAACTGCAGTTCCGCAACACCAAATGAACACTTCGAAGCCTTAATGCGTAACCCGTAATCGCATAAACGCCGAAACAACAGTCTGAGGTGATGCGCATGGTCTTTATGCGTTTTACTTGCGACAAGAATGTCGTCGACATAAACGAAAATAAAGTCCAGGCCCCTTCTCACCTGGTGCATAAAACGTTGAAAGGTTTGGGTGGCGTTACGTAATCCGAAGGGCATTCCGGTCAATTCGAAGCGCTCAAATGGTGTTGTAACCGCTGTCTTATGGACGTCCTCCGGTGCTACAGGAATATGATGGTAAGCTCGCACCAGATCAATTTTGGAAAAAACTGTGCAACCGTGGAGAATGCCACTAAAATCGTGTATGTGCGGTAGGGGATACCTGTCAGGAGTTGTTATAGCGTTCAACATCCTGTAGTCCCCACAAGGCCTACAATCGTTGGCTTCGCGCTTGGGGCCATGTGTAAGGGAGAGGCGCATGGGGATGAAGTTGGTGTGCAAATGCCAATTTGTGACATATATTCAAACTCGTTTTTTTGCGATTTTTAATTTTCCGGCAGTTAGTCGCCTAGGCCGCGAGTATGGCAGCGGACCTTTTGTTAAAATGTGATGCCTGACCGAATGAGTCACCAGGAAGTTAAAGTCTGGTGCGTGCAATAGAGAAGGAAAGTCTATGAGAATGGCGTTGTACCTTTGTTCCACGACGAAAAAATGAGGGCTTGCAATGTCTAGTTGACAAAGTGTTCCGATGACCTCTGATTTGGTAAGCGGATCGATTAGCTTCGCATTTTTAAGGTCGATAATCAAACTGGTTTGGCGCAAAAAATCAGCACCGATGATTGGTTTGGTAACGGATGCGATCAAAAAGGTATGGTTGAAGACACGTCTGAACCCAATGCTAGCCCGAAGATATTTTGTTCCGAAGGTCTTAATGGCAGAACCATTTGCGACCGAAATGAACTGATCGGGTTAAGAGCTTTGGGATTTGAACTGTTACGCTGGTAAGGCTGAGACATCGGAGCCGGAATCAATTAGAAAAGTGTTGTTTGAAATGGGATCTTTTATGAAAAGACGGCTTCGTACGTCCGGTATTCTACTGCCACTTGCCGCCATGATGACAGTAGAAGCTTGGGTGGTTGAAATCGGAAGGCTTATTGCATTTGCGTGCATTCTGCCCGTATTTGGAATGATACCAGCACGTTTTGCTATCATGCCTTGAACGCGATCTATTTCGTTTGGGGTGAGTTCTAGAAGACTGGGGTCTGGTATTATTTCGAGAGTATCTATTCTGGAAATTCATGTTCGATAGCATTGATTTGATTTCCAAAATCTCTGCTTGAAAGTCATGATTGATATTTGTGAGTTCAGTGATTGTTTTGTCGGATTGGGATGTGATAGAGAAAGTAGAGGTCTTTTGTTGCTGATACACCTCGAAGATATCATCAGCGATTTCGAGCGATTCCTCCGTTTTAGACTTGGAGTTCGCTTTGACTGAGACTTGTACTAACGTTCGAAGGCGTCTTTTCCACAATTCTATTATTAAGTTTTCTGTTACAAGTGTGGATTTCCCTGCCAATGTCTTAAGTCTGCGATAAAAGTCTGAGGGTTTGCTATCGCCCATCTCCTCACCCGACAACAGTGCCTCTTTAGTAAGAATATCATAAACGCTTGCAGCCACGTCTTGCGGCAGTGATTGAACGACATAGTGAAACCTGGATTGTTCGACCGTAATATTTCTGATGGCAAACTTTGACTCGACTTGAATGAACCAGATGGCTGGCATCTTTGCCCAAAATTCTGGTAATTTTATCGCGATGGCGTTAATGGATTCACTTGAACCGACGGTATCGGATCTATTATCAGTGTTTTCATCACTCAACAGATTTTGCGATCCTTGGGGGTTTTGCACCGGTGGTGATGGCTCATCAACCATGTTCAAAATTATCTATTGTAATTTGGAATATGGGAAATTACCGTCCGAAATATGGAAAAAAAGAAAATTTACGCTTTTGAATGAAGAGAGTTACCGTTCGGAAGAAAAAAAGGTTTATACTTTTTAAAAAAGACTATATCACTCGTGTTTTACACAGGGTTGAAAATAGATAATACGTGGTCAGCGAATTAAAGAGCGAGACTAGTTAGCAAGTAGTTTAAAACTATGTATATATAAATATAACGCAAATTATATATTATATAATTTAATGCTACTTGGATACGATATATAGTATATAATTTATAATTTGTAATGCATCCAATATGGCTTATGATGTATCCAGTAAATACATACATAAGTATACGCTCTCCTGGTAGTGTGATTGGTGCTGCACGTGGTGGTGTAATGCTAGTCGTGTTGGTCGTGCTGGTGTGGTGCCGGCCGTGGTGGTATGACGCAGGTCGTACTGATGTTGGCCGTGGTGTTATTTGCTGGTCGTGGTTGTATATTGCTGGCCGTGGTGATGTGGAGCTGGAAGTGATGGTGGTGATGGTCGTGGTTGCGGCGATGGCGCCGTTGAGGCGCGTAGATGCGTTTGGTGCCAGAAGATTTTTTTGGTTTTTGTGGCTTCTTTAAACGCTCTGTGTGCTGTACGCGGAATTTTAAATCTACGGCGTTGTAAGATGGAGTCCTTATAGTAGCTGATGATGGTGAAGATGTGGCTGACGCAATGCCGAGTGGTTGCGTTCGATATCCTTGGATGTTATTGGAGGAAAATTAAGCACACACGATCTTGTCACACAATCTTATTAGTGTGAATTATGAAACAAACACGTTATTGCAATGAATCTTAATTAATTTTATTTTTGAATTCAGTTTTTACGTGGGATACAATTTCGCTTTTCTATTGACGTCTGTCCGCCATGACCAATGCTACCCCAATGATCGAAATGTTACATTATCTTCTCTTTATGGATGTTTATTCTTAACTCGCCATCTACACTAAATCTGAGAATTACAGTCTTTTATTTTAATGGAGATGTTATATTATTTGTTACTACCATCTCTTTCTTCCGGTCATTTATTTTCTCTGTTTTTTGTTTTGCCTGCCATCTATGATTCAAACCGCTACACATGTAGTTTAACTTAACTACATGGTTAAGACTTATTTTAAGGTAGCATTTAAGTTTTATATATAAGATCAAATAAACAGTACTGTTACTAAGTTTTTTAAAATAAAAAATGTGTCTTAGTCATAATTGTTATTTAAGTAAAATAGTAATAAATAAAAGATTAAGTCGAAAGACAGAGATAAGGATTAAGTTTAGCTTAGACCTTCCGCATAGGGCCAGTAAGTTATAATAAGGTAGTTAAGTTAGTTAAGCCAGTTTTAAGCGTTTTGGTCTAGCATGTAAGTAGAAATGAATTAATTTAATAAAAACTTAAAAAAAAAAACACAACCCGTGACTCCCCAAGTGACCTATGCCCAAATGCCGGCAGGTCGCGGAAACGCGGAACAGAAAAGACCGAAGGTTGCTTCTCAGGCCCCAGCGCCTAGACCACCGGAGGCTCAAACTGACTTGCTGGCCATCTTGCTCTCTATCCAACGGCAGATGGAGCAGGGCAGATGGAGAAACACAAATTGGTGCACAATAAATAAACTATTGTCAGAAGAGACCGACCCAACTCCACACAAGGAGGATGTGTTGCGATTTTCATATGCAAACAACTGCAATTTAAAGTAATGTTCAGCGTCGAAGTGCGAAGGTTAAAGGAGCTGGAAGCGTGTATCATTTGCTTCCCTCTCCGTAGTGGAGAAAGGATGTACTTAGTCGCACTCTATGCACCTGAAGCTACTCAATCTACTTTATTTATTTTAGAGCTCGAGACACTTTTTCGATGCCTAAGGCTGGAGTCGGAGGAGAATTATTTCATCATGGTTGGAGATCTAAACGAAAAACATAGAGATTGGGGAAATAACACACCTAATCCTAGAGGGAACCTACTATTCAATTGGTGGGGTCGGCACAGTGTCGAGTATAAACTCGATTTGAAAGCTACAGATAGTCCGTCGCTTCCTAGAAGCGCCTCCTACCTGAATCTTATGCTGTTCGTCGTACGGTTACAACTGACTGACACGGACCGATAAACTTTAAACTGCCTTCAAACATTTGTGTATGACAGTGACCATTGCGGACTCAGTGCCGTAATAACGATTCCCAACGAAATTGCGGAGTTGGAGGAGTTTGTCCAAACGTACTCCTACAATTATAGTAGAACGCGCTGGACTCGCTTCTCTAGAGTTTTGACAAGAGCACTCACCTCGAACTCGCTCTACCCACCGTCCAATAAGAATCTGTCAAACGAGAAGATTGACTGGTACCTAAAACAAATAGACGAGACAATTAAACGAACTATGGACAATACGATAACTCGGTACCAACATACTGACAACGCAGACATATTCCGCAATGAAACAATTAACGCACTACACCAACACAAAAGTAAACTGCTGTCGAGACTAAAAACTTTGTACAGACAGTTTACTGACAGACAAAACTCGGAGGTTAGGACGCTGAAGTCGTTGATTAAAAACCTCCAGAAATTAATTAGAGAATATTACAGACTTTCTGTAAATTTGCATTGGAACAACAAAATTCCGAAACAACGAACAATGGACGAATACTTATAAGGTATAGATCCAGATAACGCAGTAGAGCATGACAACTTCTTTGTGATCGAAGAGCCGCAGGAGAAGGTAGAGGCTATAGGAGCGACTTTCCAGGAAGTGTTCAAGGTGAATGATACCATCTGCAAGAACCACGACCTGGAAAATCGCGACCTTGTGCACAACTTCTACCTTCGAAATGACATAAAGCACTGGCGATCCGAGAACATGGAGCTCCAAGTGATTTTCGACTCATTGAGGAGGAATAAATCTGTGGGAATCGACGGGGTATCGAACATTGTGCTTCGACATCTCCCTCTAGAGGCGGTGGACATTTACATCATTCTGTTTAACAATGCACTGAATAATGCACATTATTCTGCGCATTGGAAAACAGCAGTGGTACAACCCATCCCCAAAAGGGGTAAGGACACCTCCAATCCGGCAAATCTCCGGTTGAAAAGTCTCCTTCCGAACATCAGCAAGGTATTCAAAAAAATAATAAATAGAGCCCTGCTTAAGTGGACTGAGAACAGTAATATAATTCCGGATAACCACTTCGGTTTTAAGGAGGAGCATAATACAATACATGCCGCGTCTAAATTGGTATCGGATATCCAATGGAACAAAAGCAGGAACGTATATATTTGTTACGTAAGGTAGAGTAAGATAGTTTAAGGTAGAATAAGATAGTTTAAGATTTATTTTAAGGTAGTTTGTTAAGTTATGTACAATATATATGAATAAAACCAAAAAAAAGTTCATTCACTAAGTTTGTATCTATAATAATTTCCTTAGTAACAATTAAATTTAAAAGAATGAAATAAATAAAACATTTCAAAGTAATAAAACATTTAAGTAAATCCTTATACATCACATTCGTCAGACCCCTCCTTGAAGTTGTCCAACGTATTTTCATCTGCTTCGCCTTATGTGGTCTTGCTTGGAATGATAGTTACAATTTACCCCCATACACTGACCGTTTGAAACTAATCAATTTACAGCCTCTGGATAAACGTCGCGAAGTTGCTGACATCTTGTTTATTCATCAGTTATTAGCCGGTAACATTGATTCCCCCTCGCTGCTGGCTTCAAGCTTTCACGAGAAACTACTTCACACTGTGGTTTATTATTCATGACAGTAAATCCAAACTTTAAGTAGTTGTCGTCATAAAGTCTATTTTTCTTCGCTTTCGGACCAACACTAGTTCTATCACCAGATGTCGAAGGTTGCTCAAATACAGATTTTTGAGGAACTTGTTCTATTTTAGATTATAGGATGTCACAAAAATTACTAAATCCAGAGTTCCAGTTTAGTTGTAGTTGCTTTAGTTTTGTCACTGTCTTACTATAAGAAGGTATTCGATTTTTGTTAATTTCTTTTGTTCTAAAGCGTTTTAAAATAATAAAAAGGTTACCGTTTCCAAGAAGGGGTATTTGACGTATCTGAATTTATAAAAATTGTTGGTGATGTTTATCGCACATAAGTTTTCTTTGAATGCAAAGATTAAAAGAAAATAAAATGATGCGAGTTGCTTTTGTTTTGTCACACACTATATGTATGTATACGAATGAATATTGTTTGTGAATGTTAAATGTAAAATGTTTGATTTTATTTTTTAATGTACTTATCCCAAAATCCTTGTGGTGATGACGTTGTGCTGTGTACAGTATAGCTGTGATGTGTGTGTGCAACGAATGTGTCTTGTATATAAGAAAACAAAAAAATAATGTGTGTTCAATGTAATGTACAATGTGTTTTAATGAAACTGGTTCCAATGATTCTATTTCAAGCTTGCATTGAGTTCACAGAAAACAGCAGTATTAGATTATCAGGAGAGCAACAGTTGTTTAGAATTTGATTTTAGTTTAAAATGAGAAAGAGAAAAGAAACAAAAACGGCTTATTATGTACAATGCTCTTGATTAAAAATAGGGTGCGCCATCATGGGTTTGGCGATACAAAAAAAATTATAGTGTGTTTTTAAGTGCGTTTGTTAACATACTGCCCCCCTGAAAGCCTATGGCCTTTCAGAAGTAGGCAATGGTGCCATCTTAGTGATTGGTCGAGTGTAATCCCCAAATTTGGTGCGAACGGTTACAACCCTGCATACGTTGTCAGGTCCAGGATAAATCTTGATGACACGACCAATAATCAATTTAGATTCAGTTCCTTAAGTAGAACGACATCGTCAACCTTTAGATTGGGTTGTGGCTTCTGCCATTTTGGGCGCTGTTGTAGGGAAGTGAGATATTCCTTATGCAAACGCTCCAGAAACGTTGGAGCATAGCCTGTAAAAGAACCCAATTAGTTTTGATGGAAACACGACTTAAAGAGACATCTGGTTGAGGAACAGCAGTATAAGCTTCCCCAATAAGAAAATGCGAGGGAGAAAGAGCGATATGGTCAGAATCAGATGTCTGCCACATAGGTCGAGAGTTGAGAGAGCCTCAATTTTTGTGAGTAGGGTTTACATATCCTCGTAAGTGAGCCGGGTGTCACCGATCGCTCTTTTAAGATGCAGCTTAACCGATTTCACACCAGACTCCCATAAACCTCCAAAATGCGGGGAGGACGGTGGTATAAATTTCCATTATATGTTGTCTTTGGACAAATGGTCGATGATGATACCTTTATGTCGTTGACTGCATAGGAGATTGTAGATTTCATTAAGTTGTCTTTTAGCACCGCGGAAATTAGTCCCGTTGTCAGACCATATTTCTTGAGGCTTGCCGCGGCGTAAGGTAAATCGGTCAAGGGCGAGTAAGAAGGCAATTGAATACAATTCACCGACAAGTTCAAAGTGAACTGCCTTCGTCACAAAACACACAAAAAGAGCTATGTAGGCCTTAACGAATCTTGGATTCCTTCCTAGGTTCGAGCGAAACATAATGGGGCCTGCATAGTCGCAACCGACTCGACTAAATGGGCGCAAATACCGGATCCGTTCGATTGGAAGGTTCCCATCAATTGCTTACACGTAGCCTTGCGCTGTCGAAAACACGTACCACAGTCATGCAACACCTTTCGAGCGAGATTTCTGCAACCGGGTATATAAAAGTTTTGGTGTACTAATGCGAATAGGAGCGATACACCATCATGTAAATGTTTTTTATGAGTGTTTTCAATAATAAATATTGCAAGGCGATGGGATTTGCACAATAAAATAGGGTGTTTTACTGTATATGTTAAGTCCGAATACTTTAAGCAGCCACCAACACCAAAAGAATCAAGAAAATGGGTTAAATTTAAAATTCTATTTTTTGTAGGCGGATCCATTTTGTTCTTTAAAATTTTAATTCCATCAGGAAACATCGATAATTGAGCAATTTTAATCAGTTGAATTTTTGCGAGGGATAATTCTTTAGTTGATAGTGCTTCGCAATTTCTAGCATCTGACGGCAAACGACAATTGTTGAGAAAACGTAGTATATAGGGGGTGATACGCACGGATCTTATCCAGCTTGAACAACAATATAGAATATTTTCAAACGCATTTACCGGTGAAGATCGTGCAGTGAATACCTTGAAGTTAGATACCTTTTTTTCTTCTAATTGTATTGAATCGATGTCCACCTTGTTATACTTTGATATTTTCCACTGAACCATGTGCTCTCAAAGCCATTGTGGTCCCCTCCACCAAATATTCGAGTCTGCCAATATAGAAGGTAGCATTCCAAATGTAGCTACATCAGAGGGATTAGAAGCAGAACGAACATGGTTCCAAAATATTGCCGGAATTGATGTTAGAATCTCCGACGTTCTATTCCCAATGAATACAGACCATTTCTTTGAAGGAGCTGAAAGCCAATGTAGTACTATCGAAGAATCCGTCCTGTAAGGAGCTCCTTATTTTATTGATAAGACGAGTTAGCAAGAGCGCTCCGCACAATTCAAGTCTAGGAAGTGGCAGCATCTTCAAAGGAGCAACTCTTGTCTTCGCAGCAACAAGAGTAACTGATATAGTGTTGTCCGTATTTATATTTCTACAATAGACTACTGCCGAATATGCGTTTAAAGATGCGTCACAGAAACCATGAAGTTCCCAGTTCTGTTTGTTGTGCACCATGATTCTAGGTATGGAAAACGATTCGACGAGGGGTAACTCATTTCTGATGGTTCTCCATTGATAAGCTATGTTTTCTGGCACTTCATCATCCCAGCCCAATTATTTTCTCCAGAGTTCTTGAAACATAATCTTAATAGCGATGACGACAGGAGACATAAATCCATCAAACAAATTAAAAACCTTTTAAACAAAAACTGTGATTTACTTTATAAAGAAGGGCAGCAACTAACACATACAAACGAAGTTGAACACGAAATCATCACTTCAACAGACAGGCCAACATTTTCCAAAATCTATAGATATCCGCAAATCCATGCAGACATGTTACGGCAGGGAATAATAAAGGAAAGTAGCTCTCCCTATAACAGTCCACTTTGGATTCTCCCCAAAAAAATAAACAGCTCCAGAATTAGAAACTTTCGCATAGTCATAGACTATAGAAAGTTAAACGAAATAACTATCGATGACAAATTTCCTATTCCCAACATTGGGAC
Organism: Pocota personata; assembly: GCA_963082735.1. Lineage (NCBI taxonomy): Eukaryota > Metazoa > Arthropoda > Insecta > Diptera > Syrphidae > Pocota > Pocota personata. The sequence goes on along the minus strand of OY720433.1, from coordinate 24,815,224 downwards.
AATATTAGAAAAACTAAAACGGTCAAAATATTTTACAATATTGGGCCTCGAAAAAGGCTTCCACCAAATTTTGGTGAAAGAGGTCGATAGGAAAAAGACAGCTTTTTCTAATCCCTTGGGTCACTATAAGTACGTTAGAATGCCTTTCGGACTCAAGAACGCACCCGCAACGTTTCAAAGACTTATAAACTCCGTTTTAAGAGAATACATAAATCAGGTTTGCGTAGTATATCTTGACGATATCCCGATCTTCAGTACTAGCTTAGAAGAACACGTCAGTAGCATTCAAAAGATTTTTAATAGACTCAGGGAACATAATCTTAAAATCCAACCCGATAATTAAACATTTTTTGCCCGAAAAACGGAATTCCTCGGTCATATTTTAACAACAGAAGGTGTCAAGCCAAATATGTCAAAAATTTCAGCTATTCAAAAATTGAAACTACGCGACCCCCAAACAAATTAAATCTTTCCTAGGCATTACGGGCTATTACCGAAAATTCGTTAAGAATTATGCAAAGATAGCCCCATCCTTAACAAAGTATTTAAAGAAAATGCAAAGATAAATACCAAGGATCCCCTTTACTTGAACGCTTTCGAAAAACTTAAGTTCATCCTAACTGACCCACCCGTCTTAAAATACCAAGATTTTGAGAAAAAATTTAAGCTAATCACAGATGCTAGCGATTTAGCTATTGGAGCAGTCCTAACACAAGATGGACATCCAATATGCTACTCCAGTAGATCACTAAACGAGCACGAGAAAAATTACTCTGCTACGGAAAAAGAACTCCTAGCAATCGTCTGGGCGGTGAACTATTTCAGGCCGTATATTTACGGTAGGCCTTTTGATCTAGTGACAGATCACCAGTCTCTCAAATGGCTCCAAGCCAAGCACAAGGGTAAAGACATTAATCCTAGACTTCAAAGGTGGCTGCTTAAATTAGGCGAATATAATATTAATATTGCTTATATTAAAGGCAAAGAAAATGCAGCAGCAGACTTCTTAAGTCGAATAAACGTAGATACTGGAGAAATTAATGTAATTGATACACCCCTTGAAAACGAGGAGGAAAATATTTAAAAAAATGATAACGTGAGCTTAGTAAATACCATACAAGTTAAGAACACACATCAAATTTCTTCAACATCCTCAGTGCATTCCCATAATGCATACCCATACTCAATCCACACGTCAGCATCTCAAATAGAAACATTGGTTCACCCTGCACGCACACACTCAATCCACACTTCAGTATCTTATTCGACACCTGCACATTTTATCATGCTCCAGATTCATGCTGCTGACATTGCGTCTGGAGAGAACTGGACACCGCCAGCATTCCGTCACGTTCGCTATGCTCTCTTCTGTTGAGTTAGTCATTAAGTAGATTATAAGATCAATGTATAATCAGTTGTAATTTTGAGTTGAAATAAAGCGGAGGTTCTCCTCCTAAAAATAATTTAATGAGATAAATTTAACTGGCGCCCGAACAGGGACAGTGAAATCGCGTGTGAAAAAAAAGTGAATTAAAAAAAGCAGTGATCCTAAGAAAGTCGGGTTTTTTTTTTCTTTTGAATCGGGAAAAGAAGTGATCCTGCGAATGTCTCCGTATTCAACACATTGCGTTAAGGAAAAGTAAACCTTTTCCGTTTCACTGTCCCAAGAACCCACTGTACTGTACGTGTTCATTGTCCTAAGAAAGCAATAGAATTGACAGTCGCTCTTCAGCAGTCAATGCGAACAGTCGACTTGGTTAGTGGTGCAGTGCAAAGTGCAAAGATAATTGTGATAAACTGATGTTGATCAGAAGGTTTCTGTAAGCCATTTGGCGCAGTGGAAAGGACCATAGACTCTGACACAAGAGGTGCTGGTTCAAGTCTCCGTGGGGGAAGTGTTCTTTTTTTTCTTATTAAATAGTTAATAAGAAGACAAAAAGCGAAAGTGGAAATGCCGCAAGGCAATCAGGCGATGGTCACTGGCCAGCCAAAGGTCCCGCAAGGAGATGCCCCGTTGCCAAAACGCGTGACAACAAAACAAGTCACACAGCAGCAATCGGGAGCAGCAGCAACAGCAACAACAAGTGCACCAGCAACAGCAGCACAAGCAAAAATAATAGCAGCAAATGCAGTACCAGCAACAACAAATACAGCAGCATTAGCAGTATCAACTAAGTCAACAGCAGCAGTACAGTTGCTTGAAGCAACACAAGTTGAGAAAAAACGGCGACGACGAATAAAACAGAAGCCGAATTTGTCGGCCAAAAGAATAGCAGTCAGGCGACTCAATACTGACGTCAGAAATTGAGACTGATGACTACAACGATGGCCTCAGCTACTCGTACGAGTCTGAAGGGGGAGAGTGCCGGTACGTGGGCGAAGGTAACTCGTTTATAGACTTACTGGACGCCGAAGATGAACCAGCACAACAACAACAGAAAGACGAAGACAATGAGGAAGCCCAGCTCGATCGGCTGATTAAAGAGCTCCTCGAGAAGAGGGAGAAGTTGCGACAGCAAAAAACCAACCCATTATATTTTTAAATGAGCTCGAGACACTTTCTCATTGCTTACAGCTTCAATCGGAGGACAATTATTACTTTTTGGGCGGAGACCTTAATGCTAAACAGGTGGCTTGGGGAAATGTTACTCCGAACCCTAGGGGCAACCAGTTGCACGACTGGTGGCGTCATAATATGATTGAGTACAAACTCGAGTTGTACGCGACGGATTTCCCGTCTTTCCCTAGAGAAGGTTCTTTCTTGGACTTAGCGCTAGTTGACGAAAGACTAGAACTGACAGACACAGATCGACGAACGAGGAACTGTTTACGAACGGTCGAGTACGACAGTGACCACTACGGACTCGCCGTCGTAATACGGATCCCGAACGAACAAACGCAGCTGGAGGAGTACGACCAAGTGCGCTCCTTCGATTATCGAAGAGCACAATGGTCGCGCTTCTCCAGGGTTTTACAGCGTGATATACGTTTGAGTGAGATCAACCCACCGACAAACAGGAACTTGACAAACGATGAAATCGACAGCCATTTATTGCAAATGAACGTCGTCATCAAACGGACAATGGAGCAGACTTTCCCTAAGGTAGGACGTTCCATTGACGAAGAACAAACTGATAAATATCGAAACGCGACAATCGATGCTCTATACAGACACAAAAGTAGACTGCTCTCGAGGCTTAAACAGCTGCACAGACAGTTTACTGACAGGAACGATCCAGAGATGAGGACACTGAAGGCGATGATCAAAAATCTGAAACAGTTGATAGTGGAGAATTACAGAAAATCTATAAGTTTGTATTGGGGCAATAAAATTCGGGCTATAAAATCTAGTAGTCCGAACATGTTCCCACAAATAAATAAACTGTTCAGGTGGAAAGATCATAACAACATTTCATATGTCCGAATCCCTCGGACGAACGAGAACAGACAGACACTACTGACTGCTGGCATAAGTCCGGAAAGTGCCGACTCGAACGACGGTTTTTACGTGGTCGAAGACCCGCAAGAGAACAACCCAGTTCGCCGTAATCACGACCTGGAAGAGAGGGCCTTTCTGAACCACTTGTATCTGCGCACCGAACTGCAGAATTGGCGATCCGAGAACAACGGTTTCACTGTGTTCAATCACGATACCCTTGCAAACGGCATAATCGCCGATGAAAGGACAAATTCCCAGTTGTTCGTGAGCAAAGATGAACTCTTGTGTATCTTTGAGTCACTTCAAAATAAAAAGTCGGCGGGAGTTGACGGTGTCCCAAACGTCGTATTAAGACACCTGCCTCTAGAAGCGATTGAGATCTTCGCCACGCTATTTAACAATGCGCTGAATAATGCATATTATCCAGCGCAGTGGAAAATGGCGGTGGTACATCCTATTCCCAAAAGGGATAAAGATAGGACCAACCCGGCTAATCTTCGGTCAATTAGTTTGCTCCCGAATGTTAGCAAAGTATTCGAGAAGGTCGTTAATAGAGCTCTTTTGAAGTGGGCTGAAGAAAATAAGATTATTCCGGACAATCAGTTTGGCTTTAGAGCGGGGCATGAAACGATTCATGCCGCGTCAAAATTGGTGTCCGACATTCAGTGGCACAAATGCAAGAACCAATGCACGGGGGCCTGCCTGGTCGACTTTGAGAAGGCCTTCGACACCGTATGGTTGGAGGGGCTCTTCTATAAGCTGACTAGGTTGGGCATGCAAAAACCATTGCTATATATGATCTATGACATGCTTATGGGAAAGAAGTTCGTTGTCAAAGCTGGCAACGTGACTTCGAGCAAAGTCTTTGAAATTAAAAACGGCTTACAACAGGGAGCGGTGAATCCTCCGATCTTGTTTAATATTTACACGAGTGATCTGGTGGGTTCCCTCAGACATGCTATAGCGTACGCAGATGATTTAGTGGCGTACAGATCAGGTCCAAAAGTCGAGGTCATCAACAGCCTGTTGCAGCGTGACTTCGATCAAATTAAGAGGTATTGCGATGATTGGAAATTGAAAATCAATTTCCAAAAATCGGAAACAATCCTGTTCAGAACTCCATTGGCTAGGGCCTCTAGGGATACCAGAAAAAACTGGAGAAAATTAGCCATTATTGGACAAAATGGACAGCCATTGGCGGTGCGAAGCGTGGTCAGATATCTTGGCATCTGGCTCGACCAGTATCTATATTTTGACAAACATATAGATGCTTGTCTTTCTGGGGCCAAGAGGGCCTATGCTCTGACAAGGAGACTGTTTCGCAGCAGTCAACTTGTTTCCAGAGTAAAGGTCATATGCTACGTGGCCCTTATAAGGCCGATCATCGCTTATGGCTGTCCCATTTGGTTCAATATAGCGCCTTCCTATATGGAAAAGATTCGGGTGTTTGAGAGACAGTGTCTCAGGACCTGCCTAGGGTTGTTTAGAACTCCCGAGTCTGAGTACATAAAATATTATCCCAACAAGACCCTATACGATGGGGGTCAATTGAATAGGATTGACAATTTCCTAATTAAGGTGATTCGAAGGCACGTTACAAGGGCGATGGCCAACGCTAATAATCTGATCTCGGGTGGTTATTACCCGAATTTAATGTTGGTGCGTTACCTAGGTAACATCCTCCTTAGTTTTAAGCTAGTTTGTAAGTTAGTTAAGCGTATTTTAGGGGGTCTTTGGGAGGGGCCGGGCTCGCTAACATGAATGAGTGCTACCGAGACTTGACCGACGCTTATGGCCTCGCTCAAGTCCCGGCGGCGCGTGTGCACCATGTTGGCGACTGCCAGGCGCCCATCGACGCAATCGGGATGGTGACCAATCGAGAGATTGCTCATCACCCTGATTATATTTATTTTATTTTAAGTAGCTTAGGTAGTTTTAAGTAGTTTTAGGTAGTTTTAAGAAAAACAAAATAATAAAGAGTCCAAGTTTTTAGCAAGTTTCTTGGAAATTAAAAAAACAGCTCAAAATACAAAAATTGATAGATTTAAGGCCGAAAGGCAGTAATTATAAGGATATAGTTAAATTTAGAGTGCTCGTTAAGAGCCAGTAAGCTAGATTAAGATAAATGTTAGTTTTAATTTAGATTTAATCATTTTTGTCTAGTATGTAAGTTTAAAAAAAAAGAATTAAATAAAAATGAACTAAAAAGCAATAGAATTGAAAGTGCATAGTATAATTGTTCATTGTCCTAAGAAATCAATAGAATTAAAAGTGCATAGTATAATTGTTCATTGCCCTAAGAAAGCAATAGAAATAAAAGTGCATAGTATTATTAATCATTGCCCTAAGAAAGCAATAGAAATAGTAACAAAAAAAAATTAAAACTAAAAGTGCAGTGTTTTGTTCGCCGTAGAAACGCACAAAGCAGCCCTAGTAATTGTGCGCACCGTTGGATCACGAGTATTGCCACAGTAAAAAAAGGAGCAATCCACGACGTCAGCAAGGGAAATGCGCCGATTAGTTATAATATTGTAAGAAAATTTTTCTATTTTTAAATAAAAAAAAAAATATATAAGAAACGATAAATACAGTGAAAAAAAGAGATTAAATGATATAAAAATATTTAGAAATACAGAAACGAAAAAAATTAATATGTGTATAAGAAATAATAAATATATAAGTCACAACTAATTAAGAAGTTTGGTTTAAAACCAAATTATAATTATATTATTGAAATTTTATACATCAAATTAACTTAATCAATTTACACATTATGCCCGACCCTCGTTCAGGCGTGTCTACCGAACCCCCTACACCTCATCCCCCATCTCGTTCTAATATTTCCAACAATCCTGCCACAACCGGCCAATCAAGCGACAATCCAAATAGTTCATTTCTCTCAAGTGCTTCCAATTCTGAACAACATCAAAATGTTAGAGCAACCCCTCAACTGGAATCTCTTATTTCTGCTATTGTATGTCGAGTTTTAGAAGTGCAAGGAAAAAATTTGATTGAAAATATATTAAACCCAGATAGTAGTAATTTTCCTGGCGTAGATCAGACAATTGCAGTAGAACATAATGACAAACTCACGGAGATGGATAAAATCCCCGACGTGGTCAAATGTTTACAAAATTTCGATGGAGATCCGAGAGAATTCAGTTCATGGCGCAAGAGTGTCGACAGAATTCTCCACATCTACGAACCACTGAAAGGAACTCCCATATATTTCGTTATACTTAGCGTTATTAGAAATAAAGTCATAGGTCACGCAGATGCGGCATTAGAGTCATATAATACACCTCTAAATTGGAAGGCAATATCAAAATGTCTTACAATGCATTACGCTGACAAACGCGATCTAAGCACGCTAGAATACCAAATGACATCCCTTATTCAAGGAAATTCATCGGTACAAGAATTCTACCAAACAGTTTACTCACATTTATCTTTAATTTTGAATAGAATATCGTGTATGGAAATAAGTGGCGAATCTCTATCCTTGTTCACTCAGACATATAGAGATAAGGCGTTAGATACATTTATCAGAGGACTTAATGGAGACCTACCAAGATTACTTGGAATGCGAGAGCCAGCTGATCTTCCACAGGCTTTACATCTTTGTTTAAGATTAGAAAATCAGGACTTTAGATCAAATTATGCTATGAATATGCAAGGTACTCTAAGAAGAGCACAACAATCTTCGCCTCCTCAATTTTTTCCACGCAGATTACACCAACCACACGTAGTAGGAAATAAAACAACATTCCGACAACAGCCGCCAAATTTTGATCGTCAATTGAACTACAATAACCAAAGACCTGCTCAATACCAATATAGATTCAATCCCCAACCAAACCATTCACCTCCTGTAGCTCGAAATATCTCATCTCATCCTCAGACCTACAACCAGTCACATGTTCCACAAGTGAAAAATCATTATAGTAATTTACTATAACCTTCCTTCACACCAACCTTCACACCAAAACCACATCCCCCTTTTACACAAAAACCAGTGAAATTCGAACGCAAGAGTTCACAAACCAGAACACATTTTCCGCAAAGATCACAACAGCTTCCCACATCGAACATTGCTCAACTTAACTATTATATTGATGCAACCCAAGACGAAACGGATAGTTATTGTCAAGTATCAGAAAGTGATCCAATCCTTGACCTATACTCAACCGGAAACTGAAGAGGTTTTAGAAATTTGTGATGATTTGGAAGAACTTAGTTTTTTAGACTAAACAACTCTTCGCTACCGTATTATGAATTTAAGGCGAAGAGTGGAAAATCTTTAAAATTTTTACTAGATACAGGATTAAACAAGAATTATGTGCAATCTTGTTATGCTAGAAACCCAATAATTAATCAAAACCCATTTTTTGCAAATTCTGTTAGCGGCAAAATTAAAGTTACACACCACGCAAATCTTGAAATTATGGGAACAGAAATTGGAAAAATTAAATTTTTTATACTTAATGGACTCAACTCTTTTGACGGTATTATTGGAAATGGTTCTCTAAAGTAGTTGGGAGCTGTCATCCACACTGACAAAAAATATTTTATTCTCAAAGAACAATACTATTTCCCTCTTAAACAACTAAAAACTCAAGCAGTCAATAGCATCAATATACGAACTTTACATCTAAATGCACACCAAGATAAGCAAGTCAAACAAATCATACATACATTTTCTGGTTTATTTAGTGAACCACACAAAAATCTACCTTACATAACAGCGGTAAAAGGTGAAATAAGAACAACCTCCGACGACCACGTCTACACAAGGCCTTATCCTTATCCAAGGACATTAAAAGGTGAAGTAGATAAACTTATAAAAGACCTTCTTGAAAACGGGATAATTCGACCATCGAGATCCCCTTATGATTCTCCCATTATTATTGTCTAGAAAAAACTGGATGCATCAGGAATACAAAAATATCGTTTAGTTGTCGACTATCGCAAATTAAATTTAGTTACAGTCCCAGATAGGTATCCTATTCCGGAAATCAATTTGGGCCAATGTAATTTTTTCACAGTCATTGATCTAAAGAGTGGATTTCACCAAATACCTCTAAAAGAATCAGATACAGAAAAAACAGCTTTTTCCGTAAATAATTTAAAATACGAGTTTACTAGGCTTCCTTTCGGGCTGAAAAATGCCCCATCAATTTTTCAGCGCGCCATCGATGATATTGTAATATGCGCGCTACGGCTCGAGTAGATAAAACAATATTCTGTTAAATTATTTCTTTATTTTCTAGTCTATAGAACAATTCAGGTTCACACTATATTATTCTTCGCAATTCTTTTCTTACAAGGTCTCTGTCCTCTCAAATCACTTTATTTCCTTTCAATTACTTAATTCACAAATCCAAACTAATTACTTCTTCTTGTTAAATCTCAACTTTCAATTTATCACAAAATTACAACTTCGCCCACTATCACTTTTCTAATCTCTTCGCTACAGTTTAGAAACTATTGCTCCTTTCTCAATTGCCATCTGTCCTTATATAGCCAGAAACTTCTAGCAAATTCTTCGACCACTGGAACAAGAGAAATTCTGATGTAATAATTCTTGCAGTTATAGTTCCCTTTTATCCCTGATATTATTCGTCTCTTTCGTTGACATGAGCTGTGGAGACTTCATCCCAGACACGAACCTCGAATGAAAGGACAGTTCGAACCAAAATTCTGCCAGAATGAAAAGTCACTTCGGAATTTGTTGCATCATACTTTTAGGGAGCGTAGTTATTATTATGCTACAATATCTTACGAGAACATATTGCCATTCGATGCTATGTGTACATCGATGATATTATCATTTTTAGCAAATCCGAAGAACAACACTTCAAAATCTCAAAATTATATTTCAAATTTTACAAGAAGCCAATGTAAAAGTTCAAATGGATAAGTGCGAATTTCTAAAATCTTAGGTCGAATTCCTCGGGTTTATAGTATCTCAATCGGGAACAAAAACCAACCCTGCAAAAGTCAAAGCCATATCCGAATTTTCAATCCCAAAAACCTTAAGAGATCTCAGATCCTTTCTAGGCATGTCAGGTTATTACAGACGGTTTATTTGCGATTACGCAAAGTTAGCGAAACCACTGACATCCCTTCTCAGAGGGGAGGATGGACGAGTGTCCAAATCCCAGTCTAAATTAAAACAGATTTATCTTAACGAAGCTGCACTACAAGCATTTGCAAATATATAAAATTCCCTCATTTCTAAAGATGTCATGCTTGCTTATCCCGACTTTAACAAACCCTTCGAATTAACCACCGATGCCTCAAACTGTGCACTTGGAGCGGTATTAAGCCAAGAAAGCAAACCAATTATGTTTCTATCCAGAAGTCTTAACAAGACTGAAGAGATATACGCCACCAATGAGAAAGAAATGCTTTCAATAATATGGGCCTTAAGCTGACTTCGTAACTTCCTTTACGGATCAAAGAAAATAATTATATTCACGGACCATCAGCCGAACATATGCACTTAGTAACAAATACGAAAATGAAGCGATGGAAGGCAATATTGGAGGAATATAATTACGAGTTGAAATATACTCCAGGAAAATCAAATGTTGTGAAATCAGGTTCACCCGAGTCGAAGTCGCAGACATCCCATCAGAAAAACGACAGAATGAAATAATCATAGAAACTCGCAACAGAGCCCACCGGGGCCCTGAAGTTTCCCTCAGATGTCTAAAAAAAATCAAACAGATCACCAAATTGTGTTCAATATGCAAGAAGAGCAAATACGAACGCCATCCAAATAACCCAAAATTAGGGAAAACTTCAATACCAACTACCCAGGATACATAATACATATTAACATATTCTCAACCGAAAAACATCTAGTGTTAACTGCAATTGATAAATTCACAAAATTTCCCATTACCAAATACATAAAGTCCAAAGCAATAGAAGATATCAGACAACCACTCCGTGATATTATCTTTCGGTTCGGAGTGCCCGAATGCATAATTGTAGACAATGAAAAATCATTTAATTCAGATAGTATTATGTTCATGCTAAAAGATGAACTAAAAATACAGGTCTTCACGACACCCCCTTATAAAAGCTCAATAAAAGGTCAAGTAGAAAGATTTCATTCTTTAGCCGGAATCATGAGATGCATTAAGCCAAGCGCTTATAACAATAATTTCGAAGAACTGCTGGAGAAAGCAACTACTCATTAGTTGCTTTCTCCAATCACTCCTTTCATACCACTACGAAGAAGAAACCGGTAGACCTATTTTTCGGTAGGACAGTCCTTTTCGGACCAGATGACTACGAAAAAACTAGGCAAAGTAACATTGAGAAACTCAAGCAGAAACAGGAAAAAGATCTTAGGTATCACAATAAAAAGAAACATGAAATTAAAGATTATAACTCAGGTGACAAAATTTACATAAAAATATATAAGAGAGTAGGTTCAAAACTAACAAATCGTTATAGCAAAGAAATAGTACAAAAAAATTTGAAGACGACTGTAAAAACAAGATCTGGAAAAGTAGTGCACAAAAGTCATATGCGTAACTAATACGGCTTCTCAATTGTTTTTCTCCCATCTAGGTATTGCATAGCATTTTGCATAGCTCAAGTGCAAATATTAGATTTTACAAGTGCCCAGATAGTTGCAATAAAAACTGGTTCAGCTGTTTAGCTGAACAAACCGGAACGATCAAAATTATTCTCGACATAGATTTTGAACTCTATGAGAATTTGGTTAGGGAGATTGCATCAACAGTGCAGAATAATATTAGCACATCTTATCCCACCTTTCCCTTCCTTCTACAAGAAGTAAATCAAATCCAGAATATTCTAACTGGACTAAAACCAAAGAGAAACAAACGGTCATTAAATTTTTTAGGAAGCGCATGGAAGTGGATTGCTGGAAATCCAGACCATGACGACTTCAGAATATTAAAAGAGAAAACAAACAATATTTTAAAAAATAATAACAATCAAGTAATTATCAACAAACCAATTATTGAAAGAGTTAACGTCATAACAAATATAACAAACGAAATATTAAGTAAAATTAAATCCAAGAATACAATTAAAGATAGCATTGCATTAAGTACCCAGTATAGCTTAAGATTAATGAAAGAAGAACTGTTAAATATTGAGTATGCTATACATTGGGGAAAGAATAATATAATAAATTCATTCATATTATCTATGTTAGAGATTAATGAAATAAAGACAATACTAGAAAAAGAAGATATATTTTATAATACTTTAGACGAAGCATTAGACTTTGCTGAAATAAAAATTGCAACAAACAGAAAAAACATTATATATATTATTAGTTTACCCAGTACTACCCAAGAAAAATATAACACTATTTTAATTAAACCAATAAAAAACGGAAAACTTATTAATAAAATAGAGTAAATATATTAAAATGTGCAGAAAAGATTTATGGTATTAAATTTAGTTGTAAAATCTATAATAGTTTGGCCATATAGTAACCTTATAGATTTAAACGAAGACAAATGCATAACGAACCTTCTTAAGAGTATAACGTCAAATTGCACCAAAATTAACAGTAGAAAAAATCTCACCAGGAGTCATACTGCTAAATCAAAATAATGGAACAATTTTCACTAACGAAGCCATAAACTTATCAGGAACATTTCTTATAAAATTTGATAATGCAACAGTTACCATTGATAATAGAACATACGTAGGCAACATTACCTCTAGATACAAACCATTACCAGCAGTGGCACAACCATCATCTGCCGTAGAAAGTTTCGAAGAAGTACTATCATTAGAAATGCTGAAAGAATTACATGTCAATAACACCGAGAACATCAAGTGCATTCCCATAATGCATACCCATACTCAATCCACACGTCAGCATCTCAAATAGAAACATTGGTTCACCCTGCACGCCCACACTCAATCCACACTTCAGCATCTTATTCGAACCTGCACATTTGATCATGCTCCAGATTCATGCTGCTGACATTGCATCTGGAGAGAACTGGACACCGCCAGCATTCCGTCACGTTCGCTATGCTCTCTTCTGTTAAGTTAGTCATTAAGTGGTATAGTGGTAACATCAACGCTTGTCACGCTCTTGGTTCACGGTTCAAATCCTGATCTTAACAATCATCTATTTATTTCGTCTGAAATAAATAAAGAAGTCGATCAATTGCGAAAGCTTAGTCAACTCTACTGAGAAGGCATAACACTGTCAGTAGAGTGGTCATATGGCTTAAATGCAACTTGATCGTGATGATGACATCAGGTGGAGGGAAAAAAAACAGTGAATCATGAGCAACGACAGAAAAGCAAAACAAACAAGCTCCCCAGTTATCTGGACGCCACCCTTGGAGTTTACTGAAACTTAATACCACCTAAGTTTCAAACCCATTACACCAATCTCTCTTTCCCTCTCTCTCTATTTCTGCAAACGCCCGTGCCCTGAAATAATTTAATGGTATTCATATCCCATTTGGCGCGCGCAAATTATAAAAAATAAAAAAAAAGTAGATTATAAGATCAATGTATAATCAGTTGTAATTTTGAGTTGAAATAAAGCGGAGGTTCTAATGAGATAAATTTAACTTACACTCACATGTAGAAGAAGAAAATAATCATTTTTCAATTTTAGATACAGTTGTAAATAGATTCTATATACAAATAATTCTTTCAAATAATAAATCCAGAAAAATTTAAATAATTAACAATAAAAAAAAAAATGTATGTAAATTCCGGTGACATTGAGCAAAATAAACTAACCGATATATTTAGAAGATTTATTAAAACTAGAGGGAAAATAGGAATATACTCAGATCTCACAGAACATGAATACAACATTGTTCAACAAAAACTTATCAAACTATTTGGTGCTAACAGAAACATTAAATTCTATAAATGTGCATATCAAGCGAGAGACTTAAGAAACGATTTCGTTTCAGTCGTTCGTAGACTTTCGTAGAGTGCAGACGTGTTTCGGCTTTTCCTTCAAATTCGGAGTAATTTCTAGTTGACTATTAGAATTAGGTTAATCAAGTGGCGAGTTAGCCTAATACAAGTATTAGTGGACTGGTAACCCACAACCCGGGTTCAATTCCCAATCCAATTTGTCGACTTTTTTTTTTAAAAATAGCGGGGCCAGCGGATGGAACGATGCCATCAGCCGAGAAGGCAGTTAATGTAGGTACTGACCACCTAGCAACGGTAGCCGACCATCGGCAGGGAATAGGAGAAGGAAGACAAAACCGACTTCCAAAGTGGTAAAGCGCCCCTCCATAACAACTTCATCTGAACAGCTGCCGGGCGGAGTGATGGAAGGGGCGCCTAGTACAGCAACAGCAGCTGCAGAAAAAAAGCGGCAAAGGTCAGATGACGATAACCAATACCCATACGTCTCCGACGGTGGGGAAGGCCACTATATGGGGTATAGCAACATCTTCTCAGTTCTTGCTGCTTCTGAGTCAGAAGACGAAGATGATGAAGTAGAGACTCTGAACAGCAGCATCAGACAGCTGAAAGAACGTGTACGTGCTATCAAGGCCAAGCAAATGGCCAGACGAGAGAAGGAGCGGCAGCAAGAGCTTCTTTGCGCTTTGCAAAGAAGCTCTGCACAGCAGCAGCCATCAGAAGGTCATATGCAACAACAAAAACAGCCGCAACTACAACAGCAGCAGCAACAACAGCTGAAGAAACAGCAACAAACACAGCAGCAGTCATCAGAAGGCCAGTTGCAACAACAGATGAATAAACAGCAACAACAACAACAACAGCACCAGCAAAGACAACAACAACAACAACAACAGCAACAGCAACAACAACAACAACAACAGCAGCAAATGAAGACTACAAAGACGAGGGTGCCACCAATTAACACTTATAAGATAGAGCTGAAGGATACCATTGAGCTATGTAATTCGGCCATAGGTAATAATTTTTTCATTAAGCGATTAAATGTAGATAGACATGCTATCCACTGTAATACAGTGGAACAGTACAAAAAAATTAAAAATCTCTTGAGGGAATCGAGGACGGAATTCTTATCATCCACCCCGAAGGGGGAAAAGCTGCAACCATGCTGCTGAGGGGGATAGAACCGTCTACCTATCCGGAGATGCTCCTTAAACTGTTTAAAGAGAAGGAGTGCGACGAGCTCCAATTCGTAGGGGTCAAGCCATTCACCACAGCTAAGGCAAAAATGTAATAAGGCTAAATATGATAGAAAACCTATCAAAAGCAAATTTAAAATCACAGATACACCATCAGATATCAACCAAACAATACATATAGACATTTACACTAATAGTTAAAACCATTTTATCACATTTATCGACAAATTCTCCAAACACGCGGTAATATTTCACTTAGAAGATAGAAACAGCATTACGGTTACGGAAAAGTTAAAATTATATTTTTCAATTAAAGGTAAACCAAATTTAATAATTTTCGACAATGAATTCAGTAGTACCAATGTAAAAGATTTTTTGAGAGAAGAGCAAGTCGAAATACATTTCACTAGACCTAATAGCCACACTGGAAACTCAGATATTGAGAGATTCCATAGCACTATAGGCGAAAGAATGAGAATACTTTCAGCAAAAAAATCACGGTTGACAACTCTTGAGAAAATGTATAAGTGCGCAGAATGGTACAACAAATCTGTTTATTCTACAACT
This sequence comes from Pocota personata, assembly GCA_963082735.1. NCBI lineage: Eukaryota > Metazoa > Arthropoda > Insecta > Diptera > Syrphidae > Pocota > Pocota personata. Next base: position 24,800,107 of record OY720433.1, on the reverse strand, counting down.
AATTTTAAACCATTACAAATACAGGAAGGTAGAATAAACAAAGAAACTGTTAGAGAAAATATTAATACTAAAAAGGTAAAGGCAATATCGAAACGAAACGAAGTTAGGGAAGATTATGAGGAAGCAAGGGAAACAGGTTATGTAAAAAATTATAAAGCACTTAGGCGCAGAGAACAACCAAGGTACAGAAAACTCGAACTTTCTAATATACACCCGTCTAATACAAAACGTCCTTACAAATTTGCAGGTCAAATGGATACAAACAATATTGGCTCTACTTCTGACATTAACAATGACTCAAGCGACATTGATGGTAGAACAAATTAACACAAACAGTGGCTTTTCGGAAATAAACCTAGGCAATGTTCAAATAACAAAATCATACGACATTATTTTACACAAAATCAATCCAATAGATATTCAAGATATTATACAAAGTTTAGAAGAAAATCTGTCAAACATACAATTCGAAAACGGAAATGACTTACTAACGGACGAACTAGAATCATTAAAACATAGAATACATACAATTATTCCCCCTAAACACAGAAGAGGTCTCGTAAATATTGTAGGCACCGGCATGAAATGGCTATATGGTACAATGGACGACGACGACAAACGAAACATTGAAGAACACTTAAAAATTACCGACGAAAACAATCACAACATCATTACACAAAGTAACCATCAAATTATAATCAATGACCAATTTAATAAAACATTCTTAATGCTTAAATAAACAATCGAAGAAGACAGAGACAGAGAATCTATAGACTATTATTAAACTTATGTATCTGGAAACATTATTAAAGATAGGAATTATAAAAGACATTGTTGAACATATCCAGGCTAACTTTGCCTCAAGTGGATTGGGAATAATGACCAGTAGCATACTTAGTAAAGCTGAAATAATTATATACGATATAGATTTCGACAAGTTACGATCTATCAAAATAGGAACAGCAAAATATAATAATGGCAGAATTATCTTCGCTATTAAAGTACCTAAAGAAATAATAGAAATCCCAAAATACTTCGTTAATGCTATGACAGACAGTGAATCCAACGAATTGATAATAGAAAATGAAGAAATTGTGAAAATAAAAAAATTTAAAAAGACAAATTTGTGCATTTACTCTAAAAATTGTATTAAAACTAAAAACAGTAAAGACCAACTTATAGAAATTGAGAAAGGATTGTTATTACTTAAAAATTATAAGAACATTGAGATATCAAGTACATGTGACGAAAGAAAAATTAGATTAAATAGAAATTATTTACTTAACTTTAATAATTGTAAACTAAGTATTGGAAATGAGATTTTTACTAATGAAAAAGAAGTATTTGAAGAAAAATTTATAATACCATATGAAAATATTTTAAATTCTACAAAAAGCCAATTAACATTTGATGAAATCTTACTGAAGCAAGAAGAAAATATAGAACACATCAAAGAACTAAAATTTTCCAGAAAAACTCATGCAATATACCATATCTGCATTCTATTAACTATAATTTTTGTAATCATAATTATTGTAATTTTTATTAATTGTAAAGTATATAAGCTAAGAAATAGAATAATCATAACTCAGGAGAGTCATGAGTCAAAGGGGGGGAGAGTTATGTCGGAGTCAGCGACCGCCGACACATCGAACGTCAACACATTGACCCCTCCGGCCGTTTCCAATTTAGACATAATTCCGAGAAGTGATTACCGGCCAGCCAGCAGACCAGTATAGTCTTGCGAAATCATGAAATGCACTTTTCCCAGACGCTGAACTTGATACGAAGTCGGGTGCAATGTTATACAACTGTATCGAGGTCAGCAGGTATAACCGAACATAGATTTAAGATTTTAGTTTGTCAGTCTTCAGCCAACTCTCGATAAATAAAGTGAATAATAAAATAAAATAAAATTGTGAGTTTTGTTCTTTTTCAAAAGGCAATCGGCTGATCACTCGATCTAACTCGCGTGTATTGCGGTTGAGCAGACGGATTAGATGGAGCAGAAGTATTGATTTCATTTGAGCACTTGTGATGGAAGTACCGGTGCAGAAGTGTTAAGCCTCCACCATTTCGGCGGTGTTCATGCGAGGGAATTTGATTGCAAATAGACAGATCAATCTGCACGCTTGTCGCCGAGCACTATTGAGTAAAGCCAAGCATGTGGTTGGAGTTCTCGCCTAAACGAAAAAAAAAGTTATATTCAGATCTCCGATGAATGTAAGCATTATAGATTGCAGCGAAGTCGGTGGGAGTGAAAAATCGTTTACATCTTCTTAGAAATCCGAGGCATCTAACTCCAGCTTTAGCAGCATCTGTAATTTGCTGATACCAGTGAAGGTCTGAGCTAATATACCATTAGATTCCTTAACGTTAGAGCTTCAGAGACAGGAGACAGCACCAAGTTTCTGACGCGTTGAACTTCGCTCGGCTTTTCACAGCCCAACTGATGATAGCATTAATGTCAGAGTTGAGTTCGGTTAACATTCGTTGTCGCTGGGATTCCACAGCTTGGGACCTTGACGTGGAGTCATTAAAGAGTAACTGAAGTCAAGTATGCCATCCGCGAGGGAATGGATTGGATTGCGAGTGAAAGAGAGAATATCATCGATAAATATTAGAAATATGGTGGCAGAGAGGATAGAGCCCTGGGGTATACCAACATTGATTGAGAAAGATGTAGAAGTACATCAGTCTAAAACAACTTATATCGATCGAATCCTTAAAAAAACTTGCAACCCACCACCGTATGCTTGAAGCTTGTTTATGGCAGCACTCTGCCACTCCTTCTTCTTCTTTTATTCACTGTTAAAATATGTAATGCATACGGTTCCATTTTTCCAATGCTGCAGCGCGCTGTTCCCAAAAACCGTATTTAAGATCACTGAGGAGATGGTTTCTTTCGAGATATATCGGAAGGTGGTAATTGACAATGCTTTCCTTGGTAAGCACTTATTTTTTTCATTTTCGATGCATTTTTATTTCCCAATTCATTAAACCTTATATGCTAGACACAGAAGGCTTACAACTAGCTTAACAAACTCAACTATGTTATTCTATTCTAACTCACTGGCCCTATGGAGGCTCTGTAAGCTAAGCCTTAAAACTTAAAACTATGTCTTTCGACGTAACTTACTTTAGTTCTTTATTTGTTTTATTATTTTTTTATTGTTCAAAATTCTAATCAAGTGAAAAAACTTAGTAAACGAACTTGTTTTGATTGTTCTTATATATAAAACTTAAAAAACTACCTTAAAATAAATCTTAAGCTACCTTCTTCTACCTTAACCTATCTTACTCTACCTTACGTAATTCCCTACGTACTTTTTTTTGTTTTTCTTTTATTTTTTATTTTTTTAGTTTTTTTTATCGAGTGCTGTTTTTTTATATTTTTTTATTTTACATCCAGCGGATTTTTTTTTTTATTATTTATTTTTTTATTATTATCTACAATCTACCTAAACCTAAACTATGTACGTCGGCCATGGGCAATGAACAGCCAACCTTAAACATCAACAGGCTACCCTTATGGGGAAACGATGAAGGAGTTTCCCCTCTTTCGGCTAGCCACCAGAAATGTCCATACTGACGTTGTACGTCCTCAATATCGCGACTCGATACCGCCCTACTAAACCCGAGATGCTCCACACTGCTGTGGGCAATGTCTCTGTCGTAGTTGAGTCGCCTATCCACAGCTGTTCGAACAACGTGGAGGATTAGCGGCACCGCAAATCTGTCTGGATCAGACCTTTCTCATTAAAATAGAGGAACGCGTCTGGGGGAACAAAGCCGTTAAGGCTTCTCGTGATACCCGTAATAGGGGTAATAAGCCCCGGAGATCAGGTTATTCGTCGAGCTCATTGCTCTTGCAATGTGCCTTCGAATCAGCTTGATAACGAAATTGTCAACTCTAATAAGATTAGCCCTGTTATATAGGACCTCATTGGGATATAATTTTATGTACTGGGACTCTGGTTTTCTGTACAAATGAAAGCAGGCCCGAAGGCAAGCCCTCTCAAACACCCGAATCTTTTCCAACAAGCTTGCTTCCACGTTGAACCACACGGGGCATCCAAATACGAGCATGGGGCAAATGTGGGCCGTGTGCAGATTACCTTTACCCTTGCATCGAGTTGCTTGCTATAGAAAAGTCCCTTTTGCCCTTATAAAAGCTCCTTTTGTTCTGGCCAGAGCAGCATCTATATATTTGTTAAAATATAGATATGGGTGTAACCAGAGCCCCAGGTATCTGACTACACTTCGACACGCAAGTGACTGTCCGTGCGGTCCCATGATTGAAAACTTTCACCAATTCTTTCTGGTATCCCTAGAGGCTCCAGACAATGGCGTCTTAAAAAGAATAGTTTCCGATTTCTGGAAGTTGATCCTCAACTTCCAGTCATCGCAATATCGCTGAATCTTATCGAAGTCACGTTGCAAGAGAAGTGTGCTATGACCTCGATTTTTGGTCCTGATCTGTACGCAATCAAGTCGTCTGCGTACGCTATGGCATGGTGAAGTGATCGTATGAGATCGCTCGTGTAAATGTTGAAAAGGATCGGTGAATTAACCGCACCTTGTTGCAGATCGTTTTTAATTAGAAATGTTCTAGCAGAAGTCACATTGCCATTTTTGACAATGAATTGTCTACTGGTGAGCATGTTATGCAGTATGTACAGCACTGGTTTGCTTATGCCCAGCCTGCTCAGCTTGTAGAAGAGTCCCTCTAACCATACGGTGTCGAAGGCTTTATCCAAGTCAATTAGGCAGGCACCCGTGCATTGGTTCTTGCTTTTGTTGCATTGGATATCCGATACCAGTTTAAACGTGGCTTGTGTTGTAACATGCCCCGCCTTAAAACCGAATTGATTATCCGGAATTATATTATTGTTCTCAGTCCACTTAAGCAGGGCTCTATTGATCACTTTTTTCGAATACCTTGCTGATGTTCGGAAGGAGACTTATCGACCGGAGATTTTCCGGATGGAGGTGTCCTTACCCCTTTTGGGGATGAGTTGTATAACAGCTGTTTTCCAATGCGCTGGATAATATGCATTATTCAGTGCATTATTAAACAGAGTGGTGTAAATGTCCATCCAAGTTGTCATCCTCTACTGCGTTATCTGGATCTATACCTGCTGTTATTAGTATTCGTCGATTGATCGTTGTTTGGGGGATCTTAAGACACGGAAAGTCGTTTTGATTATTCCTCCGAAATATTTTATTTATTTGCGAGAGCATACTCGGGTTGATGGATTTTACAGCCCGAATTTCTTTAGGTTTTTAATCAACGATTTCAGCGTCCTAACCTCCGAGTTTTGTCTGTCAGTAAACTGTCTGTACAAGGTTTTTAGTCTCGACAGCAGTCTACTTTTGTGTTGTTGTAATGAGTCAATTGTTGCATTGCGGAATATGTCTGTGTTGTCAGTATGTTGATACCGAGGTATATGTACTGCCCACAGTTCGTTTAATTGTTTCGTCCATTTGTTTTAGGTACCAGTCAATCTCCTCGTTTGACAGATTCCTATTGGACGGCGGGTAGATCGAGGTTTGGATTGCTAGTAAGAGAGAGAACATTGATTGAGAAAGATGCACATGGAAGTATATTCGTCTAAAACAACTTATATTCATCGAATCCTTAAAGAAAACTTTCAACCCACCACCGTATACTTGAAGCTTGTTTATGACAGCGCTCTGCCACACTCTGTCAAATGCTTTGGAGGTATCAATCTATATTCACTATGTTAGTGAATGCTTCTTATTTTCTTTTATTAACCGTTAAAATATATAATGCGTACGGTTCCATTTTTCCAACCGTACTTATGGTCATTAAAGAGATGGTTTCTTTGGAGATATTTCGAAAGGTGGTAATTGACAATGTTCTCCTTGGCAAGCACTAATGTTAAAGCAGTAAATTGGTAGTTAGTCATTTTTAGGAATTGGCTGAGGATACGCAAGTTTTCACCTGTTCGGAAAGCTGCCTATGAAATACGATAGAAGATCAATTCTTCAAAACAAGAAATGAGATCCGATCTGGACCTAAAGATGTATTACGATTACTGTCTTGAAGGATCCGAGCAACTAAACGCGTTCCGAAGAATATTTGTAACATTCAATATGGTTCAATAAAGGTGGAGATAAAGAGCTGTTAGGTAAAGTAGAATTTGCTGCAAGTAATGCATCTAACAGATTGGCTTTCCCTTTGGAGTCTATGGTGTTCTTATCATTATAAATAATAACTCAACTTTAGTTCAAATTTCAACCTCCTACGTCTTAAGGTTTAAATATAATGAGGCTGCTACATACAGACGGACAGACAATTAACTTTCACTATAAGGGTTCCATTCTTACTTTTTTTTATTTTATAATTATCTGAACCCTGAAAATTGGTTCAAGAAATTTGTCCGTGCAAGCGAGATGCCCGGATATAGAAGCTATCGGTAAAGAGAGCTTTCACTGTAATGATAATATCAAAGAGGCCAAGGTGTAGATGACGTCTATATGCCTACATTGTGGGCCACAATAAATACTCGTTCACTGTACGTTAGAAGATTCTGAAATCCTGTACTTCCATTGCACTTATTTCGTTTAAAATGTGTCCTGAATATTTTTCACATTTTCATAACCAACTCTTTATGCAGCGTCATATGTTCAATACCCAAAACTATAGCAATACACGCTTTTTACCTGTATCCATGATACAAATTGACACGAAATAAGTTTACTTTTTCTTTGGTGACTCAAGCAATAATGAAGCAAATAATGACATTAACAATGATTGTGTAAGGTTTGAAAATACATAACAATGATGTAATGAAGAAAGATTTTCGGAAGTAGCAACATTATTTCCAATGACATGAGGGTGGCCGTGGTGTAGTGGTAACATCATCGCTTGTCACGCTACAGGTTCACGGTTCGAATCCTGATGTCAATAATCATCTATTTATTTCGCATGAAATAAATAAAAAAGTCGATCAATTGCGAAAGCTTATGTCAACTCTACTGCGAAGGCATAACACTGGCAGTAGGATGGTCATATGGCTAAAATGCAACTTGATCGTGATGATGACATCAGGAGGACGGAAAAAAATACTGTGAATCATGAGCAACGACAAAAAGCAAAAACAAACAAGCTCCACAGTTATATGGACAGCCACCCTTGGAGTTCACTGAAACTTAATACCAGCTGAGTTTCAAACCAACTACACCAATCTGTCTTTCTCTCTGTCTCTTCCCCTTTCCTCAAAACGCCCGTGTCCTAAAATTAGCATAAGGGTATTCATAAACCCTTTCACACGTGCATATTATAAAAAAAAAAAAAAACATTATTACTGATCTTGCTCGCATTGCAAAATAAAATTCAGCAACTATTCCATGAAGCCATATGTACACTCGTATGTCCGCCTACTTTTTAATGTAATTGATTGCAATGGCCCTAATCCGGTACATGCATCTGTACTATTAGAGGAACGCACGCAAAAGTTTAGAAGTCAAGCTACGATTCGAACTAGAAATTTCTTAAAATCCTTTTGAACTGTAGGAAGATTTGGTGAATTCGCGTTCGAGTCCTTCACTGCAAGAGAACGCACTCAACTCGAAGTACACCACCCCATACCTATTCTGCATAACATGACCAATAAAATTATATCTTGAAAAAATAAGTTTATTGAAGTAAGACGTACGAGAGCGTTATTCATGGTGCCTTGTGTTCGTGATCGGTTCGGAGGCAACACTAGTTTAATTCGTTTTCTTTTTGTTTACTTTTTTAACAATAAAATGTTAGCATATTTACCTTGTAAATTAATAAGTACTTTTCATTGCGGTGAATGTTTTTAGGTATTGTGGTGGCTGAAAACTGTTATTTTATTTAAAAGTTTGGCTGAAACATTTTTTTTTCTTTTTTTATTTTCGCGAGTAGTAGGAGCGCTTCATGTCGTGACGTGAATTAAAATTTTAAATTTGAATTTCTTTCTGTGGCGAGTTTTTTAACAAGTTTTATATATTACCTACTTTATTAGAATTTGGAATTTTTTGAGCAAATCATATTTAAGAATTTAATTATTTATAGTAATTTATAACAACAGTGAAAGTCGTGAAATGGATTAAAACATCAACAGCAACAGCATTGCACTTGGAAAAATAAATACCCCTGAAGTAAAAAATATACAATCAACAATTGCAAATTTGCCGAAAACACAATTCAAATGTGAGCACCCCCCTAGTTAACTATAAAATATAATATATTATTCAAAGTTTTGTTAAAATGAAAATCCAATAAATACATAATTATTCAAATCAGAAATTAATTGCATGTGTTTTTTTCCGATGTGTGTTGCACTGCGATTTCAAAGTATGTATTTCAATGTTTTCACTGAATTACAGAAGTTGATGTTGCTGTGGTCATTGTGTTCTTCTCCATTGGGAAGAATTGGTTCTAAAAAGGCGTTTTGTCCTTTATTGCAATTTCAAAAGTGCAATAAAGTACTTGGACATTATTGCACTCGGCTATTTAAAAGAAAAAGGCGAATAGCATATTTTTTGTATTGTAATTTTGTGAAAAAATGGGTGCATTTCCGAACTTTACATACAAAAAACCTAGCACCCACTCCAATTCCTACAGTGACCCCAAGTAGGGGGCAGCATGCCCCCCATACATATTCCACTATTCCAGCCCATTCTAGAATACGCATGGGGGGGGGGGGGGGGGCATGCTGCCCCTGCAACCCCCTGGTTGGGGTCACTGTAGGATTTGGAGTGGGTGCTAGGTTTTTTGTATGTACCCCATATATTTGTTTTTTGGATTTTACTTCCACTTCGATTTGGACTTTATTGCACTTTCAAAAATGAAAAAAAGTCCAAAGCGAGTTTTATTGCACGGCTCGGCGCTTCACTAGTTTTTAGAAGGAAAATAAAATCATGAAATTCTCTGTTGTCATATACACATAATTCAGTATATGTATGTACGTGTAGTTAAAATGATTGTTTACCTCAACCTAAATAATTATGTAGGTACGTGATTTGCTCACAAAACTCAATTAAATAAACATTATTTGAATAGAAAACTATGTACATAACATTCGGTTTTATTTAAACCTGAATATCAAGGGAAATCAAATAAAATACATGAACTTTATTAATCCGGCATAAATAAATAAAGTACAAAAGAGAGACAGATAAAGAGCGGAGTCTGTATAAAAAAAAACTGATACAAGTCTCGTTCTAATCAAATTCTATCAGTATCACCAGAAAAAATCCCTAACAACTTCCGTACGTAGTTGACATCGAAGCTTTAAAGGACACATAAATGTACATACACACTTACACAAAAGGCACTCCTAGTAAACTGTATCTACCATATTGATAGACGAGTGTATAGAAACAAGTAAAAGAAAGAAAATCGTTCTTCAGGTTGGGTCCAAATTTCTTTACAGTTTTCGCACACGTATATGTACATACATACATCTTCGTATAATCACCGTTGGCGGGTTACACTGCAGAGGAACGCACACAGTCAAATGATACTTGAGTACGTATAGTAATAAATCTAGGATTACAGCGTTGCAACCAAATGGAAATTAGACGTAGATTTTCGAGGATAAAAAGTTAAATACACTACTATTTCCGTTGACACGTTTCTTCTTATCTTGTCCTCAATCGCATTGTAGACCAATCGACGAAGTCCATATTAATAAAAAAAAAAGCTTGTTTCTTGAATCCTGAAAAGCTTTGAGACTTTGAGGGTCTCCTGGCAAAGTAGAATATCTCTTTGCACGTATACATTCAATTAGTATCTCTCTTTCCTTTGGAAGTGTATCTCGAATACATATAGAACGACCGAAAAATTGTATGGATGTGATTTAAAATAAAATAATTTTCTTTTGCGGAAATTGCTCGCTCAAAAGTAACAGAAATTGTGCTCAGTCTGTTAAAAAATATTAACATTTGGAAAACGATAGGAAGTAGCAAAATTCCTATAGCTGAACTATTTTTCATAAGTACAAAATAGCCACATGTTCAACAATCGATTTGGTGCGTTTCGTTGGGTGTGTGTGTGAATACCTAGAGTGTACAATTGCCTCAAAACGTCACCAGACATATTTTTTTATTTTCCGATGCAACCTTCATTACCAACCACTTCTTCGTTGTCGTATTGTACATGAAAAACGGTAATTACAGAATCGATCATTTATCTTAAAGAACCACGACACACTGTATTTATCTGAAGTCGGTAGTTCAAAAAGTGGCACCCTTTAAGTTTAGCTGTGAGTTTTCATATAGTAAAGTTAAGTTGCAGTCATTTATGTTTTAATTAAAAAATTTCGGTGAAAAGTGCAAATGAATGGTAAGATATTTTTTTCGTTAATATGCTTTTCTTACAATTTTAAACCGTATGAAGAACTTGCCTACTTTACTTCATAAGTAACACTTCGACGATAAAGACTTAAGGTAAACTAATATAAAAACCTAATACATTTAGGACAATTACCCTATTTATATAGAGATTAGATAGGTTTATATGCGCGTTTTATTGAATGTTCCTCCATAAAACACCTGTCGCATTATTCTATGTCTCCAAAACGATTCACTATACTAATTCTTGCACCAGTTTCTACCTACCTACACAGCAACGTACATATATCATATATTCTACATGAATCTGTAAAAAAACGTTCAGTAGCCCATCCTTTCTTTTTTAACCAAAAAACTACACCAAATTGAAACACTTATTGTTAATAGAACATATGTACATAATGTTTTTAAATTAAACGTACCTAGTTACTAAACGGAGATTGAAAGAAAAAAAGATAGCACCGAACAAAATATAGCAATTTTAGATGAAAAGATACCCATTTACGGAAATGCACATTCAAGCATATGTACAAGTATCTTATCATTTAATTGTAGTACTATAATACATATGTACAAAGAAAGGTTTTATTGCAGAAAGATATTACGTGTCCCTAAAATGTTATTCAGCCAAACAGGAGGATGGTTCAATGATACTGTGGCAACAAGTTGCCAATCGTATCTGTACCACTCGTACGTGTCTGTATATTTATTTTTCGATAAAATAAAAATGGTTTCAAATCATTTATTATTGTTTATTTCCGACACAAAAATTCAAAGATTTTTGATCTAGGTTGTGCGTATGGATAATTTATCTTTAATTTTTTTCGGTATATCAGCAAGTCTCATGATGTTTTAAAAATGTCTGTAGACAGGCTGTCTGCTTTGATGTGCTTTATAGATTTAAGCTTATATTGTTGTTAATTGCCATTGTCGGGATACGGAAATCCTGGCTACAATGTTCCGCCTTGGACTAAATAATTTTGTGAATATTCATATCTGCAATTTGTGTAGTATTTTGGTAGAAAATTTATTTGACTGTAATAAAACAAACTTTGATGTTAAACTCCCGTTTTTGGTCAAAAAGCAGAGCTAAGTAAATAAAAATAAGGATCCTCAATGTATATATGTATATGCACGTAAGACAATAGGGAATAAAAAAGTTTTGCTAATCGTATGCAAATTTTGACGTACATACATACATAATTGCCACAAACTAGCTTATACGCAAACTAATATTACCACTTTGTTATTTTTCTGGGATATACGACAAAGGTAATACTGGATACCTCAACTCTGGAAAGAGATAGGCAAAAGCAGAAAAAAGTTGTGGAAATAGCGCAACCGTAAACATTAGTTCACATATCCAGTTAAAAAAAAAAAAAACATTTTGGCGTATACAGTAAAACAATACTCAGGCGACGATTTGTTTCCTATCATATCAAACCAAGAAATTCAAGTGCCAGTCGGGCCTTAAGCGGTAAGTGTTCCGTACCGTTATTTTAAGTGTATGTTTGTGTTCACACGACTCGTTCGAGAACAGCTAAAGGCATTTTGATGAAATTTGATTTGTATGTACATATGTATATCCTGATACGTGGGACATTTCGTCTAAAAAAATCGGATCATGTGTGTGGGGCGGGGTTTCACTATCTTTAAATTATCTTTGTTAGCCGCCTAACCGAAGAATACCTAATGGGTTTTCGATGAAATTCGGAATGCAGGCTTACGAGTACGGAAGTAATTGTACTTGAAATTTATCGAAATCATCCTTCTCATCCTTCTCATATGCCTAACTCAAGAACCACTTAACCAATTTCCTTGGACTCTAGGTATCAAATTACGCCGGACATGTACATAGATACGTTCTGTCTGAAAATCATCAAAATCGGATGAAGATGAGGTAAGATATGGTGGGGTGAAATTTCATCCAATATATACCAATATTTTGTAAGAACTGTTTATGCCAGAAGATTTGTTATAATTTTCCGCTTAAATCTACATAAAATGTCTTTTTAAAAATGTTTGCATTAATGGTTTCGAAGATAAAGAACATCGCCAATGCCAGCCATAGGTTCGAGTTTTTTTTGTTAAAGAAACATTTTTTTTTTATATTTTTTTGACACTTTGGAAGCCTAGAGAATTTGGATATCGCATAATGGGGCTTAAAAATGAAATGGACTGGAAATCCAAAGACTGTGGAGTAACAAACCTCTACAACGTGTATTAATTGCAAAGGAAAACACCCGGCTAACTATTGAGGCTACGAAGTAGCTAAGGAACGAAACTAAATCTGTTCATGTAAATTTTTTTTGGGTATATTATGCCCCCAAAAGCCCCCATAAACAAAAAAAACCTTTTAAATTTTTTAGCATAATTGGAGTTATCGAGATCCTTACTCGCGGGTATAAAAAAATATTTTTAAGGAACCACAACAGGTTCCACAATTAAACAACAAATTAGATTTCACGTTATAAATTTTATTCGAGGAACGAAGTGCTCCGTCCTACTGTCCGCATTAGAATGAATAACTTAATTCTAATTTACAATGATATGCTTAAACCTAAAATGCAACATTGCATTTCCCACGCAGACCCATTCACCTGGAGCATGATAGATGAAACGTTGCATTTCCCATGCAGGCCCATTCACCTGGAGCATGATAGATGATCGCTGATAGCGGATGCGCGTGTGGAAGTCCTCACCTGAAGTATGTAACGTGATCGCTGACAGCGGATGCGCGTGTGCAGGCGAATCGCATCGCTTGCACTTTTCTTCAGGGCAGGTAGACTGTCGAATGTGTTAACTGCCGCCCCTTCAAATATCTGCGTCCCGCAGATCACTTGCTGAGCACATGGGGCAGCTTAGGTTTCGGTTGGTGTCATTGGCCTCCTGGGAAGGTCGTGGTGCAGGACGTGGGACAGGTCTCCGGCGAAGGGATAGGCGGAGCTCCGGGATGCTGGTTTTGCCGTATATCTTCCTCCACAGCAAACAGATGGCAGCTACTACTACTACGATGACAAAAACTTCTGTAAGAATAGAGGAGTTAAAGTGTTTCTTTAAAGTGCTAGTATGTTTGATGTTTCTCGCGCTGAGATCATGTACGTATTCCAGGTTAGGATTAATTCTATTGCTGGTCACGTTAGCCAAGACGGGGGGAAGTGCTTGCGGATGGATTGCCATCTTGCTGTAGTACGTTCTATCCTTTATGCGAACCGTGTCATCATCCAGCTGGATCAGATAGGTACCTTCTAAGGGAATAGAGGAATTTTTATTTAAAAGGGATCCATTAAAATTCGTAACGAAAATAGTGTTTTCCCCAATCAATTCGACTACTTCTTCGTTGGTTGTTCTGTAGTCGCAGAGTGCGTTACCACCTTTAAGAATTTTGGCTAGACAGGATTCTTCTGGCAGTTTTTTCAGAACGCTTTCGTCACAGACAGATGTGTTGCCTATGCTAAGACATTTCCCGTCTAGTCCGTATGTTTCGTCATGTCTGATTAGAAGTTTAAGACAGTCTAAGTCGATCTGTTTCCCGTTTTTGATTGCGGCACGAGCTGTCACCAGATGATATACTTCTGGTCTAATCTTAGGAATTGACAAGATATATAGCATCAGTGTTCCGTTGCTGTATATTGAAGGTCGTCCGTATTCCACAGCTTCTACAATGTTTTGATAGGGCAAGGTTTCCAGTTCATTGACGATTGTGTTGACCTCTTCAGAATCCAAAAGGTTGCTGTTAACTATGCCGTTCTTTGCCATTTGACAAGCCCTTACTATCTCGTTTACCGCCTCTTTTAATATAAGTACCTTGTTCAGTAGGTCGTGTTTAAGTTTGTCCGTCTCCCCCTCCTGTACAGCGTTGTTAAAACGGTCAATTATTCTGTTAATTCTGTCCGAAATCTCTCGTGTTGAGTCGATTAGTTTTTCGTTAATTCTGTATTGCTGGTTATTGTTCTCTACAATGTCTGTCTGTTTCTCTAAGAGGTTATCCCAGTCAGTTGCGTCCGGAGAGCCAGCCAGCCATTTCCAGGCGGACCCTATCCAATTAATTGACCTAACTCTTCTCGTCCTCGCGCCTCTCAATTCACCAAGGCGGTCCTTGATCTGGGTCAAATGGTAATCCAGAACAAGATGCATTTCTTCGTCCTTTACGTACTTTAATATCAGCTGTTCAGTATCCTGAACAAGCGCGTTATACTTTGTCAAGTCAATTACGTGCACTAGCCTAAAGTAGCCGTTTGTCACCCAAGCGTTTCCCTCGCGAATCGTTACAATCGGAGATTTATAGGCGAAGATATGAAGGGTCTGCATGAGGGTTGCTAAAACAACTAATCTGCAATGTAATTATGGTTTATTGAAAAAAGAAGGTTATACAATTTTATTCTTAAATTCTAAGGCTTACAATGAGAATTTGAAAATCGTGTGACTTATACACACATTTTATTCCGCTTTAATTCCTTCTCTTTGAAAAGCTTAAGGCTTATCATTCTGACTTCTTTTCTTATTCTTTTTCATACAATATATACATTTTTTTTTTTATATATCATTAGCGGTTGGCAACTTAACATTTCTCAAATGTTCTTTGTGGATTCTTTTACCACTTACTGTCATTATGGTCACTCGGTTGTCTTTTGCCACTATTTCTTTTCTATATAATGGCTTATTTTTGCCTTTTATACCTTTTGCAGCAGCATACACTACGTCACCCACGCAATACCTTCTTGGCGCCTTTCTTTTTAGATTTTGTCTGATATTTCTCGCTTCCATGTTTCGCCTAATTATACCCCTCAGATCTTTGTTAATTTTCGAACGGATATTTAAAAGATTTTGGTAATTGACTCTCTGGGACCTATTAAAGAACACATCTGAAGGTTTCCTTTTTGTAACGGAATGGACGGTGTTATTATATCGGTCAACGGCTACGTAAACGAGCTCTTTGACCTTGAAATCCGGACTTTCCGCTCGAAGACACCGATAAATTTCTAGTACTGTGGAATGAACCCTTTCTATTTGCCCATTTACCTCACTTCTATGGGATGGGGTAAGGTAAAGTTTTACACCTAAGTTTCGTATTAGGTTTAGAACAATTGGGCTAAGGAATCCTCTTTCATTATCTGTGACCAAAATGAGAGGGACTGTAAAGTAATGCAGGATTTTTATCAGTTTGGATCTTATATAAATGGCTGATTTATCCTTTATATGAAAGAATTTGGAGAATTTTGAGAACTTATCGACAACAGTTAGGAACTTTTCGTTCTGAATCTCCATGATATCCATATGGAGAATTTCACATGGATATGAAGGAACAGGTGTCGATTGTAATTCAGGAGTTATCGGGTGTCTATCGTATTTGTTAGCGTTGCAAATCTCACATGAAGCAACGTATCTTTTGATGCGAGACATCATTTGCGGGAAGTAGAATCTCTCAAGGATTTGTTCCTTGTTTTCGATAGCAGCACGATGAGCCCTCCTGTGTTCTCTTTTGATGATCAAGAGTTTACGATCTTCGTTAGCAACGTCCTCGACCACTCTCTGTGTCAAACGTATTTTATATTTCTCGAAACTCTCTAGATATACACTTTGGAGCATACCAAGATAGTCCTCTGGAATTTTTACTCCATTGACTACACTTGGGCTTAGTTTTTCCTTCAAAATTTCCCTAAGTTGGGTCCGATCTAACCTACTTGTGGAAATGTAATGCCGGTGGTAGCCAGGATGCGGTTCCTCGTGAGAAATAATGTCGATGCCAATCCTGAAAATCAATTGATTCCTAAAGACATTTAGCGGAGCCTCTACGTGTGGTGGTAGGTCTGAACCGTCTTGTTCGGCACTGTGCATTGTACAGGATTCGTCATCGTCAATAGATTTTTCACACAAACCTTCGTCAGCGGTGCCAGTCTGTATGTCGTCTGTCCTTGTTCCTTGTCCTTCGCTTGCAGTTTCCGTATCTATGTCCGTACATCAACTCGCTGTTAAGGTTCGAGTGCCTTCGCTATTTGCTTCACTAGGAGCATCGGGGGAGCCTGATAAGTGATTGACTTCTGTTCTGAGCCGCGAGAGAGCGTCGGCCACAAAGTTTGATTTACCAGGTGTGTAAATCAACTCGTAGTTATACTCTTCAATTCTCGCTTTCCAGCGTTTGAGCTTCGCATTGTAATTTCTATTACTAAGAGTGAAGGTCAAAGGCTGGTGGTCAGTATATATAAGTATTTTTTTTGCTCCATAGAGATAGTTTCTCAGGTTATCGAGTGCCCATACTATTGCACGCAACTCTTTTTCGTTTGTTGCATAATTCTCTTCCGTCCGGTTTAGGGAACGGGAGATATATGCTATCGGTTTATCTTTGCCATGCTCACCTTGGGATAGGACAGCCCCGATGGCATAATCAGAGGCGTCCGTAGTCAGATTAAAAGGTTTCTCGAAGTCCGGGAATGCCAATACCTCCGCTGAAGTAAGCAGCTCCTTCAGATCTTTAAACGCCTTAAGTGCTGTATCATCGAGAGTAATGGGAACCTTCCTTGATTGATTGGCCTTTACCTGTGCTAAGTCTCCACGAGTCATATTTGTTAGAGGTTTCGCTATCTTGGCGTAGTCTCTAATGAATCTCCTATAGTATGATGTTAATCCAAGGAAACTTTTTAGCTCTTTAAGGGTGCTAGGGGGAAGAATTCCCTCGATAGCCTTAACTTTCTTTGGATCGGGAAGAATACCTTCTGGAGTGACAAGATAGCCAAGGAATTCGACACTATTGGCCATGAAGTGGGTTTTTTCCAGGTTAATTTTTAGTCCAGCCTCATGGATCTTAGAGAACACGGTCTCAATGTCCTTCAGGTGATCTGATTCGGTTTTGCTGTAAATTATGATATCATCGATATATACGTAGCAAATGTTTCCAATCAGTTCTTTTAGAACATCGTCTATCATGCGCTGAAAGATGGCGGGGGCGTTTTTGAGGCCGAATGGTAGCCTCAGGTATTCGTATTTACCGTTCAACGTTGAAAAAGCAGTTTTGGGAATGTCTTTCTCCTTCATTAGGATCTGGTGAAATCCAGATGTAAGATCGAGAGTTGTAAAGGATCTAGCATCCCCAAGGCTCGCGAGGGTACTGTTAATGTCAGGGATTGGGTATGTATCTGAGATGGTCACCGAGTTCAAACGTTTATAATCGATGACCATTCGGTACTGTTTCTCCCCGTTAGGCTTTGGCTTCTTTGGAACAACCCATATAGGTGAGTTATATGGGCTGTTTGAAGGTCGGATAATGTTTTCTGACAACAGTTCATTAACCTGTCTTTCAACTTCCTCCCTCATGGAAGTTGGATAGGGGTAACTTTTAGTATAAATTGGCTCATCGGTACTCGTGCGGATTTCTGCCCTTACATTGGTCTTAACCTTTTCATTGCCAACTGGGCTAAATAGGTTGTTAAATTTATTGCAGAGAGATTCCAGTCTAAGTTTAGCGGGTTCAGAAATATCTTTATTCGAGATCAACAAGTGGTTAACGCCGGTGGAAGTCATATTTTTTAAAATAATTTTTTTGTTGGAGTCTATAATTAGTTCATTTTTTTCCCTGTCTATTATAGCTTTAAGTTGTTTGAGAGTGTCGTCACCGATTATTCCATCGAATGATTCCAAACTCGGAAGAATAAAAAATGTTATATCTAAATCGCATCCTAGGGAAGAGAAGAATTTGCCGCAAATTTTGGTTTCAACTAGTATTTTCCCGGCAGGACTATCAATGTAAAATGGTTTTTGAACAGGATTTGCATTTGGTGCTAGTTTGGATTTAATGAAATTTTTATTTGCACCAGTATCTACGAGAAAATTCAGTATTTTCCCGTCCCGCGCGACATACTCTATGTATGGTACGCTGGAAACGAGGCGCCTACCATAAAATTTTCGTCACTAGGCCCCTCGGCGGAGGTGTCTGCGGTCTCCGGTGCATCAGGATCCTGGTCGGTGGTCGATTCCATGTGGTAACACCGTTGTTGTTTTCTTGGGTAGCTGTCAGAACTAGCCTCTCGTTTGAATGGATTGTTAGGCCGATTCATGTAATTCACATATTTGGTCTGAACGGAATTATCTACCTCCATCTTGATTGCTGGCTTCGGACCTGTCGGTCTTGGTGGAGGATATTGTTGTTGGAGTCTTGAGTTCCATGAGGAGCGTGGCCTCTGGCTGAAATTATTTCTGCCATATGGCTTAGTTGGATTTCCTGAAGGGGGAGGCCCTCTGCCATTTTTAAAATTATAGTAGACGGGAGATGATATCGTATTCGGCGCCTGGATGTGCACCGAATTGCTCCTGAAATTGAGATTTTGCATTTCGAGGCAAGCTGAGTATGCCTCCGGCAGGGTCTTAGGCTTCTGAATTATGAGTAGCTTTGAAAGATCCCCATTCAGTCCTCGCACAAAAACGTCTAGTGCGCGATTCCGATAGGTTTCTACTAGGGCATCCACCGTCTCGGTGGAGTACGTTTCGGCTCTGATCTTATTGAGGATTAGAGAGAATTGGTGATTGATGGTGGCATAGAAGTCATCGACCCTCGAGCTACCCTGCGTGAGTATATTCAACTGGTGTTCAAGAGTTCGAATATCCCTCTTATCTGCATAATGCAAGGAGAGAACCCTTTTGATTTCGGCCCACTCGTTGTCAAATATGTTGTAAGACACGAGGGCGGAGTCAGCCTTGCCTCTTATTTTTTGCCGAATGTGCTGGAGGATTGCCCGATAGATGGGCTTGTTACGAACAATTTCGTAGTCTTTCAATATCGTTTCTACGCTGTGAACCCAGGAAACATAGTGCACCGGATTGCCATCAAAGACCTGAAGCTCCTTAACGGAGTCCGGAAGCTTGGATATATCCTTCAAGTCTTGTTCGCTACTAGGCCCTTGGAGCGGTAGTGGATTTTCTGCTTGTGGTTCCGGTATGGCCACCGGACCTACCTGTTCTATCGAGTGGATACGGCTCTCTACAACCCCCAGTTGTTCCGAAAGGGATTGGATTGCCTGTCTAGGATTGCATTGTTCGATTTGGCCAATGCGGCCCTCTATACTTCTAAGCTGTTCAAGAACGGTGTTAACCGCGCCCGTAAGCTGGGTCACCGAATTCTTTAGTTCGTCCATTTATTCTATTCTAACGCAAAAGAGATGAAGATTTGGTTGACACAACAAAAATTCGAGGGTATGAGCGACAGAAGTTAAAATAAAATAAAAAAATAAAATTTCGATTCTCGAATCAATAGTAATAGGTTAATAAGCTTGTACCATTTACACTATTCTAACGCCAAGGAGGTAAAGTTTTGGGTGATTCAACAAAAATACGAAGATATGAACGACAAAAGTTATTGCTATCTTTGAATAATATAATTTTGTGGCTTCGATTACGGATATATTTTAGTAAGTTGCTTATTTAATCAACTGTTTTTTTTTTTTTTTTTTGACCAAGTGCTAATAATAAAAATTTTGTGGCTTGATTACGGGTATATATTTTTTTTTTCCAATCAATTGTTATTTTTGCGACAACCAAGTGCTAGTCCCTAGATGCCCGCTGAGAGCTCTCCATTAATTTTTCGGGGTAGTCACTTCGGATCGGAAGGTTCGTATTTATCCGTTTTAGTCGTAAGCGTTGAGGGTTGCAAACGACCTACTAAGGTACGAAGGTCTACACCACCGAAAATTATGTTTAAAATAACTTTTTAGTGAACCGGCCCCTTTTTTCATGAGAGACTACTCCTGGACATAATTTAGTAAGCTAAGTAGGTTTTTTCTATATTTTTTTTTTTTTTTTTTTTTTTTTTTAATTTGTTGTCGCTGTTTAGTTGCTTTTTATAAATTTTTTTAAAAATAAGATATTCTTTTTCTCTTTAGTTAATTTTTTCATCAGTTTTACTATTATTAAAATTGCACACATGCTTAAGTCTATGTATATATCTTACAAAAAACCAATTGGCCAGCCTCCCATCGCTTGTTTTTGGTGGATGATTAGTTGAAATGTTGAATCTTCCTCCGTTCCGCAATTTCCAAAAATAGTATCGCTTTTTTATTTAGTTTGTCCAGCCTGCCGTGAATGATCTTATTTTTTTTTGTTCCTCACTGAATGAATGCTTCACTTTCACGATCTCTTTTTTGTTTTTTTTTTTTTTTACTCTTAATGACCGTTGTATGTTGTTTGATTTTCGTCTCCCAAGAGTGGGGTTTTTTTTTTGTATGCATTTTTAACTGCACTTTGTAGGCACTTTTAACACTTTAACTGTTTTTTTTTTTTTTTTTTTTTTGTTTTTTTTTTTTTTTTTTAAATGAATTTCCTCTTTTTGTTTTTTTTTCTTCTTAACGACCGTTGTATGTTATTTGATTTTCGTTCGAACGGGTTTTTCGTTTTTTTTTTCTCTAAAAATTTATTTTCATTTTTTCCTTTTTAACTTCGCGATGATGAGACCGTCCCTGCTCGGGCGCCAGTTATCGAGATCCTTACTCGCGGGTATAAAAAAATATTTTTAAGGAACCACAACAGGTTCCACAATTAAACAACAAATTAGATTTCACGTTATAAATTTTATTCGAGGAACGAAGTGCTCCGTCCTACTGTCCGCATTAGAATGAATAACTTAATTCTAATTTACAATGATATGCTTAAACCTAAAATGCAACATTGCATTTCCCACGCAGACCCATTCACCTGGAGCATGATAGATGAAACGTTGCATTTCCCATGCAGGCCCATTCACCTGGAGCATGATAGATGATCGCTGATAGCGGATGCGCGTGTGGAAGTCCTCATCTGAAGTATGTAACGTGATCGCTGACAGCGGATGCGCGTGTGCAGGCGAATCGCATCGCTTGCACTTTTCTTCAGGGCAGGTAGACTGTCGAATGTGTTAACTTTGGTTTTGATTCACTACTTACTATTTACGTGTATAAATTCAACTCTTTAGGTCAAAAATTATAAGCGAGTGACAGACACACGGACAGACGAACAAACAGACACCGTGTTCAATCCATTAGTGTTCCGTTTATACCATTCTTGTACGAAACACTAAAAATGAATAGTTTCTGGCTGCTAATGGTTTGTTACGGGTCTAAATATTCCACGTTTAATTATTGGCTTGTAAAAGCAATCATCAGTATATTTACTAGTACTATTATTGGAAACAAACAAACAGTTCCAGTACCAATGTGGTGCTGAGACTTGCAGGAAAGTGCAGTACCAGTAGTGTACTGTACATATTAGTACTTTTACTCGTACTTGCACCTATATGGCAAGTATTGGTTTCGTGAAAATGTTTATCAAGCTTGGTATTACTATAATACAGAAAAGTTTGTCCTTAAATTCTGTCTGCCTCTCCGTCTGTCTGAAACGGCTGTGCGGATTTTCTTGAAACTTCATATCTGGAGTCTGTGGAACCACAATTGGAGCCAAAATCAGTGGTGCTTTCCTAATGACCGGTTTTGAAAGCAATCGATTTTAGTCGAATACGGCTCTTACGATTTTGTTTAAATTTAGTATTTGAGTTGGGTTGGATATATCCCACTGGATAGAGGACCAATTCTTTTAGAGAAAAAATTGTTTTTATTTTTAATTTTTAACGAATTTTCGAAAATTCGTTATTTATGGGGTATGACTCAAATGATTTAGTTGAAAATCGGCATCTAAAAGATATACTCGTATGTATGACATATTCAAGCACATGGCATACCAAGTTTTCGAAAGTTATCAAAATAAGTTTTTTGCTCTAATGGGATTAAAAACAAATTTACACTTAAACAATTTCGCTTAAATTTCAAATCAAAGGGATTTGCATCACACGCAAGAATATGCAACCCTGTCGTGCATTTTATTTCTACAGCAATATAAAACCATTTTATTAGTTAAAAAGAGGAAATTCATTAACTAACAAATCAATAATGAGTATCGAAAAGTGTTGTATGTAAACAATTTTAATCGTTAAATAATGCACATTGAAGTTAAGATTCCGAAAAATACAATGTAAAATACATAGAAATGTACATACTTTTATCTTTTGCATGTTCCTCTTTTATATTTTTAATTTTTTATAAAGCAGAGTGAAAGTACATAAAACTTAAGATAGGTAATGTTAAAGTAAAATGTTATTTAACTTTTTAGACAGGTTTTGTATTTAGAGGTTCATTTGTTAAATTATAAAAATAGTTCCAATCTTGCAAAATTATTAAGGCTACTTTTATTTTAAAAATGTCACTTTGTTTTATTTGGAAACGGTTAGAGATAGAGTAAAACACTTCAGAGCCAAATTTTAGAGGAGAGAGGAGGTACGTTCTTTGGAGATGACCTTGGGTGTCCTTGAATGTCCTTGGTTTTAAGGATACCCAGTGCGACATGTAAGTTAGAAAGATTATGAGGAAGGGAACAAATTGAAACTGAACCCTAAAATTCGAGAACTGATGTGATCAAATATCTTTCATTTAAGGCTCGTTCGTAAACACACCAATTACATAAGAAAGAAAGGAAAGTAGTCCTACAAGCAGTGCTGCCACTAAGAAAAAAATATTTTGTAGCATAATAGCGTAGAAAGTTACCAAAAAGTCTAGTCAAAATTGAGCTTTTATGCTTTACGCTACATATATATAGGTATACCCAAAAACAGGACATCCAATACATCTTTCGATAACATTTTGTATCGTCGGGAACTTAATTATTTGTTACTGCAAAATAATGTTCGACCTCACACCGCTTATTGCCTTCTAGCACATGTAGAAGAGATCTAATAGCCCAGTCGTTGTATAGAATAATTGTGCTAAAAAGGCGAGTTAGAGCTAATCCCCTAAATCCTCAAAAGACACTTCTTGAAGTGAAAACTGCAATGATGGCTGATTAGGAAGAAATCCTTCAGCAGAAGATGCCAAACCATATGTATGCAATAATTGAGGTTTTATAAACATAATTACGCCAACAACGTGACTAATTTTAAGAACCAATATTTTTTTAATTTTTGAAAAAAAAAAATTGTTT
Organism: Pocota personata; assembly: GCA_963082735.1. Taxonomy (NCBI): domain Eukaryota; kingdom Metazoa; phylum Arthropoda; class Insecta; order Diptera; family Syrphidae; genus Pocota; species Pocota personata. Next base: position 24,776,767 of record OY720433.1, on the reverse strand, counting down.
TGTTTTCAAAAAATAATTTTTTTTTTTTCATTTCTCAACTGCATCTTCTTCTTCTTTTCCTTACGGCGAAGTTATGATCCGGAGTAGAAGCTTGATATTTGAGTACCAAGTTTTTGGCAAAAAATACGTGCAACGATACTTTACTTATTGGTTGGTTTTTGATAATTGATTATTTCTCGACAATAGTTCAACCGACTTTGTTCGAAATCAATATGTAAGAATATGTATTTGACATGGCATATCACGTTTTGGAAAATTGGGAAAATAAATTCGTTCCTTTTTGACAATCCGTTGAAATTAAAAAAAGTTGGACAATTTGAAATTTGAAGAATCGATGGATCGATTCGGGTTGACACGACTGGAGATCACCGGTGTTGTAAGAGTAAAATCAAAAAGGAATGAATTTATTTTCCCAATTTTCCAAAACTTGCCATGTCAAATACATATTCTTACATATTGATTTCGAACAAAGTCGGTTGAACTATTGTCGAGAAATAATCAATTATCAAAAACCAACCAATAAGTAAAGTATCGTTGCACGTATTTTTTGCCAAAAACTTGGTACTCAAATATCAAGCTTCAAGAAAACTTTTTTTTTAAATCGGCCATTAGTAAAGTACTGTTCATTTTAGGGTTAGGATGAAGAATTCCGATTTCGCCTCGAATTGTGAACCCACATATATGAAGTTTAAAAAAAATTCGTCGAGCCGTTTAGGCCATACATACAGACATACCGTACAACCAGACAGACAGAATTGGAGACCCACTTTGTTTTGATTGCTCAAAATTTCAAGATTGAATATTTTCAGGAAACCAATACTTCCCCTTATACATACGTGCAAGTAAAAATAGAGATGTTGCCAAACACTTCTGAGTATCTTACAGGTTATTTATATAAGGCAGCAACTGAATCCAATTCAATCGCTTCTATGGACTCTCATAATTTGCATAAATATTTACTTTAAATTATGTTTGCTTGGCAATTTGAATACTCTTTTTGCATATTAAAAACTTGTAAGCTTAGAAAAGCTGAAAAGCTTATGCAAATGTGTGTCTGCCCGTCTACAAACAAATGAATGTGTTTACTAGTACCTACTTATGTATTTCAGAATTCAAATTTTGATTCTCTACATATAAACATATTTATGTATGTGAATTTTTAAAGATGTGAGCTGCGATTTTAGCAAATTTAAGTATTTTGATTTGTTATTTTTCTTATGGATATGCACCTTGCGCTCTAATGGCGCACGGTAGTGAAATGAAAAAGAAAGGAAGTAACAAAATGGGTACACTTGCGGCCAATCGAATATTTTATGTACATACGAGTATGTGTTGCATCCAATGTTTAGATTTTTTACGCAATAGGAAAAAAGGAATATAGGTTTCTCCGCCTAACATTAAATTTTCTTTAGTGTCATGCGCTTTCCTGATTATGCACTTTCTGATGATGCATCTTAAAGAAACAATAGAGAACAATCAATAAAACAGCCGCCGTAATACAAGCTGCAACTCTTTCACTGTACAAAAATGTTTATTTAAGATGATGGGTGGATTAGAAAAACCATCTAAATTACGAATATACATATATAACATATTCACATAGATCTATAATATCCATGTATGTACATACAAATATTATACGAATGCACATGCAAAACATATATATATATATATATATGTATGTAAGTAATTTCTGTGTGTTTAAAAGCTTTTTCGGATAAAATCCCAAAATATTCAAAATTTAGGACTATTGTCATGAAAAGTATCCACACAAACGTAAACGTTACGTTTAACCTTTCAGTTTAAAATTATGGAATTGAACATAATATCTTTTTGAATACGCAATTGTGGTATGTATTCATGGAGTTAATTTGTATGGTATTTACTGGATATAATTACGTTAGCGTGGTGAGTATATGCAAAGTATTTTAAATTGGCGTTTAGATTGCCAAGTGCAGAAACGGAACAATAATGAGAATTAAGTATAACAACAATAATACACCGACCTTAGCTTTGCCAAGAATCAGTTAGAACGGAGAAAAACGAGCCCTTCTTAAAGGGCTGCTATTGATTTGATGCTCTTTTAAACAAAGATATCAGATTTTTTTTGTCTCTCTCGCTCCCCAATGCAGCTTAAGAAAACTTTTTTCAAATTGCCAAAGCACAAGAAATATTGCAAGAGAGAGAGAGAAATACGGAATTCGAGAGTAAAGACCAGTTATTGAATATAAAAGTCCATCTAGAGGCCAGAACTATATAGAATTAAAGGAAAAGTGTATGATCGCAGAGTGGGTGATAGAGAGAAAAATATATTATACACATAGTAAAATTAAAACGAAGATGATAGCAAAATCAGATGATTTGAGAAAAGCATAGGTAGTTCGCAAAGCAAGTTAAATTAACTTTAAAAGTCACTCAGTCATTCGGCCAGTCAGCTGTAATTTGGTTGAGGTTACAGTTCTGATTAAGTGTCGATAAGAAAGGTATTTTTTGTTTGGTTACATTACTATTTTTGTGCTGTGATAGTGGCCTAATAGTGAATTCAATTTAAATATGATATAGTATTTTATTACCAGGCAATGTTTCCAAATCTAATTAATTTAAAGTATTTAAATGTTTGCTCTATGCTCTACAAACAGTGAGCAGGCCCGATATTTGTTAAACAATTTTGGAAAACAGATTACTAAAATTACAAAAGAGAACTGAATTAAAATGTGAGTGCAATAAAAAAATAACGCAACAAAACTTTGTGACATCTAATAAATTTACGCCAAGAAATACAAGGCCAAGAATTAACGACTGGAGTGAAGAAAAAGGTAAGTCGGATACTCCAAAAAAGTCAAAATTTGCACATGCTTATGTACCACTAAAGTTTTCTTTTGTCCGTTTTTCCGAAAAGTACAATGCTCTCTGTACTACTGCTGCTTTTCACATGCATAGAAAGCTTGGCTTTCACTTTCCACTATTGCGCACTGCTGTTAAATGTTTGCACGAGAGTTGCGATAACGGAGGGAAACAGCTTTTAATAGTAATAAAAAATGTTTGATGACTAGTAGAAAGAGAGAGTGGTATGTATATGAGCAAAAAAAAAGACCATTGGGCTAAATAGCTTGGGGTACTCACTTTTTTTTTTGTAATCAAATTCAGCACAAGTACCAGTCTCTGTATTGGTACTTTAATTTAAATGTTTTTCTTTGGACTAGTAATTTGAGAGTGTTTAGGTCCCACGTGTGTAAGTACAGTGTTCTTGAAACTCCAACTGTGACAACACAAAATGGTATAGCTTTAAAACCCATCCTGATATTTAAAATTTGATAGGTATTTAAATCTTAAAAACAACTGCCAATTTTATACTCATTGGCATTTGAATTCATGGACATTGTTTTTTAATTCGAATAACTAGATCAAAGTCGAAGCATTCGATTTTAAAATTGTTTGCAAAATGTTTGGTTTTTAGAAACCATCTATAATCAGATAGATACTTTAAGCATCATTGTCATAACTATTACTTTAATTGCTTATCACCACCACTCACTATATACAGTCTACTATAAGTAGTAATCTCTAAAGCATTTAATTACGTTATTCAGGGTAAAAGTCGAACAAAATTTACCAACAATTTTAATATTTAGTACTTGTACTTGAAATCATTATCTTTTTTTTTTTTTGGTATTCATTCTACCACCCTCGAATAAGGGAGTTAAAGATGATTCAATAATTTTTGCCTGCATCTTCTTTTATACGGAGCATAAACAAAAACTTCGAAACTATAAAACAAAGAGTGAGTCGGGAAAAAAGTTTCATATGATGTCTACATCAGAGGGAAATGCTATGCATAAAGCTTCCTTAAAAAAAAAGTTTAGAGCAATAGAACACAACACCGATACGTAAATAATTTGTCTTTAGAGAAAAACTGTATAATCAAAGAGCTATAAAGAAAAATGGTCACGAAAGTACTGCTGCCTGAAAAAAGGAATCCAAAGACGAAAGAAAGAAAATCCATTTCGGTGGTAGGTGAACTGGGGATACCAAAAATAATACAAGATACCAATGCCCTAGTTCCGTTTCAAGTTTTGTGCGGTGTAGTGGTGAATTGCTAAAAGTAAATTGATTCTTCATCTTGTTTTTTTTCTTTTTTTTACACTTCTTTATTTTTAGTTTTTATTTTTATTTTCATTTTGGAAAATTACAGTTACAAGCTCTATAAAAGCTTAAAAAAATCAGAAGACTATGTTGATGTGAATAAAAAGGGACGGTGTGCAGTATTTGAAAACGAAAACGTGTGAAATTAATGAGTCATAAGAAGGAGTTACCATTTCTGTCCCCCTATTTTGTCAATACCAAAAGCAAGTTCAGTAAACTATGCTAATAAATACTACGCTTTCGTGCATGTTACCTATTTCGCAAAAAATATTCTATATATAAATTTTTGTATAATATTCTAAGAATATTATATTTATTAATAATATTAGGAAAATAACAAAGAATAACGTGCTAGTGTTGTGTAAGTGTACATATGTACATGCTTGGTTTTTATTCAAAAATAAACTCTATTTGTATATTTTGTGTACTGCGAATTGAGGTTTTAAAGTATATCAACAAAATAAAAGCCAGTGAAAAAAAAATGCATAGCTTGTGAAACTTGCCTAAACTTATGATTATGAGCCAATTCAATTCCATCGTTTCTCACTAGTCTTTTTTTTTACATACCACGAGATATAAAACAACGATTAAATTATTGGTTTTAATGTAATTAAAGATATATTCATATCTAAAGACCACGATAGAAACCGAAAACCAATGAAGAGGAATAAATATTTCCCGAAATCATAAATAATCAGATATCTAACAGAATCGATATCGATAATATACCCGTGTACAATTGCACCGCCTTATAACTTGTCGGAACACCTGACGTTCAACTTAAACAAATTTCATGAACATAGTATTTCATTGAACTAAGATCACAAATATTAACAAGGTCCAGGTAATTCTTCCAACATTTTGGCGGAAGTAAATCATATAATAAAATAATGCTTTAGCTAGATACGTTCAAGGATAGTATTCAAAAAAGTCTTAAACAGTATACATAAGTATTTATTTGTAAGAACATACATATATATTTAATTTCTCTGTGCTTTTTTCTTAAACCATTATAAACTTACTATTTTTTGTTAGTATGTACATATTAGTTTAGTTTTCATAAATAACACGCAGCAAAATGTCAAAAACGGGACAACCTTTTAACACAAATAAATAGAAATAGACAAAAAAATATTATCGCAATTCAAATGCGTGGGCATATACCTACATAAGCATATATTACAATTTCGTAAAATTCTACTTCTTATGTATGTGTAAATTCAAAATAGTAGTTTCTTGAAGTTATATGAATCTTTTTACGAAATTTTAAATGCCTAATAGAAAAAACTTGATTTAGAAAAATTAATGCTTTCAAAATCGTGACCCATTTCGTAGGTTGTGATATTTCTAGTCTAGCCCAGAAGGAACTAAACATTATAATTTATCAATATCATCATTTTAATGTTCCATTTTAAAACATTATTGCCACTTAAAACTACACCTTTTTGGCCATAAATAGTTTGCCGAATAATATAGTATGGACAACTTTTATTCCTGTATTAAAGCACATCTATATTTTTGGCGGATTTCGATTCCTTTAGCTGGTCTGATTTTCCACAGTTCATATATACATAAGTATGTTAAACAATTGCATGTGTTTTTTTTTTTTTTGTTTAACGTTTGCATCCAACTTCGGTCCATATAGCTCTAAATTGTATTTCTAGATTCTATCCTACAGAGGAAGATCTTCAACAAAAATTACATTAAGACACAAAATTCTACAGAATAAAATAACATCTAATAAAATATAGTCAGCTGGTATCTCTCACACTTGCGTAAATATAAATATTCACATATAAACATGTATTATAAATCTATTTCTTTGTTCGGTTTGTTTTTCTCTTGAAAAAAATACTTTTTGAGAATAGTATTTTTAGTCACCTAAGCGACACTAGCAGTAAAAGGTACAGTAATACAAATTAAAAAAAAATACTATATGTCATTGATTTTACTTTTCACATACATGAAAATCATCAAGCAGGAAAAATCAGCCATGAACAAAAAAAAAGTAGTATCTTAAAGTAAAACTGTAATTATGTACTTTTTTATATTACTTATTTATTTATTATTATTACTATTATTTTATTTTCCGAAATTTAATACGTTTTAAATAGAGCAATGCATTGTTCCTGAGTGCAACTATACGTATATATATGTAATTTAAATGTTATCTGCGTTTTCGGTGATGAATTTTTCAAATTTGCGACACCAATTTAGGTGTCTTTGAATAAAATAATTGAGGGAGACCCAGTAACACAAAATATTTTTTTCACGGTCCCACCTCTCGCCTGACAAATATCCGAGAGTATAAACCGAAGGGCATAATTAAAAGAAATTTTAATAATTTAATATTTACGTAGTAAATAAGTCGAAGCTGGAAATCGTCGTAACAAAGCTAGCAAGTAAATATTTTGATCCAAAGTCGAGAAATCCGCTCTGGTTCCAAAGTGTAACCAAATTGAGTGATAGGAAATCAGTTTCATTGCAGTTTTGAAGGAGCGCTTTTGATTGAAAGGAAAATTATTTTCTTCAATGAAAAAACGGCATAAGTGTTTCGGATTCGACCCTCTTCTATGACATCTTATTTGATCCTCTTTCGCCAATTCAGTATGTATGATAATAAATATAACAAATGTCCTCAACTTGGTTTAGTGCTGATCCCTAGTGTACTACTATATAGGAAATTTGTCAGTTTGTTTCACTTCAAAGTTGCCTATTAAGTTCTATGTTTCCATATTTTCCACTCTTCGAGTATGACATCCTTTTTCGCCAGTATAGGTACTTCTGGCCTCGTTGTTCTTAATTTTTCGAAGACCCGTTCCAATTTCAGATTATGTTATGTTCGAGTCTGTCTACAAATTTTCGAAAAAAGATCTGCGAATTATAATCATCATCGGTGTAAAGTGCGTATCTCCATTTGAGATATTTTTTGAGAACAGAGCAGTTTTAACCGTTATAAACTGTTATGAAGTATGATAATTACTTTACGGCTTTTTGTAAATTATGTAATTTATGAAGCAAAAGAACATAGTTTTGTTTTTGAAGCTTGGTGATGTTACAACATATATTCAATTTTTGCTCAGTTATTTTTTATTTGCTCCTAGTACTGTTTTCGTGAAAATTTTCGATTTCGAGATTTTGATGAATTTTGCTATTTTTTATTTGCTCCTAGTTTATAATACCTACATATAGAGGAACTGGGAAAAGTAAATCTCGCAATTTTATCTGTTTATACGTCGGACTGTGGTTTAAACAGCGGGACAAATTTTCGGTGCCATGAAATAAAGTCTTATGCAAAAAGGTCCAAAACGTTATTTTGGACTTTATTGCAATTTTGAAATTGCAATAAAGTTCAAAACGAGTTTCATTTTTCAATAAAGTCCAAATCGAAGTGGAAATAAAATCCAAACAACAAATATATGGGGAGAATTGAAAGAATTTGCTATACACAATGCATAAACAGTAGAATATGAATCGAGGGCATGCTGCCCCCTGCAACCCCCCTGCTTGGGGTCACTGCAGGATTTAGAGTGGGTGCGATGTTTTTTGTATGTAAAGTTCGGAACTGCACCATTTTTTTCACAAATTTACAATACAAAAAAATAATAAATTTGAAAACTAATTTATTTTTAACTAACAGAACTCTAAAAATGTCTGATTTCCTTTTAAAAATATGGACTGAGTATTTATTATAACAAAAATTATAAAAATCGTTGGCGGAAAATCAGTGCTTATTAAATGACCTAGTGAAAACTTTTACGGAATCGTCGCGAAGATAAATAACGATTACGAAGAAAGTGCCACCATCTAGGCTCCCTGAAATTCAATTGCCGGAGTTCTCGGGAAACTTTGACGACTGGTTGCGATTTCGGGATTTGTTCACCACTCTAGTTCTGTCAAAGGAATCGGTTACGGGTATCGAAAATCTGGAGTATCTCCAAACGCGTTTAAAACGAGAAGCTTCTTCGATAATAAAACATCTTCCCCAGCAACGAAAATTTCGATGTTGCCTGGAATCTAATAAAGGCGCACTACGATAAGCCTCAGTTTATTACTATTTCGCATTTAGACAATATTTTCGATCAGCTGGTGATCAAAATTGGTTCATTGTCTGAAATTAAGCGCCTATTTAGCATAACAACCGAAAATAGAAATGCTTTGCGGGCTTTAAAACATCCAGTAGATTCGTGGCACGTGCTATTGGTGTATATTTTATCGAAGAAATTAGATGCGGAGAATAAAGTGTTGTGGATTCGCGAAATCCAAGAAAAAAAGGATCCGTCTTTTGAGGATTTCAGTGCGTTCTTTAAAGAGAGGATTAACGAACTAGAAAGTTTGAACCTATCGCGTACCGGGCGTGTTTATACTAGCAGTGTCCATAAAGCCTTGTCTAAGGACTCGGCGAAACGTGTTTTGAATGGAACAGTACCATCATGCTTTAAGTGCAAGCAGAAGCATTTTTTGTATCAGTGCGTACAATTTCGCGATCTTACGGTGCCAGCTCGTTGTGACTTCGTTAAAGCAAATGAGAATTTGCCCTAATTGCCTTCGCGTTAAGCATAGCATATCGGAGTGTAAGTTTTCTGCCTGCAAAACGTGCGGTTTGAAGCATAATACGATGCTTCATCTCTGTCAGACTGCCTTTTCATCCCAACCAAGCACCTCAAATAGTGCGGTGGATGGATTGTCCGTGAACGCATTTCGACAGTCATACCGCGATTATTTTACAATGCTGCCGACAGCGATGGCCATGGTCAAGGACGCGAATAACGAGCTACAATATTGTAGAGCTCTTCTTGACTCTGGTTCTCAAGCGACTTTAATATCGGAATCGTGTGTGCAACGGCTAGGTTTGAAGCGTGACCATGCCAAGATCCCTATCGTAGGCCTAGGGCAGAGCGAAAACTGTCATGGCACAAGAGGACGAGTCAAGCTCGCGATATCGTCGGTATTAAACACTAAAACAGTGGTGTCGGTTGAGGCTTCCGTGTTATCGTCATTAACAAATCACTTGCCCAGTGTAGAGATCCCAAGTGTTAATTTCGCGTATTTTAATAATCTGTCGTTAGCAGATCCTATTTTTCACCGTCCAAATAAAATTGATATTTTATTAGGAGCCAATATATTCTTCGATATTCTCGCGGAAAGAAGAATCGTTCATCCCTCGGGATCACCCATCGCCCAAAATACTACATTTGGCGGGTACTTGCCGGAAACATTTCATCGGAACAAGAATCCAATATAAGTCTTTTCCATTCAGCGATTGATCTCGATGTGCTCTTAAAACGATTTTTTGAGCATGAAGATCTTATGGACGGAGTTCGTACCGAGTGCGAGGTAAGTTCATCTGTTGAAAGTCATTTCATTTCGACACATTTCGTTAAGCCCGATGGTAGATTTGTCGTAAGCCTACCCTTCCCAAGGAAACCTGTTGAATTTAATTTTTTGTTTTTCAACACGGGCGTTTGCGAAGGAGAGAGAGAAAGAAAGATTTAGTGTAGTGGTTTGAAACTTAGATGGTATTAAGTTTCTCCAACTCCAAGGTAGCGTCCAGATAACTGGGGAGCTTGTTTGTTTTGCTTTTGTCCTGATGTCATCATCACGATCAAGTTGCATTTTCAGCCATATGACCAACCTACTGCCAGTGTTATGCCTTCGCAGTGAATTCGGAGATTCGCGAGGTGCAGCTTTGAAAAGACTCAATACGATGGAGCGACAATTCTCCAAGGATGAGAAACTTTAACGCGAATATGTGGGTTTTATGCGCGAGTACGGGAAATTGGGTCATATGGCGCTCGTACCCTCGTCCGATCTTGATCGTCCTTCTTTTTTTTACCTCATCACGCGGTACTTAAACCCACTAGTACGACAACGAAGCTCCGTGTAGTTTTCGATGGGTCGTGCAAATCAACGAACGGTTTTTCTTTAAACGATTACCTACTTGTAGGACCCATAATTCAAAATGATTTGAGTACCTGTCTCATAAAATTTCGGAAGACCAGGATTGCAATAAAGGCTGATATTGCGAAGATGTATCGCCAGGTCCTGATTAATGCAGAGGATATTCATTTTCAACGCATCGTTTGGAGAGAGGAGATTACCGAAGTACCACGCGATTATCAACTTCAAACGGTTACGTACGGAACAGCTTCTGCTTCCTTTTTAGCTACAAGGGCTCTCAAACAAATCGGAATTAACAATATTGCTAAATTTCCACGGCCTTCGGATAGCCTCATTAACGATTTCTACGTTGACGACTACATGTTCACATTTGATAGTGTGGAAGAGGCCATAAGTGTCAAAAATGATATTTGCCGTATGTTAGAAAGCCCGAGAGTGGATCTACGGAAGTGGTCATCAAATTCACAGAGTTTTCTTAAAACCCTCGATCCCGAACACCGAGAATTGGCAACTGAGTTGTCCTTTGGTGACACTGGGATCAAAACTCTGGGTTTATTGTGGGACGCAGAGCTCGATAGCTTTAAGTTCTCAACCCAACAAGCCATAGAGCCCCATGTTACCAAGAGGGGAGTGCTGTTGGATATAGCACGCATCTTCGACCGCTTATGGTGGCTTTCACCTAACGTTGTTAAAATGAAAGTCTTCATGAAGCGTCTTTGGGTAATGGGACTTGATTGGGATTCGTTTATCCCTACGAACCTTTACGAGGAATGGTCCGATTTCAGTACCGATCTAGGTTCCTTGCGTACGCTGCGCATACCGAGGTGGTTACATTACAATCGAAAGGAGCTGATCGAATTGCACGGGTTTGCTGATGCGTCAGAGTTAGCATTCGCTGCTGCAGTTCTTTAATCGCTTTATTGCTAACAAAGCTGCTTAGCAAAGTTAAAGATGCTCTCGCCTTTCATGACGTCGAATGTTTCGCCTATTCAGATTCTACAACCGTCTTGCACTGGATCCAAAGGTATCCTCGCGCGAAATATATTCGTGGATAACAGAATCTCGCAAATTGTGAATCGATTTCCTGTATCGACATGGCATTACGTGCGTTCAGCTGAAACTCCCGCTGATTCTGCTACTCGTGGTATAACGCCAAGAACTTTATCAAATTTGGAATTGTGGAGGAACGGGCCACGTTTTTTGCGCGAAACTATCTTTTCATTTTCGGAATTGCCCAGTGGCAATAAACACTCGGAAGAATGCGAAATAACCTGCTTAGCTATTTCGTCGGACATTGCTGAATGGGACATTTTTACAAAATTTTCCAACCTCAATCGTCTTTTTCGCGTCGTCGCGCGTTGCATTCGCCTATTCAGGAATCGTCAACTACCCGAAGTTTGTATTCGTACGCGTTGGTTACCACCGGAAGATATACTCTCTTGTAAAGAAGCTTTAGTGAAGCTTTCTCAAAGGCATTTCTTTCGCGACGAATTGGTCTGCTTAGAACGTGAGGGAGTGCTTTTAGCTAAGAGCAAGTATTCATTCATGAGTCCATTCATCGACCAACAAGGTGTACTGCGCGTCGGAGTAAAGCTCGAAAATGCCTCCATATCTTTCGATCAAAAACATTCTATCATTCTACATAAGGATCATCATTTAACAAAACTCATCGTTAACGATTGTCATCTGAACAACATGCATGCCGGAATACGTCAAATGATATACCTTCTTTCGCTTAATTATTTCATCGTTGGCGTTCATCATTTAGTTAAACGCTGCATCTACCAGTGCGTGATATGCTCGCGACAACGCGCATCGCCTTATCGTCAACAAATGGCAGGTTTGCCCCGGCGTCAATTGGAATCGGGAGTGACGTTTGGCAACACTGGTGTAGACTACACCGGACCCTTCCTTGCTTGTTCATGGAAAGGAACAATTATGCTCATCTCCACTTTATAATGTGAAATTATATTTATTTCGAAATGAATATACACACACCTACTCGTATTGCAAAGATTTCTATTTCAATTTATTTCATTATATTTTGGTGTGTACATTAAGAGTATTTCTCAGTACTATAAGAGACTTTCTTATAGTACTGAGAAATACTACTAAAATTATATTACAATACATAGCTGTTGAAATTGCAATTAATTATATTAATTATATTATAGTTATTTTATTAAATTTACTTTGTAATAACAACATCTTAATGCGGGAGATGTTATATATGATATGGAATAACACTTATATAACACTTACTCTCATGTTCTATTTTATGTAAACCGGCAGTTATGAATACCCTTATACTAATTTTAGGACACGGGCGTTTTGAGGAAAGGGGAAGAGACAGAGAGAAAGACAGATTGGTGTAGTTTGTTTGAAACTCAGCTGGTATTAAGTTTCAGTAAACTCCAAGAGTGGCTGTCCAGATAACTGGGGAGTATTTTTATTTGTTTCGCTGCTATTGTCGTTGCTTATGATTCACAGTATTTTTGTCCGTCCCCCTGATGTCATCATTACGATCAAGTTGCATTTTGGCCATATGACCACCCTACTGCCAGTGTTATGCCTTCGCAGTAGAGTTCACATAAGCTTTCGCAATTGATCGACTTTTTTATTTATTTCATGTGAAATAAATAGATGATTATTGACATCAGGATTCGAACCGTGAACCTGTAGCGTGACAAGCAATGATGTTACCACTACACCACGGCCACCCTTGTGGTCGGATAGCCGTACGTCAGGGACGAAACTCAAATCGAAGAGCCTTTTTGAGATAAGTATAACCTGAGACTTTGCTGGGCTAAGAAACAAATCATTTTTTCTGACCGGTAATTGATGGCAGATCAATTAACAATTGATAGTTGATACTTGTCAATTTGTTAAAGCGGTATTGCGAGAATCAATTATCAATGATTTCTATTAATCACAATTTCGGTGTTGATGAAGGCGATACCTACTTAGAAATGGAAGTATTTATAAGTTTTAAGAGTCCGAAATAGCACTATTCTTTGTTTTCATAACGGCTAAAATAGTTAGCAATAAAAGGCAACTCAATCGATTGGTTGAGTTGATGGAACTGAACCATGATATAGCAAAAGGATTTTGTTCAAAAACTGGTGCGCAATCAAAATGGGAACATTTTGCGAAAGAGTTAAATAGTTTCGGACCACCGGAACCAGATTGGCAAAAATGGCAAAGAGTAAGTTTGTCACATTTACAAGAAGCTTATTTTTAATTTTTAATTCTACCTGTGTTTAGGTATAGATCGACCTAAAGTGGAAAATAAAAAAAGAAAAAAGTTCAAAACAAAGTAGAGATACATATCTGCAACTGGTGGTGGTCCAAACAGATTACATCAGTATAATGATATGGAAGAGGTTGTGATCCTTGAACTGTCCTGGTAATGAATTTGAGCTTAACGTACCTGATACAGCGTTACCAGGGAGCTCTTGTCAGCGATGTTTGCCATACAATGTCGCCCAAACCGTAGAAAAAGCAACGCCTCAAAAAAAAAAAAAAAAAACAAAGTAACACCGCGAATTGAGGAACTGTCGTATGATATTGTTAGAAGATCAAACTTCTGCTCAAAAACAAAAAGACAAATTTGTCAATCGTCAATCGGTTGATAATTGATCTTCGCAATAGGCGTGACAATATTTAACACGAAATAATTAATTTTTTTTTTTATTATAAAATTTACGGAGGATACATGAACCATTTGACCAAGTGCTATATATTTCTGCATGAATTTGACATACATGTCATGCAAATTGGGGTCCTTTTGGAACCGTCGCTCCATCGAACGTAAGCGACTGATGGCATGGTTAATCGAAGAACCAAAACACGGCAAAGTGGTTTTAAATGGAGGTTGCACGACATACTTTCCGTCTGGTGAACGCAAGAAGGTTTTCCGAAAGTGTTGTTCGGCTTCGTCATCGCTAAAAGAGTCATCATTGAACGGCTTCACTTCATCAAACTCACAGAATCGACATCTAACGTGGAATGAAGCGAAGCCAGGTACACTGAAGTTGGGATCTGCAAGATTTAGAGTTTGGATGTTTGCGAGGGGAGATTCGACGTCAACTTGCTTAATACAAAAGCGTCGACGACTAAACGTATTTCATTGAATCGGGAGCACATGTTCACAGAAATACGACCTCCAGTTTGACCTGCACAGAAATCCTTGCGTGCCTGCGAGGCAGACCTAAACGTTGAGCAAATGATTGAACTACAAAGGAAATTTGCGAACCCAAATCTATGAGCACCCGACAGCATACCATATTACCTTGGTTGTCCTGAACGTTAGCTAACACGGTGGATAGAATTGTTTCCCTGCATAGACGAACGTTGTGTGAAGAGTGGTTGTTTACTGGCGGATGTACAGGCGAGAATGAGGATAGTGTATTTTTAGTTATAAGACGACGAGTTTGAATCGAAGGGGTTGTAACGCGATTTGATACGGACACATTATTTGAATCTGCACGTACTAATGAATGATGACGCGAGTCACATGTACGCCAACGGAACGACGAACGCCATTTATTTGCAGTATGGCCTGCCCACAGATAATTAAAACATAAGGAGTTCGTTTTCACAAACACGCGGCGCGATTCCACATCGAGGGTAACATTGTGGTAATATGTGGTTTCCTTTACAGTTAGGGCATGAGCACGATAGACCAGACGACAGCGACTCCGAGAAATAGGTACGAATTGTTCCTTGTAGTTTGCTTCTGGAAGCACTATGTCGCGTGCGCGATTGACAACACTCCAACGCATCCCATCTTAATTGCAAGAACTCAAGAAGTTCATCGAATTAGACGTCATCAACTTTGCTTTGTTTCTGCATCGAGTTTGGTAACAAGGAGGTCGCCACGGATGGCGATTATAAGAACCGATCGCATTCAGCCCACGGACGACTTCGTCTGACCGTCTTCAATAGACACCATGAGGATAGCAAGCGCGTGCTCATAGTAGTGTCAGATTCTTACTGACTAAAGAAACACCACCCTGCGATTTAATTTGTTATAAAGGGTGGTTAAATTTTAAGGGCCGATGTTGAATGTGAACCACACCTAAATGTCAAGTTTTTTTCTGCATTTCATTTGACATTTCTCAATTTCAGACTAACTCAATTTGAACCATGGAAAGATACACAATCGAGCAACGCGTTAAAGTTATTCAGGCTTATTATGAAAATGGGCGTTCAAATCAAAATGCATATCGTGCATTTCGTGATTCTTTCGGTCAATTTAATCGTCCAAATGTGCGTACAATCGGAAAAATCGTGCAAAAATTTGTGCAAACCGGGTCTGTAGAAGATGTGAAAACACCAGTGCATGCTCGTACAGCTCGTACTGCAGAAAATATTGTTGCTGTTCGCGATAGTGTGGCTGAAGAGCCGTCCACCTCAATTCGTCGTCGTGCCCAACAATTGCACCTCTCACGCTCGTCGTTGATGAACATTATGCATAAAGACTTGCATTTACGCGCTTACAAGGTGCAATTGACTCAAGAACTAAAGCCTCTTGACCATTTCAAGCGACGTCAATGGTCACAATGGTGGCAAGAAATGGCAACAGTGGATGATCAATTTTCGAAGAAAATCATCTTCAGTGATGAGGCACATTTTTACCTCAGTGGATTCGTCAATAAGCAGAATTGCCGCATTTGGGCAAATGATAATCCAAGAGTGATTGTCGACAAACCAATACATCCACAAAGAGTGACTGTTTGGTGCGGTTTATGGGCTGGCGGCATCATCGGGCCGTATTTTTTCCAAAATGAGGCCAGTCAGGCAGTTACTGTGAATGGTGTTCGCTATCGTGAGACGATAACGAACTTTTTATGGCCCGAATTGGAAGATATGGATGTGGACGATATGTGGTTTCAACAGGATGGTGCCACTTGCCACACAGCTAACGAAACAATGGCTCTTTTGCGCGACAAATTCAATGGCCGTGTTATCTCACGTGGTGGCGATGTCAATTGGCCGCCAAGATCATGTGATTTGACACCGTTGGACTTCTTTCTTTGGGGTTATTTGAAAGAAAAGGTGTACGTCGATAAGCCAGCAACAATTCAAGAGCTAAAGGACGAGATAATTCGGCACATTAACGGCATAGAACCTCAATTATGCCTCAGTGTCATCAAAAATTTGGACCATCGGATGGAGGTGTGCCGCCGAGTTCGCGGCGGCCATTTGGCCGATATTTTGTTCCATACATAATTGAACCATACCAATATTATCACAATAAAAAGAAATGACAGTAATTTCCTAAATAATTTGTGTTTTATTCAAAATCAACATCGGCCCTTTAAACTTAACCACCCTTTATATTGCAGCTAAGAAGGACCTTATCAAGCAATTTTCCTATCATGAAAAAAAAAACTCGGTTGGCAGGTTACTTTCCACTGAAAGATCCTGCATGTTCTGCAATCTAGGCGCGGTTGATTCCTATCTCGCCAAGTCGAAAGGTTTCGTCCTTTGTAGTCGGCGCAATAAATTGCTTTCATCCAGAATTTGTAGGATTGTATTGTTGACATGTCCGATTAGTCGGTTTTTATGCTTTCTCGCGAAGCTTCTAATTTCAGTTTCGATTGTCGGAATTCCGAGATCCCTGTGGATATCATCGTTTCTAGCATACCACGGTGCGTGGACAATTTCTCTTAGCACTTTATTTTGAAAAGTTTGTAAAATACTGGCGTTTGTTTTCTTGGTACAGCCCCAAAGTTGTATACCGTAAGTCCACACCGGCTTTAGCACTTGCTTGTATAAAAGCAGTTTGTTCTCAATACTGAGCTGGGAGTGTTTTCCGAGCAACCAGTTCATATCTCTATATTTGATTTCGAGTTCTTTACGTTTAATTTTCACGTGAGAATTCCATTTCAGTTTTGCGTCGAGTGTCATTCCAAGGTATTTTTCCTCGTTTGCAAAAGGTATTCGGGCCAAGTTTAGGAACATTGGCAAGACATTAGTTTTCTTATAAGTGAAATTCACGTGAACAGATTTCCTCGTCCATTCATTTACTTTATTCAGTGCGTTTTGCAGTTTTGCAGTCGTTTCTTTGATTGTTTTACCTACGCATAGGATAGCGGTGTCATCAGCAAACGTAGCCAGGATAGTGCCATCTTCTTTCGGTATATCTCGAGTATATAACAGATAGAGAGGTGGCCCAAGAACGCTACCTTGCTGTACACCGGCCAAAATTTCTTTGAGCTCCGAGTATTCATTTCCATGTCTAACACGGAAGAGTCTATTCCCGAGATATGATTCTAGAATGTCGTATAGGCATACATAGAGAACTTGTCGTAATTTGCAATTCAAGCCATCATGCCACACCTTATCAAAGGCTTGCGAGATGTCAAGAAATACGCTTGAGCATATCTTTTTCTCTTCAAGTACTTTCTCGATTACATCAGTAATTCTATGCACCTGGTCAATTGTCGAATGGCTACTTCTGAACCCAAACTGGTGGTCGGGGATAAGATTATTTCCTTCTATAACCGGTTGGAGACGCCTTAGTAATATCCTCTCGAAAATTATGGATATAACTGGAAGTAGCGAAATTGGTCTATAAGATTTTACCTCATTTGGCGACTTTCCTGGTTTTAAAACCATTATAATTTCCGCAATTTTCCATTGGTCAGGCACGTATTTTAATCTGAAGGCAGTATTTACAATATGAAGAAGCTTAATCAGTGCTTTTCTAGGTAAACTTTGAGAATTTCTCCGGTGATCAAGTCATAACCAGGAGCTTTCTTAGGTCTTAAATTCCCGATCACATGTTTGAGTTCCCTTAGCGTTGCACTTGTAAGTGCTAAATCGTCAGATGGTAAATGCGGCCTATTGATATTGTCGTAAGACACTTGACCATCGTACGGTTTAAATGTGCCTTCCAGGTAGGCCGCAAAAACGTCCGCTTTTTCTTTATCTTCCCTTGCCCATTCATTGTGATTTAATTTAATAGGCGGCGCGGGGACCTTGGGCCTTTTGGTGCCTTTTACAGCTTTCCAAAGTGAATAATTGGATTCTTTTTTCGCTGTTAAACTTTCAAGATAAGAGCCTATCGCACGATTCTTAAAATCCTTTATAGTCTTCTTCAACGAATTGCACAGGTGATTCAAGTGAGCTTTATGTTGCGGAGCCCGACTCTGTTGCCATTTCTTACGCGCTTTTCTTTTTTCCTTGACCAATTCTTTTATTTCCGTAGGATATCGTAGACCGTATTTGTCCGGGGTTTTCCTTGGATTGGAAGCATTATTCCAAGAGGCGAGCTGTACGATCTCAACGAAGCGATCAACTGCAACCTCAAGTTCAGAGGGTGTCGTAAGTGGAACGCTCAGTTCAACATTATCTTCAATTTCGTTCCTAAACCCTTCCCAGTTAGTTGTTCTACCGGTAAATCTCGCTGGCTCTAGGGTATAGACTAGTTTTTCGCTCAATGTCAAAACAACTGGGAAATGGTCAGGCGACAGATAAAAGCTCTCTTCAACTTTAA
Source organism: Pocota personata (assembly GCA_963082735.1). Lineage (NCBI taxonomy): Eukaryota > Metazoa > Arthropoda > Insecta > Diptera > Syrphidae > Pocota > Pocota personata. The sequence continues at coordinate 24,758,217 of OY720433.1, read as the reverse complement.
TGTGGTTGGTAGAAATTCCTTTCACGGCGAAAAAGTCGATCAGGTCAGGTATTTTCGAAGTATCAGTTGGCCAGTAGATCGGTTTACCCATCGAAAAGAAATCACAACTGTACTCCATACCAGCCTCATAGAGCATTCTGCCCTTTTGCGAGCTGTGTCTTGAGCTCCAGAATGTATGTTTCGCATTAAAATCGCCGCCAATAATGAAATTAGGTTTCAGCAATTTAAACAAGTTAGTAAAATCACTTTTTTCAAGCGCGGAACTCGGTGGGCAGTAGATAGATGAGATTTTAAAAGTACGCTGACTTTTTTTTACTTGAATCGCGCACAGTTGCAAAGTTTCAAGCTCGATCTTTAGGTCTTCGGATTGTTCGATGCAGTCTTTAATAAACAATGATGATCCGCCTCTCGCTATTCCCGAAGGGTGATAAGCGTGGTAATCATTATAGCCTTTTATTTTTAATTATTTAGGCAACTGAATCGAAGATCATGTACTTTCCGAAGCAGAATTGAGAAACTTTGATGTTGATTCGCGAGCTGTTTCACTACCAAACTTTCGTTCAACGTCTATGACTGTCTTTCGCGAATGGTTTTTCGAAAAGACGAATGCGTGATGAAGAACCGACTTTCATAATCCTCAAACTCGAGTTCGAACTCTTCAACCTGCTCACTAGTGGCATTTTTCAATGCTTTCTTGTGCAAAGCAGAAACACTGAGCACGTTTCTTCTAACTTGGCCTGTCGAATCTCGAACATGTCGAGCGTGCTTTTGGAGTTAATTTTATCGACGAAGGCCACTGCACGTGTTAATCGACCTTTAACATTGCCGCGTCTTAAATTAATCGAACTAATTTTTTTTTCCTCAATTAGATTATAACGAACGACGCGAAAAAATTGTCTATAATTGTCGAATTGTCTTTCACTAGCGAGTTTTACTCGCATTTCGATTGTGTAATTTTATGTGATATAATATACTATATGAATAATTATTCACTTTATATCCGGCTCACAAGAACTCACAGCTTGTCACGCTGTTGATTCACGGTTCGAATCCTGATGTCAAGAATCATCTATTTATTTCGCATGAAATAAATAAAAAAGTCGGTCACTTGCGAAAGCTAAGACAACTCTACTGTGAAGGCATAACACTGGCAGTAGGGTGGTCATATGGCCAAAATGCAACTTGATCATGATGATGACATCAGGAGGACGGAAAGAAATACAGTGAATCATAAGCAACGACAATAATAGCGAAAAACAAAACAAAATACTCCCCAGTTATCTGGATAGCCACCCTTGGAGTTTACAGAAACTTAATACCACCTTAGTTTCAAACCACACCACTCTGTCTTTCTCCCTGTCTCTTCCTTTCCACAAAAACGCACGTGTTCTAAAAATTAGTATAAGGGTATTCATATCCCCTTTAACACGTGCAAAATATAAAAAAAAAAAAAAAAAAACAGGGTCGATCGAAATACAAATCGAAGAAGGGTTCAAAATACAAAGTGAAAAACAAGAAAGTAACACACTCTAATACAATTTATTTATTATAATAATACTTCACCAGTCCAATGTCGTGTGCGTCCAAAATCCAAGTGGCAGAGCAGTTGGATTATTAACTATCAACAACCATTAGCAACCGCGGGATACACGCACAAAATTATCCGTTACGTACAGACTGTATGCATATTTAATACGATCCATCGCGAAGATGCATGGTGCGTAAAGTGCGGATATGGTACGAGGGGTGCGATGGTCGATGATGGTCAGCAATGATGTTGGAGCGTGGAGGTTCTGCTTTACTTAGTACTTTACTTAGTACCGTATTTCAGATACCACCCACAAGATTTTGGTCAAAATTTATATCTAAACAGTGTTTTACAAATCCAAAAACTTGGCATAACAAGTTTTGGAATCATCTTAAAATATTTTTTTCCGGTTTTTTTAACATATTCTTTTTGAAGGATTTTGCTTTAGTTTTATATCTGAGAGCGAGCAAACAGCAATTGTTGTAATTACATGCGACCCAGTCATGCACTTATTAATATTGGCTTACAAATAATTTATTGTATATCGTATATTTCTTATACGACCCATATTTATTTCCATCTATGAATATGAGTCGTTTAAAGTAGAAGAATCTTTATATGAAAATCCTTGTATTTCCGAGCGAAGAGACCAAAACTCTCAAATATATGAACCTATGCTTGACCCAGTTTTGTGTTAATAATCCTGCAAGGAAGCAATTGGTTGATTAGCGTTTCAAGATAAATTTCAACTTTTAAAAAATGAGTGTTCCAATACGGTCCAATGCCCATTCTCCCTCATTAGGTAGCTAGGTATTGAAGAATTTGTGGTGAAGACTTAACGGAGTCTAGGAGCTTCTGAGGATTCTTCTAAAATGCCACAGAAGAGTCTCTGGGATATGCGCTGCTCTTTCCTCATTAAATTGTACTAAAAATTTCGAGACACATTTTGTGGGTATCCACTCTTACAAAATCTCGTAAGGATTCCCATGAGGTCGAATTCGATGGTGTTGACGCTGACGTCACCATGGTCCAGATCTCTGTATCCACCCACGCACGGAGTAATTTCCCAAAAGGGAAATTATGTCAAATAGATGAATTACTCCGAATGTCAACTTATACATATGTACGATCCATATATAAAGAACTAACAAGAAACCGAATAAAAACACTGAATTTGTAACGTTGAAAGAAAGTGGTTTTATTTGCAATCCAGTTAAAGTTGTACATATTTTCTTTCAGTTAGATTTAAAGTTACGTTTTCTTTGACCGTTTTTATTTCTCTCCGTTCGAGACAAGAACAGATGGTGTTTCTCACGTTTCGTATGCAATTTGAAGTTAAGAGTGTAATAAACAGTTTCCCTATCAAAGGGCCAGTTGTTTTTCTTGTAGTTCCTGAAGGTCAACTAGAACAACTGTGAAGTAATGTCCAACGCCCGTTTTCTTCGCATTATTTATGTTAAACTACAGAATTAATATCTGAGAGATGACATATCTGTCGGAAATGTACCTATACTCTCCTAGCTATTCCTTTTGAATTTGTTTTCTTAAATTTTCCGAAATCACTTTTCGTAGCCGACATCAACAATTGACTAGTATAATTCCAAAACTCTATTTCTACATTTTAGGCGTTTTGAGTAAATCGCTTTAAAGTTTTATTGCAGTTCTCAGATTCAGAATTTATTCTTGTTTTGCTTATCAATTCTTTTTTATTTCTTAATCCAATTTAAATACAAAAAACACTTTCCATGCTGAAATTATTTGTTTGTTGTAACAAAGCAAATTTTGACATGTTAAATGTAAGTTTTGAAAATACTGTTGAAAAACGTAAAGTTACATGCCAAGTTTTCAAAATAGGATAGAGCTAAAATATCGCGTTGCAAAAAAAAATATCGCAATTGATATTAAAAAAAGCAGATAATTTTAATTTTTTTTATACAAGACAAAATACATTTCTCTTAAAAACCAAAATGAAAATAACTTCAAAAGGTACAAATGTTTCATTTGATTTAAGTTAAAAGCTTGGTGTTTTAAGTCTGTCCATCACCTCATAAATTGTTTCGTCTTCAGCGTAAGTAGTGCTGCCATTGGCTGAAACTCGAAACAGATCCTTGTTTGTAGTATCCCAACTTTTCAGCACCATCAGTTATCCAATTCTCTCCATACCGTATACTGAGGAGTTCGGTAACATCTTTTAACTTCTCTTGCTTAACCGGATAAAGCTTTGGAATTTTTGAAGGTCCACAAGATCTTAAGTTAGCTTTAGGTCTTAAAACTGATCTAAACACACACTCCCAAACAGAAATTGTAGAAAGTTTCACCTCTTATTAAAATATGTTTTGCAGTCTTCTTTATTATTAAAATACCATTGACCGGGTAGTTTTAAGATTCCCTTGCTCAGTTTTTTCAATCACAGACTTTTGTTTTAAAGAATTATACCATATTTAGCAAACGTATGAAAATAAGTTCGTCTTTAAGGATTTACAGGTTGGTATTACACAACTGGTGGAAAACAGCAGAATTAAGTTCATTCGATCCATTTTCCTTCCATAGATACATAAACAGTTCGTCTTTAAGGATTTACAGGTTGGTATTACACAACTGGTGGAAACCAGCAGAATTAAGTTCATTCGATCCATTTTCCTTCCATAGATACATAAACATGTTATTTTTTGCTTGGGGACACTTAGAGCTTACTTCAAATATTGTGAAATTGTACAAACACATTTGTCTCAAATAATAAGAGGTCCGGTGTTCTCGGCAAGTTCATGTTTTTCTGGCAAACGTAAGACAACATCAACCTGTGTTCTGTGGTAGCATTTTTAACTTTTTTCGTTAAAAAAAAATATATACATTTCGGGTAAGCTGTACTTCCAAATCCAATATCATAATTCTTATTAAAATATTAAAAAAAAAAATAAACTGTGAAAGGGTACGGGTAGATGTGCGCACGGCTAACAGATTTTTATAAAATTTAGATTCAGAATTCAATTCGGCATTTATTCAGTGTTGATGAGACTTGAAAACTTATGGTCCTTGCCAATAAGTTGTTGATGAGTAAGTGTTATCAAAGTGTTCTTATTCGACAATGAGTGGTTTGGTTATGTACGTATATTAAGAGAAAGCCGAAGGAAGTATAAAGCGGTGCTGTACCTTCACCAGCATTAGTTCAAAGAGGGTATAGGTAGATATGTACATATCTTGTACAACTCGCAAGCGATTTCGAGAATAATTTACCAAAGCCAAAGGAATTAGACTTTTTAACGTTAGCCTATCAAATGCTTTGGAGATATTAAGGGCAAACTCGTATGCTTGTCAGACGTTTGCAAGAGGTGCAACCGTAAACAACCTTTTTGTTGTTTTTCGGAACTCAAACCTTAAGTCTCCCGATTTCAAGCTGCCCATTATTATGTGACATTTGAAAAAAAGTATATATGTGTTTTCTACTCTCGAGTTCTTTAAAATAACAAGCACACATTTTAAGAAACAAAGGAAACAATTGTTCTGTCATATTACCTGCTCCTGCTACTTTTTTAAATTTAACCAAGATTTCATATAGTTCAATGTATTAAGATTTGAAACGAAATTATATTAGTAGTGTCAAAATAATAACCATTCTAATATAAATATGTAGGTATGAACTTAGAAAAGACATATGCAAATACATGTTTTTTTTTTACAAACAATCGAATCAAATATGTACGTATATCCTGTAAGCTAAGTGAAACTGTACTAACAGCTGTCACGCGATGTATCTTGTAGGTGCCTCTTACGTACCTACATACGAGTCAATACATACATACATATATGCAGTGGCGATAAAATAAAGAGCACACCGGGGTTCCTGTTGTATCTAACATGAAATTGTTGTATTTATATAACGTAAAAATAAATTTTACTTATTCAATAAAATTCAATATGGGACAGTTAACTTAAGAAAACGTAAACTATAATTCATTGATCCTTATAAAAACAAATTCAAAAAAGTATTCTTATTTTCAATTCTCGGTGGACAAAATAAATAACACACTTTACGAAAATTGTTTGAATTTAAAACAATAATTAATAAAAAAAAAAAAAATAGATATACAGACATTAATCCCTAATGACATTCCTATTTAATTTTAATTAATGTAATAACATTAATTGCTGTCATCCATATTTGGTCGGGTAGCCTTTATTTTTGATGACTGCAATACACCAGCGGCACATTGATCATACCAGGGCCTGACTTAGATCTACAGGTATTGCACTCCAATCGCGCTGAATTTCCACCCAAAGTTGTTCCAAATTTAGGCCGCAGATCTGTCAATTGTTTTGTCGGCATCGCTCCTTAAGTTCTCAATTGGAATGAAATCAAGGCACTGGGCAGGCCAACTTTAGCTTTATGCTTCGGGTTATTGTCGTGCTAAAAATTACATTTCAGTGTCATTTCCTCCTCAGCATAGGGAACCATAATGTTGTTTTTAATTGTAGAATAATTTCCTCGTCCCATACTGTCGTTGATATACCAAATTCACTAAATGTTCATCATTTCTTACAAAAGAATCCCTTTATTATTACTTAACCTTAATAATATCAAAAATTCGAGTTAAAGTGGACTAATATTTCATTTAGAATATGGCAAGTATGGTATTTTTTTAAGAGCTATAGGATTTGAAATTGAAATAAAACAAACACAAGTTGAGCAAATGAGCCAACATTTTTTTTTATTTGGTAGATAATTTTATAGCATTAATGATGGAGAATGATTTCGGGCATATGGCCACGACATGAGCGTCTCTGGAACTGCATCCTGGCGCTCCAAATTTCGACCACTTTTTCGAGCATTTGAGTCCGTATCTCACGAATGGTGCGCTCAATGTTGGCTTCCAAGGCTGGGATCATTGTTGGCTTGTCCGCATAGATCAACGTCTTCAAATAACCCCACAGAAAATAGTCCAGCAGCATCAAATCACACGATCTTGGAGGCCAGGCCACAGGTCCATTTGTGGAGATAATGTTGTCATCGAACACTTCCTTTAATAACTCGATGGTTTCGCCGGCAGTATGGCATGTGGCTCCATCGTATGCATCGGTAGCTGATGGATTACCTTTGAATTTTCCTCACTCCAAATTCGACAATTGTGCTTATTAACAAAGCAACTGAGACAGAAGTGAGCCTCATCACTGAACAAAACTTGATGGTAAAAAAGTGGATCGACTTCCAACTGTTCACTGAACTCACGACGCTTCAGTTCTTGCATCAATTGAATCTTGTAAGCGTGTATACCAAGATCCTTGCGCAAAATCTTCCACAAATTTGATGGCCACAGACCATGTTCTTGCGCACCATGGCGAATCGATGAATTAGGATCTTTCTCAACACTGGCCTCAAAGGCGTCGATAATTTAACCTGTGTGCACTGTGTGCATTCTTGTCGGTGGCTTAGAGTCCAAAAAAGTAAATGACGTGCAAAATTTTTCAAGTGCTTTGCGAATAGCCGACGCAGTTGGTCGATTATGTTGACCGTAAAATTGGCGTAGCGCTCTATAAACATTTTATAATGAACACTGATTTTTGAAATAAATTTCCACAATTTGTAAACGCTGCTCGGACGTAAGTCTTTGTACGATGATTCGCCAAATAATACTGTATAAAATGATGGTGTCAACTGTCAGATTAACTATCAGCTGTCTGCCATATTGACAAAAAAAAAAACACCTAAAAAACACCCTTTGTAGATACATTTAATAAATGAATTTTAAACATAGATATTTAAATATTTACTATAGTATGGGTACATTTACCACAAAATTACATGCATATCGGTATAATTAAATTCTATAATAGGAAATTTAGGGTTGATCTTACCAACATTCGTGAATTTCTTCGATATGTACGCCCACGCCCATTTCCATAAACCAGCTGTTCTGGCACTAAGCGAAACACAGGTAGTGGAAGAATCTTCTGATTTGAAACGGCCTGGATATAACTTAGTGTCATTATTCTTTCCCCACCGTGGCCTCGCCATTTATGCCTGTAGTGATATTGCTTACCAAGTTCCACCACAGTATGGCCACTGTTCCAACCCGGAATTTAATTTCAAATGGCTAAAATTCACAGTCCTTAAGAAAATAATTCACTACTGCTTTATTTACAGAAGCCCTAGTGCGGACAGCAACTCAACTTTTGATGAATTTGATGCGTTGTCCGATTCCATCACTCGAATTGTCTCCTTGTATCCTCATACTGAAATTGTCATTGCGGGCGATTTCAATATACACAATTCGGATTTAACAATTTGACTCAGCTTGTAAATGACCCTACACGTATACCGGACATTGTAAGTCATTCCGCCAACACCTTGGACTTGTTTCTTACTTCTCACCCTGATAAATACACCATTGATGTTCTAGCGCCTCTAGGTCGATCTGACCACAATATTGTATCAGCTAAATTCTCGTACTCTGACCACACAGTTAAAGAAAAAACTCTTAAAGAAAAGTATGGCAATACGAGAAAGCCAACTGGAGCGGCCTCAATACCTTCTTTAGGAGTTTTAACTGGTCGGTATGCTTCCTCGATAGCGACGTGGATGCCGCTGCTGATATGATCACTAACACTATACTCTTAAGTATGAATGACTTTATTCCTAACAGAATAAAGAGCATTAAACCTAAGGCAAACTCGTGGTTTGACCAGAGCTGTAAAGAGGCTATCAGGTTAAAAGAAGTAAGTTTTCGGTCATATAAAGCCAACAAATCTGAGGAAAACCGAATGAAGTTTAAACAAGCCAGAAAAGACTGCAATGCCCACATTCTACGTGTAAAATTCTTGCATGACCAAAAATTGAGGCAAAAAATCCTACAATGTCCCAAAGGTAGTAAAAATGTTTGGTCATTCGTCAAAAATATTAAAAATTCTGCCTCGTCTGCCATCCCTTCGCTCATTTACAATGACATCGCAGCTGTCAGGTCCTTAGACAAAGCCAATCTGCTTGCTGCTTACTTTGCAGCTAATTCCACGCTGCCAGATAATGCTTTGTCTCCACCAGTACTTGAGAGTGTCAAATTTTCCACGGGACAAGTTCACTTTCGCACTCGTACAGTTGCAGGAGTACTCAAAGGTCTTAACATACACAAATCCGAGTAGATGGAAAACAGCATTTGTCCAGCCCGACCCTAAAAAAGGCGATTACCGACCCATTGCACTTACGTCCCTTCTTTCCAAGGTCATGGAAACACTGATAAATCGTCAGCTTATAAAATATCTCGATTCACGAAAACTCCTTAATGACAGGCAGTATGGTTTTCGTAGCAACAGGTCCACTGGTGATTTGATGGCATATCTCACCGAGAAGTAGAACCAATCTCTCCATCACTTCGGCGAAACCAAGATGGTTGCGCTTGATATTTCAAAGGCATTTGACAGAGTTTGGCATCAGGCTCTTTTGTCGCAAATGCGTGCATATGGCGTCGATGAGATGGCGTCAATGCAAGTTGTTTTGGACGGCTTCAAGTCTACAATTCACCAAATAAATGCTGGTGTTCCCCAAGGCTCTGTTTTGTCTCCGACTCTCTTTCTTATTTTTATAAATGATCTCTTGTCTGCAACTTCTAATCCAATCCATTCCTTCGCTGATGACAGTACCCTCAGTTTTTCATATTCGTTCCCTAACTCACGTCCTTGCTCTTCGGCCGTAGAAGGGGAACGGCAACATATGTTAAATACATTAAATTCCGACCTGGACAGCATAATTAAACGGAGTTCAACCAACCGCGTGGAATTTAATGCTTCCAAAACACAATATTGTCTTCTGTTTCTCAAGCGAAACCAAAACCCTCAACCATTAGCCATGGATGGTACTTGCATCATTGAAACCGAAAGACTTGCCATTCTTGGTATGTGTATTAATAACAATCTTCGATGGAATGATCATATATACACGATTGTTCTTTTTTCTCTTAAGTCGTTATAATTTATTCACGTTATAATTGATTCATAGGTTATAACTAGGCAATATTTAATTCAAATGTCATAATAGCACAATTATTACGTTCATATGCATACTTGAATCCAGCTTCAACCCGGGTTGAAATTCATATAAACGCAGATCGAGTTGAAGTAGGATTGACTCAACTCGAATCAGCTAACAGAGCTGGACCGAGTTAGAAAAATGCATGTATGTATACCTGGGTTGAGGGGTTGAACTGACATGTTGTCTCAAGAACTCCTGAAAGTATTTAATTTCATTGCTTGTGGACTTAGACTGACATGTTAATAGTGCCGGTTCAAAATAATTGAAATCGAATGAAGTTGTGGTAAGATATGGGTAGGGGCTATAAACATATCGAATCATTTTTCTCATACGCCTAACTCAAAAACCACTGAACGAATTTTGATGAAATATGGGTTTTGAGTTGCGTCGGGTGTTTGCATACGTTTTTATAAAATATTAAGGGATGACTTTTAACCCCACGAATTCCAATATTTTTCAAGAACAGCTTGTGCTAGAAGATTTGTTACAATTTTTCCTTACCTCGTCATAAATTAACAATCTCCCTTTTTTTAATTTTTGGAATTAATAGTTTCTGAGATAGTGATGGTGGAGGGAAAAGGAGTGGGACTTCGCTTATGCCATGGTTTTTGAAACTTTAGTAAAAAATTTTATTTTTTTTTTTATATTTTGGACCTTGGAAGTCCAGCTTTAATCTGATATGTCGCATGATGACGTATAGAAAATCTTGGGGTACATTATGCCACCCCACAACAATATTTTAAAAACTTTTTTCCTTTGCTATTCTTGGAATAACCTTGGACTATTTTCGTACAAAATTTGTTCGTACATTTACTATTTTCGTATAAAATTTCATCTCTCTAGCTCAAACGGTTCGAAAGTTACAGGCGTTGTCAGACACACTAGTAGACGGACAAACAGACACTTTGTTGAATCCATTAGTGTTCCGTTTATACCATTTTGGAACGGAAGATTAAAATAGATTTTCTCCATGTTTTGTTTATATATATTTCCCTCAGGACAGGTGAACCTATAACGCTGCGCCACACAGTGGTGCCTTTTGTATGGGAGAACGGAAAAAAATCGATAAAATCTGAACTATGAAACGGAGAGAAATTAAATTTTGCACACATATTTCGATTGGGCTTACACCCATTGCGACAAAATTTGGTGAAAAAAAGTGAATGGAAGACAAGTTATTGACATTTTTCAGAATTGTAGGGTTTATTGACTTTACTTAATTACTTAATTAATTCAAGAGCTTCTTCACTCAAAGGAAGATGTTTTTTCTTTGGTTCAGGTCTTAATTATAACGATATCGCGAGTTTAACTGTCTCTTCAGAATAAGGCTTAAATATTTGGGTATCGATTAAAAAGTTGCTGCAAATAACTTCTAATATGACTGCGAGTCTCGTTATCAATCTAATGTCTATTTTGGTGATCTCTGCAGCCACATTTGGACTTCCAAAAAATCTTCGTGAAGTATTGCCGTCATTTGTTGTTCCAGTTCCTTGCTTTACCACGTCAACTTTTATTCCAACCTTTGACATGAATTCCGATTGAATTCGTTTTTTTTCCTCTTCCTTAATAGCACGAGTAGCCTCATTAGTTCTCCATGATTTAAAGGTTAAGTTATATCCCAGGTGCAATATGTACTCCATAAATCATTTCATGCAGTATTGAAATACCAAGTAATTTCCAGGATCTTTGATTGCAGCTTGGATAAGTCATTCATCTCTGAAGGTTTAGCTCCGTAAATAATGCAATTGCTCGCAGAACTAGTATTTGTCACAGCTTGAGCTACTTTTCCATCTATCATCGTAAAATAAAAACTTGTCTAACTTTGACAACATGCATTCCAACAGTTATTGAGCTCTCCTCCAGTTCTTCAATTTCATTATTCACACGGTTTTCCTCTTCTCGCATAAATTTTAGAGCTCTGCAATATCGAGTTGAAGACGGACGGGGATTGATCCATGTTAAATTGTTTTCTCCAGTTGTTGACGTCATTTTCAAAGGAACAATCGATGCCTTGAAAAGATGAGAATCCGATGCTTCTTGTTTGCCAATGGAAAATGTCTGCATATATTCGCTCTGCCCAGATGAACCATCACAGCCCCACTTTGTGTGAAGTTCCAAAGTTTGGTCTTTTAATTGTTCCAGTTCATCATAAGGAATTGTTTTCAAAATTCGGCTAGCAGTGTGATCAAGCAAATCTTGCAGCTTTACTTTAGCAGATGTCTCGCTTACTTCTATGTTCTCTGGATAACAAGTGGCCTCAACAATATCCTTGTGCTTTGGGAAAATATTATGACCAATTTCTTTTGTGGCTTTTCTTATTACTTCGTATTGGTACTTGAATAGTTTGGTTGCTAAAAATAAAATGATACAAAAAATAGGAAACCAGTATGTTGTTATTTGTATTATTTAATCTAAAATACTTACTTTCCAAAACCAAAACAGATGATGATGCAGCATTTATATGCTCCTGTGAGACCGAATGTTTGAGTTCTTCAACTTTATATCTTTTGTCCCGGTCAGTGCACGATATGAAGTCCTTACTTCGTCTACCACGAGCAGAAACATTTTCCTGGTGATCACTGCCACTTGTTAAGTGAATCACCAATTCACCACTTAACCAATCACTATATTTTGCATAAAATTTGGATTTGAAATAGCCAACCCTTATAAACCTTTGTTTAAAATGAGAAAAAAATGGCGGCAACATCATTTCCATTCAATAACGGATATTGTTCCAATAGAAACGGTTCTAACGAATCGATCCCTTCAAATAAAACTTCACACGAAACGTTTTAACCTAAAACAAATTCAGACATTTTGAACTTTTTTTTATTAATACCACACCCGTTGCACTATTGCTTAAAATTGATACCAACAACTTAAATATTGTTTGTTTTTAATTTGAAGAAAAAACGAAACAGGTATTAAGTTGGAAATTGGAAAAATATTGAGGCAAGAAAAAAACCGTGCCTTTTAAATCTGATTCAGCGAAACAAATTTGTACTCTGCGTTCAAAGTTGGATCAGGGTCGGATACAATTCTTTCAAAAATAGTTAGCTGAATACTGTAGCTTTCTAAAAATTGTAAACACAAGACGTAGCTTAATGGAGCTAAAACTGTAGCTCAATTCTAATGGACTCGGTCTTAACCCAGCTATAACTGGAAATTTTTTTTTTTTATTTTGGAAGCTTAATTAACATATTATTTACTAAAGAAATAAAGTTTTAACAAACAGTTATAAAAAAGCTACTTTTCATGCCAAAAAGTTATTGCAAGAAAATACATGCATTTCAAAACTAAAAGAAAGAGTAACTTTAGATCGCTGAATCTGGCATATTCCTTTACATAAATTTCCTATATTTTGGGAAAACATAGAACAGTTATATATATATAAAAAAAAAAAAGAAAAAAACTCCATATCACAAATTTAATTTTTGGTATTTTTTTCCGCCTCAGCACCACTGTGCGCCAGCGCCCCGAGATGCATGTATTATCGGCTAATCAACGAACTGAAATTCTCCACGTTTATTTAAGACAAATCAACGCTTTTAAAGGCAAACAGAACACCAACATTTTTTTTTAGTCATATATTTACATATTTGATTGCAATCCATTAACGTATTGAAAACTTAATTTCCTTTGCATTGAATAATATAAACTAAAGATCCTTTTCTGTAAAGGATCAACGAGGAAAAAAACAATTAAAAATTCCCTGATTTTTTCTTTCATTTTCATTGTTCACCGAAAAATATATGACATATTTTGGAAAATTTTGGAATAATTAATTAAAATAATGGAATTCGCTATATCAATGAGTGCGAATTGCCTATCAATGAGTGCGTTGAATGTGGATATTTATTGATGAAATTCAAAGCGTATGTGTGCGCTTCAGGCTCATCAGGATCCTGTGTGCCTGTGTTAAATTGCTAAGCGGGATTAAGGGTAAGTGGAATCGGGAGTTAATCGCGCTCAGTTTTGGTCTGTCACCGGTTATGGCCGCGTTATTGCTTGCTTCTTGAATTTAACCAGTCTTCCAAATTAAACACGTCCGTGTAGTAGAAATGAGAAGAGCAAGAAGTTTATTCTCCAAAGAAATGAATATTGTTACAACTACAATATTTTACAGTTTCGATAGCTTTTAATTCGGCAAACATATCCTGCAGCATGGGCTTCTAGTTTAAACGCATGGCGAAAAATAGATTCCGAACAATTTCCTACACTGATTTTCGAGCCTTTTTGGAAAGTCAAATGAACTCGTTCAGAGTAATTCTCTGAGTTTTTTAACTTTGAAATTTATATAAAATCTGTTCGGTTGAGAAGCCGAAAACAACTTTTTTTTTTTTGTTAAATATTATGCATCACTTGTATATATAAAGGGTGGTTAAATGTTAAGGGCCGATGTTGAATGTGAACCACACCTAAACGTCAAGTTTTTTTCTGCATTTCATTTGACATTTCTCAATTTCAGACTAACTCAATTTGAACCATGGAAAGATACACAATCGAGCAACGCGTTAAAGTTATTCAGGCTTATTATGAAAATGGGCGTTCAAATCAAAATGCATATCGTGCATTTCGTGATTCTTTCGGTCAATTTAATCGTCCAAATGTGCGTACAATCGGAAAAATCGTGCAAAAATTTGTGCAAACCGGGTCTGTAGGAGATGTGAAAACACCAGTGCATGCTCGTACAGCTCGTAATGCAGAAAATATTGTTGCTGTTCGCGATAGTGTGGCTGAAGAGCCGTCCACCTCAACTCGTCGTCGTGCCCAACAATTGCACCTCTCACGCTCGTCGTTGATGAACATTATGCAAAAGACTTGCATTTACGCGCTTACAAGGTGCAATTGACTCAAGAACTAAAGCCTCTTGACCATTTCAAGCGACGTCAATGGTCACAATGGTGGCAAGAAATGGCAACAGTGGATGATCAATTTTCGAAGAAAATCATCTTCAGTGATGAGGCACATTTTTACCTCAGTGGATTCGTCAATAAGCAGAATTGCCGCATTTGGGCGAATGATAATCCAAGAGTGATTGTCAAAAAACCAATGCACCCACAAAGAGTGACTGTTTGGTGCGGTTTATGGGCTGGCGGCATCATCGGGCCGTATTTTTTCCAAAATGAGGCCGGTCAGGCAGTTACTGTGAATGGTGTTCGCTATCGTGAGATGATAACGAACTTTTTATGGCCCGAATTGGAAGATATGGATGTGGACGATATGTGGTTTCAACAGGATGGTGCCACTTGCCACACAGCTAACGAAACAATGGCTCTTTTGCGCGACAAATTCAATGGCCGTGTTATCTCACGTGGTGGCGATGTCAATTGGCCGCCAAGATCATGTGATTTGACACCGTTGGACTTCTTTTTTTGGGGTTATTTGAAAGAAAAGGTGTACGTCGATAAGCCAGCAACAATTCAAGAGCTAAAGGACGAGATAATTCGGCACATTAACGGCATAGAACCTCAATTATGCCTCAGTGTCATCAAAAATTTGGACCATCGGATGGAGGTGTGCCGCCGAGGTCGCGGCGGCCATTTGGCCGATATTTTGTTCCATACATAATTGAACCATACCAATATTATCATAATAAAAAGAAATGACAGTAATTTCCTAAATAATTTGTGTTTTATTCCAAATCAACATCGGCCCTTAAAACTTAACCACCCTTTATATATATATTGTATAGACTGTATCCTTTAGTAATGGAAGGAAAAAGGAATAGTTGAGAATTAGAGATTAGAGAGGAAAAAATATAGAGAATTTACTTATGATCTGCAAATTTTGAATCTTGCAGATCATAAATATCTAGAAATATTGATTAAGGCAAGTTATTACATTTTCGTGTTGAGTGGTTAAGAAATGATATCCTCGCTTTCACGGTACACCTGAAAGATATAAGGGTGTACGGAAGATGCCGCACGCGTACTGCGGTTGAACAGGCGAACTAGTGGGTCAGAAATATGGATTTCATCTGAACTCTTGTGATGGAAGTACCGGTATAGGAGTGCTAGGCACCCAAGATTCCGGCGGTCTTCGAGCGAGGGAATCAGGAGCTCCCGTCCGTTGGTCGAAAATAAACTTTATGGATTGTAGCCAGGACTATGAGAGTGAAAAGTCACATCTCTGAAGACCTCATGTGGCGGTTTTAATCTCAGCCAATTGAACGTTGTTATCTCGTCTAGGAAATAGCTTGACGATTCTCCTTCTCATCGACTGGTTCCTCGGTACGTCCACATCGTGTGAAAGAAAGATTTTTTGAAGTAGAAAAAGTCGAAAGTAAATATGCTAAATTATATGGGGGATGAAAACGAAATATTCTAAAGTTTGATAACAAGTAATTTGTTAGAAAAGTAATTAAAATACAAAAAAATAAAAAATTTAAATTAAAATATGAATTATGGGAATGTTTGAAAAATTGTGGTAAACAAGTTTCAGTTTACCAATTAGCAGTTACCGTTTCACTCGTTTCCAGCGGAATAACAACGACTTTTTTCGCCTTAGTAAACTAAATCGACATCATAACTTCTGTTGCTGATTTTTGTTGTCTTGCTTTAAGAGCGCCTGGAAACTTCCGTGCTCCATACCATGGGCCGCTGTTTGATTTCCGTGTGGTACTTATAACTTAGTACGATGTTATTAAAGCAGCTTTATTATTTGATAGTCATGCAAAATTCGTGCAACCGATCGAGTAGATGTCTTCAAGTATTCCATGTGATGAATTTACTTTTTTGAAACTTTATTTCATCAGCGACGTCATTGAATATTTCGTAGGACATGCAGCATTTATCCTGTAATTTTAGACCTTCCCTAATATACATATAATAATATGCTATTAAGTGGCTTTATATTCATCCTATTTTGAAGTTCACATTTTACAACATTCATCTTTTTAATGAGCCTTTCCACCTCTGCGTTGGAAAATGGTAAAACAAATAATTTTATAACAAATCGTGCCAATTCCTGAATACACTTCAATCCAAAATATAATGGTGTCAACATTTTTCACTGATTGCCAAATATAAAATATTATCAGCTTCGTAAGTGGATGTATCTTTACAAGATAATGGAACGTCCGGCGGTAAATCGTATGGTACTGGCGGCATCTGTAAGTGGCCATCGTCTTTATCGGCATTAACATTAAGATAGCACTATTCTATTCTATTGGCTTGGCGACACAACCTTCTATCTGCTTCATTGAGTTCACTGATTCACAGTTCTCCTGCTTTCTCTGACTTCCGTTGGAATGTTCTAATGAACCGTAGTACCCAGGCCATCGTTCTTTGCAGCTTGTAATACTTAGCGAATCTGTAAATATCAATATTTGTGGTACTCACAGTACTCAAATTCCCAAAACAAAATATCAGGGCACTTTTTATACGCTTTAATTACTTATTACTAATTACTTGATGCCATAAAATAATTAGGGTAATTCGAGGATCACTTCCATGAAAAGGAAATGTGTGCGCCGGAGTTACATAATTAAATCTTTTCGGAATGGATATTACAATACAGTTTCAGTATGAGTTGAACCTCATATGTTATATGCTTAACATGCAAAGTGATATAACTAAAATAAAACAATAAAAGAATTCAGAGCATTTATTAAATTAATGCGATATTAAATCCAATTTATTTTTCGGCCAATCAGGAGCATTTCATGCATTACACATAGCTTTACGAACACATTCCTACGGAACCGAACGATTTCGCAGTGGCACCAACGGCTACATATACATCAACTCAACTGCCTTTGACTGTCTGCGAACCGTTTAAATGAACGACTGGCCAGCTAGGTTTGAAAAAAAAACAGCTATTATCTGGTAGTTCAGGCCAGTACTCGTCATGCATTTGTAGAAATTGTGTATCGCTTAACCTACTGTTGTTCACTTGAAGTTTGAGAGTATAACTCTGTAGCTCGAGTCGCTTCATCTATTGCATTTGGATTTACCTTGCTGCTTTCAAGTATCTCGGTGATTCGAAACGTCACAAGCTGCTTATGGTGGCGAGGGTCTGACTGAAGCTAAAAAATGTCTTCAAGTCACTCCAGAACACTCGACTCTTTAATGACAAGTTATCGTATTCGACGACTGTATCGCAGAGTCTCATACCCAGTACGGCAGGTGACAGCTCGAGGCGCGGAAAACGCACTAATTTCTTTGGAGCGGACTTTTTTTTTCATGCAAACAAATGACACGTCTTAACCTCGCTGCTGCAGGGCAGTGGCATAGGAAGTGTTCCACATCTTCCTCCTCCTCCCCACAGTTAGCGCAGATTATTGTATCAGCTAGCCCGAATCTGAACGAATGTTTATTGGGATTTATGTATACACGTGTCTAGATTCGTCCAGTAGTTATTGAACTACTGTCGTAACTTTTCGTTGATTATCGTTTTAATAGTTGTCAGAGGGACCCCTATTGTCTCTTCAGGATTCAATTCTATGTTACTCGCTCCTTTTCTTGCCGGTACTCATGTGAGGCGGACTCTATTGCGCCTGGCAAGAAACTTCAATTTAAAGTTTTTGTTGCTTTGTTCTTCACTAGTTTTGGGGAGATCTTTTTACGCAGTGCTTTATAATTTGCCATGTGACTGTCTCTACATACGGCACATTTTACGGTTCCTTCTTCTGGTGTCATTTGGCAGGGCTCCTGGAAATTAGGCCAGAGGAAATTACACCAGAATTTTTTAAGGAAAAAACACCAAAAAAAGTTTCATATAAAATTCTGGTCTTTTTTTCCTAGGAAAATCTCTACTCTTTTGGCATTTTTTCCAGAATTTCAGTCATTTTATCCAAAAAGTTTTCTGGCGTCTTTTTCCATTTTCATAAATGGAAAAAGGGCCTGAGAAAATTGTTTGGAAAAAATGCCAGAAATAAAATATTTGGCCTTTTTTTTCTTTCTAATTTTGGAAAAAGAGCCAGAAAATTGAATTTTATATCAATTGTTGTACTAACTTAACAGCTAAGTTAGTAATTTTTGTTGGTGGTAAAATTGAAACGTTGTCATTTAGTTCCTTTCAAGCGTTCATCATTGACACTTGTAAGAGTTGTAATAAAAAATTAATACAATGGACATTTTTCTTTATGAAACTGTTTATACGTCGTTCAACAAAATCAATTATATAAAAAAAATATTGTTATAAGAACAGTGAGGTATACATATGCTACTTAAAAAATTGTGATGCAAAAATAAAGCAAAAAAATATTGATAAGTTAGCGTTTTTTTTGATAAGCTTTAACTTACTTACCTTTACTCGTTCCCTTATTTCAAAATCCCGAAAAATTTGTTTGGATACAATTGTAAATGCTTGTTGTCTGGCAGGCGCCTGTATTTTAACAGTACTTGGGTGGCACACTTCGCGAGATAAAAGGTTTTCACACTATGGGACATCTCTTCGACTCTTACACCGGACGGCCTTCGGCCTCACATGCAGATGCTCAGGTCGCCGCTACGCGGCGTGTAACCAAACATGAGTTTTTTCAATTCGAAACCACACTTTTAGAAGCAGCGCGCTGCGACATGTTTTCGTGCTCGTCACCTGGCCTCCGTAACGCCCGCGCACCGCGGGAAGTCGTGTAGCGCTTGGGTCGCGCGCGGTTCGTTTGGCAATTCCGAAATTACGTCACAATGCCCTCCACGAATGCCTGTTATTTGTTTCTGTTAATATATTTTCATTCTCTTCTTTCAAACATATACAAATTCCTTCTTTAATAATACATGTACTACATATAATGAAATCTATAACAAACACTAGTTTGCATTTGCTCTCTTGTTTATCACATATATAATGGAATCGAAAGATGAATTAATGTTAGTCCCTTTCTAATATATATATTGTAATTGAAGTCAGTCGTAATAATTACTCCCGAACAAAAGGTTGAATCTGTTTTATTTAAATCGGTAACAAAGGTTATGGGCCCAGACGCGCGAAGTTAGAAAGTATAAGTTTATAGTTTCGACATAAATTAAAATAAGTTCGGGTTTGTATCAGATTGATAAATTAGATGACGAAAATTATGACGGGTGGGCTATTCAAATGCTTTCGGTCTTAGTCCACAGTGAGTTATAGACGTACGTGTCAGGCGCGACAGCCAAACCGAAAAACGGTGATAGTGCGATTGCCACATGGTCCTTGATGAAAAAGCCTTGGCAATGATTTTACTCAGCGTAAAGTCATCCCAGCTTTTGCACATCAAGAAATGTAACACTCCATCCAGCGCTTGGAAAAAGCTTGAAGAAGTTTATCGTCCAAGTGGTCCAGCAAGGAAGGTTACATTGTTTAAACAATTACTCAATCTAAAAATGAAAGAGAACTCATCAATGTCAAATCATCTAAATAATTTCTTCTATCTATTCGAGAAATTAACAGAAATTGACATAAAACTACAAGATGAGTTGTTGGTTATCTTGATATTGTCAAGTATTCCAAAAAGCTATGAGAACTTTGTTGTTGCCATTGAGTCTAGAGATGATTTGCCTAAAGTTAACGCGCTAAAAACAAAGCTCTTAGATGAAGGAAAAAGGAGAGAAGGTGCAGAAGATATCATGCAAGAAAACATCAACGACAGCGTTCTTTTCAAAGCAACGGAACAATAATAATTCTTAATTTATAGCTACCTTACCGCGGGTGGGGGGATAGCTATCAATAGGAGATCGTAGATCTGATTGCTTGAGTAGATCTGATTTTATTTGTTTTTTTAATGGGTATTTGTACATAAATTTTGCTTACTGTGCTAACTTAATTTTAATTGATTATTCCACTGCTGTTCGGCTGTTGTTTGGTTGTTGTGCTGTTACTCAACCACTTGATGTAGGTGGTGATTCAATTCATCGTAGGTGTCCTATTTAGGTCATTCACTGTTGTTCGGTCGTTGTACTGACTCGGCTGTTGTGCTGACTCGGCTGTTGTGCTGTTACTCAACCACTTGATGTAGGTCGTGTTTGAGTAACATGTTTATGCGCAAACTGCTGATGTTAGCACTTGTTGGTTGGGGTTCGGTTTGTTTTGTTTTTTCTTTTGTTGATGTATTCAACATTTTGCCACCTCCGGCGTTGTTTGCCAATTAGTGTCAAACCTGTGGTCCGGTAAGTTCCTGTGTTCTTTTAACTCAATGTTGGCAGAGTGATTAATTCTAGTTCGATGATTAAGTATCACAGCCAATACACAGATTATGATCACAACGACTGCAAAAACTGAGCAAAATCCAATTGTCCAATACCGGTGTTTTTTGATTGTCTTCCAGTTGTGTTCAAATATACGATTGAGCGCTTCTGATGCCTCTCGATGGTTGAACATTGACGCCTCCATTAGATCCTTATTCAGCGGGATGACGGTTTCATTTGTAAAATAAACTGGAGCCTGAGTTGATACCGATGTGTTAATGGTAGCGATTGATTTGGTATAGTGCATTACTACTCTCGTTTCCTTAAACAATTTTGCCTCCAATCGTAAGAATTTTGATTGTATGACGCAGTCTGGGGTCACATGAATGATTCCTGTATCATTTCGAATCACTTCCTCCCTAGTTGAGCCACATATTACGAACACCGAAGTTTTGTCTGGGGTAATGAACATCCACGTATTATGGCTCCATAGTTCTTTCCACATGGTGTGTGTTAGTTTTAGCATCCTGGTTGCGCATTGCTTGAAGGACAGTTTTTTGTAGAGCTGCTGGACAATGCAATCCTCACTTTGCTCAATGCTGTGAAATATTGATGGCCGGAGGATGAATGTTGTTCCGTTCAGTGCTGGTGCCTTGTTTATATTTTCCAGTGGTAATTCGAAATACCTCTGTAGATTATAGTTCACTCCCAGCACCGTCCGCTGTATGTGTACCTCTCGAAATGTCTGCTTGTCCACCTCTAGTTTGTCCATTGGGTCTGGTAGTACCTTCATCTCTGGGCCAAATTTTTCTGCATATTTATTGGTGATTTCCTCTACGCTCTTGTGTGACACGAATTCAAACAAGTGACTACGTTCAAGATACGCATTTAGCAGCTTGTTATATTTTGTTTTACTCTCGCATGTAACTCAGTGTAATAAGATAGGCGTTCGTCACATGTAGATTTATTTTATTTTCGTCAACCAATCTGTACCAAGATTCCATCCTGTTAATCCCTTCCAGACCAGCATTCAGCTTCTTTGTAAAGTTGTTGATTTTTTTTATTAATTCTTGCTTCTGTCTCATTTACACTGACGATTGTAGACAGCATAATCTTGGTGTTGGTTTTCGTACTTTTGATCAATTCCTTCTCATTACTGTCCATGTCGTCGTTGTCATGGTATACTTCATCATTGACTCCGAATAATGAGTTGAGAACAATTCCCAGTAGTCCTCGTTTTTGTCCACGCAAAGGTTTCACTTGAAGTCTGTTGAAAATCGAGAATACATTGTTCCATTCTTCTTCCATGTGATGACGAAACTCATCGCACTGACTCTCTTTTGTCACTGATTTCGCTTTGTTGCATATGACAGTACCCTCAGTTTTTCATATTCGTTCCCTAACTCACGTCCTTGATCTTCGGCCGTAGAAGGGGAACGGCAACGTATGTTAAACACATTAAATTCCGACCTGGACAGCATAATTAAATGGGGTTCAACCAACAGAGTGGAATTTAATGCTTCCAAAACACAATGCTGTCTTCTGTCTCTCAAGCGAAACCAAAACCCTCAACCATTATCCATGGATGGTACTTGCATCATTGAAACCGAAAGACTTGCCATTCTCGGTATGTGTATTAATAACCATCATCGATGGAACGATCACATATTCGAGGTCGCCAGAAATGCTGCAAAATGTCTAGGATTCCTTAAACGGTGCAAGAAATATTTTACCCCGTCTGATCTGGCCTCAATTTATAAGGCTTTCATTCGCCCTAAGCTGGAATATAACGCCCATATCTGGTCTGGTGCACCCAAGACCGTTCTGCACATTCTTGATAGGGTACAAAATCGCGCGTTAAAACTTATAGGTGATAGAGACATTGTGAATTCCATTCATTCACTAGAACATCGGAGAAATGTCTCCTGTCTCTCAATGTTTTATCGTTTTTTTAATAAAAAATGCTCCAGCGAAATAGCCAGCTGCATTCCTCCCCTTCAAAACTTCACCCGCAATACGCGACATGCTTCGAATGCACATCAGTTCACCCTAAAGCCTAACTTCGGTCGTACTGTTAAATATAGGGATTCGTTTATAAGCCGAACGACACGAATGTGGAATGATCTACCAAGCTCTGTATTTCCCCATCACTACAACCTTCAAACATTTAAAGCCAACGTGCATAAGCTTCTCCTCTGTTCCTCTTCTCCCTTTCCTTAAAAGCCCGTGCCCTGTAACAGTATAAAGGTATTCATATTCCTTTTGGCGCGCGCGAATTATAAAAAAAAAAAAAAAAAAAAAATAACATAATTATTTAATCCCTCGTCTTGTTCATGTTGCCTTGATCAGGTAAAATGTCTTCGATTGGGAATTGAACGCTCGTGCCTAGCACTCCTCGTTGAATTTTGGCAGTTCCAATTTATTCCACGAACAATCCAATGTCCGGATGCAAACATACCTTGGCTATTGGTCGCTTGAATGTTCCTTTTTCTGTCTTGATTGTAACAACTCTGGTAAGTTCATCGACTCCGCTGTGTACTTCAACTATTTTGCCGATAGGCCACTTCGATGGTGTCAAAAGCTCATTTTTCAGCAAGACGAGTTGACCAATCACGAGATTTTTTTCTGATTGTTTCCACTTATATCATTGTTGAATTTTGGTTATGTAATCCTCGTACCAACGGTTGGTTTTTAAACTACTCTCTGCCAGATTTAGAATGACATCATGTCGTGGTGCTATCACTGGTGATCCAATGATGAAGTGACCTGGTGTTAGTGCATTGAGATCTTCAATATTGTCTGATAACGGGCAAAGTGGTCTCGAATTCAGACATCTTTCTATTTGCACCAGAATTGTGTTCATCTCCTCATATGTTAATTTTTGCTCACCTATGATGCGACTCAAATGGTATTTGACCGACTTGACCCCAGCTTCCCAGAGTCCGCCTAAGTGTGGAGCTCCAGAGGGGATAAAATGCCATTGAATTCCGTTAAGTGGAGTTTTTTTTTAATGCATCAATCATGTTTTTCGCTCCAACAAAATTTGTTCTGTTTTCGCTATACAGATGATGTACGGATCCTCTTCTACTGACCATTCGTCGCAATGCTGCCATGAATCCATCCGTTGTTAAATCAGAATTCAGCTCAATATGCACTGCCTTTGTTGCCATGCAAACAAACAGCGCTATGTAAGCCTTGTGCGACTTCACACCTCGAATTTGTGGACATCGTATGTTGACTGGGCCTGCGTAGTCTATTCCACAATGCGTAAATGATCGTGAAAACCTTACTCATGTTTCCGGAAGTTGTCCCATGATTCCTTGATGATTTGATTTCTTGGCCTTAAATCGGAAATATCTAACGCATTGATTTATTATGGCCTTGACAGTATTGGTTCCTCGGATGATCCAAAATTTCCTCCGAATGTGGTTTAACGTCAGTTTTACTGCACCGTGAAGTGTATCGATGTGAGCTTTATTGATGATCAATTTTGTCAGCGGATGCGATGATGGCAAAATCAAAGAATGTCTCTGGTCAGTTGATAAACTGGCGTGTCTCAATCGACCTCCCACTCGCAAAATTCCATTGACGTCTATGAATGGATTCAGTGATAATATTTTGCTGGTTGAATTCAGTGCTTTGTTTATTCTTAGGTTCTGCATATCCTCGGCAAACATTCGTTGAGCACCCCTTACCAGTGCTTTTTCAGCTTCCAGGAGTTCTTCTATCGTCAAATTGCCGTGTAGCTTTTCCTGCTATTGTTTTTAAATCGTAGACAGATTGCGCTCACATGTTGAAGTTTCAAAAGTGATGATAGGAAACAAGAGATGACGGTGCCTGGTGGGTTGTGGGGTTGTATACTCATACACGCGTAAGACTTCCGAATCTCAGGCAAATTTTGCACTTCCATCATAACCTTGTCAGCTGTCCAATGTTGTTCGTCTTTCTTCAACCACACTGGACCATGCCACCATGTAGAATTCTCAGCGAGGGTATCTCCAAATGACCCTCTAGACGGAATGTCAGCAGGATTCTCTCTACCAGGTACGAACCTCCATTGTCCTTTGAAGTGCGGTTGCACATAAGATACTATATTCAATACTATGGTAGAATCTAACCACGCGATAATTCTGGTGTATTTATTAGTTTATGTTCCCTCTCTGATGTAGTTCATTAGCTTCGTAAGTATTGCAGCTGTACATAACTCCAATCTGGCCAGTGGCACTTGCTTCACAGGCGCCACCTTGGTCTTTGACGCGATGATGCGTATTGTAGTAGAGCCAGAATTAATGACCTTCTGATACACCCGCTGCATATGCTGACTCTGATGCATCTGCAAATCCATGTAGTTCGATTTGAGAGCTTTCCATTTGTTCCGTCTATCGTGGAATTCTCACATTTTCAAGCGTCGATAGTTGAATCCACCCAACTGAAGTAGCTGCATCAATTTTCGTTGAAGGGCTTCACACTCATTTACTGAATTTGCACCTCCAAGATAGTCGTCTACATCCTTCAAGCACTGTTTTGCTCGCCCGTGGATATGTCTGTCTTTCATCCTCAGCTAGGTGGCATAAAGTTTTAATTTCCAAATACGGGACTGATGCTGTCTTGAGAGCGTATTCCTTGATTGGGCCACTGGAATTTTCTCTCCACAAGATGCGCTGTAGGTTTTGATCCTCCTGATCGACTAAAATCTGCCGATATCTGCAAGTAAACTGCATTTTGACTCAAATCCAAGCTGTCAATTACGCGTATGAATCTGCTCTTGGCGATGTACAGCTTATTAAACTTTGTTGGACATTTCATCTTCTCAGACGGCTCCTCCATTCTTTCTGATGATGTGCTCCTTGATGGCTGTGACTCTATTGTTGCTGCGTTCAGATCGCAGTCTACATCTGTAGGTGTGGGTCCTATCGCTGCTGAAGTTGGGTGAACTGGCGCAGCTGGATTTGAACTGGTGGGAGCTAACACTGGCTTTGAACTGGTGGGAGCTAAACGTGATTCTGGAATGTCGGCATGCTTCTTCCTTTTTAACTCACCCAATTTCGCCTTCAAAGTACTCTTAATATCAAGGTACCTTAATTCAAACTGACCAAAATACTTTTTTGTGAAGTAATCATGGTGCGGGTCTGTCTTCCTTAGATCTTCCAAATACCCGTTATTTAATTATAAATCGACCCAGTGCTGCTCCAACTTCTCTAGTCATGTAATGAGATACTCCACAGAGTATCGTGACTCTCCATCCTTTTTAAAGTTGGTCCATAATCGATGGACTTCTTCTGAAATTCGCGTTTGGTTTAACGCTATATCGTCAATTTCACTCATGTCTGCACTCTCTAATTTTCACTCTTCAATTTATTTTATGACTGTGATATTGGTCTCGTACCAACACTTACGACACTATATAAAACTTGTAAGTTACATTGTTCCGGCATATTCGGCTCGAAGGACCATGTAAAAGCTATCCTTGATATACTTTAATAATTTTTAATTAATAGCTACCTTACCGCGGTTGGGGGGATAGCTATCAATAGGAAATTGTATTGTTGCTTGAGTAGATGTGATTTTATTTATTTTTTTAATGGGTATTTATACATAAATTTTGCTTACTGTGCTAACTTAATTTTAATTGATTATTCCACTGCTGTTCGGCTGCTGTGCTGACTTGGTTGTTGTGCAACCACTTGATGTAGGTCGTGATTCGATTCATCGCAGGTGCCCTACCAGGTCATTCACTGGTGTTCGGTCATTGTGCTGACTCGGTTGTTGTGCTGTTACTCAACCACTTGATGTAGGTCAAGATTTTTATGCGCAAACTGCTGATGTTAGCGCTTGTTGGTTGGGGTTCGGTTTGTTTTGTTTTTTCTTTTGTTGATGAATTCAACACCACCGAAAAATATGTTCACCGGCAAGTGTTTCAAGTGTGGCCGTGTGACATATACATCCGATTGTAGATCCAACGATTTACTATCAAAAGTTGCGGGTCCACCTGTCACATGTATTGCGATGCCTCTCTTCTCTCTAAACTTGACGAACACAAAGAGAACATCGAGTAAGCAGCGACAACTTTGTACAATCAGCGAAGTTAAAATTGAAGTGAATAACTGCGAGGTTAAATCGCGAGACGTGCTTTTTGTAAAAAAAATTTGAACACAAATTTTATATCGATTAGTAAAGCTACTGAAAGTGATCATCGTGTTGAATTTGAAAACGAATATGCTGTCATAAAGAACTCCAAAGGAAAATTCTTGCACGCGAAGGAAATTGGTAACTTGTTTGTGTTCCAAATGGAAAAAGAAAAACTTTTGAATTTAAATTCGTGCGCAAAAAGTAATTCATTTATCAAGTGGCATGAACGATTCGGGCATTTAAATGCGAAAAGTCTTAGCCTATTATTTAAGAAAAATATGGTCGAAGGAGTCGATAAAGAAAATCTTGTAGGTGACTCTGTGCAGTGTGAAACGTGTACGAAAGGGAAAATGATATCCACCCTCTTTCCAAAGTGCTCATCATACCGCAGCAGTAATGTTTTGGAATTGGTCCATAGTGACGTATGCGGTCCGATGCGAGTAAATTCCATCGGCGGTGCTCGGTACTTCGTATTGTTTGTGGACGATTTCAGTAGAAAGATGTTTGTATTCTTCTTAAAAAAATAAGAATGAAGTGTTTACGAGTAATGCATTTAAAGGATTTAAATTAAATCTATGGTCGAGTTAGAGACTTCGTGGAAAATAAAAATGATAAGAACTGACAACGGCTGTGAATATTTAAATAAGGAGTTTAATAGTTTTCTTGAAGATGACGGTATTCGTCGTCAGCTGACTGTAGAGTATACACCTCAGCAAAATGGCGTGTCTGAACGTGCCAATCGAACAGTTGTTGAGATGGCAAGGTGTTTGCTTTTACAGTCAAACGCTCCTGAATATCTTTGGGCTGAAGCAGTTTGCACCGCAGTTTACATCAGGAACCGATGTCCCACGAAGAGTTTACAGGACATTACACCCTACGAGGCCTGGAGTGGGATCAAACCTGTTGTTTTTCACTTAAGGATATTTGATAGTAAGGCGTTTATGTTTGACAAACGCCCTGGAAAATCGAAGTTTGAATCAAGATCAACGGAGTGTGTAATGGTAGGATACTCTTCAGAATCAAAGGCATACCGCCTTTATGAACCAAAATCAAGGAAGATTTATAAAAGTCGCGATGTGGAGTTTTTTTAATGTGTTGGAAAAAACTCCTGTAATATTGTTGATGATTTTGCCATTTTAGAAAATCAATAGAACGAATCATCGAACAAGGAAGTGGGTGATTCACCAATAATCAAAAGTGAGTTTAGTGAAGTCGATACGAGTGAAAAAGAAACTTTTGTTGATGCTGAAAATGGAAATGCTGTAGCTGCTGCAGGTGTGAAACGTGGTGTCATTGCTGAAGGTGATCGAAATCATCGATTCGCTTAATTTTGGCGTTATCTGCGGAATTCAATTTGTTTATTCATCAGCTGGATGTGACTTCGGCGTATCTCAACGGTGTGCTTGAAGAAGAGGTCTATATGGAACAACCAGAAGGCTTTGTAGATGCGGATAGCCCCATATGGTCTGTAAACTTAAGAAAACTATATACGGCTTGAAGCAATCTGGTCGAGAGTGGAATTTCGAGATAGATGGTGCCTTAAGAAGAATTGGATTCGTAAGATGCAATGGAGATTCGTGTGTGTATTCTAAAAGCAGAAGAAATGACATCAATATTATTGCTGTGTATGTGGACGACATACTGTTGGCGTGTTCGAGTCTGGAGGAGCTTGAAGAAATCAAACACCAAATCAGTCTTCAGTTCGATGTTGTGGATAAGGGTCCAGCCGAATATTTCCTAGGGATGGAAATAAGCAAAGAAGGAGGTTCGGTGAAAATTTAGTCAAGACAGTTTATTAGAAATCTGCTCCAAGATGTGCAGATGGAGCAATGCCATTTATGCTCTACTCCCTTGGTTTAAAAAATGTATTGACTGCACACTATGTCAGAAGCTTTGCTTTGGATCAAAGCAGTATCAGTCAATCATCGGATCATTGATGTAAATACTTGAGTGTTTCTACCCGTCCAGATATTATGCATTCAGTGTGCAAACTGGCTCAATTTAACGTCAATCCCCACTTGGAATACTTAAATGCTGCAAAACACATTTTAAGGTATTTGAAATCTACACTTAATTTGCAATTAACATATTTTCAGAGCGGTGAGCGGCCAAAGGCTTTTGCGGATGCAGACTGGACTGGTAGTTGTGACGATCGAAAGTATTTTACTGGTTATGCGTTTTTCTTGGCGGGTGCAGTTGTCAACTGGGGAAGCAGAAAACAGAAATCAGTTGCACTAAGCAGCACCGAAGCTGAATACGTTGCTTTGTCATCTGCAGTGAAGGAAGTCATCCATCTAAAAAATTTTCTAAAAGAACTGGGTTGTTCGAGCTTAGTGAGTGATCCCATCGACATTTATGGCGACAATATCAGCGCTCAGCACATTGTCAAACATCCCGTGCACCAATCGAGGACAAAAGATATCGACATTAAGTTTCATCATGTTCGCGATCTGTTTGAGAAGAATGTCATCATCGTCAAATACATCCCGACTGACAAAATGGCTGCAGACATACTTACCAAGAATCTTATGAGAATTAAACATTGTAATCTTGTTAAAAAATTAGGTCTTACTTACAAATATTTTTACGAATGTGTGTAGTTTTGAGAGAAAGTGTTAATATGTTTTCATTCTCTTCTTTCAAACCTATACAAATTCCTTCTTTAATAATACATGTACTACATATAATGAAAAATCTGTAACAAACACTAGTTTGCATTTGCTCTCTTATTTATCACATACATAATGGAATCGAAACATGAATTAATGTAAATCCCTTTTTAATGTATATATTGTAATTGAAGTCAGTCGTAATAATTACTCCCGAACAAAAGGTTTAATTTGTTTTATTTAAATCCGTACCAGTTTCCTTACTTTATAACTTTTCAATTGTCTTGTTTAAAAATTATAACATTTCTGGTGTTTTTTCCAAAATGAAATAAGGAAATTAGGCCAGAATATATGAATTTTCTGGTCTAATTTCCATTTTGCTTTCTTGGTCTTTTTCCACAAGTGCCTGGCACAATTTGCAAAATTTCTTTCCAAATACAATTCTGTTTTTTCCCAAATTTGAGTAAATTAAATTTTCTGGTGTTTTTTGCTTAAAAAATGTCTGGCGTAATGTCCTCTGGCCTAATTTCCGGGACCCATTTGGTAGCCAGAGGCTTGTGCATCCCCTTACATTTAACGCACACTGGATCTCTTGTGTTTCTGGTATTCTCATACCTTTGACAATTTACATATGCATTGCGAATATTGCCCTTTTATGGTTTAGTGGTTCAAAAGATATCTTGCACTGGAGAAGATCGTATCGTAGATGTTTTTGCTATTATCAACAATTATCTCAACGTAGAACAGTGATAATGTGTGTTTCTTTGTACGATGTTATGTATCCGCATGACTTTGTCATTTTTCTTCTAGCGCATTCTTGATGTCTCTGAGTCAGTGGAGTGGCGTATGTTCCTTAGTACGACTCTAAATCCCCAGGCTTCTTTAGGTTTAAAGTTGAAGTAGTTTGCATGATTTTATCTTAGCATTTTTATTATAGTCCTGTAGTGTACGCAGCCAGAGGGTTGGATCGAATTTCGTTGTTTCTATACATTCAACACCTTGGGTGTAAATTGGTGGGGGTTTGTTGACTCTTTTGTGTGGTTAAGAGTTGTTTAGTTTTATCTTCTTCTTATTTTGCTTACGGCGAAGTTATGATCCGGAATCACAACCCTCCTACTTCACTACATCCCAACTAGTCCGCCTGTGAGGTTAGCTGGGTCGACCTCAGGAAGTACCGACAGACTTCCCGATTTCGGATCACTTTGTCACTGAGGCCAATCAAATGCTGGTGTTTTTGCATTTGTGTGATCCAGTGTTTTTTTGGTCTGCCTTTTTTGCGCGATTGTGTAGGAATGTTGATTGATATTGCCTTTTTGACGGGGTTCGAAGGATCTCTCCTTTGAACATGACAATACCAACTGAGCCGGTCGTGCTCTATCTTACTTGTGATGAGTTCTTTTACATGAAGGTTTCCTCGAATCTTCGAACTCCTTATTTTATCAAGCTTTGTTACTCCTGCTGTCGTGCGAAGCATCTTCAACTCAGTTGCCGTTAATTTGCCCTCATACTTTTTGTACATTGTCCAGCATTGTGAACTGTATGTGAGCGCCGGATGTACAACTGCGGTGTAGAGCCTATTTTATTATTCCATATTCGTGTCGTTCGCCTTATAAACGAATCCCTATATTTGACAGTACGATCGAAATTGAGCTTAAGGTTGAACTGATTTGCAATTGAAGCATGAAGCGTATTGCGGGTGAAATTTTGAAGGGAGGAATGCAACTGGCTATTTCGCTGGAGCATTTTTTATAAAAAAAAAACGAGAAAACAGAGAGAGACATGAGATATTTCTCCGATGTTCAAGTGAATGTATGGAATTCACAATGTCTCTATCACCTATAAGTTTTCTTTTTTTTCTTCTGTACCCTATCAAGAATGTGCAGAATGGTCTTGGGTGCACCAGACCAGATATAGGAGTTATATTCCAGCTTGGGCCGGACGAATGCCTTATAAGTTGAGGCCAGGTAAGACGGGGTAAAATATTTCTTGCACCGCATAAGGAATCCTAAACATTTTGAAGCATTTTTGGCGACCTTGAATATGTGATCGTTCCATCGCACTTGGGAAGCATTTTTCCATTCAAGTAAATGTCTGGATCAGAGAACGGGCAGCACAGATACCCTGCCTTTTTTTTTAACTAATTCGGTACCCATTTCCCTACAAAATATCCACCCATACATCAAGTGCTCGTTGCAGGGTCGTTTGATCTTCACTTATGATATTTCCATCCTCAGCAAAGAATAACTGCTGCACTTTGGGGCCCGTCACTTTTCCTTCAATCAGATAATCAAGAACTACAATAAATAGCGAAGGACGACTGAGGACGTTTCCCTGGTGTACACCGACTTTGATTGGGAACTCTTCGCTGACATCTGCGGGACATCTTACTCTTGTCCTTGCTCCCTCATACATGTACATGATCATGCGCACGTAGGTTTCTGAAATTCCTCGTTGTCTTAGCGCCACCCATAAGAGATCTCTTGGTTGTCTATCAAAGGCTTTTTCAAAATCAACCAACGCCGTATGCAAATCCTTTAAGAAATCGCGATGTTTTTCCATTATGATTCTTATACTTTGGATTGCATCTATTGTTGATTTATCCGAGACAAACCCGCACTGGTCATCAGATAGTCGTATTATTTTCTACAGCCAGCTATCTAATACCCGCTTAACGATCTTTATGGTGTGTGACATCAGCTTAACAGAACGGTAGTTATCGCAGTTTCGCGTATGGCCCTTTCTTTTGTGCAAAGGGAAAAGATAACTTTCCCTCCACTGATAAGGCATTGGATCACCGCTAATAAGTTTGGAGTCATGTGCTATCTTGACCCGATGTCTCCCATATTTTTCCAAAACTCAGAGGGTAGCTCGTCTGGCCCAACCGCTTTTCTTTTTTTGGAGTATTTGACCACATTCCTAACTTCTTCGACAGTAATGTCGGATACTTCCTCATGGTTAGGAGCGGCTCTTGGAAAGTATACCCGGGGAAACTATTCATTCAGAAGTCTTTCACAATACTGTCACCATCTGTGGAGAATTTTGTCGTCTTCCACAAGAAGCTGGCCTTGAGCATTGTTAATGAACTTTGCGGAACGAATCTCCTGAGTATTTTTTCTTCTCTGGGTGGCTATTTTGAAGTTTTGAAGTTGCTCCCTTGTTCAAGTTGTTTTGTCGAAGCTCCTGGATTGCCTGGTTGCTATAAGACGCCGAAGACGATATTTCCTCCAACTCCCGAGAGACGCCTTGCATACTTTTTGCATGAAATTGAGCGCACTTCTCCTTCGCGAGACTTTTGCAGCATCTATATATCACTTCAAGGCGAGCTTTTTCACCTCTATTAATAAAAGAGGATTTCGACTAAGCCTTGAAAGCTACTTTAGCTTCATCTGTTCACCACCATGTTTCTTTGGCGTGTTGTCAGGGGCCTTCCGACGTTCCAAGCAGTGATTTGGCTCTCTCCAAGCAAGGTCGCTGTAGGGATCCCACATATTTTGTGCTCTGCATTCCTCATCACCGACCCAATCGATGATGGTAAAGAGTGAATTTGTCATGCTGGTAATAAAAGCTTCGCCTTTTCCTTTGTCCAGCTTGTACCAATTGATTTTCTCAGCCACCTTTGTTTGCTTATTTGTTTTCTTCCCTGTCTCCATGAAAATTTCTGTCAGAAGGAAACAGTGTTGCTGGGCGGTCGCCTCTCCCAGGATCACTTTGCAATGTTTAATCCGGGGCTTCATGAAACTGGTTACCAAATGGTAGTCAAACTGGGTTTTATTTCCGCCGCTAGTGATCAGGGCCCGGCTTTGTTTGACGAACATGGTATTTAGCACGATAAGACTGTATGACTTGCACATGCTTAGGATGTCTTTACCTGGAGAATTCTTGGCGTCGTACCCCAGTCGTCCATGGCAGTCTTCATAGTCTTCATTTGTTTTTCCGACATGTACATGACAAACAAAAGCTCTTCCTTTGGGATGTTTTTGATGAGGTTGTTGAAAGACATCAAACGGTCACTGGACTTTGAAATGGTCAAGATGTTACCAAGTAGCTCTGCCGCGAGGTTGATAGCAATTCCGTTTTTAACTTGTTCCGATTCATAGTAGAACATCTTGTAAGCCTTTGTCTTAACGTCCAAGAAACGCGCCCGATTCCCGGTGTTTCGTCATTTCGTTTCTTGTACACACAAGATGTCCACTCGCCTTTTAATCATCATTTCTATAAGCTCGTAGCTGCGACCACTCATACTTCCAAGGTTCCAACTAGCGACTCTTAGGTTACACCTAAGCCGTTGCATTATTTTGCTATCCCTCGGAAACCGAATAGGTCTGACCCGAGCATTTCTGCGCGTCTCAGGATCACAACCATGCGTAGCATTGGTAGTGCCTGGCGGGGTAGTGCTCTTCTTTTTAGCGTACGTTTCTATAATGCTAGGGTCTAAGCGTTTTTTGATTTTGACACGTGCATACTCCCGATTTTTGATTTATGTTTGATCTTACTTTTACTACACCGGTGATCTCCAGCACGGATTCGCATGCACACTTGCGGGACAGTTTTAGGATAGTATATGTGTCGCTAGGCTCACCTGGATATTTTAAAAGTTGTCTAGATGTAATTTTCCCTTTAGTCGCCTTCTACGACAAGCGCTATGTATTTGTGGGGGCGCTGCAGTTATATTCTTAACTCGTCCCTGCACGAGGAAGTTGGTTAATTTTATCTAAGGGTTTATTTCCTCATATTTTACTTTCGAATTCAACATCCGAGCTGAGGATATCGGTTTAATGAACTTGTCTCCTTGGACTTGCTTAAGAAGTAGTTTAATGGTGTTTGGTTTTTTATTTCGAGTTTTTTTTTTGGGGATGATCTTTCTCCTTTTTGCGTGCTTTTATTGTCAGATGTGGTAATCCTTGTTATAGATTTTATATTTTTTAACATTGTTGTTTTATATTTATTTGTCGCTAAGGACTTCTTCTTAGGAGAGAGTTGGCGTGAGTTATGTAATAAGAGACACTACTGCTTCTACGTACGTACACGGCAGGTTTTTTATTACCCATCCTACGAGGGTCATTAAGTCCCTGAAAAACGAAATAAGGAAGAGTGCCCATCCTCGTGTTTAATTGTAGCTCTAGGCTGACTTGACCTTGAGCCATTTCTTCATGTTTCGAAACAAGAAATAGTCGTAGTGGGCTAAATCTGGGGAATATGCTGGATGAGGGAGGAGTTCGTAGCCTAACTCATGCAATTTTGCCATTGCGACTGCGGACTTGTCCGCCGGTGTATTGTCCTGGTGAAAAAGAACTTTTTTCTTCGCCAAATGCGGCCGTTTTTGCTCAAATCGGCTTGGAATCAATCCAGCAGCTCTGCGTAATATGCGCCGGTGATCGTTCTACCCTTTTCAAGGTAATCAATGTGAATAACACCGCGCGCATCTCAAAAAACTGTCGCCATGACCTTATTTGCTGACAAACCCGCCTTAGCCTTCTTCGGCTTCGATTCACCTTGGTTTCTGGTGTGTTGCGGTGAATCCAGGTTTCATCTACGGTTACGAAACGGCGCAAAAACTCAACCGAATTTTTCTGGAACATCGCCAAACACACCTTTGATGTTGTCAAACGAATGCTTTTGTTGTCGATTGTGAGCAAACGCGGTACCCATCACTGAGCCATGTGATAAGGCTGTGGCCTCTTCAAGCTCGCGCACTTTCACTCGCCGATCGTCCATTATCAAATCATGGATTTTGTCGACTATTTCTGGTGTGGTGACCTCAATTGGGCGACCAGAACGTTCGGCGTCACTTGTGCTTGAACGACCGCACCAAAATTGAGTAAACCAGTGGTGAATGGTTCCAATCGATGGTGAAGAGTCCCCATAATATTTGTCAAGGTTTTGTTTGGTTTGCGTGATAGTTTTTTCTCGCAAAAAATAATGTTTAATGAGCACTCGAATTCACTTTTTTCCATTTTTACGAAAATGCTAGTAGGCGTCTATATAAAATGGCTGCCACAACAAAACTATTTAACAGATCTGTGAGAAAATTTGGGTGCGTTCTTTTGAAAGATGATTATTGACAAAAAATAAATAAATTGACCCACCCTCGTAGATAAAAGTAAGTAATCACCGTAAATAGCTTTAAAAAAGCAAAATCAAGTTTTTTTTTAAGAAATCACCACCAAAAAGTGAGCGTGGTCCTACACAATGTGTAACAATACTGAAGATAAAGCCATTTTTTTAAAAGCGGAGGTATCTGTGGAAGGATTTCTAAAGTGTGTACCCTTGTACTGCTTCAGATTTCAGGAAGCTTATAGACAAAATTTCATCTTCCAAGCTCAAAATTTAAGGCCCTAGGACTGATGACATACAGACTGATGGACGGACGGACAAGGTCGATATTACTTTCGATGCTGATCATAAATGCATATACGTATACATCCGTACTTGCTACTTTTGGGGGTCTATTATTATTATTTCTCTATGTTACAAACTATGTATAAAAATTAATATACGCTATGGGATAACGTATAAAAAATGCCATAAAATCTGTTGCAAGTTGTTTTTGTTAACAAATCCTGAAAAAAAGTAGGAAAATGCTAAATCTGGTGGCGCCTTGGTGATTAGTATTCAATGTATAGTGGATTTTAATACCGTGGTTTTTAAGTAATTCCCTAATTGGAAAATTCTTAAACTCTAATTCATTATCGACGTAATTTTTTTCATATTAACAAAAAAACTCATGCTTGTGCGAATGACCGTACAAAATTTGAAGTTGAGCTTTTGAAAACTTAATTTTTCATCTGCACTGGTGATGATTCCACAAGTTCCACAGGTTCCACAGGTTGAAGCACACCAATTGAAGGACAGCTGTTTGTCAAAGAAACGAGAGATGAAAAGTTATGATGAAAGAATTTTTCTCGATGTTACAGGGCTTTGTGGAGGGATGTATGGTGGACTTTGGTACAATCACGAATCCCACACGCAGACTATTCTTGTTGACGAACTTCCTTCTAACTAAGCAAACATGTCTGGCGACTTTGTCGAGAAATGGCTCTGGACGTAATATTGCTTTGCTGGTGGCGGCTCAGCAGTTCTTGAAGAGGGATGAGTTCCTGCTGTTCGAAAACACTGTTTACTTTGCTCCTGCTTCTAAATCTCTATTATTGTTGCTGAGCCTGCCGCTGTTGTTCATTATTGGTTGTCACGACAATCGTGCCGTTTATTTCCGACTCACTGTCTGTACAATTTTGTCAGATTGTCTTCCGTTCTTGGTGACACGTCGCTCGACATGAACGACTGTGTTAAACGTGAAGTTGTTGCTGGAGGCGACTCTCCACTTGTGATAGTTTATTCACAGCAGTAAACTCAATTCACGTGAAGAAGCAAATATATTCTCACGCACAATTATTTGCTGGCGAAACTCTTTGTTCACTGGGGATCAGGAGCTAGTGAAAGTTTCTGCTCGAACTACTGTTTTGAGTTTCTATTCGGCACAAATTAGGCGGCAGAACCATTTGTGCGGAAAGGCAATTTATTACAAAATAATGCAATTTAAATTAGGAATAAAATAGGTTGTGTTTGCTTTTTGAGTTTAACCTTCCTTCCAAATTTGACCCTTCATGCAGAGAGGTTAGTTCATGCCGAGATAGACATGCCTGTCGTAAGAGTCGGCTAAAATCCACCCTCCGTATACAAAGTATATAGTGTACTCAAAAATATGCAATGAACAAAATTCACCGTTTTTGGAGATCGGGTCTTTGGATTTTTGGGAAAGCCATTTATTGCGCTTATGTAACCCTTTTATTAAAAGCTCGAGACCTCTACCACCGCGATCTCAAACAACTACGAGCGGAACGAGAAGCCCGACGACACCGGGAGTGTCTTCGCAGGAATAACGGACTTCAGCGAAAAGTAAAACTCCCAGGCTAACTGAGATGGAAATGCTTTGCGAATAACTCAAAAGATCTAGAAAAACTTAAAGCCATATACAATGCTACAAAGGATACGTCGCTATCTAGAAATGAGTCTGCCTCGAGTTCGAAATATACCGGTAAAGTTATCTATAATACGAAATTAATTCGTGAAATTACTAGATATTGCATAAACGACCAAGTAAGAAACGTAAAGCCAGTTCCTCATCCGAAATCGTAACACGACAAGAAATAACAGAAAATAAACCGGAAAAAAAGGAAAGACCTGACAAATATTCGTACTTAGGAAAACCGACGTACTTATCAACGGCTACCGCCGCCAATTAATGTGATCGGGATTGTGGACTACAGACAACTGCAAACCACCTTGAAGGCATTGTTTCAATTTGATCACATCGTGTAACAACAATACTGTGTAAAATCAACGTTGAAGACGTTGACAGCTACCGTTTAGACTTTCATAAACTAAGAGCACAGATAATAAACTACCCAGGTAACGCACGCCCATATAAAAAAATGAAGCATATTTTTATCGTGGCAGACAACGTGGTAGCAGACAAAGAGCTTTCAGAATAAGTACTACGAATAAAGCTTTTTCTTTTTCCTCACTCCGTTCGCTCGTGTGGGAAAAGTTATTTTTCTCATCGTGTGTTGTGACATGTAAACGAAAGAGGTGAGGAAATGTAAAGGTGTATGCGGGAAGGGGCATGAAGATGAATGACGGTGTGATTTCCATACCACCGCAGCAAAAGAATAAATTTTCATGAATGGAAGTTTTGCAAACGCGTATGCGTTGTATATGAAGAGAAGGTTGAGAGATTTTGCTCGAATATCAATCATTTAGATTTTCAGGTAAATTACTAACATACATATATATTACATACATATACTAAAAAAATAAAAGGCATAAGAAAATTGTCTCCAAGAAAAAAATTACCTGGAAAAGAACGAAGTGCGCAATTGCACACTGTTCTATAACCAAAAATGAATTGCCTGATGGAAAATTGTTTAAATTTCCTAAAAAAGGAACGGTTCAATACGATGAATGGCTAGCTTTAGCACAGGAGTCTCGGGAACACTTAAAAAGCCTTAAAACGCCCTATATATGCAGCAAACATTTTAACCCTGCAGTCGTCGCGCGGATTACTATTGTAATCCACCATAGTTCCTTTTTTTCTACAAGAAATCCGAAATTTTTATTTTTTTAATTTATTTTTTTTTTTTTTTTTTGTATTATGAAGTAATAATTTATGTTTTTAATATGTAATATGTAATTGCATTTTGCAGCAAAATAAATTTGAAAAAATTAAAGCATACGGGTTTTACTTTAATTTTAAAATGGATTACATATGTAATCCGCGCGACGACTGGTGTGACTTTTTGGTGCGCGACGACTGCAGGGTTAAGAATGCCTTTATTGAAAAGAAATATCTAAGAAAAAAGCTTACCCTACTCTCTTGTTAAAACGAAGTGTTACTATATCTAATGACGAGTTCATTTGTTTTGATCCAACGGGATCTAAGGTTACATATGAAACTGCAATAAATTAGTACTGGATTCGAATGATGATACAGTAGAAGAACTAAACTTGTCTTTAAAAAGGTTATCAAGAAAAAGATTCAATGATAACGTTGAATTAACTTGTGTCAACTGTGAGACTCATATAAAAAGGCAATCTATTTATATTAAAAGAATTGAGAGGCTTAAGAAATTGAACAATAGCTTAAGGATAACAGTAAAAGGAAATAGCAAATCGAAAATAAATTTGCTGCAGAGAATTCATCGTTTAAAAGAAAAAAAGCTGCAAGTGCGTGAAAAGCAGAGTATCTAAGAGAAAATTGATTTATTGCTTGGTATTGATCAAAATACTAAGACATTTTCGAAAAAATACACCGAAGAGGAGAAGTGGATTTCGCAGTGCATTTTTTTCCGTTCGTCTTCCGGATACAACTTTTGACGGGATCAGCTAGGACTACACTTGCGCCACCCGTCTTCATTACATAGGTGCATTAAGATTAAAAGTTTGTCACCTGGAATAAATATAAATGTTCTAGAGGAAATAAAGAAAATAACTTCGACATTATAACCAAAAGAAAAAGAAGTCGTGATGAGATGAGCCTTCAGACGAATCTAACCTACAATAAATTCAAAGAAGAAATTGAAGGTTTTGTTGATTACGGAAGGAATCAAAGATCTAATATATGCGCTAAGTCTATGTGCGTTTTTATGATTCGGTGTGTATGCGGAAATTTTAAGCAAGTTTTATATCATGCCGTTTGTCCTAGCAATGTACCTATGAAACAACTTAAGATTGAGGTATATAATTGTCTTGATATATGCGCGGAGCTGAAACTAACCGTTAGAGCTATTTGCTGTGATCAAAGACCCACAAGTCGTATTATATAGTAAACTTAATCTAAATGAAAAAAACTTTAACTTCAAGAAATGAAGAATTATATTGTAATATGCGAGCTACGGCTCGAGTAGATAAAACGATATTCTGTGAAATTATTTCTTTATTTTCTAGTCTATAGAACAATTCAAGTTCACACTATACTATTCTTCGCAAACTCCTTCTTCTCCAATCACTTTATCTCCTTTCAATTACTTAATTCACAAATCCAAACTAATTACTTCTTCTTGTTAACTCTCAACTTTCAATTTATCACAAAATTACAACTTCGGCTGTTATTACTTTTCCAATCTCCTCGTGCGGTTCAAAACCAACTGCCTGGTCTCGATCGCCATTTGTCCTTATATAGCAGAAGTTTCTGATAGCCAGAAACTCCTAGCAAATTCTTCGACCACTAGAACAAGAAAATTCTTATGTAATAATTCCAAGATGACAATCATTTCTTGCAGTTATAATTCTCTCTTATCCGTGATATTATCCGTCTCTTATCGTAGACACGAACTGTGGAGACTAATTGCAGACACGAACCTCGAATGAAAAGACACTTCCTAACAAAATTATACCAGAATGAAAAGACACTTCGGAATTTGTTGCATTATGCTACATTATGTTACACTGCCCCCCTCTTAGACTTGTTCGTCCCGAACAAGTGCGTCCTCACTTCGGACATTGTATCGACTCAGTCGGTCCACATGAACCACTTTCATTTTGGCCCTCGGTCCTCGCTGGATGCGGTAGACAACATCGTTGATGCGGGTTACTATTCTGTAGGGACCTTCCCAGTTCTGCTGCAATTTAGGTGATTTGCCCTTTTGGCGATGGAGATTATACAGCCACACTAGATCTCCCTCCTGTAATCCTGACGTTGTTGCCTTGGCATCATAGCTGGTCTTCATGCGGTCGCTCGTCATCTTAATCTGGCTTCTGGTCCTTTGGTGTATGTCCCTAAGCCTTTCCCTAAGGTCCGCCACGTACTCTTCTTCATTTCTGGGCTCATTGGTAGGAGACCCAATTTCACCTCACTGGGTAACCGAGCTATTCCACCAAACAAGATTTCGAACGGCGTATGTCGAGTAGTGCTATGCACGGCACTTCTATAGGCCATCAAAAACAAGGGAATCTGCCGGTCCCAATCTCGTTGGTAGTCACCTACGACCTTCGAGAGATGTTCGTCCAAAGTCCTATTGAAACGCTCCACCATACCGTCCGACTGTGGATGAAGCGGGGTTGTCCTTGTCTTTTTGATTCCGAGTAGTTGACACATCTCTTGGAAGATTCTTGACTCGAAGTTCCGCCCTTGGTCAGAATGCAATTCCGAGGGCACACCGAATCTGCTCACCCAATTGTAGACGATCTGCTCCGCCACGGTTCTGGCTTCCTGGTTAGAGATCGGAAACGCTTCCGGCCACTTACTGAAGTAGTCCATTACTACGAGTATATACCGATTACCATTGTCGGTTTCCGGAAAGGGCCCTGCGATGTCAATGCCGATTCGTTCGAAAGGTGCTCCCACGTTGTATTGGTGCATCTTACCACGAGTTTTGATTCTCGGACCCTTACTAGCTGCACACACGTCGCATTTTCTGAACCAGTCTTCGACATCTTCCTTCGCTTTTAACCAATAAAAACGTTCTCGTACCTTTTCTAGCGTCTTATTCACTCCCAAGTGGCCTCCGGACGCCCCGCCATGCATTTCCTGTAACACCTCCTTGACCCTCGTCCACGGCACGACAAGCTGCATTACAAACGACTTTCCGTCGGAGGATTCCCATTTTCTTCTCAGACCACCTTCTTGGACATGGAGGGAGTCCCACTGCGCAAAATATGCCTTTAAGGTCGGGCTTCTGTGAGAGATGTTCTGATGATCCGGTTTCTCCATGTTCTCCTTCCAGGCCAGAATCGGCTCGATATCCGGGTCTTCCTTCTGAGCGTTCCGGATCTCATCTACGCTCCAGCCGGCGATAGGTTCGGCTCTCATTCTTTGGATGGAAACCAGCTCCCGTTCTTCCTGACGCGCACAATGTTTACAATCCGTTCTGCATGGTCTCCGGGACAGTGCATCCGCATTAGAGTGGAGTTTTCCTTTACGATGCTGTATTTCGTAGTCGTAGATTTGCAGCCTTTCGATCCATCTTGCGACCTGACCCTCAGGACTCTTGAACTGTAATAGCTATTTTAAGGCTGCATGGTCTGTGCGAAGAACGAACTTCCTCCCATAGAGGTATTTGTGAAGATGCTTCGTAGCCAAGATCAAAGCTCCGTTGTTTAAGTGGCTTGAAGCTCTTCTCGCACTCAATTGACCATTTGAATTGTTTTCCCTTTTCCGTCAACTGGTGCAGGCTCTTTGCGATCCCGGCAAAATCCTTCACGAACCGTCTTTAGTAGGTGGCTAGGCCCAGGAAGCTCCTCAGTTGGTGTTTATATTTGGGGACTGGCCAGTTTTTCATCGCTTCGACCTTCTCTGGATCGGTTCTCACTCCTTTCGCTGAAATTATGTGCCCCAAGTACTTGACTTCCGCTCTAAACATGGCGCACTTCTTGGGGTTGAGCTTCAGGTGGGCACTTCGAAGCCTTTGAAACACCTCTCTTACATTGTCTTGGTGTTGGGCAAACGTTTTTCCTACGACGATGACATCATCCAAGTATACCAAACAGGTTTTCCATGTTAACCCTTGCAGGACACATTCCATCAATCGCTGGAAAGTCGCCGGAGCATTGCACAGCCCGAATGGCATTACCGTGAATTGCCATAGCCCATTTCCTGCGGTGAAGGCGGTTTTCTCCCGGTCTTCTGGATGGATCTGTACCTGCCAGTAACCACTCTTCAAGTCGAGAGTGGAAAACCATTGGGCTCCTGATAGTGTATCCAGCGTGTCGTCAATCCGTGGCAGAGAATAGCTCTCTTTCTTGGTGACGTAATTGAGCTGTCGATAGTCCACGCAGAACCGCATGCTGCCATCTTTCTTCTTAACCAGTACAACCGGTGATGCCCACGGACTCTTGGAACTTTCAATCAGACCTTCTTTCTCCATTGCCGACACCATCTCTGCAACTTCTGTCTGCTTTGCCAATGGAAGGCGCCTAGCAGGCTGACGAATTGGTCTAGTATCACCAGTGTCTATTCGATGTTGTACCAGGTGTGTTCGGCCGTATTCTCCGTCCTGTGAGGCAAATACATCAGCGTACTCATTGATAAGATTCTCTGCCATAGTTCGCTGCTCCTGATTCAGCTCACTGGACTGGAGAATCGTCTTTCTCGTTTCCGCTGTCCAAGGTGATGGGAGAGGTTTTGGAGCATCACGTTCAGATATTGTTGCGACGGCAGTAATCGGCGTGCATTTTCCAGTCACCTCCCCTCGCCTTAGTTTGACAGTGTGTGGTCTCGCGTTCAAAACTCTCACTGGAACCATGGTGTTCTTTGGTTCGACTAACGTCTTTCCCACGATGTAGTCTTGAGAATGCTTCTCTGGGTCTGGTTCTACTATGTAGAATCGGTGGCTCCCAAGATCACCTTCCAGCTTCGTCCAAATGATTGTCTCTGAAGACGGCGGCAAAACTTCGTCTTTGCTGACGACTGTCCTGAGAGTTACGGCATTCTCGTTTCCGTACACCATCGGAATCTCCACATTTGGATACCTCAGTACTTGCATCCCGATGTCCAAGATTACTTCATTTGCTTTCATGAAGTCTATTCCGATGATGCACTCGTCGCATATATCTGCCACCAGAAACGCATGGGAGAACGTCAGTCCCGCCAGAGTAATCGTAAGACGAACTTCTCCAAACACCTTCGCCATTTCCCCTGTTGCAGCCTTCAGGCAGTAACTGCTGGTGTTGTGCAGCCAGGAGCTTCTGACGATATCTCTTCTTACAATGGAGGCGGTGGCACCTGTGTCGATGGTGGCTACGCACTTCTTCTTGTTGATTAGTGCCTCCACTGTCAGGCTCTTGTTATCCCGTTTGGTTTGCGAAACTTGAATGGTGGTCCTGGGGGCCTCGATTCCAGTAACCAACTTCTGCCCCGCGAAGTTGGTCCTTACGCATTTCGCGACTGCTGGTTTTAGGAAGTCTGACCGACAGGATGGATGTTACCACTGCTTCTCCTACTTCCGCAATGTGGACAATTTCCTCGTCTAGGTGCACTTCTGCACTGCCGTTGTAGCTGCCCGGTTTGGTTGCAATACCAGCAACGGATTTGACTTCCGCGAGCTTTGTCTTCATCCATGACGGCTGTTCTCTGGCATGAGCATTCCACGACGGACATTTTCCTGACACGGTGTATTCCCTGGTATGCTTGGTCCGCAGCCTTCATTGACAAAGCGAATGCCAATGCCTCGGGGAGTGTTCACTTTTCAGCCATCCTTACAGCCATTTGCAGTTGTCTGTCCTCTATGGCCTGAATAAAAGCTTCCACCGCCATTTCGTTGATAAGCTCCTCACCAGCTTTAGGGTATGAAAGATGGGCTAGGCGCTCTATATCCGCTTGCAACTATTGGAGCGTTTCCCCTCTTTTCTGGACTCGACTACGCAGCTGAACCCTGTACACCTGCTGCATGTGTTCATCCCCAAACCGCATCTCGATAGCCTGAACCAGAGAGTCGTAGTTCTGCTGTTTATCTTC
This sequence comes from Pocota personata, assembly GCA_963082735.1. Lineage (NCBI taxonomy): Eukaryota > Metazoa > Arthropoda > Insecta > Diptera > Syrphidae > Pocota > Pocota personata. Next base: position 24,713,876 of record OY720433.1, on the reverse strand, counting down.
CGGGATGGTCTGCAAGAGCTCCGCAGCTGGACCCCTCAGTGCAAGTGTGAGTGCAATGGACTTCTCTTCATCGTCCCAGCTATTGGTCATTGCGGCCGCTTCGAATTGCCTCTTATAAATTATCCATGATGTTTGACCATCAAAGATAGGAGGCTGCATTTCCTTTCTTCTCAGACCGTCAGTGGAATATTCCCGTGCTTTCTGTCTCTTCACGTTGCTGAGCTCCTTAGCAAGATTTTCGAATTGCTTTCCTACTATCTCGAATTGCGTATCCACTTTTTCAAACTGAGTCTCTAACTTCCCGAACTGAGTTTCATGTTTCTCAAAGTTTTCATCGAATCTAGTTTCGACTTTTTCGAGTTGCTTCTCGACCTTCTCGATTTTCTCTTCGATCGCTTCGAATTTTACTCCAAGTTCTTGTTTTGCTCATCAGGCTTGCTTTCCAGAGCATCTAGAGAATTCTTTTGTTTGTCCATTGCTTTCTTTTGTTCGTCCATTGCTTTCTTTTGTTCGTCCAGCTTAAGTTCTATAGAATTCTTTTGGTCATCGAGCTTAAGGTCCAGAGACTTCTTTTGCTCTTCTATTGCTTTCTTTTGTTCGTCCATGACTAACTTAAGTTGCAGGAGGAGACTTGTTATACCCGGGTCGGCTACTGTACTTGCTGGTTCCTCTTCCACGTCAAACTCTACGTCATGCGGATTTTCACCTTCCTGCGTTACTGCTTCTTCCAGACGAATCAGTAGGGCATCTTTTCCCCCAGTTGTGTCGAGATTCCGCTTACTGAGTTCTGCCCTTAGTTGAATTATAGTTAGTTTTCCCAATTTGCGACCCATTTTGCGCAACTAATTAACTCAACACAGAAATCTTTTTTTTTTTTTTTCTTGTGCAATTTCACACCACGGAAATAGTTATTCACAGAATAAGTTTTATCCCACTTCTGACACCAATGCAATATGCGAGCTACGGCTCGAGTAGATAAAACGATAATCTGTGAAATTATTTCTTTATTTTCTAGTCTATAGAACAATTCAAGTTCACACTATACTATTCTTCGCAAACTCCTTCCTTACAAGACCTCTTTCTTCTCCAATCATTTCATCTCCTTTCAATTACTTAATTCACAAATCCAAACTAATTACTTCTTCTTGTTAACTCTCAACTTTCAATTTATCACAAAATTACAACTTCGGCTGTTATCACTTTTCCAATCTCCTCGTGCGGTTCAAAACCAACTGCCTGGTCTCGATCGATTTCTGATAGCCAGAAACTTCTAGCAAATTCTTCGACCACTGGAACAAGAAAATTCTGATGTAATAATTCCAAGATGACAATCATTTCTTGCAGTTATAATTCTCTCTTATCCGTGATATTATCCGTGATATTATCCGTCTCTTATCGTAGACACGAACTGTGGAGACTAATTGCAGACACGAACCTCGAATGAAAAGACACTTCGGAACAAAATTATGCCAAAATGAAAAGACACTTCGGAATTTGTTGCATTATGCTACATTGTGTTACAATATATTAAACATCGAACCCACAAACGCAAGAAATAGATCATTTTGTTTCGAAAGCTTGTCCTTAATTATAGAAAGCGTTTTAAGAATAAGAGACACATTGTTCATGGATCATAATGATTTATATTACATTTATGTAAATAAATTTAATCAAGATCCGTTAGAGAACTTATTTGGTAAAATAAGAGCACGGAATATTAATAAAAGTAATCCAAGAGTTTCCAAATTTAACTCCCTGCTAGCCAAAGTTATATCGATACAATTTTTATTCAAATCGAAATGTTCCAACTGCGAAGAAGACGATACGGAATATCTACAGGTGGATTGGAATGGTATTTTGCAGAGTGATATAGAATAACAAATAATACTTAACCAGGAGCTATCACAAAATCACGACATTCTTAAGAATGAGGAATGTTTTGAAAATAACATGAATACGAACAATATAGTTAATCCACCAGATGATAACGCAATATCAGTCCAGGTACCGCAGGTCAACGACCTTGCTAAACGATACTTTGCCGGATACTGCATCTTTAAAACAATAAAAAAAAAATGAACAAAATCTGTGAAAATTGTGCTCAAGAAATGTCAAAGGACAAACAGAATTTCGATCTAACGGAAGTATTGATAGAATTAAAAGAATATGAAAATTCAAAAGAAAATACGGTTCTCTTATGGCCGTCAGAAAAAGATTTTCAAGTATGCCGTCTTCATGTACAAATATTTTCCGAATACTTTCGAAAACTACCTTTTGCATCTAACTTAAAAGAAAATATAATCAAAGAATGTATACTCGTAAAGGCAACAAATATACATTTTCCGAATTGGTTCAATGTATGTTATGATTAAGGTCATTTAACTGCAATTTAATACTAACCTAATTTAAGTTAATGATTATTTTGTTAAGTTAGTTAGTTTTCTTTATAATAATTTCGAAAGATTAGTCACCTTCACTTAGTAGGCCAAGAGCAGTGATCAGTTATTATAAGTGCATAAATATAAAATTCAGTATGCAAAACTCATATTCATACCCATTTTCAGAGCAAATTTGTGTCCACAAAGTTTAAAGAGTTTTTATTTATTTAATCAAGTGCTGAAAATACGGTACATACATTCAGGCAAAATAACAAGCATTCAACATAAGCCCAACCATTTGCACATAATATATACGATCTATACTCCATATCCATCCTACCAACGTGTCGGCATTAGAACTCCGTGACCGCTGTCGCACAAAATATTTTTTTTGTTTCTTTTTTGCAGTGAAGGTAAACAAGGGTATGTGTGAGTGACACGATGGACTAAAAAGTGAGCAGAAAAAACAAATGTTCTGTGTTCTGATTTTTTCCCTTTTGTAAGAAGTTTAAGCTTTTTAAAAAGCTTTTTTTTAGTGAATTTCGTTTTCATATATCACTTCTTCTCATATGAATGGGACATCTGGGTAGTTTATTATCTGTGCTAAGAGCCTAGAAAATCCAATGGTACACTTAAGAGAACAAATCGGGAAGGCCTTAGCTAGATGACCATATGCTTGGTGCTCAAAAGAAGATGTCGTCACTGATTTAAAAATAGACACTTTAAAAGAAACAATATCGTTAAACGAGAAAACAGCAATCGGAAGTCGAGGAAACTACTGTTAAGCGCAGTCTTGCTCTTTTCATGCTAACCATAGATGAATCCGAGAACCTGGATGAAATTTATGAAATAAAACCCATTCTCGACATCATAGTCAAAATCGAGCCTTTGCGAAATTTTGTAAGTACCAATGATTCAATCAAACGCAAACGTATTGTCAGAAAAATTCGCGATGTGTGAAATACGCCGGAAATCACCTCTCCGAAGACTGTGGAATAAGTAAACAAACTTTTGCTATGTGTATTAATAACAAAAAAAATACCCGGCTAACTATCCAGTCTGCGAAGCATCTGAGGAGTTGCAAAAAAGGCAGGATACATTCCTAAAGTCGCAATATCAACACTCGAAACCGGCAAGCAAGGAAATCTACATTGTCGTTCATCTCTATGTTTAATAGCGAACCGTCATCGACTAAAGATGACTGTATGGGCGACGGCTGAGAGTCACCATTTTCCAATTAATTAAAATTCTTGCCTTAGGGACTTTGTTTCCTATGGTGGGGTCTAAAGGATAGGGAGGCAGTTTGTCTACCTCCAACTCGTCCTTCTTATATATAAATAATAATACCTTCAGAATAATAGCACCGAACCCATAAGTTATCACACATTCGGTCTTCGCCAAAGGAGCAAGAGATTCCTTATTGATCACAATTAGCGCGCATCTATAAAGGCCCCTCTGCTCCTCCAACTTAGCGACTTTCCAGTTGTGAGTCGTAAGCGTTGGATTGCTGATTTGAAGGATCTAAGAATTTCTTCCGTACTGGAGAGTTCGGCTTGGATCCAGATGCGAGTTCTCGGTCTACATGGGATATTCTCTCTTGCTACAACCTCGAGGTTAGCACCAGGCCAAACGTCCCCTAATTTGCAAATCGCTAGCTTATAGAGATCAAATGATCTCTTATCAGCACAAGCGATCAGCTTGACATGGCCTTGATCCCAACCGCCGTAACCACAATTGGGAGGTGGGCCGGGATTCGTTTTCATAATTTGAAGTAAGCATGTCGCCAGTTTGGCTGGGATCATCCTCCATTTATTTGGAGTTGTTGTACCATCGATGTCATTCTAATCTATGACCGCCAGTACGAACCTGTCTTTGAGGACTTTTCTGTAGGACTTAGATGTAGCGTTAGAGGGCCTGGAGAAGGTGCTGGTGTTGTGCACCGACCGACCAAACTCCTCTAATGATCTCTGTCGCTTTAACGTGGAGTCTCTGTTAGTCTTACAGAGTTCAGTACTAACGATCAGTTTAGCCCAATCGAATCGCCGCATCATTCATTTTATTCTCCGGTATTTTGCCAAATTTCTGGGGAATACGGCCAGATTCGTGTACACCTGTTTGAAGGGAGTGACGTGTCGTGAGCCGAAGAGTCCTTATTGGACTGTAAAGTTCCTATTCTAGGTTCCGTGCGGCTTTTGGCAGCAGATGGACCATGTGAATCCACAATCCTGTTGCTGTACCTTTGGAGTATTATCGGTAGACAGCTTAATCGCTGTACTATCGTCCGGATTTAAAGGATAACCGGTCTCAACTACATCTATTTTTTATTTTTATTTTTTTATTTTTGATTTGTTCATAAAGAGTCCCACGAGTAAGCCGGTAAAGAAAATGTCCATCGCAGTATAGCCGGTTCTACTGCGATAAGGCAACTTACGACAGGCCCTTGCAAAGGCGCCTGAAGGAATTCATACGCGACTGATTTAACCCTCAGGCTTGCATCCTTGAGTACGGCTTACTATCTTCTCACACCGCCACTGGAATCAGGATGATTACTCTTTAGCATCGGACCTTCCTCTGAAGACCTTACATGTTGGCTGGCCCTGCTGCAATCGCTCCCTGGATTCACTAGATACTACTGAGCATCCCCACTACGACAATGGAGTTTCGCTGTTTTAAAGTAAAGATTCCTTCGAAATACGCTTGGCTTTTCAACTCTCTGAAGGATACACTCACACTCGGCAAAATGACGATTACCCTTTGGATAGATAAGACGAACAATAAGCATATCAATAAGTCTAACAACATAACTAATAAACCGAACAGACCCAATAACAGACCCTACTCCTCTCGCAAATCCAATAATCCTCCCATCCCCCATTCAACCCAGTCATCTAATAAAAATACAAAATCCGATAATAATTGGTCCCTCAAAATGGGCATATTTCCAGATTTTAAGTACAAAACTGTCTTCAACCGCGTGTCCTTTGACCTCTCTCCCATCTCGTCTGCCTCATCTAACATAACTCCTGCCGCCAAGGACACACCCTCCGTCAGCCAAAATAACTTCACTCACTCTCACACTCTTAACCCTCCACCCTCCTCATCGTCTGCCCCTTCTAGCGAAACTCCAGCTGCCAAGGACGCTCACTCCATCAGCCATCCTTACTTCATTCACTCTCACACTCTTAACCCTTCACCCTCAGTATCGTCTGCCCCTTCTTTGACTACCCCTAACAATTCCGCTAATTTACCCACCTCTTCACACATCAGCGCTGCTAACTCCACCGTCGCATCATCTGGCTTTTTAGATCCGCTGCTACCTCCCACTGTCAAACTTACAAAACAGTTTGCAGATTCCGGAGATGACGGCCGCTACGTAATGTCACGTCTAAGAGACCGGACGATAACGTCCGTCTTTATCTTGCTTACTTACATGATAAAGCTGACTCCATCTGTATTGATGGAAAAACGAACACCAATATCAAGGTCTTAATCTCCCAGGAAGGTCTCCCAATTGAAGAGCATGCTTTGATGAAAATTTTCGTTCAATTTCATGAGAGCTTCAATATACCACCTCGTCAGGTAACAAGCGATCTCACCTCCTACGCGTCCTACATAACCTCTAAACGCAGGTCCCACCTCCAAAGAACTCGCGCCGACTTCAATAGTTACTTTCGCCCCTGAACAGTTTCCGTCTCAACATCTAACGCCTCCTGATTGCTTGTCCATATACTACCAGAACGTAAGAGGTCTTCGAACTAAAACCTCCTCCGTGTTTCTTAATTCACAGAATCTCCCCTACGACGTTTTTGCTCTAAACGAAACCAATCTGTCCAGTGATTATAATAACAACGAATTATTCACCTCAGACTTCAATGTCTTTCGGGACGATGGTCTTGAAAATGATGATAATTCCTCTGGTCGTGGTGTTCTCTTGGCAATATACAATCGCCTCGACTCCACACTCTTTAAAACCTCGCACACCGCTAATTTCGAGTTCATTTGCGTCAAAATAACTATCGCTGGTAGCAACATCTACATCTTCTGCTGCTACATTCGTCCATCTCAACCAATCCAATGCTACCAACTTGCCATTGATGCGATTGATTCCCTGTTTAACATTGTAGACCCCCGCGACGTCGTCATAATTTTGGGGGATTTTAATTTCCCAGATCTTCGATGGGTTCTTTCTGACGATGAGACTCACCTTGCCGCTACAAATCCCTCCTCAGATAAGGAGGTCCTATTCATCGACTGTGTCTCTGACTCCGGCCTTTACCAGTTAAGCGGCGTTACTAACTACTTAGGTAGACAACTCGACCTTATTTTCTCATCAGATGCCGACAACTGCGTCGTATCAGCGAGCAACCACCTTCTCTCGAAATTAGACATTTTTTTACAACAACGGTAATAAAACTGTACACTCTGAAAACTCATACAGTTTTAATTTTCGTAAAGCCGACTTCATAAAACTGAATAACCTTTTGAGTAACGTTAATTTCAATGTTATTTTTGAAAATCCTAGAATTACTATCGACGGTGCTCTCGCTTTATTTTACGCTGAAATCTTCAATTGTTTCACACAATCCGTCCCATTCGTGCTCCAGAAGAACTCCTCGTCGTCCCCACCCTGCTTCACCAAAGAATTGCGCTCGCTTCGCAATAGAAGAAATAAACTTTGGCACACGTACCTTAAATCTCGTTCGCACTCTGACTTTTCCAATTACCTCCACGCATATACCCACTTTTCCGAACTCTGTGAATCTCTATATCTCGAATATTTAGACCAAATCCAGCATACCATGATCTCCGATCCGAAACGATTTTTTCAATTCATCAACACAAAAAGAAAATCTGACAACTATCCAGCTACTTTAAAATTGTCTAACACTTCCTCCGGTGATCCTAAGATAATCGCAAATTTATTTGCCCACTTTTTCAGCCAATTATTTAGCAACCATGGGCTTGAAGTTGATCTTGAATACTTCTCGTACATGAAAAGCTGTGCCCAAACCTCGTTAGTCTTCGTTGACATAACCGTGGAACACGTGAAAGAAAAGATAAAAGAACTCAAGAACGAATACTCTCCTGGTCCTGATGGTATCCCTTCAATAGTACTGAAAAATTGCTTGAACCATCTGGCCCAACCCCTCACGGCTCTCTTCCAGATATCTATCGCACAAGGAGTCTTCCCCAAGCTTTGGAAGAGCTCTTACATAATTCCCTTTCACAAAAATTGTCCCAAGAATGAAATCTCCAACTACCGGCCCATTGCTAAACTCTCCTGCGTTCCTAAGCTCTTTGAAAGCATTATTTACGATACAATGTTCTTCCATTGTAAGTCTATCTTTTCCCCTAACCAGCACGGATTTCTTAAGGGAAGGTCAACAACTACTAACTTAACGGAATTCGTATCTACGACTCTGTGTGCATTAGAGGATGGCAAAGAAGTTGATGTAATTGCCACAGATTTTAGTAAGGCCTTCGATAAAATCTCGCACAGAATCATTCTTTTTAAACTCAAATCCCTTGGCTTCCAACTGAGTTTCATTGGGTGGATTAAATCCTATCTTGAGGAACGCCAATACAAAATACTATTTAGATCGGCTGTATTCGATCCAATTAAAGCCACTTCCGGGGTCCCTCAAGGTAGCCATCTTGGTCCCTTGATTTTCATTTTGTCAATTAACGACGTTGACTTCATCATCAAAGACTCTTATCTATCCATCTACGCTGATGACATGAAAATCTTCAGGCACATATTAAACCCCGCCGACTCTTGCCCACTTCAAGCTGACTTGAACAACTTTTCAACCTGGTGTCAAAAAAATTTCCTTGAGCTCAACGTCAACAAATGTCAAGCTATTACATATTCCCGAAAGCGTCTTCCAGCCCCTAGATCCTATTTCATTTCTGACGAGCTCGTCCCTTCTATAACTTTATTACGCAATTTGGCTGTTATTTGCGACAGAGAACTAAATTTCCGCTGCCATATTGACAACATTATTAGCAGAGCCAACTCTGCGCTCGGTTTCGTAAAACGTTGGTCTAAAGAATTCTCGAACTCCTACGTCACGAAATCTCTCTACTTCACATTTGTTCCGCCAATCCTCGAATATGCTAGCCAAGTATGGTCCCCCTATCATGATACCCATTCCCTTCGAATAGAGGCTATTCAACGCAGGTTCATCCGTTTTGCTCTTCGCGGTCTTCCTTGGTCTGACAGGCATAACTTACCCCCCTATGAGAATCGTTTGAAATTAATTAATGTACAGCCACTTGAAATACGTCGAAAAATTGCTGACATACTCTTTGTACATCAGCTGTTAGCAGGAAACATCGACTGCCCTAGTCTGCTCCAAATGATCTCCCTTAACACTAACCCACGCCTCCTGAGGTCTGTACCCATCTTCCGTCTCAATTTTCATCGCACCAATTATGGTTGTAACGAGCCAATGTCTAGAATGCTACGTTTGGCCAACGGCGCGCACAGCTCTTTTGATTTTCACTGCAGCAGATTTGCACTTAGAAACGCCCTCCAGAATTCCACTTCCACTCCTCCGCCCTAATAACTTTAGTTTTAGTTTTAAGTTTAGTTTTTAAGTACTTAGCCTTAGTCTTAAGTTGTGTTTAGTAATAGTCTAGTTTTATTGTAGTTATTAAGTTCTGCTTGAATTAAGCTAAATAAATAAATAAATAAATAAATACGACAAGATAAGTAATCGAAGAGGATGAAATAAACAGTAGCAAAGGAAAATCCATCAGGCTTTGGTCACAAAAACATTAAGGAAAAAGTGACAAAGGAAAAGCCATCGGGCATTGGATGTCGGGCACCGGAAGCGCAAACATACGCTCAAGCAGCGGCATCAGACAATGGAGGAGCCTAAAGTTCAGCGGACCCTGTATTTCACGTTTTCTCTGTTATTCTTGCGAAATTTGAGAAGCAAAGTAAAGTATAATAAAATAAATAAACTTATTTTCGAGAGCTTAGTTAAGATCGAAAATAATTGTCTAACATGCGCACTTCAACGAGAATATGAATACGAAACAAATGCTCAAAATATTAACTTGCAATGCAAACGGACTCTTGCAAAATCTTGAGGAATTAGAGATATTCATAACTGTAAAAGATATTGACGTATGCTTGATCTCGGAAACTCATGTGAAGAAGGAATCGTGTGCAGAAATAAGAGGCTATCGTGATTATCATGCTCGCCACTCATCGGCATAGGTGAGAGCTCGATGATATTTTAATATATGCATACCTGACATTTTGAAGACCTAAAAATAGAGCTTGTAAACATAAAAAATAGACATAATTTTTTTACCACCTCATCTATCTACTGTCCACCGCGATGCGCGCGTTAATTCTACCAATTTCATAAAAGTTGAAGAAAGTTTTGATCTTTTCTCGGACCATTCTCCAGTCATTTTGACAACGAGTGAAACCCTAATTCAAAAAAACAAAAACCAGCGAAAATAACTGGCAGAAGTACTAATTGAGAAGTCTTCAAGAAAGAAATTGAAAGGAATATTGAACCTGGCGTACCACTTAAGACGCCCTTTGAATTTGAAGTAGAAGTTGATCGCCTAATTGAAATCATTCAGTGCGCCGCGTGGAATAGTACTCCCTATCAAAGAAAAAGTCCACAAATTGGGGCCTAAAATATCGATCGGTAATAAAATGATAAAGGAGAAAAGAGCGTAAGAAACGATTTGTTCCTTCTCACCCCCACTAATCAAGAAAAGTAACCGGTTTTCGTTGTGTGTGATAACGGTCATTCGTATTAGTACAACTTATTATCTTTCTCATTAGATTTATTGGCTAGCATTATACCGTTACTGCTTTAAACCTTGCCTTAGATGATTAGGAAGAGAGTCTGCCGATTTTGTTTGGGTTCATTTCGGTTCTATACCGTCTATGAAAAGTCCTCAATGTTCCTTGATTAGGCTTGGTAATACTATAATAAAAAAAACCAAGAAAAAGTGGGTTTCTCAATTCTGTCTGTCCGTGTATATAGCCGACTAAAGCCTAAACAGCTGAGCTGATTTCATATTTGGTATCTATAGGGTCACAACTGGCGGTGGAATGGGTATTTTCATTTTGACCTTAAAATTAACGGGATTTTACTATTACTGTTGATGACTTCAATAAAAAACAAAATACCAATATTTTGTTATTCTGTTTAGGCTAGCGAAATTGTAATATTTTTCTTGTTCTGCTTAGGCCAGCGAAATTGTAATTTTTTTGTTATTCTGTAAGTGTGCACCTTGTCGTGCTTAAGCTAGCAAAATTGGTGTATAAACTAAGTTTCAATAGAATTAAGCTATTTTTCTACCTAATGTGAGGCTGCATTAGGCGATTGATTTAATTTAAAAAAATCTACGAAGATCTCAGAATTTCTTCCGTATTGGAGGGTTCGACTTGGATCCAGATGCGAGTTCTCGGTCTGCATGGGATATTCTGCCTTGCTACAACCTCGAGGTTAGCACCAGGCCAAACGTCCCCTAATTTGCCAATTGCTTGCTTATAGAGATCACAAGATCTTTTATCAGCACAACCGATCAACTTGACATGGCCTTGATGCCAACCGCTGTCACCACAGTTGGGAGGTGGGCCGGGATTCGTTTTCGTAATTTGAAGTAAGCATGTCGCCAGTTTGGCTGGCATCATCCTCCATTTATCTGGAGTGGTTGTACCATCGATGTTATTCTAATCTATCTTTTGTTATTCTTTAAGTTTGCACCTTGTTGTGCTTAGACTAGCAAAATTGGTGTATAAATTAAGACAGAATAAGGTAAATCATTCATTGTTGTTATACCAATAGAATCAAGCCATTTCAATACCTAATGTGAGGCTGCATTAGGCGATTGATTTAATTTAAAAAATTTAAGTAGATTTTCATGGTATGAGACCAATATACATAGTAACAATTTAAAAATTGTGGTACATGCACCGCACTTCATTAACCATAAAGTAAAAGGTTGGCTATAAACATGAATAAAATCGGAGACATCGCATTGAATCAGACGAGAATCGAAGAAGAAGTGCATCGATTATGTACTAATTTCAAGAAAGATGGAGAATCTTTATACATTGTTGAGTAATTTGCAAGGAGGCTCGAGCAGTTAGAACAACACTGGAAAGACTTTCAAATAAACAGTGGGTATTTGGAAGACCTAGGGAAGAAAAATCCGCACCATGATTACTTTATAAAGAGCGTCTAAATTTCCATGGGACAAGCCCACTTTCGCACTCGTACAATTGCAGGAGTACTCAAAGGTCTTAACATACACAAATCCGCTGGTCCAGATGGTATCCCCCACATAGTTCTGAAGAGATTTTCTTCTAAGCTGGCAGAATCTCTGCGTAAGCTTTTCTGTCTATCCTACTTTTCAGGGCTCTTTCCGAGTAGATGGAAAACAGTATTTTTCCAGCCCATCCCTAAAAAGGCGAATCTTCCTCCCTGTCCAATTACATACCCATTGCACTTACGTCCCTTCATTCCAAGGTTATGGGAACGTTGATAAATCGTCAGCTTATGAAATATCTCGATTCACGAAAACTCCTTAATGACAGGCAGTATGGTTTTCATAGCAACAGGTCCACTGGTGATTTGATGGCATATCTCACCGAGTAGTGGAACCAATCTCTCCATCACTTCGGCGATGGTTGCGCTTGATATTTTAAAGGCATTTGGTAGAGTTTGGCATCAGGCTCTTTTGTCAAAAATGCGTGCATATGGAAACGATGAGTCTCTTCTTCAATGGATTAGAAATTACCTTTCGGGGCGTTCAATACAAATTGTTTTGGACGGTTTCAAGTCTGCAATTCACCATAAAAATGCTGGTGTTCCCTAACGCTCTGCTTTGTCTCCGACTCTCTTTCTTATTTTTATAAACGATCTCTTCTCTGCAACTTCTAATCCAATCCATTCCTTCGCTGATGACAGTACCCTCAGTTTTTCATATTCGTGAAAAACTCACGTCCTTGTTCATCGGCCGCAGAAGGGGAGCGGCAACGTATGTTAAACATATTAAATTTCGACCTAGACAGCATAATCAAATGGGGCTCAACCGACAGAGTGTAATTTAATGCTTCTAAAACAAAATGCTGTCTTCTGTCTCTCAAGCGAAGCCGAAACCCTCAGTCATTATCCATGGATGGTGCTTGCATCATTGAAACCGAAAGACTTGCCATTCTCGGTATGTGTATTCATAACCATCTTCGATGGAACGATCGCATATTCGAGGTCGCCAAAAATGCTGCAAAATGTCTAGGATTCCTTAAACTTTGCAACAAATATTTTACCCCATCTGATCTGGTCTCAATTTATAAGGCATTCATCCGCCCTAAGCTGGAATATAACGCTCATATCTGGTCCGGTGCACCCAAGACCGTTCTGCACATTCTTGATAGGGTACAGAATCGGGCGTTAAAACTTATAGGTGATAGAGACATTGTGAATGCTATACATTCACCTGAACATCGGAGAAATGTCTCATGTCTCTCCCTGTTTTATCACAAAAAATGCTCCAGCGAAATAGCCAGTTGCATTCCTCCCCTTCAAAATTTCTCCCGCAATACGCGACATGCTTCGAATGCACATCAGTTCACCCTAAAGTCTAACTTTGGTCGTATTGTCAAATGTAGGAATTCGTTTATAAGACTGACGACACGAATGTGGAATGATCTATCAAGCTCTGTATTTCCCCATTACTACAACCTACTTACAAACATTTAAAGCCAAAGTGCACAGGCTTCTCCTCTGTTCCTCTTCCCCTTGTCCTTAAAAGCCCGTGCCCTGTAACAGTATAAAGGTATTCATATTCCTTTTAACGCGCGCGAATTATAAAAAAAAGAAGTATTTTAATCAATTTCAATTTAAAGGTACGTTCAAGGCAAAATAGGAGCTAAAAAAGACAAACACGGTTATCTTCCATAAGTCAAAGCCCAAATCCATTTGCAGTAATTCAACATTTAACGAAAACTTATCAGATTCAGAAAAAACTGGAGAGCCGACTAATATCACCAAGTGATCAGCAAGGTTTAAAAAGTTAAATCTCATTAAGAACAACTTACTTGGGATTCAAATTGGATCAAATTATGGAATGCTGCATAGAGTTGGTTACAATGAACGATGAGATCATGTCCTCACTGGAAGAAGCTGAGCAGGAATACGTGTCCAACAATAACTTCTTCGAATTGGAGTAGATGTATCAAGGTACTTACATCCAACCAGGGCAATACAGAAATTGAACTTCCAAGCATACCATCATTTAGCGGAAAGTATGAAGAGTGGACGTAATTTTTTTGCTCAATTAGTTCACCAGAGCGGATCCTTAAGCGATGTCAAACGATTTAATATTTAAAAGGTAATTTGAAAGGAGAAGCAGCAAGGATTATTAACCACAGCTACAGAATTGCTAACGAAGTGGTTTCAAAATTCAGCAGCATTGGTCAACAACTACATCCTAATGTTGCTTACTTCGAAATCAGTTCGAAATGAAAATGCGTTCGATTTGAAAACTATCATGGATACGTCAAACAAAATCCTATACGGTATCAAAAATCTGGGAGTCGACGTAAGCTGCTGGGATTCATTAGTGATTCAGTTGTTAAGTCCAAAACTTGACCGTGAATTAAAAAAATTATATCAACAATCTAGAGGTACGTCAACAGATTTCCTATACTGAAGGAGTTTTTTAACTTCATTGAGGGTAGATTCCGAGGATTAGAAAGCAGCCATGAATTCAACAGTGAACACCAGTCGCAAGTGTTAAAAGCAACATCTGCAAAAAAAAACCATTTATGCACACAACAGCATAATTCCTTACTTCATTCCCCTCGAGGAGAGAGTACAGCAGTTTGGGTAATAGGGAGAACCCCAAGTGAAGAAGTGACAACATCAATATGAATCGGACCAGTCATCACCACCCCAACCTCAAGGAAGCAGACACAAGTTGATATACTCACATCACGTATCAGTATGTGCAGGGAAAATGAAGGCTTGAAGAAATTTTAGGAATTAGAAGAAGTTCCAAGTGCAAAGATCAAGCCTACAGAAGATGAAATGTGCGCAAATCACTACCAAATGACGCACAAACAGGACGAAACAGAACGTTACATCGTCAAATTACCACTGCTGAAGGATCGCCTGGTTTTGGGCGATTCATGCTAAATGGCATTAAAACAATTTTTTTTTTTTTTTTTTTTATAATCTGCGCTCGACGATGGGGATATGAATACCCTTAAACTGTTTCAGGGCACGGGCGTTGGGGAAAAGGGGGAAGAGGAACAGAGAAGGAGCCTATGCACGTTGGCTTTGAATGTTTGAAGGTTGTGGTGATGGTGAAATACAGAGCCTGGTAGATCATTCCACATTCGTGTTGTTCGGCTTATAAATGAATCCCTATATTTGACAGTACGACCGAAGTTAGGCTTTAGGGTAAACTGATGTGTATTCGAAGCATGTCGCGTATTGCGGGTGAAATTTTGAAGTGGAGGAATACAACTGGCTATTTCGCTGGAGCATTTTTTATAAAAAAAACGATAAAACAGGGAAAGACAGGAGACATTTCTCCAATGTTCTAGTGAATGAATGGAAGTCACAATCTCTCTATCGCCTATCATTTTTAACGTGCGATTCTGTATCTTATCAAGAATGTGCAGAACGGTCTTGGGTGCACCAGACCAGATATGGGCATTATATTCCAGCTTAGGGCGGAATTGAGGCCAGATCAGATGGGGTAAAATATTTCTTGCACCGTTTAAGGAATCCTAGACATTTTGCAGCATTTTTGGCGATCTCGAAAATGTTACCGTTCCA
The DNA here is from genome assembly GCA_963082735.1 of Pocota personata. Taxonomy (NCBI): domain Eukaryota; kingdom Metazoa; phylum Arthropoda; class Insecta; order Diptera; family Syrphidae; genus Pocota; species Pocota personata. Next base: position 24,698,671 of record OY720433.1, on the reverse strand, counting down.
TCGAACATACCGAGAATGGCAAGTCTTTCGATTTCGATGATGCAAGTACTATCCATAGATAATGGTTGAAGGTTTTGGTTTCGCTTGAGAGACAGAAAACAGCATTGTGTTTTGGAAGCATTAAATTCCACTCTGTTGGATGAACCCCATTTGCCTGCTGCCTGTCGTCGTGCGCGCACGTAGAATAAGATCGCTAAAAAAAAAAAATAATTCCATCGACAAACAATAACCGTTCGCGCGTCAAATTGCGTTCAGTGTGGTGCAGTGGAAAAATAAATAAATAATAAACCAGTGCTATAAAGTGCAGTGGAAAAAATAAAAAATAATTCAGTGCCGATGCTTCTCATCTTTCACCCCCTCTCACCCATTGTTGCACTTCTTTGTTTTCGCAATTGGAGTACGTGCTATGTATGTACATACGTCCAGTTGCGATGACTGAAAGAGTGTAACATTTGAGGCATAGCGGACCTTAGCTGATTGTCGTTTGTTCATAGCACCTGCGACGGTTTGTTTTGGAAAACCATTCATTGGATCTTCACTTCACAGCTTCGCTTAGTTACGTCACAGTTGTGTCTTTTTGTGTTTCTATGTTGTAGTGATGAGGGAATTTAGGGTTGATTTTACCAACATTCGTGTGCTTCGTACGAATTTCTTCGATGTGTACCCCCACGCCCATTTCCATAAATCAGTTGTTTTGGCACTAAGCGAAACACAGGTAGTTGAAGAATCTTCCGATTTGAAACTTTCTGGATATAACTTAGTGTCATTATTCTTTCCCCACCGTGGCCTCACCATTTACGTCCGTAGTGACATTGCTTACCAAGTTCCACCACAGTATGGCCACTGTTCCAACCCGGAATTTAATTTGAAATGGCTAAACTTCACCGTCCGTAAGCAAATAATTAACTACTGCTTTATTTACAGAAGCCCTAGTGCGGACAGCAACTCAACTTTCGACGAATTTGATGCGCTGTCCGATTCCATCACTCGAATTGTCTCCTTGTACCCTCATACTGAAATCGTCATTGCGGGCGATTTCAATATACACAATTCGGATTGTCTTCAACATTCTGGCCAGACAACACCCGCAGGAAGATATGTTGAACTTTTCGCTGAGGTAAATAATTTGACTCAGCTTGTAAATGAGCCTACACGTATACAGAACATTGAAAGTCATTCCGCCAACACTTTGAACTTGTTTCTTACTTCGCACCCTGATAAATACACTATTGATGTTTTAGCGCCTCTAGGTCGATCTGACCATAATATCGTATCAGATAAATTCTCGTACTCCGACCACTGAGTTAAAGAAAAAACTCATAAAAGAAAAGTATGGCCGTGGTGTAGTGGTAACATCAACGCTTGTCACGCTCTCGGTTCACGGTTCAAATCCTGATCTCAAAAATCATCTATTTATTTCGTCTGAAATAAATAAAAAAAAGTCGATCAATTGCGAAAGCTTAGTCAACTCTAGTGCGAAGGCATAACACTGGCAGTAGAGTGGTCATATGGCTTAAATGCAACTTGATCGTGATGATGACATCAGGTGGAGGGAAAAAAATACTGTGAATCATGAGCAACGACAAAAAGCAAAACAAACAAGCTCCCCAGTTATCTGGACGCCACCCTTGGAGTTTACTGAAACTTAATAACACCTAAGTTTCAAACCCACTACACCAATCTTTCTTTCTCTCTCTCTCTACTTCTACAAACGCCCGTACCCTGAAATAATTTAATGGTATTCATATCCCATTTGGCGCGCGCAAATTATAAAAAAAAACAAAAATGCCAATACGAGAAAGCCAACTGGAGCGGCCTTAATAGCTTCTTTAGGAGTTTTAACTGGTCTCTATGCTTCCTCGATAGCGACGCGGATGCCGCAGCCGATATGATCACTAACACTATCCTCTTAGGTATGAATGACTTTATTCCTAACAGAATACACCCAACGGCGACAGTGTCATTGTGATGGGGGACCTGAATGCCAAGGTAGGCTGCGACAACGAAGGGCTCAAACATGTTATGGGACGGCACGGACTAGGCAATCGCAATAACAACGGCGAAAGATTTGTTGACTTTTGCAACGCAAATCGTCTTGTCATAGGTGGCACCATGCTTGAGCACAAAGCCTGCCATAAAATCAGTTGGGTGTCAACTGACAGGCAAGCAACCTCCAACCAAATTGACCATTTTGCCATCAGTCGCCGTTTTAGAAGTAGTCTCCTAGACGTCCGAAACAGGCGAGGTGCCGACATGGGGTTGGTACGAGATCACCATCTTATGATAGCTACTCTCCGAGTACGCACTGCTGCCGTTCGTAGATCTAACGACACAAGAATACCTAGGTTCAATGTAGACCGACTGAGAGTTCCCACAGTGCGCCAAAAATTAAGGGACCATCTCTCACGTGGAGTGGAAACAATCTGCAGCTCCCTGCCCGCCACCATCCAAGACCATTGGTGCGCTGTGAAAACTGTTTTCACATCAGGTGCTGAAAGGATTGTCGGTCGATCACAGGGAAACCATAGGGCGTGGCTTTCCGAGGATACCTGGAGAAGGATCAACGAACGAAAAAAGCTAAGAGCTCGAATTGCAGCAACTCCAGCAGCAGGGAGGATCGAGCTTGAGTCCCTATATCGCAAGAAGATGAGAGAAGTACAGCGTAGCGTGAGACGTGACAAGCGCAATTACATCAATGCGCAGCCTACGGAAGCAGAAGAAGCAGCAGCGAGGTGCGACGGCAGAACCGTTCATAGAATCACTAAAGAGCTTATAGGTGGCCGAAGCTCTACTCAACACCCAGTGAAAGGCTTAGATGGTTCGTTGCTAATATCGGATGAGGATCAACTGAAGAGATGGAAGGAGCATTTTGCTTCGGTTCTAAACCGAGTATTCGCCAGCAATATGCACCCAAGTCAGACTGAAGTGTCCGTAGAAAGAAGTTCCCGAATTCGCACCACAACCCCCAGTAAAGAGGAGATTATTACCGCAATCAAAGCACTGAAAACTAATAAGGCGGTAGGACTTGACGGCATACCCGCGGAGCTTTTTCAAGCTGCGCCAACAGCATCGGCAGAGCTACTGTTCCCACTTGTCGGGAGAACATGGGAAGCCGAGAGTTTTCCAGATTTTTTTTTTTTTTTTTTTTCAAAGTGTGAAAGGGGTTATAAATACCCTTTTACTAATTTTTTAGGACACGGGCGTTTTGAGGAAAGGGGAAGAGACAGAGAGAAAGACAGATTGGTGTAGTTGGTTTGAAACTCAGCTGGTATTAAGTTTCAGTGAACTCCAAGGGTGGCTGTCCAGATAACTGGGGAGGTTGTTTGTTTTTGCTTTTGTCGTTGCTCATGATTCACAGTATTTTTTTCCGTCCTTGTGATGTCATCACCACGATCAAGTTGCATTTTAGCCATATGACCGCCCTACTGCCAGTGTTATGCCTTCGCAGTAGAGTTGACATAAGCTTTCGCAATTGATCGACTTTTTATTTATTTCATACGAAATAAATAGATGATTATTGACATCAGGATTCGAACCGTGAACCTGTAGCGTGACAAGCGATGGTGTTACCACTACACCACGGGCCACCCTCGAGATGAGTGGAAAAAGGGAATGATTGTCAAGCTCCCTAAAAAAGGCAACCTAATGCAGTGCGAAAACTGGAGAGGTATCTGCGAGCTGCCTGCTGTGGCCAAGATAATAGCTAGAATCATCCTGGAGCGAATCAAACAACACCTTGAAGACACACTTGACGCCGAACAAGCTGGTTTCCGCTCTGGATCCTCCTGTGTCGACCACATCAACACCCTGCGGATCATCATCGAGCAATGTGTTGAATATCGATCACCACTTCACCTGTTGTTCATCGATTTTGAAAAGGCGTTTGATAGTGTCAATCGGGAATTTATTTGGCGTGCCTTGCGCAGGAGAGGCATTCCGGATAAATTAATAGCAATTATCAAGGCTACATATGATGGGTCCACATGTCACGTTTTGCACAGAGGAAGGCTGTCTGAGGAATTCGAAGTCCAAAGTGGGGTTCGGCAAGGCTGCATACTTTCACCAATATTGTTTTTACTGGTGCTTAGCGATGTGCTGAATGCGGCCTTATCAACAGGAAATGGAGGAATTCGATGGACTCTCACATCTGAACTCAAACATCTCGACTACGCCGACGATGTATGCCTACTGTCTCACAGAATAATGGACCTTCACCAAATGACAGCAAATGTGGAGAGGAAAGCAGACGTCGTTGGGCTGAAAATTAACTCGGCAAAAACAAAAATGATCAGCCTAGGACCAAACTCATCAACTCATATATGCATTGCTGGACAAACGGTTGAGAGAGTAGAGAGTTTCCAATACCTTGGGAGTATTGTCTCAACCGATGGCGGAACCGAACTGGATATAGCCAGCCGAATAGGTAAATCTGCGTTTGGGTTGCTATCCATAGTTTGGCGAAGTAATGCAATTAGCTTAAACACCAAGCTACGACTGTTCCGTTCCAACGTTGAATCCGTGTTGCTATATGGATGTGGTACCTGGAGAGTGACCGTCACTATCACGAGGAAGCTGCAAACGTTTGTCAATAGTTTTCTACGTTACATCTTAAGGATATTCTGGCCAAACCGTATCTCTAACGAACAGCTTTATCAGAGAACGGGCCATGAACCTATGGCACAACCATACAACGACGAAAGTGGCAGTGGATCGGTCACACCCTCCGAAAGGGTGACAGGTTAATAGCTAACCAAGCGATGCAATGGAACCCGCTTACGCAGGATGGCAGGATACGCGGCGGTCCTAGGAGTACGGAGGAGTACAGTTGAGAAGGAAGCACGGCAACTGGGAAAGAGTTAGGGAGAGCTGAGGTACATTTCCAGAAATCGCACACGATGGCGCGTAGGCGCCCTAGGACCCACAAGGGGATACAGGACATAAGTAAGTAAAGTAACAGAATAAAGAGCATTAAACCTAAGGCAAACTCGTGGTTTGACCAGAGCTTTAAAGATTCTATCAGGTTGAAAGAAGTAAGCTTTCGGTCTTATAAAGCCAACAAATCTGAGGAAAACCGAAAGAAGTTTAAACAAGCCAGAAAAGACTGCAATGCCCATAGTCGCCGTGTAAAATTCTAAATATGACCAAAAATTGGGGCAAAAAATCCTACAATGTCCCAAAGGTAGTAAACATTTTTGGCCATTCATCAAAAATATTCTGCCTCGTCTGCCATCCCCACGCACATTTACAATGACATTCCAGCTGTCAGCTCCTTAGACAAAGCTTATCTGCTTGCTGCTCACTTTGCAGCGAACTCCACCCTGCCAGATAATGCTTTGTCTCCACCTGTATTTGAGAGCTTCAAAATACTCAAAGGTCTTAACATACACAAATCCGCTGGTCCAGATGATATCCATCACATAGTTTTGAAGAGGTGTTCTTCTACGCTGGCAAAACCTCTGCGTAAGCTTTTCTGTCTTTCATACTTTTCAGGGCTCTTTCCGAGTGGATGGAAAACAGCATTTATAAAGCCCATCCCTAAAAACGGCGAACCTTAATGCCTGTCCAATTACCGACCCATTGCTCATACGTCCCTCATTTCCAAGGTCATGGGAACGCTGATAAATCGTCAGCTTATGAAATATCTAGATTCACGAGAACTCCTTAATGACCGGCAGTATGGTTTTCGTAGCAACAGGTCCACTGGTGATTTGATGGAATATCTCACCGAGTAGTGGAACCAATCTCTCCATTACTTCGGCGAAACAAAGATGGTTGCGCTTGATATTTCAAAGGCATTCGGTAGAGTTTGGCATCAGGCTCTTTTGTCGAAAATGCGTGCATATGGCATCGATGAGTCTCTTCTTCAATGGATTAGAAATTACCTTCCGGGGGGTGCAATACAAGTTGTTTTGGACGGCTTCAAGTCTGCAATCCACCAAATAAATGCTGGTGTATCCCAAGGCTCTATTTTGTCTCTGACTCTCTTTCTTATTTTTATAAACGATCTCTTGTCTGCAACTTCTAATCCAATCCATTCCTTCGCTGATGACAGTACCCTCAGTTTTTCATATTCGTTCCCTAACTTACGTCCTTGCTCTTCGGCCGTAGAAGGGGAACGGCAACGTATGTTAAACACATTAAATTTCGACCTGGGTAGCATAATTGGATATGAATACCCTTAAACTGTTTCAATGCATGGACGTCGGGGAAAAAGGGGAAGAGGAAGAGAGGAGGAGCCTATGCACGTTGGCTTTGAATGTTTGAAGGTTGTAGGATTTTTTGCCTCAATTTTTGGTCATATGTAGAATTTTTCACGGCGAATATGGGCATTGCAGTCTTTTCTGGCTTGTTTAAACTTCTTTCGGTTTTCCTCAGATTTGTTGGCTTTATAAGACCGAAAGCTTACTTCTTTCAACTTGATAGCCTCTTTACATCTCTGGTCAAACTACGAGTTTGCCTTAGGTTTAATGCTCTTTATTCTGTTAGGAATAAAGTCATTCATACCAAAGAGGAAATTTGATTTTTTTTTTCCGAGGGTTGGTGAAAAATCTTCAATAGACACTATGAGGATAGCAAGCGCGTGCTCATAGTAGTGTCAGATTCTTACTGCCTTAATTTGTTATATATTGCAACTAAGAAGGACCTTACCAAGCAATTTTTCTATCATGAAAAAACTCGTTTTGCATGTTACTTTCCACTGAAAGATCCTGCATGTTCCGCAATCTAGGCGCGGTGAATTCCTATCTCGCCAAGTCTAGAGGTTTCGTCCTTTATAGTCGGCGCAATAAATTGCTTTCATCCAGAATTTGTAGGATTGTATTGTTGACATGTACGATTAGTCAGTTTCTATGCTTTCTCGCGGAGATTCTAATTTCAGCTTCAATTGTCGGAATTCCGAGATCCCTGTGCATATCATCGTTTCTAGTATATCACGGTGCGTGGACAATTTCTCTTAGCACTTTATTTTGAAAAGTTTGTAAAATATTGGCGTTTGTTTTCTTGGTACAGCCCCAAAGTTGTATACCGTAAGTCCACACCGGCTTTAGCACTTGCTTGCATAAAAGCAGTTTGTTCTCAGTACTGAGCTGGGAGTGTTTTCCGAGCAACCAGTTCATTTCTCTATATTTGATTTCGAGTTCTTTACGTTTCATTTTCACGTGAGAATTCCATTTCAGTTTTGCGTCGAGTGTCATTCCAAGGTATTTGGGCTCGTTTGCAAAAGGTATTCGGGCCAAGTTTAGGAAAATTGGCAAGACATTAGTTTTCTTATAAGTGAAATTCACGTGAACAGATTTAGATTCGTTGAGGGCGATCCGCCAGTCCCTCGTCCATTCATTTACTTTATTCAGTGCGTTTTGCAGTTTTGCAGTCGTTTCTTTGATTGTTTTACCTACGGCTAGGATAGCGGTGTCATCGGCAAACGTAGCCAGGATAGTGTCATCTTCTTTCGGCATATCTCGAGTATATAACAGATAGAGAGGTGGCCCAAGAACGCTACCTTGCGGTACACCGGCCAAAATTTCTTTGAGCTCCGAGTATTCATTTCCATGTCTAACACGGAAGAGTCTATTCCCGAGATATGATTCTAGAATGTCATATAGGCATACATAGAGAACTTGTCGTAATTTGCAATTCAAGCCATGCACCTGGTCAATCGTCGAATGGCTACTTCTGAACCCAAACTGGTGGTCAGGGATAAGATTATTTCCTTCTATAACCGATTGGAGACGCCTTAGTAATATCCTCTCAAAAATTTTGGATATAACTGGAAGTAGCGAAATTGGTCTATAAGATTTTACCTCATTTGGCGGCTTTCCTGGTTTTAAAACCATTATAACTTCCGCAATTTTCCATTGGTTAGGCACGTGTTTTAATCTGAGGGCAGCATTTACAATATGAAGAAGCTTAATCAGTGCTTTTCTAGGTAAACTTTGAGAATTTCTCCGGTGATCAAGTCATAACAGGAGCTTTCGTAGGTTTTAGATTCCCAATCACATGTTTGAGTTCCCTTAGCGTTGCACTTGTAAGTGCTAAATCGTCAGATGGTAAATCCGGCCTATTGATATTGTCGTAAGACACTTGACCATCGTACGGTTTAAAGGTGGCTTTTTCTTTATCTTCCCTTGCCCATTCATTGTGATTTAATTTAATAGGCGGCGCGGGGACCTTGTCGTAAGTGGAACGCTCAGTTCAGCATTATCTTCAATTTCGTTCCTAAAGCCTTCCCAGTTAGTTGTTCTACCGGTTAATCTCGCTGGCTCTAGGGTATAGACTAGTTTCTCGCTCAATGTCTAAATAATTGGGGAATGGTCAGGCGACAGATAAAAGCTCTCTTCAACTTTAATGTGGTTGGTAGAAATTCCTTTCACGGCGAAAAAGTCGATCAGGTCAGGTATTTTCGAAGTATCAGTTGGCCAGTAGATCGGTTTACCCATCGAAAAGAAATCACAACTGTACTCCATACCAGCCTCATAGAGCATTCTGCCCTTTTGCGAGCTGTGTCTTGAGCTCCAGAATGTATGTTTCGCATTAAAATCGCCGCCAATAATGAAATTAGGTTTCAGCAATTTAAACAAGTTAGTAAAATCACTTTTTTCAAGCGCGGAACTCGGTGGGCAGTAGATAGATGAGATTTTAAAAGTACGCTGACTTTTTTTTACTTGAATCGCGCACAGTTGCAAAGTTTCGAGCTCGATCTTTAGGTCTTCGGATTGTTCGATGCAGTCTTTAATAAACAATGATGAACCGCCTCTCGTTTTTCCCGAGGGTGACAAGCGTGGTAATCATTATAGCCTTGTATTTTTAAATGCGATTCGTTTTTTACGTGGGTTTCAGAAATCAAGCATATATCGATATCTTTTTCACGCAAGAATATTTCCAATTCGTCAAGTTTTTGCAAAAGTCCGTTTGCATTCTAAGTACATATTTTTAAACATTCGTTTTTCATTCACAGTCTAGTTGGAGTACGCGTTTTCCATGAATTTTCGAGCTAAGCCTATCGAGAATAATATTGTTTATTTTGCTTTGTTCTTCAAGTTTCGCTAGAATAACTGAAAAAACATGAGAAACAGGGTCCTTCGAAATTGCAATATTTTTTGGTATTTCGGATGCCGCGGCCTGAGCGTAAGTCTGCACTCCTGCTGTTCGAGGGTCATTACCCTGTCGCTTTTCTAATGGTAACTTTTCTGTACCGTTTCTTTTAGGAACAGAAGTCGAGGGCTTTTCTTTTGTCATTCTTTCCCTCACGTTTTTGCGCTCTGAATCCGGTAGTTTTAATTTGCATTCTTTCTCCTCCGCGACCTTACGCTTTGGCTTAGTTTGCGGTTTCGATTTTGCATTTAGGGGCTTAAGGAGCGCATCTCTTCGTTTTTGTAACTCTTTAGCTACTTCACAGCCTCTATAATTTGCCGGGTGCTTTCCCTTACAATTAGCACAGGTTACGGAGGTTTGTTTGTTTACTCCACAAACTTGGGAGAGGTGATTTCCATCGCATTTCACAAATCGCGGTTCTTTTTTGCAGTACATTTGCGTATGATTGAATCCTTGGAAACGTTTGCACTGCGGAATTATTCTTATATTTCTACGCATTGGCTCGATTTTGACTATGATTTTTCGTATGGGCCTAATTCGCTAGATATCGTCGATATTGTCAGACTTATCGAAGGTAAGCATAAAGAGCGGAAGTCCACGTCTTACCAAGATGTCTTTATCTATTTCCGTTTGTTGCTTCTCCTTTTTGATGATATTAACGGCATCAAGAATTTTAAAGCATTTGTCTTGAAGGTCAGTCATAATCTCTTCTTTAGTGCATGAGGGTTGGAGTCCCCTTGCAACAACACGATGTGGCCTTTCTGACTTGATTTCGAAAGTATACCACTAAATTTTTTTCGGTATTTAACTTTTGGGACATTGCTTGGTAGTCGTCGTATTCATCGACGTTAATTTTCCATGCATTGTCCCTCAAAGACGTGACCTTATATTTCGATGTTAAAGTTCCCTTAAGAAGGCTTTGCAACTTATTAAATTCCGTTAACCCAACGATGTTAATTGGTGGGGGTGGACGAGATTGCGGTCGAGGTTGCTTTTCTTGCAGTTCTTTGTGCTCTTCTTCCTCTTTTTCTTTTAGGGACTCGATTTCGGGCGAAGAGCAGGCTCTCCGTTTCTTACTAGGTCTCTTCTTTGTGACCCGACACGTTTCGCGTACTAGCTCCTCTTCGTCGGTATGATATTCCCGACTAGCTAAGCGTGCTGGAGTACATTCGCGTTCTTTCTCTATACGTGAGCTTTTTAGGACCTTATTTTCTTCTTTTAATAAGTCTATTTCTTTCTTCAGCTCTTGATAGAGTAGATCCATTTCGTTTTCTTCCTCAAAATTGATAAATTTCGCTGAGTCCTGAATTTCGCCGCTGGCGCTTCCGGTGGTCTTCTTTTCCCGGAGTTATTCGATCTTGGTGGAGGAGATCGAGATACCCTTGAACTTTTTGAAAAAGGGTCATTGGATTGCAATAAGCGGCTCTCCCCAGAATCCGTAGAGCCGACCTCCGAAGAGGGTGGATTTTCCAGTAAAGCTGGACTGCCACCTGGGGTAATGTATCTTTTCGTTTTGTTCATTGCATATTTTGTATACACTATACGCTCGGTATACGGAGATTGGATTTTAGTCGCCTCTTACGACAAGTGGATAGTGTTAGTGATCATATTGGCTGCGGCATCCACGTCGCTATCGAGGAAGCAAAGCGAACAGTTAAAACTCCTGAGCATGGAAGAAATTATCAACAATTGTGCAGAAACCTGGCCCAGCGATGGAGGTACTACCAGATCCAATGGGCAAACTACAGATGTCTTCAACTTCGACGGAGATTTTAGTCAGGGGATAATTCATGATAATTGATGTCAATGAATATGACCTAATCCAAACTTACACTGTTCCTGAAAAGATCGAGGGGTAGATATTTCGAGAGGTGCAGATACAGCAGACGGTACTTGGAGTCAACTATAATCTACAGATGTATTTCGAACTACCACTAGAAGATATAAACAAGCCACCAGCTCTCAACGAAAAACATCCATCCTCCTGTCATCGATATTTCACAGTATTGAGTAGAGTGGGGATTGCACTGTCCAAACAACCGGGACGCTTAGACTAAAACACACCATGTGCAAAGAATTATGGACGCACAATACATGGATGTCCATTACACCCGAAGAAACCACTGTATTCATTAATTGTGGACTAACTCGAGAGGAAGTTATTTTAAATAACACAGCTATTATTCACACGATTGGAAGCAAAATTAATCAAGGAAACGAAAATAGTGATGCACTTCAGCAAATCAATTGCTACTGTAAGCACATCGCTATCAACTCAGAGTCCGGTTTACGAGTATTTTACAAATGAAACTTCCATCCTGCTTAATAAGGATATAATGGAGGTTTCCAATTTTAACCATCGAGAGGCAACCAAACGATTCTGTATGGTAACCGATGGCGTACCATTTTTTTTTGCAAAAATATCGAATAACAGTACTTTACTTATTCGATTGTTCGAAATCAATATTTAACGTTTTCACTACCCGCATCCAAAAATGTGCACATATCTTTAGAATCTCTTTAGTCCATCATCCAATAGTTTTTTATTTTTATATGTATTATACTAATATTACTTGAATAATGTTCAAATAAACTGATTTTACTAGTGGGCTTTCAGAAAATATTACAGATGTTTTATGAAGAAAAGTTTGGATATTTTCAATTTGTTTTTTCATTTATTAACTGGGGTTTGGTGACAATTGTGTAATCATTTGTTAGTGTCGTTATTCTAAAATCAATTTTATTAAATTATGCGATTTACGACTACTGTTGATATAAAAAGTCATATAAAGTCACTTAATAACTCCGGAACTGTTAAACATATTTTAAATTTTGTATGCGATGGTAGATCAAAATTGTAGAATATGTGTGTAGTATAGATGTATATATGTGTTGATTGCTCCACAGAAGGCAAGAATCGAATCCCTTATCGGGATGTTGGTTCATGTATTGACATGACACAGAAGCCAAGGGGATGCTTTTTTTCGTTTACTTTGGTTATTTTTAAACAAATTTACAACTATATATGTTAAAAAAATATGTTAGCAGTAATATACCCTACCTATACAGATAGTGCCCTAGCTTATCGCATCCATTCGTGCTGTGCTGTTATATTTTTACACATGAATGGAAGGCATCTACGGTTTGTTACCATTTTCGAAGCGCTCTCTCAGATGTTTGTGACGTTCGCGAGAGGGACCGTAATACAACTTTTTGATGTTTCTGGCAGTCAACCTAAGTCTCTCGTTCAGTGGTCCACATACAATATTTCGTCATGTTGCCCATGAATTTTTTCTCTTGATTGCATCAATTTTGCTCGTAATCAATATTTAAACAACATTTGACATATGCGAAGTCATGGCATACTACAGCTGTGGCCAACTATGATAATTAGAAACACTATTCTTGACGTTTTTCTCAACGTGTTAATTTATTTTTTTTTTGCTTTGTTTATTGAATCAATTTTTTTTATATGATTAATTGAATCTAAAATAATAAAAGAAAACAAATGCATATGTACATAATTCAAACAAGTAATTTAAAAAATAAGCTGAATGAAGGAAGTATAGAATTTCAGCTGGACAACTAATTAAAAACACAAGAGAAAAGTGCCTCAAAACTAAAATTTGGCAGCAAGGATGCCTTTATTATTAATATTTGGTGGCAAAGCCTTTTTGTTTGGTGACTTCTGTGCATCTTCGCTGCATAGATTCAATTAACTGCCTGTAGCGCTCCACCGGTATAGCTTTCCACGCAGCTTCGATATTGCTATACAAAATATCCAGGTTTGTGGAATTTTTTAGAGCAACTGCCTTTTTAAGATCGGCCCACAGGTGCACAATCGGGTTAAGGTCTGCACTCGATGCCGCCCACTCAAGAACATGATGGAGTTGTCTTGGAAAAACTTTTTGTTTACCTTAGCCGCATGTTTGGGGTCATTGTCTTGTTGGAATTTCCAGATAACTGGCATATTTTCGTCAGCCCAAGGTATCAGCTTATTTTCAATATATCGATGTATTTTTCAGCTGTTAAAATTCCATCTATTCGATGTATCGGACCAACACCATTTCACGAGAAACAACCCCAGACATTGAGTGATCCTCCACCGTGCTTGACGACTGGCAGCACATACTTTGGATGCAAAGCTGCACCTGTTGGTCGTCGTATGTACCGAGCGCCATCTTGACCCACCCGATTAACTTTCATTTCATCGCTCCACACCACGTACTTCCACTGGTTTGTTGTTCAATTCAGGTGGGATTTCGCAAAAGCAATCCGATTTTTCCTTTGCTTTGGTGTTACAAGCGGTTTCTTGCGTGCGACTCGTCCATTCAATCCTGATTCGACCAATCGCCGTCTTATAGTGGTAGTGGAAATCGGGGGGTCATTTTCACAAAAATATGTCGTTGAATTTCCGCTGGATTTATTTTTGGATTGGATTTGGCCAGTCGTGCAATTTTTGCTCGTTCTCTTCGAGGCATATTCTCGGTGGTTTCAAAACTTTTGAAATGCTTAAACTTTTTTAACCGAACAATTCAATTGGATTGCGATCGATCGGTACGACATTTTCAGCTTCCACATTTCGACAATTGCCGAGTAGCCGGATCACAACTTTTGGCTTTACCCATCATAAAATGTTGTAAAACTAAAAAAAAACCCTAAATAATCTCAACACCCGTTAAATTATTGCCTTACCAGTGAAATTTAGTATTGACGTTTTATTTTTTAATTAATCAAATCTAACTTTAGTCTCGAACTTGTGTTTCTAATTACATGTCACGTGAAAATGAGCAATTCTTTAAAACTTACTGGTACTACGATGTGCACAGCAGAGAAAATTAACTACAAATGCATTTTTTCCTTGACATACAATGTGAACCTTCCTCCGTAAACCAAAACAAATACCGTTATGTTGAAAGGAAATATTTTACACTTATTGGAATGTGACGCGTTGCCGTGTTTCCAATTATTTGGCCACAGCTGTATGTTTCGGAAAATATTCGAAAATTTTTTTTTTAAGCTAAAATTTCAGATCTGATTTGGAGATAAACAATATTTAAGGAAAGTACTTACATACGACCCAGTCATGTGCTTTATTTTTTATGGCAATCGGGTTACGCATTCAATCTATTTTTTTGTTCCTGGAATTAGACAAAGTGACGTTTGTAGGTAGCCATTTTGTGCTTTATAAGTATATAAATATTTTTGAAATCGTATATATATTTTTGAAATCGTTCTCGCAACCCCTTTTGTGCGTCGTAGTAGGGCAGAAAGTATTACCCTATGAAAGTCGTAAATTGCAAGTTGACATGGACATGTTTTTAAATACTTAATTCCATGCTTCATTATTTTTCACTGATCTGTTATTTGTGAGAATTTTTTTTCTCTAAATAGCTGCGATCCCACTCAATGTAACTTTTTTCTCGTTTCAGATACGTGCACATTTAACTGAAGACTGTTTTTGTGGAATACAAGACCAAAAACCCCCCCCACTACCAGTCACAATCCGCATTTTCAAAAATATATGTATTTATTAAAATAGTTACAAAAATTTATGATTTCTATATGTGTTTATTATTTAATTACATTTATTTATTTATTTAGTATACATAAAACTTTGATTTTATTTGCGGGAATGTATTAGAGGTATCTCAGAAAGAACCTTTATGAAAAAGAATATAAGTGGACCGCAGTGTTAACATAAACTTATATAGAAAATAATAAACACATTTTTCTTGAAGTAACAGTCTAGTGAGTCTAATTAAAACAAGCATTAGAACTAACATCAACGGATCACCATTACTAGTACAATTTGTTGTCTATTTTACTGCCGAAATAGATTTCCTTAAGTGTGCTATCGCGATGGCTGCACCAGCAGCCTGTACGCGTTTCTCTGACAACTATGAAATTAAGGAGGAGCTCGGAAAGTAAGTAAACTTTTTTGATATTCAAACATATTGAAACGCGTCTTACACATAAATAAATATGTCTTCTTCGACAACACCCCAAAGGCACGAATTTGCAAAATCGGTAAAGATTCGCTGGTCATGGAGAAATCGAGTATAAGTTACAAACATGTTTTTTAGGGAATTACTAGAACGTTTTTGCACACTACATACTGTGCGTAGTAGAGGGACCAATATTAATCCATAAACTGCACTTAATTGGAAGCACGCGCAAAATGCAGATACGTGATTTTGGCGCTGTGTCAACGATATTTATTTTTGAAATATGATTAGGGTAAATCTCTGATTCGATATTAATTTTTTAATTTTTTTTTTTATTTAACGCAAGGGATCGACTAGTATATTTATAGTTGACTCACGATACCATTGGAAATTATTGTGGCTTGAGTGGACATTTTACAGAAACTTTATCTATTGGCTATTGAATACTCTTAAATCGAAAGGTGAAACGGTTATTTATATTGAGCCCAACAATAAATATGAAATGTAATTTACAAAATTTCGAGCCTCATATTTTTCAATTTCTCTATATTGGAGATTCCAAGATTTATTTCACGAATCAATAATTGCTTTAATTTTAAATGATTATTTTCCGACTTGCTATACGTGTACACACATGCTCCTATAAACCATGCGGCCTAAAAGACACAGCTTAAATGTTAATATACCAAAACATTAATCGATATCCGTTCAGTAATTAATGCAAACAGACTTACGAGTATGTAGCCACACTTCCTTTCACATCCTGTGGTGATGATTCTATTCAGAAATAAAATATCTTACTTCTCATACATTCGGAAAGCTAAAATTTGACTAATATTGATGTTTTGTGCTCCTTTTACGAACTGTATTAGTAACTGAATTAATATTACACTAATACAAATTCACAGAGGTGCTTTTTCAATTGTGAAAAGATGTGTTCAAAAATCGACTGGCCTCGAGTTCGCAGCAAAAATTATCAACACAAAGAAATTGACTGCACGAGGTGAGTTTCCATTTGCTTTTATCTTCATTTACAATGGCTCCACTTTCGAGTTTCTGCAGGTTTTGTAAATATTTTTTTATAAATTTTGCAGATTTTCAAAAACTAGAAAGAGAAGCAAGAATTTGTCGTAAGCTACACCATCCAAATATTGGTGAGTAATTTTAGCATTTTATTCAAATGTATACGTTAAGTGTATACAAATATATATATATTATATATACTAAGATTATATATATGTATACAAATATGAGGAGTGTCTGTTCAAAAGAGCATACTTCAACTGGTCATCCTATAAATAATGCAGGTTTTCGATACCATAGAATATTCTCAATAAGCCTCCAATTTTTTCTTTTATATTTAATAGACCGGATGTTGTTGGCCATGTTTGACTTTGGCAATGTCATAAAAATCGTAATGAAGCACAAGATACACATGAATTGTGTGCAGTGAATGGCCATTTCATAAGTGAAAGCTAGGCCCAAAGATGGTTTAAAAAATTCGGAAAAGGAAATTATGGGATCAAATATAATGATCGTATAAAAACGATCACAAAGGAATGTTATGGTCAACTATTAGACCGATTAAAGGTAGCTCTTGAAGAAATACGGCCAGCATTGATCAATCGCCGAGGGATACTTTTCCGACTAGACAATGCCAGGCCATATGTTGCAGGAGAGACAATCCAGAAAATCCACAGATTTGGTTAGGAAATGATGTATTATTTACTCTTCTGACATTGTCCTCGACGATTACCATCTTTTCGGGAGCTTGCATAATCATTTGAGTAATCGGAGAATGAGAAATCAGACTCATGTCGAAAGTGGATGCGTTTTTCATTTCTAAACCAGTGGAATTTTATAAATCTGGCATAGAACCATTACCAGTATGTTAGGATGATGTCATTAAGCGTGGCGTGAAATATTATTACGACTGAAAATGCTTGCATATACATATGTTACGTTGTTACATACATATATGTGATACTTAGGCAATAGATTTTTTATTTAATATTAAGAATTTATATATACATAGAATACACAACTAAGTATCAAATTTTACTTTTTGTACGTTTTTATTTTGACATGGAATTGGCCCTTTTGACTAGTCGTTTATTTAGAAAACTGTGTCCTCTAACAGGAAGAACAAAATTATTGTTTAAAATTAACAGGACATTTTAATTATTAAACAACCAAAACAAAACATAACTGTTTTCATTTTTAAACCCGCGCGGAATAGTAGGAATGTGTTACTCATTCAGATAAAATAAACAATCTAATCTACAATCCAATAGAACACCTACCTGTTCGCTTTAAACAAGAAAACCTTACAAATGTATTTACTGTTACAGATATTTCAATTTGAAAAACGACCAATTTCATTAAAAAAATGGGTCTTTTGAACATACACCCCTCATACATATTTATATAATAATTTATATTAATTATTTTAATATGTATTTAATATGTTTTAATATTTAAATCCAAAGAGTGAGAAAATGTGAAAATGTTTGCATTTGATTGTTAGGATCAATGATTTTTCTTGCTTTTTACTTTTGCATTGCGTTGAAGTGTAAATCATGATTAAAGTTGAACAATAAGAACAGCTGTACATTAACTTAAATGTGCCAAAAACACAAAATAAAAAAAATTCCAATATTATGTAAACAAAAAATTTCTTACAATTTCTCTTTTAGTACGACTGCATGATAGTATACAAGAGGAAAATTGTCACTACCTCGTGTTTGATCTGTAAGTTTTGCCTAAAAGAGAAGATTGCAAATACATTGAATTATAATAAATCTATCGTTATTAGTATTGCTAACAAATTCCCTTAAACTTTGTCCCTTTCCTTCTTGTTTTTAATAAATTCGCTCAACACCAAAATCTATAAATGCTAAAAATTCCTATAACAAAATAAACAAAAAACATATATATAAAAAAAAATTAAATAAAATTTGGTAATTCAAAACAATAACAAACAGGGTTACCGGTGGTGAACTATTTGAAGATATTGTAGCACGAGAATTTTATTCAGAAGCCGATGCATCACATTGCATCCAACAGATTTTGGAGTCGGTTAATCACTGCCACCAAAATGGTGTTGTACATCGTGATCTTAAACCAGAGAATTTACTATTAGCAAGTAAAGCAAAGGGTGCAGCTGTTAAATTAGCTGACTTTGGTCTGGCCATCGAAGTTCAGGGTGACCATCAGGCATGGTTCGGTTTTGCTGGTACACCGGGTTATCTATCGCCAGAAGTTCTTAAGAAGGAGCCCTATGGCAAATCGGTAGATATCTGGGCGTGCGGTAAGATCTTAAATTACATTTTTTTTATTAAAGGTCTTCATATTTTTAACTGTCGATTATAATCTTTATTTTCATATCAATCCATATACACCGGCATTTGACCAATCAGGTGTAATTTTATACATTTTGTTAGTTGGCTATCCACCATTCTGGGATGAAGATCAACACCGATTATATTCACAAATCAAAGCTGGTGCTTATGATGTAAGTTTAGTTAAAATGGAATTTAAAATGATTCTGGAAATAATGTTTTTATTTACATAGTATCCGTCACCAGAATGGGATACGGTAACACCGGAAGCAAAAAATTTAATAAACCAAATGCTAACCGTAAATCCAAACAAGAGAATAACTGCAGCCGAAGCACTAAAACATCCTTGGATTTGCGTAAGTTGATTCAAACAAATATTACCAAACCGCACAAAAACATTGTTAATAATTTATAGCAAAGGGAAAGAGTTGCTTCAGTGGTGCATCGTCAAGAAACTGTCGACTGCCTCAAAAAATTCAATGCACGTCGTAAGCTTAAGGGTGCTATTCTAACAACAATGTTAGCTACGAGAAATTTTTCGAGTAAGAATAATTACTACTATATACGTTGCCATAGTTATCCAAAGTGGAAAATTCAAAAATTATGAAAGGCTCTTTGATTATTTTACTAAACAATCCAGGAAATATTTGTTCATGTATCAGTTTCAAAAAAATTTAAAGATTTTTTTTTTTATAAAAATTAAGTTATGCAAACAAATTCTGTATAAATTCTTTCGATCGTATTTACTCGTATGTAAAACAATGCCTTAGAATATATGTATGATACGCATAACCTTTAGATTATATAACTAACTAAAATTAAACAATTTATGAGTAAATTTCCAGCCTCGTTTTGCTCTTAGTTCTTTTTTTTTCTGATAACGTTAATGAAAAGCTTTGGATAACGATTGTTCTTTTAATTATTCTCACTAATACTACAATTTTGTATATTGTCATCTCAGATTTTATATTTATTGTTGGACCATGAATTCTCTGTATTAAATGATTATCTGCTTGTGGGGTGCATCAATCCATGCAGCCATCTTGTAAATATTTCGAAAATCAAAATAAAAAACTGGACACTTTTAATATATCTTATAGTAGAAACACAATGTGGAGCTCGCACGGTCGCGCGTTGACAGAATGAGTAGAGACAATGAGATCTTATGGGGTAATACCAAATGTTTGATCGGTTTTTGATCGTAAATATCGTCGGAGTAGAGCTACTCTCTACTATTGTCGCGCGTTTTGACAGCTCACAGCTGTTTTGGATTGACATTACTCTTTGACTTATTCGATTTTAGCATCGAGGTTAATCATTGTGTCGTGTATGTACTCCGAATTTTTAGCATTTAATATATAAAATTTTTTTATTGATAATTTATGTTTTTTGAACACAAATTAATTATGTTAGAGCATGCAGAGGTTTTTATTTTTTTTATCATTTGTTTGCGAAGTTATTTATTATATTTGTGTTTCCTAATCAAACCATAAAAATAAAAAGAGTACATTTCAACTCTTTTTTGCCGCAAAATCGTCTGTGGAAAATTTGAGGGAACAGATCATAATTCTGTCATATACGTATCCTATCAACGCTCGACCGTCTTGAAGCCACATTTGGTGTTGCAAATTTTGAGGTCGCGCTTTGTGACAAATATTATCGCAAGTCGGTAGAATGCCTGTCAAAAGAGCGGCCGCGCGAGCGCCACATTGTGTTTTGCCCATAAAGTAAGCTTCTTTTAAAAATATTATCGCAATGCTTACGTGATTGTTGAAATGGAATATTATATATATAAATCAATCACGAATTTTCGGGTACGATTTTATGCAATTTCAAATATAATTAATTTTCTGTCTGTATAAAAAATGTTTATTAGACTCTTTAAAAACATATTTTTTTTCTCAAAAAGTAGATTTTATACTGTATTTTATGAATTTAAATTGTTTTTGCGAAATTTTTAAGCTTTGCAATACAGAGAACCTATGATCCATCCTTTAAAACTATTATTATTATTTAATATTATCATGACTTAATCATTTTTTCCAATAATCTTTCGAACTCAAGGCAGAAGTATGATTACTAAGAAAGGCGAAGGATCTCAAGTAAAAGAATCAACTGATTCGTCTAGCACAACCTTAGAAGATGATGATGTTAAAGGTAATTGAAATATCTCTTTTTTATAACACTGACTAACTTAGTAATCATTGTGTACTTCTACATAAGTTTAATTATTTTTGTTTATATAAATATGTATGATATATATTTATATTGCATCTTTAGAAAAGAGTGCGCGATAAAAAAAAAACATACATTTTAACAAAATTTCCTTAATATTATAATTTATTCCACCCTCTTTCAAAATGTTTAATAAAATTAAGATTCATATTCTAGTTATGTTTTATTGAAAACCTTTCCTCGCATGAAATTTTTATAATTCTGTTTCGTTTTATCTTTCAGAATGTTTTGTTATTTTTTCATATTTTCTCAGGCATTTCCTGCTATTACTATGGCATGTGGATGCTAGCTATTAAACAGCTTTTAAATATGTGTGTGGATGTCCTATTTATTATCGTCTTTGAATTAAAAAAAAAAACACGTGCATTTTATTCTTCTTGTACTCTTTTAACAATCCTCACAATATCAGGTTAATAATTTCTATATAATACTTTAAAAAAAATGAAAACTAGGCTCTTAAAATAATGGATTCCAAGAACTTTCACTGTTTAACTTTCGTCTGAGCACAAGTTTTCTTTAATTTTTTGTGTCTTATTAAATTCGATTTTAATTTATTTCAATTAAAATGAGTACCAAAATCTCCAAGAAGAAAAAAAGTTGACATACAAAAATAACAGGTAATTCTGCAAATATATGATACATTATGTGTCTGTTTACTTGCTAAACGAATTCGTTTTACAACATAAATGTATGGAAGAATGGTTTATTTTAATCTTACAAGAAATGTACATGTTTTACGGTTTTTTTTATTCCTTTCCTATACTTTTTAATAAAGAGATTTAATTCCGCTGATATGTACACGCCTTTTCATTAGTGTGAAATAAAATAAAAAACAAAAAAAAGGAAACAATTTTTGTTTTAACTGATCCATCACATTCATATGTTATGTTTCGCCTTAACGTTGTTCTTTCTAATAGTGTGTATAATATGAAATATTTTAATTTTTTATTTTTTTTTTTGTTAAATGCAGGAGAGAGCTTTTTGCTTCATTGTGATTATTACATTTTAATTTCGTTCTTAGAATATTTGGAAGATTTTACACATTTTTGATAATGAATTAAGTTGTCCTCCTGTTTCAATATATGCTTGTTCAACCCCAGAATAACTTTTGATATTACTATACTTATGCTTTGTGTGCTATGTTCTTTCTAACTTTGCAAATTATTGTTCGCCAGAGCAAATTTATTTGTTATGGATTTGACCAGTCCGATATGAATAGATATGCCATAAGCTTTCAAAGACATATCAGTTGTATAATTATGTTAAAACTGACAATCATACTGACCTTCCCTTATATGAATGTACATATGTCATATTTTTCATGTTCTGTACGTACATATGTACATATGTATGTGCATACCAAATTTTTACTTAAACTAGTATTCAAAAATGCTCTTGTTTCTTTCTGCTTATGATTCCTAATATATGTACGCCTAGAAATAATTTCAGTGCACAAAATATAAAAATAATAATATAAACATAATTTTTTTTTATTAAAATATTAAAGCTAAATCTTAAAACTATTACATTCTTATCATAATATAATAACTTTCACCACACTTTTTCTTTTCTTTTAAAACTGAATTTGATTTGTTCCCTTCCTATGATTTTGTTTTAATATTACTAGTTAATGTTATTTTTAGTTTTAGTTATTAGTATTTGCAGAAATAATTTAAATTAAAATTATTCAAAGAAAATAGAGACAAGGGGGAAACAAATGACTTTAAAAATTAACAAAACTCAGAAAAATTGAGATAAAATACATAATTCCAATTAAACACTGAAAATTTGTTTGCCCTCGAAATTATTTTTTTTACAATTTTTATTTTCTTTTTGTAGAAGATAAAAAAGGAGGTGTTGATCGCAGCACAACTGTAATATCTAAAGAGCCCGAAGGTAAATTATGATATTAAAAAACGAACTAAAGTAACAAACTCCAAAAATATAAGAAGAGTTTCTTGACTACTTATTTTTATTTTTGTTTGTTATTTGTTCGATTTTTAAATTACTTTCGTATATATAAATTTTTTGTTTTCTAATACTTATGATTAAGCACGATAAACACTTAAATGCACACGCTAGTAACACATTTCTTTTTGTTCTTAAATTAAACTAATACTATAAGTAACTTAAAAAAAAAACGTAAAGGAATATTAAAAACTTAAAAGAAATAGTTTAATTTTAACGATCACAAACCGGCACAACGTAAATGGAACCATAAATTTGCTCAAGCGTAAAATAGAATTAAATTTATTTTAAATACAAAAAAACTAATAACATCCGTTACATATTTTATTTTACGTTCATTGGGTATTTTAAGAGTTTAGTTGATGCATAACTACTCTCTTCTACCCCCCTCCCTTTCTGCCTGTAAATATACTTTTCTGTTTCTTCAATGTTGTTTGTATTAGAAACAGATTAGATAAATTAATACTTGGCAATAATTAATTTTTAATTTTCGTTAATTACTATTACATGAAGGAAAAATAATAATTACTAAATAAATTGTTATAGACATTACATTCAGGGCAAGGGGTATTTACAAAGCACATTATTTGAATACTATTTATAGAAAACAAATCTATGTATATATATATTTGTATGTAACTTCGTATAACAATTGTAAAAAATTTAAATATAAGGGTATACCGAAATTCCGGTCACCGTCAAATTATCAAATTCTTATTATGTAGGTGAAATTTTGTTTGCCTTTTTTACATATTTATGTAATACATACTTTGGGATTCATTATAATCTGGGGCATATGGAACAAAGCTACAAGTGAATTACGTCCAGTGTAGGAGCATTTAGTATCAAACAGGCAGTTTTCTGATACAAAATATGTTTGAACCTGTAAAAATGCACTTGTACTACAAACTTTATGTTTTATGCCATAGGCCAAGGGCTCGTTAAAAAGATGTTTGCATGCATCAAAATTTCTGAAAGGCAACGTTTTTTAATATTTATAATAAATGTTCATATATATTAATGTTTGTATGTAGTATGTATGTATGGATATATAGGTATATATAATATTAATATAAAGATGTGTAGTGAACTAGTAGTTTGACATTCCTTTCCATTCTTGATCACTTTTTCTCTCTAAAATTAATATTAATATTTTAATATCAATATGTTATTGCCCAATTTAATTCCGATCATTGGGTGTGTTCACTCCAAATAATCACCGAGTAAAATTGATGAGTGAAATTTTGATTGATGATTGTCATCAAAATGCGAGAAGTGAACTCACTAAGTTTTTAATAAAGAAGGTGCTCGATATTCGTTTTTCACAATGTAGTATTCCTCATGTAACATTTCCTCATAAAAATAAACAATATAAGTAAGCAGCAGCTGCAAATTCTTGCTAGGTAGCATTTAAAGTATCATACATAGATATTGTAGCATAATAATAACTACGCTCCTATGTCTATGCAGCAAATTCCGAAGTGACTTTCCATTCTGGCAGAATTTTGGTTCGAACTGTCCTTTCATTCGAGGTTCGTGTCTGGGACGAAGTCTCCACAGCTCATGTCAACGAAAGAGACGAATAATATCAGGGATAAAAGGGAATTATAACAGCAAGAATTATTTCTCTTGTTCCAGTGGTCGAAGAATTTGCTAGAAGTTTCTGGCTATCAGAAACTTCTGCTATATAAGGACAGATGGCGATCAAAAAAAGACACAGTTGGTTTAGAACCGTGGCGAAGAGATTGGAAAAGTGATAATGGGCGAAGTTGTAATTTGGTGATAAATTGAAAGTTGAGAGTAAACAAGAAAAAGTAATTAGTTTGGATTTGTGAATTAAGTAATTGAAAGGAGATAAAGTGATTTGAGAGGAAAGAGACCTTGTAAGAAAAGAATTTGCGAAGAATAGTATAGTGTGAACTTGAATTGTTCTATAGACTAGAAAATAAAGAAATAAATTTCACAGAATATCGTTTTATCTACTCGAGCCGTAGCTTGTATATTACATTGGTGTCAGAAGCGGGATAAAACTTATTCTGTGAATAACTATTTCCGTGGTGTGAAATTGCACAATTAAAAAAAAAAAAAAAAAAAAACGATTTCTGTGTTGAGTTAATTAGTTGCGCAAAATGGGTCGCAAATTGGGAAAACTAACTATAACTCAACTAAAGGCAGAACTCAGTAAGCGGAACCTCGACACAACTGGGGGAAAAGATGCCCTACTGATTCGTTTGGAAGAAGCAGTAACGCAGGAAGGTGAAAATCCGCATGACGTAGAGTTTGACGTGGGAGAGGAACCAGCAAGTACAGTAGCCGACCCGGGTATAACAAGTCTGCTCCTGCAACTTAAGTCAGTCATGGACGAACAAAGGAAAACAATGGAAGACCAAAAGAAGTCTCTGGAACTTAAGCTCGATGACCAAAAGAAAGCAATAGACGACCAAAAGAACTCTCTAGAACTTAAGCTGGACGAACAAAAGAAAGCAATGGACGAACAAAAGAAAGCAATGGACGAACAAAAGAAAGCAATGGACGACCAGAGGAATTCTCTAGAAGTTAAGCTGGATGAACAAAAGAATTCTCTTGATGCTCCGGAAAGCAAACTTGATGAGCAAAACAGGAACTTGGAATCTAAATTCGAAGCGATTGAAGAGAAAATTGAGAAGGTCGAGACGCAACTCGAAAAAGTCGAAACTAGATTCGATGAAACTCAGTTCGGGAAGATAGAGACTCAGTTCGAAAAAGTAGAAAAGCAAGTCGAAAATCTTACTAAGGAACTCAGCAACGTGAAGAGACAGAAAGCACGGGAATATTCCACTGACGGTCTGAGAAGAAAGGAGATGCAGCCTCCTATCTTCGATGGTCAAACATCATGGCCAATTTATAAGAGGCAATTCGAAGCGGCCGCAATGACCAATAGCTGGGACGATGAAGAGAAGTCCATTGCACTCACACTTGCAGTGAGGGGTCCAGCTGCGGAGCTCTTGCAGACCATCCCGGAAGATAAACAGCAGAACTACGACTCTCTGGTTCAGGCTATCGAGATGCGGTTTGGGGATGAACACATGCAGCAGGTGTACAGGGTTCAGCTGCGTAGTCGAGTCCAGAAAAGGGGGGAAACGCTCCAACAGTTGCAGGCGGATATAGAGCGACTAGCCCATCTTTCATACCCTAAAGCCGGTGAGGAGCTTATCAACGAAATGGCGGTGGAAGCTTTTATTCAGGCCATAGAGGACAGACAACTGCAAATGGCTGTAAGGATGGCTGAAAAGCGAACACTCCCCGAGGCATTGGCATTCGCTTTGTCAATGAAGGCTGCGGACCAAGCATACCAGGGAATACACCGTGTCAGGGAAATGTCCGTCGTGGAATGCTCATGCCAGAGAACAGCCGTCATGGATGAAGACAAAGCTCGCGGAAGTCAAATCCGTTGCTGGAATTGCAACCAAACCGGACACCTACAACGGCAGTGAAGAAGTGCACCTAGACGAGGAAATTGTCCACATTGCAGAAGTAGGAGAAGCAGAGAGGAAGCATCTGGCGGTGATAACATCCATCCTGTCAGTCAGACTTCCCAAAACCAGCAGTCGGGAAATGTGTAAGGACCAACTTCGCGGGGCAGAAGTTGGTTACTGGAATCGAGGCCCCCAGGACCACCATTCAAGTTTCGCAAACCAAACGGGGTAACAAGAGCCTGACAGTGGAGGCATTAATCAACAAGAAGAAGTGCGTAGCCACCATCGACACAGGTGCCACTGCCTCCATTGTAAGAAGAGATATCGTCAGAAGCTCATGGCTGCACAACACCAACAGCTACTGCCTGAAGACTGCAACAGGGGAAGTGGCGAAGGTGTTTGGAGAAGTTCGTCTTACGATTACTCTGGCAGGACTGACGTTCTCCCATGCGTTTCTGGTGGCAGATATATGCGACGAGTGCATCATCGGAATAGACTTCATGAAAGCAAATGAAGTAATCTTGGACATCGGGATGCAAGTACTGAGGTATCGAAATGTGGAGATTCCGATGGTGTACGGAAACGAGAATGCCGTAACTCTCAGGACAGTCATAAGCAAAGACGAAGTTTTGCCGCCGTCTTCAGAGACAATCATTTGGACGAAGCTGGAAGGTGATCTTGGGAGCCACCGATTCTACATAGTAGAACCAGACCCGGAGAAGAAGTCTCAAGACTACGTCGTTGGAAAGACGTTAGTCGAACCAAAGAACACCATGGTTCCAGTGAGAGTTTTGAACGCAAGACCACACACTGTCAAACTAAGGCGAGGGGAGGTGACTGGAAAATGCACGCCAATTACTGCCGTCGCAACAATATCTGAACGTGATGCTCCAAAATCTCTCTCATCACCTTGGACAGCGGAAACGAGAGAGACGATTCTCCAGTCCAGTGAGCTGAATCAGGAGCAGCGAACTATGGCAGAGAATCTTATCAATGAGTACGCTGATGTATTTGCCTCACAGGACGGAGAATACGGCCGAACACACCTGGTACAACATCGAATAGACACTGGTGATACTAGACCAATTCGTCAGCCTGCTAGGCGCCTTCCATTGGCAAAGCAGACAGAAGTAGCAGAGATGGTGTCGGCAATGGAGAAAGAAGGTCTGATTGAAAGTTCCAAAAGTCCGTGGGCATCACCGGTTGTACTGGTTAAGAAGAAAGATGGCAGCGTGGACTATCGGCAGCTCAATTACGTCACCAAGAAAGACAGCTATCCTCTGCCACGGATTGACGACACGCTAGACACACTATCAGGAGCCCGATGGTTTTCCACTCTCGACTTGAAGAGTGGCTACTGACAGATCCATCCAGAAGACCGGGAGAAAACCGCCTTCACCGCAGGAAATGGG
The DNA here is from genome assembly GCA_963082735.1 of Pocota personata. NCBI lineage: Eukaryota > Metazoa > Arthropoda > Insecta > Diptera > Syrphidae > Pocota > Pocota personata. The sequence goes on along the minus strand of OY720433.1, from coordinate 24,671,222 downwards.
CTATGGCAATTCACGGTAATGCCATTCGGGCTGTGCAATGCTCCGGCGACTTTCGAGCGATTGATGGAATGTGTCCTGCAAGGGTTAACATGGAAAACCTGTTTGGTATACTTGGATGATGTCATCGTCGTAGGAAAAACGTTTGCGCAACACCGAGACAATCTAAGGGATGTGTTTCAAAGGCTTCGAAGTGCCTACCTGAAGCTCAACCCCAAGAAGTGCGCCCTGTTTAGAGCGGAAGTCAAGTACCTGGGACACATAATTTCAGCGAAAGGAGTGAGAACCGATCCGGAGAAGGTCGAAGCGGTGAAAAACTGGCCAGTCCCCAAAGACAAACACCAACTAAGGAGTTTCCTGGGCCTAGCCACCTACTACAGACGGTTCGTGAAGGATTTTGCCGGGATCGCAAAGAACCTGCACCAGTTGACGGAAAAGGGAAAACAATTCAAATGGTCAATTGAGTGCGAGAAGAGCTTCAAGGCACTTAAACAACGGCTATGCGATGCCCCGATACTGGCTTACCCCACTCCCGGGGAAACGTTCGTTGTGGATGCAGATGCTAGTAATGTCGGGGTAGGAGCCGTACTCTCCCAGGTGCATGACGGCCAAGAGAAGGTGGTTGCGTACTTCAGCAAGGTGCTCTCTAAGCCAGAAAGGAACTACTGCGTTACAAGGAGAGAACTTCTAGCTTTGATCTTGGCTACGAAGCATTTTCACAAATACCTCTACGGGAGGAAGTTCGTTCTTCGCACAGACCATGCAGCCTTAAAATGGCTTTACAGTTCAAGAGTCCTGAGGGTCAGGTCGCAAGATGGATCGAAAGGCTGCAAATCTACGACTACGAAATACAGCATCGTAAAGGAAAACTCCACTCTAATGCGGATGCACTGTCCCGGAGACCATGCAGAACGGATTGTAAACATTGTGCGCGTCAGGAAGAACGGGAGCTGGTTTCCATCCAAAGAATGAGAGCCGAACCTATCGCCGGCTGGAGCGTAGATGAGATCCGGAACGCTCAGAAGGAAGACCCGGATATCGAGCCACATCACAGGTAGGAGTTCCTTGTTTCGCTGCATGAAAAACTTGCGGGCATTTATTAACTATAGGAGGAGGAGGATCCTAACTTAGTACCCGACAATCAAATGGAAATCGAAACTGAGCAGGATAAGGACTCTGCTACCGACATAATGAACAACGAAGAAACACTGATCTACCAACTTGCAGACAATGTCTATTACCGGGGATAGTCCTCTGAATAATATCCCTTCTTTCTTAACAAAAAAATTGCCAAATATATTCTCTTATATTAAATATTCATGTAAAAGATTAAGTAGCCATTGATATAGGTTTTTTTAAAACCTTATACAAACTAGCCATTAGATATACGTTGGGCCCCTATTGTTGAGCCAACATTAAATTTATAGTTATAAGTCTAGTTTTAAGCCAATTTGTATTTAGAACGACTAAATAATAAAAATTCTTAAATCTGAATCTTATTTGAATTTGTTTTTCTCCTTTTTTTCAAATTATGGTGCATATTTCAGCGAACAATTACCATTTAAAAAAGAAAACATAGTGAAATCAAACGTTTTCAATATACCCTTCATATTCTCTCCGCGCATGTGACGTCATGCGCAGAAGAAAACAAAAAACGAACGCGGGATGACATAATCTTTTATGTTTGATTCATGCACACAAACCACAAGCTAAATTCGTTTCGTTTTTTTTTTTTATTCGGCGACGCGGCGGCGCGAGTGGCAATGGCTCGAACAGCAGGACACAAACGTGGCGACACAGCAAATCGTGGGGAATTGTTCCATTTATTTCGTTATTTTCCCCTTTTTTTTGGATAAGTGGGTATATCCCACTTCTGATAAAGGAAAACACTAACAGGAAGCACTCAAAATTTTAAACAACACAGTTCTGTGACGCAGTACTCTCCGCGTCGGCTGGCTAGCAGTGACTACCCCCAGCACTCACAGATTTTGTTTATTGTCAATTCGCCCTAAAATGGTCACGTACACCACCTCACAAAAAGCAAAAGAGAGAAGCACATCTGTATATCCCCTTCCTTCATATGCAGTGAATATCAAAAGTACCTACACAATACAGTAAGGTAGAATAACTGTGGTATACTCCAGCATATGTATTGTAGCATAATAATAACTACGCTCCTATGTCTATGCACCAAATTCCGAAGTGACTTTCCATTCTGGCAGAATTTTGGTTCGAACTGTCCTTTCATTCGAGGTTCGTGTCTGGGACGGAGTCTCCACAGCTCATGTCAACGAAAGAGACGAATAATATCAGGGATAAAAGGGAATTATAACTGCAAGAATTATTTCTCTTGTTCCAGTGGTCGAAGAATTTGCTAGAAGTTTCTGGCTATCAGAAACTTCTGCTATATAAGGACAGATGGCGATCAAAAAAAGACACAGTTGGTTTAGAACCGTGGCGAAGAGATTGGAAAAGTGATAATGGGCGAAGTTGTAATTTGGTGATAAATTGAAAGTTGAGAGTAAACAAGAAAAAGTAATTAGTTTGGATTTGTGAATTAAGTAATTGAAAGGAGATAAAGTGATTTGAGAGGAAAGAGACCTTGTAAGAAAAGAATTTGCGAAGAATAGTATAGTGTGAACTTGAATTGTTCTATAGACTAGAAAATAAAGAAATAAATTTCACAGAATATCGTTTTATCTACTCGAGCCGTAGCTTGTATATTACAATATCTATAAATATTTCTGCATATTAGCAGCATACGTGATTATATTCACGTAAATCCCAGAATATCTCATTCACCCTATTAATTACAAAATAATAATACAGTATGGTCTAAATTTATATGTTAGGTAAATGAATGCACTCAAACATGAATTTTGTTTTTATTGTGTTTCGTATTCTCTTAATTTTGTGTGCAATTTTGTGTTATAAAATAAATATAGCAAATTATCGCAATGAAAATATTTTTGTTCCGCTTTTTTTCAAACATCATTTCACAAAAAATCGTTTATCTGTGGGAATCCTCGCTACCATCCACTCCAACATGTAGTCAAGTTTGTCCAAGCAATTCCATACCATCTTTGAGCTGATTTCATAATAGCTCAATACTTTAGTGGCACCTTGGCTGTCTGATATAATCGCAATTTCCTGCGTGCGATAGTTTCTCTCGAAGTTGAATTGGGCACGCTTTCCAAACATGTGAATTCCCGCCTAGAAGATGCTGTGGAATTTGAACATTGGTTCAGAGTACATATTTGGTTCTTGAAATTCTCCTGCTCTAGTCCCCTCAACTGTCCTCGATCCGTTCGTATATCGTTTTGTGGTGTGATGTTTGAGGATATGCATTGTGGATTCGTCGACCCATTCTCTTTTTTTCAGTCCAGAAATTCGTAATGAAGCTGTATTTCGTAATCATATTATTTATGGGCAATTGCCGCGAACGTGCGACACAGCGTGTTCGAAATCAGATATCAAAAAACAAGTCTTTCTACATGTTTTTTTTTTTTTTTTTTTTTTTCGGAGTTGAAGAATCTTTAAAAGACGAAACTGAGCCCGTACTCAATAACAGTGAGGGATTTACCACTAAAACCCACCTCCCCATTATTGCCCTTCTTCCCCACGGTACCGCCGATTTGGCATTTCATCCCGCGGGGGGCGAACAGCTCTACATGCTAACAATCTTATTGATAATTCATCACTCTGTCGCCTTTCTCATTCGAGGTGTCTTAGTTGTGTGATAATATGCTTTGCATAATCACTCACAGCACTCCACATCTCCTGCGATTGGACCATACATTGTACTGTAATCTCGGGGGTTAGTATTTCTCCAAGCTTATTTCTCAGCGTTTGTCTCTTAGTTTCGAATCGCGATAATTGCCATTTTGGAATTGTAGAGATACGCACGGAAACATCCGTGCCCACTTATTAGTTGGGTTGTGTAGAAGTCTACCTCGCTATGCTTGCGGCATGTCCATGAATGATAGGTCCATCGGCTTTTGCTCGACACCCTCCATCGTTGTTGCCATTTCGCTATGCTGTTTACCCTTTCTGGTGGTTCCTCCTTTCATATGTTTTTTGAAACTTTTCTGAGAGTATTGGAAATAACCCTGCAATAACATAGACTGCATCGTCTGATATTGTGAAAACTGCATACTCTAAATGAGCAAAGTCGGTATGCCAACTAAATTTTACGCCGGTATAACCTAACTTTCATAGCTTTGGCCCATATTGGTGACCCGTAGATCATCACAGATGTAACTACACCGGTTAGAAGTCACCGTCGACTGTATCTCGGCCCTCCATGATTTGGCATGACGCGTATGAGTGCGTTATTTACTCGTGAGGCTTTACCACTAGAATATTCCAGATGTTCATTAAACGTGAGCCTTGTGTCAGTCATGACGCCTGGGTATAGTAAGAGTGATTGTTTTCCTCGCTTTTCTGCTATTGATTAGTACCGCTTCTGTCTTGCGTTCGACTAATTTCAAGCCCACAGATTCAAGCCGGCGTTGAACGATCCCGATTACATCGTTGCTTATTTGGACAACTTCTTCCAGTAGCTTGACGACCACGGCTATCGCAATATCATCCGCAAAGCCTACAATTGTAGCTTCTTCTGGTATAGGCAGACTGAGTATCTCGCCATACATAACATTCCACAAAAGTGGACCAAACTCCGAACTCTGGGGTACACCTCCATGACGGTAGCACTCGTTGCCTCACGCACCGAGTGGTTACCATCCCAATTACTATCCGGGCGCCTGGCAGTGGCCGACATGATGCACGCGTGACGCCGATAGCTGACCGAGGCCAAGAGGCGTCAGTCACCGCTCGGAAGCACCATTTCATGTTGGCGAGCCCGGCCTATCCCAGAAACTCCCTAACTAACCTAGCTAACTTAAACTAACTTAAAACTAAGAGAATGTTACCGAGAGTAATGCACCATCCTGGGAAGGCGTGTTGACCCCTTCCCCTTCGAACAGCCACAATAACGTGGTGTACTATTTTGCAGTATCCAATTTGTCCTTCTCCGCAATTGCGGAACTAAAACGCAGGAGCTCAGGAGCATCGGCGACGTACCCGCCGTGGTTAAGACGCTTATCTCTCGCGCTGCAGTGGCGGTGTTACAATACCTGGATACCATCCCTCGTTTGTATCAGCCCTTTTGCATAGATATGGATAAATGCCTCCCGAGGTATGAAGCCAGACCAGAGCGTACTCTCGAAGTACATTTCATTGGGGTAATAAGCCCCAAAGATCGGGCTATTGTCGTAGCATATGATCTTCACCCTGGAGACAAGTTGACCGTTGTGAAACAGTCTCCTTATCTGAGCAAAAGCCCTCTTGGCCCCGGCAAGACAAGCATCCACATGTTTATAGAAATGTAGATACTGGTCGAGCCAGATACCGAGATATCTAACTACGCTTCTCACTGCCAATACTTTCCGTTTTGTCCAATAATGGCCAATTTTTCCCCAGTTTTTTTGGTATCCCTAGAGGCACCCGACAATGGATTTCTAAACAGGATTGTTTCCGACTTCTGAAAGTTGATTTTCAGTTTCCAGTCGTCGCAATATTCCTTAAATTGATCGAAGTTACGCTGCAAAAGGATGTTGATGACCTAGATTTTAGGACCTGATCTGTAGGCCACTAAATCGTCAGCATACGCTATAGCGTGTCTGAGTTATCTCACCAGATCACTCGTATAAATGTTAAACAGGATCGATGAATTCACCGCCCCCTACTGTAAACCGTTTTTAATGTCGAAGACTGCTCGAAATCACGTTGCCACATTTGACAACGAACTTCTTTTCCATAAGCTTATTTCATAGTTAACTTATAGAAAAGTCCCCCTAATCATACAGTGTCGAAGGCCTTTTCAAAGTCAACTAGACAAGCACCCGTGCATTGGTTCTCGCATTTGTTCCACTGTAAGTCGGATACTAGTTTCAACACGGCATGAATAGTGTCACTTCAGCATGGATCTATTGACAACTTTCTCAAGAACCTTGCTAACATTCGGAAGCAAACTAATTGACCGAAGATTAGCAGGGTGTCGTCCTATCTTTACCCCTTTTCGGAATAGGGTGTACCAACGCTATTTTCCAATACGCCGGATAATATGCATTATTCGGCGCATTGTTAAACAGCGTGGCGAAAATATCTACACCATCCAGAAGTAGGTGTCTCATTACGACGTTTGGGATACCATCCACTCTCGCCGACTTTTTATTCTTAAGTGAATTGAAGATGCAGAGAAGATGACGACGTTCGCGTGGTTTTCATCATTGAATACGGTGAAACCGTTATTCTCAGATCGCCAATTCTCAAGTTCGGTGCGTAGAAAAATGTGATTCATTAGGACTCTATCCTCAATGTCGTGGTTACGATGAAAAGGTTTATTCACCATGTACATGACCTCCAAACAAGCGCCCAGGAAATTCTCTCTCTCCTGTAGATCCTCGACCACGAAAAAACCGTCGTTTAATGCAACACTTTCCGGACTTATTCCAGCAGTCAGTAATGTCTGCGTGTTCTCTGTTATCTAGGAGATTCGGACACAAGGAATATGATTGTGATCTTTTCTGCTGAACAACTTATTTACCTGTGGGAATATATTCGGACTACAGGCTGTAATTTTCTTTAATAAGCTGCTTCAGCTTTCGGATCTCTGAATTCAGCGTCCTTATCTCCGGTTCGTTTCTATCAGTAAATTGTCTGTGCAGCTGTTTAAGCCTCGAGATGAGTCCACTTCTCTGTCGGTACAGTGCATCCGCCTCTGGTGCCTTTTGGGCTACCTTTGGCATATTTGCTGCTATTGTGGATTTACCCGGTCCAGCTGCCATTTGGGCAAAGGAGACGTTGGGTGCCACAGAATTAGAGAACTCGCGACCCTTTTGCCGCTTCTGTTCTTCAATATGCTTTTTTTTATAATTTGCGCGCGCCTAAGGGGATATGAATACTATTATTTTAATTCAGGGCACAGGCGTTTGTAGAAAGAAAGAGAGAGAGAGTAAGAAGGATTGGTTTGGTGGGTTTGAAACTCAGGTGGTATTAAGTTTCAGTAAACTCCAAGGGTGATGCCTAGATAACTGGGGATCATTTTTAATTGTCGTTGCTTATGATTCACAGTATTTTTTTCAGACCTCCTGATGTCATCATCACGGTCAAGTTGCATTTTCAGCCATATGACCATCCCACTGCCAGTGTTATGCTTCCGCACTCAGTCGTTCACAGACTTTCTTAGAGTGCACACGTGTTTCGGCTTTTAGTTTAAAATAATAGTGTTCTAAAGTACAAAGTTAGACAGCATTTCTTCAAGTGGCGAGTTAGCCCAGTGGTAGTGAACCGTCAATTTTTTTTAATAATTAAATAAAAGTGTGTAGACAACAAACAAGAAACAGGTAATGGATAGTGAGCGGTCCGCGCTCCCAATAGCGGGACCAGCTGGTGGGGTGACAGCATCAGCCGATGCAGTACAGACAGGCCAGCCTGCAACAGTCTCAACTGCAAGTATGGGGAAAAGGAGAAGAAAGCTGAAACCTTCTCCCAACTTGGTAAAGCGTCCCTCCAAATCAGCTTCAGCTGAACAGCTGCCAAGTGGAGCGAGGGAAGGGGTGCCGGGTACAGCAACAGCAGCAGCGGCAGATAAGAAGCGGCAGAGGTCGGATGACTCTGTCGAGTTAGCGTACATCTCTGACGGTGGAGAAGGCCGCTACGTAGGAGATGACGATAATTGCTTCGCGGTTCTGGCATCCTCTGAATCTGATGACGAAGAGGAGGAAGTCCAAAGTCTGACCAGCAGCATCAGGCAGTTGGAGCAAAGGGTGCTTGCCATTAAAGCCAAACAAATGGCAAGAAGAGAAAAGGAGCGGCAGTTAGAGCTCAAGAAGAACAACAGCAGCAGAATAAGCAAGAACAACAACAGCAACAGCAGCAGAAAAGCAGCCACAGCAGCAGAAAATGCAGCAACAGCAGCAGAAAAGCAGCCACAGCAGCAGAAACAGCAACAGCAACAGAAACAACAGCAGCAACAGCAGCAGAAATAACAGCAACAACAACCGCAGCAACAACTGCAACAGAAGACGACTACAAAGGCGAGGGTGCCGCCAATAACTAACTACAAGGTGGAGTTAAAGGATACCATCGAACTGTGTAAGTCGGCCATAGGAAATAATTTTTTTATTAAAAGATTAAACGAAAATAGACATGCTATCCACTATAATGCAGTGGAAGAATATAAAAAAATTAAAGAATTATTTAGGGACACGACGACAGAGTTCATCTTCTTCACCCCGAAGGGGGAAAAGCGACAAACAATGCTGCTGAGGGGGTTAGACCCGTCTACTGATCCGGAGACGCTCTTTGCGCTGCTTAAAGAGAAAGAGTGCAACGAGCTCAAATTACAACAACCGCAGCAACAACCGCAACAGAAGACGACTACAAAGGCGAGGGTGTCGCCAATAACTACCTACAAGGTGGAGTTAAAGGATACCATCAAACTGTGTAAGTCGGCCATAGGAAATAATTTTTTTATTAAAAGATTAAACGAAAATAGACATGCTATCCACTATAATACAGTGGAAGAATATAAAAAAATTAAAGAATTATTTAGGGACACGACGACAGAGTTCATCTTCTTCACCCCGAAGGGGGAAAAGCGACAAACAATGCTGCTGAGGAGGATAGACCCGTCTACTGATCCGGAGACGCTCTTTGCGCTGCTTAAAGAGAAAGAGTGCAACGAGCTCAAATTCGTAGGGGTCAAGCTATTCACCACAGCTAAGGCAAAAAGGGAGAAGCGAAAACTGCCGTTCTTCCTAGTTCAGCTTTCACTCAATAGCAAGCTGGATGGTCTAAGGAGTATTAAAGTCCTAGACTACCAGGTTGTGGCATGGGAAAAATTAAGAAGGAGCGAAAACATTTTACAATGTGTTCGCTGCCAAAGGTTCGGGCACGCCGCGTCGAACTGCGAAATGCAGCCTCGATGTGTCAAGTGTGGAAAGAACCACAAAGCAGAGGAATGCACTCTGGGTAGGGATGGAGTGGCAGATAAGAGCCAGCTCTCGTGTGCTTTATGCAGGAACTCGGGACACACCGCAAACTATCGGGGTTGTCCTAAGTTCCAGTATATTAAGAAAGTAAATCTGGTTCGTCAGGAGGAGGTTGTAGTGAAACGCCCACCTGCTCCAATTCAAACACAATCCGTCACTCCCCAAGTGACCTACGCCCACATAGTCGGGGAAACGTGGAACAGAAAAGACCGAAGGCTGCTTCTCAGGCCCCAGCGTCTGGAGCACCGGAGGCTCAAACTGACTTGCGTGCCATCTTGCTCTCTATCCAAGGGCAGATGGAGCAGCTTCAACGTCAGGTACAGGAGCAGGCGAAGCGGGTGGACCAGATCTACGCACTTCTGCCGGGCCTAATGCACCTCCAGTCGTAATGGGTACGAACATGGAGGAGCAACCCTTCAAGATCCTTGCGGTGAATGTGAATTCACTGATTAGGATCGAACGAAGAGCCGTATTGTTTAAGTCGCTAGAAGACCAAACCCCTGATGTGCTTATGGTTAGCGAAACAAAGCTATCCCAGAAGCACAAATTGGGTCACAATAAATACAATATTGTTAGAAGAGACCGACCCAACTCCACACAAGGAGGAGGTGTCGCGATCTTCATACGCAAACAACTGCAATTTAAAGTGGAAGCATGTATCGTGTGCATCCCTCTCCGTAGTGGAAAGAGGATGTACTTGGTCGCACTCTATGCACCTGAAGCTACTCGATCTACTTTATTTATTTCAGAGCTTGAGACACTTTTTCAATGCCTAAGGCTTTAGCCGGAGTAGAATTATTTCATCATGGCCGAAGATCTAAACGCCAAACATAGAGATTGGGGAAATATCATACCTAATCCTAGAGGGAACCTACTATTCAATTGATGGGGTCGGCACAGTGTCGAGTATAAACTCGATTTGAAAGCTACGTCGTTTCCTAGAAGCGGCTCCTATCTGGATCTTATGCTGTTCGACGTATGGTTACAACTGACCGACATGGACCGACAAACTATAAACTGCCTGCACACTTTTGTGTATGACAGTGACCATTGCGGACTCAGTGCCGTAATTACGATTCCCAATGAAATTGCGGAGTTGGAGGAGTTTGTGCAAACGTACTCCTACAATTATAGTGGGACACGTTGGACTCGCTTCTCTAGAGTTTTGACAAGAGCACTCTCCTCGAATTCGTTCTACCCGCCGTCCAATAGGAATCTGTCAAACGAGGAGATTGACTGGTACCTAAAGAAAATATACGAGACAATTAAACGTACTATGGACAATACGATACCTCGGTATCAACATACTGACAACGCAGACATATTCCGTAATGCAACAATTGACGCACTACACCAACACAAAAGTAGACTGCTGTCGAGACTAAAAATCTTGTACAGACAGTTTACTGATAGACAAAACTCAGAGGTTAGCTCGCTGAAGTCGTTGATTAAAAACCTCCAGAAATTAATTAGAGAAAATTACAGACTTTCTGTAAATTTGCATTGGAACAACAAAATTCGGGCTGTAAAATCCAACAACCCGAGTATGTTCCCGTAAATAAATAAAATATTTCGGAGGAATAATCAAAACGACCTTCCATGTCTTAAGATCCCCCGAACGACGAACAATGGACAAATACTAATAACAGCAGGTATTGATCCAGATAACGCAGTAGAGGATGACAACTTCTTTGTGATCGAAGATCCGCAGGAGAAGGTATATTCTACAGGAGCGACTTTCCAGGAAGTGTACAAGGTGAATGATACCATTTGCCCGAACCACGACCTGGAAAATCGCGTCCTTGTGCACAACTTCTACCTTCGAAATGATATAGAGCACTGGCGATCCGAGAACATAGGTTTTACCGAGTTCAATGACGATAACATGGCAAATAATGTCATCGCCGATGAAAGGGTACATCCCCGGTTCATATCGAAGGTGGAGCTCCAAGCGATCTTCGACTCATTGAGGAGGAAGAAATCTGCGGGAATCGATGGAGTATCGAACATTGTGCTTCGACATCTCCCTCTAGAAGCGGTGCACATTTACACCACTTTGTTTAACAATGCACTGAATAATGCAGATTATCCAGCGCGTTGGAAAACAGGATTAATACAACCCATCCCCAAAAGGGGTAAGGACACTTCCAATCCGGCAAATCTCCGGTCGATAAGTCTCCTTCCGAACATCAGCAAGGTATTCGAGAAAGTAATCAATAGAGTTTTAAGGAGGGGAATGATGTCTAAACTGGTGTCGGATATCCAATGGAACAAAAGCAAGAAACAGTGCACGGGTGCCTGCCTGATTAACTTGGAGAAGGCCTTCGACACCGTATGGTTAGAGGGACTCTTCTACAAGCTAAGCAGGCTGGGCATAAGCAAACCACTGCTGTACATACTTCATAACATGCTCACCAGTAGACAGTTCATCGTCAGAAATGGCAATGTGACTTCTGCTGGAACATTTCTAATTAAAAACGGCCTGCAACAAGGTGCGGTTAATTCACCGATCCTTTTCTATATTTACACTATCGATCTCATAGAATCACTTCACCATGCCATAGCGTACGCAGACGAATTGATCGCGTACAATTCTCTTGCAACGTGACTTCGATAAGATTCAGCGATATTGCGATGACTGGAAGTTGAAGATCAACTTCCAGAAATCGGAAACCATTCTTTTTAGGACGCCGTTGTCTGGTGCCTCTAGGGATACCGGAAAGAATTGGCGAAAGTTCTCAATAGTTGGACCTCACGGGCAGCCACTTGAGTCGAAGTGTAGTCAGATACCTGGGGCTCTGGTTGACCAATATCTATATTTTAACAAACATGTAGATGCTGCTCTGGCCAGAGCTAAAGGTGCTTTTGCCCTTACAAAGGGACTTTTTTATAGCAAGCAACTCGATGCAAGCGTAAACTTAATCTGCTACATGGCCCTCATCCGGCCCATGCTCGTATATGGATGCCCCGTGTAGTTTAACGTGGGAGCAAGCTTGTTGGAAAAGATTCGGGTGTTTGAGAGGGCTTGCCTTCGGGCTTGCCTTGATTTGTACAGAACACCAGAAATTCTATCCCAATGAGGTCCTATACAACAGGGCTAACCTAATAAGAGTGGATAATTTCGTTGTCAAGCTGATTCGAAGGCACATTGCAAGAGCAATGAGCTCGACGAACAACCTGATCTACGGGGCTTATTATCCCAATTACGAGTATCACGAGAGAGTGCGCCTTAACGGCTTTGTTCCCCCAGAGGCGTTCCTCTATTTTGATAAGAAAGGTCTGATCCAGGATAGACCGGCGGTGTCGCTAATCTTCCACGTTGCTCGGACACTTGTGGATAGGCGACTCAACTACGACAGAGAAGTTGCACACCGCAGTGTTGAGCATCTCCGGTTTATTAGGGCGGTATCGGGTCGCGATGTTGAGGACGTACAACGTCAGTACGGTCATTTCTGGTGGCTAGCCGAAAGAGAGGAAACTCCTAATCCAGTGTAGCCTGTTTGAGGTTTAAAGTTGGCTGTTCTTGACCATGGCCGACTTACATAGTTTAAGGTTTAGGTATTGTAGGTATATTATATATAGGTACAAACAAATATTCACAGCACTTGGATGAAAAAATTTAAAAAAAAGCACAAAAAGCACAAAAAATACAAAAAAAAAAATGGAATAAAATAAAAAAATAGCACTCGATAAAAAAAAAAAAAATAATTAATTTACGTAGAAAAAAAACGTAAGGTAGAAGAAGATGGGCTAATTTAGAATAGGGTAGTTTAGGATTTATTTTAAGGTAGATTTTTAAGTTTTATATATAAGAAGATTCAAAAATAAGTTCGTTTACTGTGTTTCTTCCGTTGATTAAACATTTTTCCTAGTATCAATAGTTAATTGAATAATAAAATAAATAAATAACTAATGTTAGTGCCGTCGAAAGACATAGTTTTATGTATTATGTTTATCTTAGGGCCAGTAAGTAAGAATAAGAATAGTTAAGCTAGTTTTAAGCGTTTTTTGTCTAGCATGTAAGTTATAATGTATTGATTAATAAAAATGCTGTAAAAATTAAAAAAAAATGTATGCTTCTGCAGTAGAGTTGACATGAGCTGCGCAATTAATCGACTTTTTTATTTATTTCATGTGATATGAATAGACGTTTCTGGAGATCAGGATTTGAACCGTGAACGTGCAGCGTGACAAGGGAGGATGTTACCACTACACCACGGCTGTTTGTTGGCCTGAACTCGCTTTTTCAGTTCCTGATACCTTGGGCAGCCCCTGAAGTTGGCAGGATGCCCAGAATTCCTGCAGAGCACACAAGAGAGGACACTCCTCTATTCAACTCTCTCCTTGCCAAGAGGACATTCTCCATGTTTGTGGTCCTTATTGCACTTTACACATCTAAACTTTATGTAGCAGTTAGCTGCGGCGTGTCCGAACCTTTGGCAACGCATACACAGAAGTATGCTACCTGACCGCTTTATTTTCTCCCATTTTACATCATGATGTTGCAGATAACGAATATCCTGCAACCTATCAATTTTGCTGCTGGGAGTGAGCTGTACCAAGAAGAATGGTAAGTTACGGTTACCACCCCTTGCCACAACCGAAGAAAACTTCTTGACCCCCACGAACTTCAGATCATCGCTTTCCAAATTCTTGTGCTCTCTTCCGAGCTGCTCCGTCTTAATTGAGGGATCAATTCCCTTAACAACAACGATTTTCAATTTGTTCACCCTCGGGATGTACGTAAAGTACTCAGTTTGTGCCTTTTCCAAGTACTTCTCTAAATTCTCACACATTATAATGTGGCTTTTGGCACTCAGCCTTTTGACATAGAACTTCTTAGAGACTAGCTTACATAAGGGTACAAGGGTACACTTTCCCTTCTTGCCTATTGCTGCTTTTGCGTCTGCTGCTGTTGTTTTTGTTGTTGTTGCTGCTCCGTCGATTATTTTTGTTACTGCTTCTTTATTTGTTGTCGTTGCTGCTTCTTCTGCTGCTTATTTTTCGGCAGCTCTTACTGCTTGGCGAACTGCTGCTGCTTTGCCATTTTCAACTGGCTCACCTTCACTTCACGTTCCACTTTCTCATTATTTTTTAGGTTATTAAATTAAATTAAATTTAAAAAAATTATGGCGCTGGCTGGGAATTGAACTTGGGCCCTCCAGCGCCAGAGTCCACGAGTTGCTCCACTGAGCCACTCGAACTTATAAAAATTGATTAACTAAAATGTCTCTTGTACTAATTGCTCAAAATTGCTTAACAACTAACATAGCTGTCCGTTCGCGTTGCGAGTTGGGGATCGACTGGCATGCGCGGTTTGGCGTTCTAGGCGTACCGCCACATTACTTACGATGGTCCAGTTTTCGTCATTCTGAAGCATGTAATTTACGACATACTCGGTAGTGTGCTACTTCCTAAGTTGGTCCCGAAGGACAATCCTCTCGGTTTCATACCGTGGACAATGAAAAAATCCATGTTCCGCGTTTTCCGGGACATTTTCACAATGTGGACAGTTTGGGATACTTTCATGTCCGCGTTTGAAGAAGTATTCTCTGAAACAGCCAAGTCCCGTCAGAAAATGAGTCAGACAAAAGTTCGTTTCGCCGTGTTTCTGTTTTATCCATACATCGATCGCTGGTATAAGGCGATGCGTACACCTCCCCTTTACGGATATGTTCCACTGTTGTTGCTAGGTTGCAATACTGCGGATTCTTTCATACTTTCTTCTTTCGTTGTCTAGCCGTCCATTTCGAATTCGGTCGCTTTTTATTCTTGCCTTTTCTTCAGCTAGTAAGTCGATGGGTAGCATTGAAGATACGACGCTTGACCATATTTCTGCTGCTTACATATACACTGCAGGCCAAAAGTTTGAGGCCTACCTAAACAACTTCTTTCATTCATGCGTTACCTAAATTGTCTACCTAAACAATAGTAGCATTGAAGATACGACGAGTATAGCATAGTTCGCAACAGTCCGAAACGCACTGACGACCCTTAGTGCGCTAAGACAGTGGACGGATTTAAGTCCCCGCAAGTACGACTTAACTTTAGAGGCACTTGACCATATTTCTGCTGCTTACATATACACTGCAGGTCAAAAGTTTGAGGCCTACCTAAACAACTGATTTCATTCATGCATTACCTAAATTGTTTACCTGAACAAAACACAATACATTCAGATAATAAAAGTCGGATTTTACACCCACGTTTTTGAACAGTGGGCGTTTTGTTTAAAAGTGTGGGAAAAATCGCTTTTGTGGTTTATTGAGAAGTGTTTAGGTTTTTCGTAATTATTACATTTTATGACTCTTAGTTATTGATTCAGGCACTTCTTTATAACTCCTTACATCAAAAGGGTTCTCAAATTACTAAATTTGTCAACCTAGATTGTAAGAGTCTTACACTTTGAAGTTATGAGAATTTATTTGAGATTTTTCACGTCTTGAGTAAACAACTCGTTAAAAATGGGAAAGGTCGCGAAAACCACAATGGAGAAACGATCTGCAATCATCACCCTTCTCAAAGAAGGCAAATCGCAGTGCGAAGTTGCTTCGCAGTTGAAGGTATCAAGGTGCTGCGTTCAACGTACCATTGAAAGACATGCTCAAACCGGAAGCCACGGTCACGAGCTACAACTAAATACGCGGATCGGCTAATAGTCACTACAAGCAAATGAAGTGGATAAAAAACAGCACCCGAAATACGCGCTGAAATAAATGAAATACGAAATAAACCGCTGTTCTTGACAACGGTCAAACGAAGATTAAGACATGCTGATCTATTTGGGGGAGTTGCTTTTCGAAAACCCCTGTTGCGACCACAAAACAAGCAGAAAAATTTGGAATATGCCAAAAAGTATAAAGACTGGACGGAAGAATATTTCAACAGAGTTTTATGGAGCGATGAATCCAAGTTCGAGGTATTTGGCACAAAACGGAGAGATTTCGTTCGAGGCAGCGCTGAACAAAAGATGCTACCAGACTGTGTGGATCCTACTGTCAAGCATGGAGGCAGTTCTGTTATGGTCTGGGGATGTTTTTCTTCAAGTGGAGTGGGAGATCTGGCTCGGGTGATTAGAAAAATGCATAAGGGGGCATACAAAACAATATTGGAGCTGTGTCCTCTGGACTAAGTGGCGAAGGATTCGTATTTCAACGGGACAACGACCCTAAATACACGTTAAGACTTTGTCAAGACTACCTAAAACAGAAGGAAGATGAAGAAATATTACAAATCATGATATGGCCGCCGCAATCATCAGATTTAAACCCTATTGAACTGTTGTGGGAGAAACTGGATAGAAGGGTCCGGGATCAATGTCCATCATCAGAATCTGCGTTGGGGAATATACTATTGGATTGCTAGAGCAATATACGAGGGCAAGGTGAAAAGTTCTCGGCCTGACGCAGAGATGGCGTTCCAATCAGTAAAAATTTGTCACCATGGATGAGACATGAGTCCACCACTACACGCCAGAAACGAAACAGCAGTCGAAGCAGTGGGTGGAAACCGGTGGTTCAGCGCTAAAGAAAGCGAAGTCGATCGCATCTGCCGGAAAGGTCATGGCCAGTGTGTTTTGGGATGCGAAAGGGATCCTGTTAATTGATTATCTTGAGAAAGGCAGAACAATTACAGGCGAATATTACTCCAACTTTCTTGACAAGCTGGATGCCAAAATTCGCGAGAAGAGCCTGGCTTGCAGAAGAAAAAAATCATCTTTCACCAGGACAATGCACCTGTACACAAGTGTGCGTTGGCTATGGGAAAATTGCGTGATTTGGGGTACGATTTGCTCGGCCATCCCCCCTATTCACCTGATTTAGCACAATCAGACTTCCATCTGTTCCCAAACTTGAAGAAATTTGTGCCTGGGAAGCACTTCGCATCCAATGCAGAAGTTGAGAGGGCCGTAGATGAATATTTTCACAGCCTTCCAGACTCTCACTTCCGAGAAGAAATACTGATGTTGGAGAAACGCTGGACCAAGTGTGTTGAAGTCAAGGGAGATTATGTAAAAAAATAATATCATTTTTTAACTGAAAATCGCAGTTTATATTATATTTATTATATTTATTATTATTATTATATTATATTATCATTATTATTATTATTATTATTATTATATTATATTATCATTATTATTATTATTATTATTATTATTATTATTATTATTATTATTATTATTATTATTATTATTATTATTATTATTATTATTATTATTATTATTATTATTATTATTATTATTATTATTATTATTATTATTATTATTATTATTATTATTATTATTATTATTATTATTATTATTATTATTATTATTATTATTATTATTATTATTATTATTATTATTATTATTATTATTATTATTATTATTATTATTATTATTATTATTATTATTATTATTATTATTATTATTATTATTATTATTATTATTATTATTATTATTATTATTATTATTATTATTATTATTATTATTATTATTATTATTATTATTATTATTATTATTATTATTATTATTATTATTATTATTATTATTATTATTATTATTATTATTATTATTATTATTATTATTATTATTATTATTATTATTATTATTATTATTATTATTATTGTTATTATTGTTATTATTATTATTATTACTATTACTATTATTATTATTATTATTATTATTATTATTATTATTATTATTATTATTATTATTATTATTGTTATTATTATTATTATTATTGTTATTATTATTATTATTATTATTATTATTATTATTATTATTATTATTATTATTATTATTATTATTATTATTATTATTATTATTATTATTATTATTATTATTATTTCAAACTTTCTCATTAAATGGTAATATTTACTATAATTTTATAGACATTAAGTCAAAATAAAATTATGCTATACTAAAAGTGATTATTTTCTATTGCAGAAATTTTCTAACCACATGACATGTGTCTATTATCACCGATTTTTGTATACTTTGAATAGTAGACTCTTTTAAATTTAAAATTTTAAAACTACCAATTAAGTTTTTATTAACAATTCCAACACTGGATATAATTATCGGGATGACCTTCACTGATTGCAGCTGCCATTGCGTTTTTATTTCGTTGCAAGTTCAGCGTACTTGTTGATTTTCTCCTGGTAGGTCCTTTCTACGTTTCTGCTTAGTGGGACAGCTATGTCCACCAAGAATCCTTCTCGAGTTCTTTTGTTGATAAAGGTTATATCAGGCCGATTGTGTTCTCGGCGGTGTGTTGTATAAAGTGTTCTATCAAAGTATAGTTTCACACTGTCTGTTTCGATTACTGGTTCGGGCTCATACAGGTAGTATCGGTGTTGCTCCGATGTCATATTATTTGTCTTTAAAAGCTCGATATGAACAATTTTGGCGACATTGTTATGGCGTTTCAGATAGTCATTTTGAGCCAGGGTGGAGCATCCTGATATAATGTGTTCAACTGTTTCGCCACGAGTTCCACATCTTCTACAGACGTCTTCGTGAGCATCCGGTTGTTTAACTATATATTTCATATAATTGCGGGTTGGTAGTACCTCATCTTGAATAGCGAGCATTAAACCTTCAGTTTCGGAGTAGATATTTCCATCAGTCAGCCATTTGTTTGACATTTTTTGGTCAACGTTTTGGTTGGTTAATGAATGGTAATATCTTCCGTGTAAGGTCTTTGATGCCCACTTCTCCAGTTTTTGATTTTTTGATTCTGCATTGAATTCGATCACATCTGATTGTAGTTTTAAAGGTGTGTACTCGTTATCGATTGATGTTATTGCCCTTATAAGGTTTGACTCATCTCGTTTTTCATGAAAGTATGATCGCAAGGATTTTAGTTGATTTTCATGTAGGAGTTGGATGTCGATGAGCCCTCGCCCCCCATGCCTTCTAGGAAGAATCATTCTTTCCAAACAGGATTTAGGATGGTGTACTCTGTATTTTGTGAGGGTCGTTCTAATTTTTCTTTGGATGTTGTTAAGCTCTGTTGTAGTCCAACGAATGATTCCAAAACTGTATGTGAGTACTGGAATGGCGTATGTGTTAATAGACTTAAATAGATTTCTCCCATTCAAATGAGACTTTGCAAGCTTATGAATTCTTCCAAAAACTTCATTCTTCAGTTTGTCTTTAACTGCTTTTTGTTCAATCCGTCTGCTTTGCATAACACCGAGGTATTTGTAGACATCACCTTGAGTCATTTCACCTAACTGAAAAGCCGTGGGTTCATTGTTTGATGATATCTTGCCTCTAACTATATCTAGTGTCTTGCATTTATCAATGCCGAAAGACATTTTGATATCATTGCTAAAGGATTCCGTGATGCTTAGTAGGTGATTTAGATGAGTTTTGGTCGAGGCATATAGTT